>CM048744.1:398470199-399087908 GCA_026315105.1 Locusta migratoria | reverse complement strand
ATGTGTCGTATGTGATTATTAACCCTACACTAATTGTTACCTCATGGTAAGGACTCTGTGTACCAAATTTGGTTGAAATCGGTCCAGTGGTTTAGGAGAAAATGAGCAGTGTTCTCGCTAAATGCAGCAGTTTTCGCCCATCTCATTGTTTATGACGTCAAATTTCGTGAACTATGTATCGTACGTGATTCTTACACTTACGGCGACCGTCCTCATGGATTAAAGATTACGTGTGCAAGAGTTCATAAAGATTGGAACCAAACTGCAAATTTGTATTCAACACGTACACAAACATACGTACACCTTGCTTTATATATAAAGATCACATGGTAAACTTTCCACATGAATAATGGAAGTACACTTGACAGATCCAATATTGTCTGACTCAGTCGCCAAACTCTATAGGGGAAAAAGTACAACTGAAGCGATGTTAGCGTTCCAAGCGGCTAGTGGAAGCAGCAGAAGAATGGCATCCTACAAAATGAGTAGTTGATTTTTATGCTGTTACCTTAATATATCATAGTCACTATAAACATTGTTGAAAATTTTCTAATACAAATTTGAAAACGTCCTTAATGTAATATCACTGTTTTCGTTAATGGCAGAATTTAAGAAAAATATAATGATTCCAATTCCTAAAAAAGCAAGTGCAGACCAATGTGGAAATTACAGAACTATTACTTTAATAATCCATGTTTGCAAAATACTAATACGAATTATTTACAGACGAGTGGAAAAACTGGTGGAATCCGACCTTGGGGAAGATCAGATTGGATTTGGGAGAAATGTTGGAACACGTAAGCAATACTCACATTACGACTTATCTTAGAAGATAGGCTAAGAAAAGGCAACCCTATGTTTCTAGCGTTTGTATATTTGGAAAAGCTTTTGACTATGTCGACTGGAATACACTCTTTCAAATTCTGAAGATAGCAAGGGTAAAATGTAGGAAACGAAGAGTTACATTCAACTTCTACAAAAACCAGACAGCTGTTGTTATAGTCTAAGGGCATGAAAGGGTCACAGTTGTTGGGAATCTGTACATTGAGTAAGTTGTGAAGGAATGCAAGGAGAAATTTGGAGACGGGATTAAATTCAAGGGAGGGAGAATAATAAAAAACTTGCTGTTTGATGATGACACAGTAAGTCTGTCAGAGACAGCAAAGGACCTGGAAGAACAGTTAAATGGAACAGAGTGTTTCTTGAAAGGAAGCAATAAGATGAACATTAACAAGAGTAAAACGATGGTAATGGAATGTAGTGTCAGGAAATCAGGCGATGGTGAAAGAATTAGATTAGATAATGAGAAAATAAAAGTAGTACATGAGTTTTGTTATTTCGGTAGCAATACAACATCTGCTGGCCGAAATAGAGAAGATATAAAATGAAGAATGGCTGTGGGAAGAAATGCGTTTCCGAAGAGGCGAAATTTTTTGACATCCAATATTAGTTTAAATGTTAAGAAGTCCTTTCTGAAAGCATTTGTCTGGAGTGTAGCATTGTTTGGGTGCGTTCAACAGAATTCGAGAGAAAAGGAATTTCTGGTATATCCTGACTAAGAGAAGGGATAGATTGGTTGGATACATTCCGAGACATCAAGGACGTCAGGATTAGAAGGAAGAGTGTGGGATAAAAATCGTAGAGAGACCGAGGAACGAATACAGTAAGCAGATTCAAAAGGATGTACGTTGCCGTTCGTATTCTCAGATGAAGAGGCTTGCACAGGACAAGGTAGCATGGAGAGCTGCAGCAAACCAGTCTGCGGAATGAGGGCCGGCCGCGGTGGCCGAGGAGACTGAGGCGCTCCAGTCACGGTCTGCACGGCCACTACGGTCCGGGGTTCGAATCCCCCCTCGGGCATGGATATTTGTGCCGTCCTAGTTCATAAGTAGTTTGTAAGTTTAGGGACTGATGACCCTATAGGTAAGTCCCATAAGCTATACAAACATTTGAACATTTTTGCGGAATGAGGACCACAACAACAACAATAACAAAATGTATGTGCAGTGCAATTCATACGGCTTATAATAGCGGAGACGTAATCATATCCTCCAAAAACGTTTTAAGAAGAGAAATTGAATTGCAGTTTGATGTACTAAAGTACAAAAGGAACAAATTATGGAAATATTCGCGGATCGTTGCGTACTTTCATGTTCATAAGTTTTGTGTTAGCGGATTTCGGTCATTGTAATATTTTCCACAACTAGACTTCTTGGAGTGTATGTTGTACAGCTCCTTATAAAAGGTCTTTTCACTTTGTCCTTGCTTCTGTGCCCTGCTTGTACCAATCAAACTGAAAATTTTCAAGAATGTGATGTGCCAATATTAACAGTTTATACAGAGACATGCTATTTATTTGAAGCTACGCATTCACTTTCCTTAAACTAGTAGGTAAACGCCAAAATATGTCGATATATAGGCATATATTTTTTTGTGAAAGTGAAGTACGCAACTAAGCAATCTCTACTGAAATAGATAATTTACTTCAATCGGAAGGATTCAGACCTTAGTTTTATTGAGCAGTAATACTATGAAATAGTGTTTAAGCTTTTTTGATCTCATTAAGTGCCGAAGTTTCGATTATAATGAGACGTTAAAGGTTTTCTTCCATGCCTAAAAGTGTAGCTAACCACCTTAAATGAACACTTGCTATTCATAACATTATTCTCCTACTTCTCAGCAGATGAGAGATTTCCGGATTATATTTTGATAGATGCTACAATTTTTTGCGCCACACTTGCTCCCAAATACGATCTTATTCTGAATGTGCTGCTGCACTCCAAATACACATTCAATACACAATCGTTTCACGGTATGTTTATACGACCCAGCCGCTTGGCGGCGCTGTACCTGCGAAGTTACAGAAAATCACTGGGAGTTCGCGACTCTTATGTTACACTCTGGTCCTGCCTTTATATACTTTCTTAAATGGATATGTATTACTTTATTAATTTTTCTAATTATTATTTATAGTTTTATTTCGTAAGTTACTTAAGATGTTTATTGTTAAATTTAACAAGATATAAGAAGAAATTATTCAGTGTAAAACACCAATTACCTGTGCAACATACGACCCTGTTTTAGCATCTAGATAACAGGTCATTGTAAAAGACAGCAAAAATAAATACAATAAATAAATACCTTATGTATGCGACAATACCGCCACCTGTGCGAAAATCTATATGCCACGACTACTTCAGTATATGCTCTACAACGCCTGGTAGCAACACTTCACGAACCACACTAATGCGCTCCGTTGTACCTGTCACAAAAGATTTTATCGCTAATCGTTTACATACCGCTGATAGTGTCAAGAAAATTCGCATCTTGCAGTTCTTTCCCCTCTTTTTTCCCGTGAGGCGTGGTTATTGGTGACTGATCGACGATTTCAGGCAGATGGCTTCCCTCACAAACAGCAGCTCAGGCGTCAGCATGTCATGTCATGCCGTCACTCTTAATGACACAGAGCGACAAGCTCTCAAGCACAGTTTCTCTCCCCATCAATCATACTGTCAGCGCCTTTTCCCCCTCTGTTACGCAAGTCTCTTTCTCTTATGAAAATTTCTGTTTTAACGGATGAGCACTCCTCGCTTTTTCTGATTATCTTGAAATGCGTCTTCATTCTTTTAATATTGTGACTATTAGAAATATGCACACGTATTAAATAGTCAACTTTGTAACTGCAACAAGTAATTAAAATTGAGTCAAAATCTGCATTCAGCATGGCAAACATGAAAACGAATATGATTAGGTTTTAAAATCTCTTTGACGACGATGCCATTATATTGAGCAAGAACTAGAAATGAGCATGTCGGCCGTGTACATTTCAGAGATTTGAAAGAAATAGTCCTGGTATTTGCCTTACGGAGTAAAAGGAAACCCCTGACAAGCTACATCTGGATGTGTAGAGTGGGTCTTCAAGTCTGACGCCTTTCAATGCAGTGTTAACCACAGAATCTGTTCCTATAACGTGATGAACTGGAAACGATTTCTGTATACCGAGTGATATCAATTTTTTTTTTTTTTTTTTTTTTTTTTTTTTTTTTTTTTTTTTTTTTTTTTTTTTTTTTTTTGCAGATTGTCTCTAACTAAATTAATGCGTTGTAATTTCAAACTCAGCGGGAGGTATGCTCAGTTCTTAAGAATCACGGAATCATTCCCTCCATAAAAAGGTTTTCTAAACTTCATGCTGTCTTACATAACTGTCACGACATTTTCACTTTAAAAATCAGGTGCGGGCATAAGTTAAGGGGGGAAAAATAAAAGACACGCCACTAAGAAATAATGTTTATTGCTCATCAACTTATAATCACAAAGGTACCGAAGGAACATGTAAAATAGGTGGCCGATGGATGAATGTTTCACAATGCAGGCAATTTCAGCACGCGGCTGACAAGGCAAGGATAGTAAACGGCTGACATACACAAAATGAATTATAACTGCTGTATCTCTAGCAACTGATAATGCTTCTGGGAATTCATTCCTTATACTCAGTTGGACAGTAACTAATACCTCACAGATAGATGCATGAAGAATACAGATATTATCATTTAAAAAGGCGTGGAGTTGGCTTCAATGAAACCGGTTGTAGTAATTTGTGCATCGGACGACATCTGAAAAGGAGTGATGTTCCCAGTTATCTATTTGCTCGCCGTCGGACGTTCGAATCCTCACTGCATGTGTGTTTGTGTTTGTTGTCCTTAGATTAGTATAATTTAATTTAACCTTCAGATGAGCGTTCGACTGCTACAAGGAAGGAAAACGACATGGTGCATGGATGATCTTGAGACAGTATAGCCAACTGCAGGTACAGAATGTCCCTAGATGTTTCAAACAACTTCACTACCACTTACCACGTTCACATAACGTAGAAGCACGGCGTGCTGCCATGCGCCCACCGGAAGAGTAAGTAGTTTGTAAGCCTAGTGGCTGATAACAGGAGAAGTCAAGTCCCACAGATTTACAAACAAACCGACAGACCGATGTTACGAGAATTGGAGAACCTTATCCGAACGCTGCGTCAAGAAGGAAGCGACCGAATTAAATGGACGACAGAACGTAACGGCCGAACAATCGTCGGAGAGGCTCGGTCGCGGATTCACCAGTGTCATTGATCTGGCGTCCAACTGTTGCTGGGGAGACCATTAATGGGTGGCTCACCGAATGGAGTCTCAGCTATCAGCACACCTTGCGTGCGTAGGATTGATCACTGTATGTCATCCAGCTCGTCCCAATGATGTAGGACACATTCTGTGTGGAATCTCACTTCGTGGAGTAGAATGGTCTCCAGTGATGAGCACTGATGACTGACACGTAACGAGATGCTCCGGTCAGCTGTGGGGTACCAACCTCATTCTCGCCTTCGATATAGTTTGACAACCAGGAATGATGGCCATTTCATATCACAACAGGACTCTTTTGGCTATCTGCAACACTCTTGCAGCACAGTAGTACGACAGTGATACTCTACGCTGCGTTTTGTTCCCCTTCATGACAAGTCATCGTACATTTCAGCTCGCACCAGTGGCATAGCTATGTCACCAAGGGCCCCGGGGCAAAAATGACTTTGGGGCCCTCTTTAAAATAAAACTAAATAGATACATAACTACGTCAGCTCCTTACATAATAAGACAAACGTGGATACTACTAAGTAAATTATTATGTGTCACGCAACAGATATTTAATCGTACTCTCTAACATAACTGTGAAAGTATGTTATGCTTTCAAGAAAAAATTACTGGTTCGATTTAGATGAAATTTTGCAGAGGGATAGAGTTGGACCTGGGTAAGAAAAACAGATACAATGACCGCGTGGGGTAGTTTTCGAAGTTGCTCCATACTAGGCAGAAGCTAATAAAAAATAAGCAATGAACTATTACTCATCCACGAAAACATGCACGTGCAACATACCACTTAGTCGAAATATCAAATATATCAGTTAAAACATGAACAGCTTGTAACAGTCTCTGTGGATACAGCCATACATATCACCACTTGAGTTGTTTTCTGTTTCAATGATTCACCTAAAATATTACATACAGTAGAACGTCGATTAAACGAAGTAATTGGGGGACATGAATGTTCGGAAAACTGGTTTATTCGGATACTCGAACTCTACATTTCTATTTGTCAATAAGAAGTAGTGTAGAGTGAATGTATTTAAACAGTATTTGGAGGCGCGCGATCCTTCACACTGCGCCGAGCGGCACGCCGCAACACTTGTATTGCTCAGTTGTTGTTGTGTGCAGCTTTGATGCTGCCGCTACTTCGGCTGCGATGCCGACGGAAATATTTTACACACCAACTGGCGGTTTGCAGCGCCACCGTGTGGCGTCGTGTGAAGTTTTCCGCCGCCCGGGGGCCCATTAGGTTACAGTGGGAACCTTGGTTTGGGGGAGGGGGAGATAAAAATTTCGACGAACATTTTTCGAACGTCGGTCACGGAGGGCTAGGGGCCCCTTGCGCTTGGGGGCCCCGGGGCACTGCCCCGCCTAGCCCTATGATAGCTACGCCACTGGCTCGCACACAACGAAATTTTATACTATTGGCTGTCACGACCTTGGCCAGCAAGACAGCGGCATCTCTCCTCATCACAAATGTGGTTTATCTCCAGAAATCATTTCTAGTATCATGTGCAGAGTTCTTCAGCAAACCAAGAATTTTGACGATCTAACGCGCAAATTTGGCAGAATATGGCAAGATATCCGTTATATTTAACAATCAATGCTAAGAATAATAAGAGCTTTGCATAACGGCCAGAAGTAGTGGGGGGGGGGGGGGGGGCACATGGTATTGACTCGCTCAGTTTCATGAAGCTCTTTCTCTTTAATAAGTTATTCATTTTTAGTATTTCGAACAGGATGATATGCAGGACCAGCAACGTGTATATACGATAAAACCTTCATGCACTCCTATAAAAAATGTTCAGATGTTTGTCGACCTAAGGGAGCAATATATTCCGGTCATCGGTCCCTATACTTACAAACTACTTAAGCTTACTTATGAGAAGGACAAAACACACACACACACACACACACACACACACACACACATGCCCAAGGTAAGGCTCGAAACCATGCGTGGGCGGTCGCGCGCTCCGTAAGATGATGTTCCAAACCCACGAGTATTTCCGCACAGCACACTTTTATCCAAATCTCATTTTCCATTTTCCTTAATTGCTGCATAGTTTCAAAGCTATCGGTTCATCTTGAAGACAGCGTGTTTAACTGCATTAATTGTGCTTGTTTGGCTACAGCAAGCATGACTTTCTTTAAAATTTTAATCATTTGCTTGTCTGTGTAAGTAATTTACAAATGTTCAAATGTTTGTAAATCGAATGGTCTTAACTACTGCGGTTATTAGTCCCCAGGCTTACAAACTGCTGAACGTAACTTATGCTGGTGACAATACGTACACCCATACCTGAGGGAGGACTCGAGCCTCCGACAGCGAGCAACCTCGCCCTCCGAGGCAAGGCGCCTTAGAACGCACGGCCACTCCATCGCAGCTGTAATTTCCATCTCCCGATTTCCGACGCTTTCAGATGGTTCCCTCATGGCGTTCGGTTTTCAGTATTTCTTTTTTAACGGCTTTCGAAAGGTAGGGAAGGAGAAATTAACAATAATTTCGGACAGGTCAGGAAAGCTACTATGGAATCCTGATGATATTTTTAAGAGTTGCTCATTGTAGGTGAAATGTTTAGTAATGTTTAAGATTTAGATATATAATAGGCTAGGAATGATGGAAACAGGATCGCATTTGAGCAAATAGTAACAATGTCTAGTACGTTGCAGTACAATTAAGGGGCTAGGGTAGATGAAATTAAGTCAGAACTAATAAAATGTCAGGTTACATAGGATAATTAAAATGGCGTGGGTATCGGAATAGGCTCCGTCTGATTCAGGTTTTATTGGTATGACTTCTTACACTATAATGTTGCTGTATGAAGTTTGTTCGAAAATCCGTCGAGGTTTTCCGGAGTATGGTCGCCAATCGGTCGACGTCAGACCGTCTTCGGTCTTCAGTCTTCAGACAGCGGACGCATTTTCTTCATACTCACTGACTGCTGACCTCGTAGCGAAGCGAGAACTGCCGGGGTAGCTCTTTCTTTATTGTTATTTTATGCTAGCCACACATACACCCAGCAGTTTGGCAGCATCTTAGGCGCTGCTCTTCAGCTGAAAGGATATATAAAACAATGGACATGAGATTAAAGTAACAATGACATGCCGTTAAAATATGATTAAAATCCTTGACGTGTAGAAGTAATTAACAAACACACACACTAGGCAGATGATAAAACATGCAGTCAGTTAAAATCTTTGTGCCACGGAGGCGTTAAAAACACAGTGAGATATCAGAAAACTTGCAAACGAAGAACACTCTGAAAAACTGTTAAAATATACGGCAGCGACACTCGATTGTGGGCGATGGACGCACTGATTAAGACACACTGAATCATTGAAGACTCTGACACTAGACGAAACGCTGTTTAAAACGACGGTACTGTGGACCCCGCTGGAGTAGGGTGGAGGGAGGGTGGGAAGTGCTGGAGTAGGGGGTGGGAGAGGGTCGGCAGGGAGCAAAGGGACTCCAGGGTTGTGAGGGGGATACCAAGCGGAGGGAAGGAAAAGGAGTGAGACAGGGCTCGTTGCTTGCACAGGGAGAGAATCAGGGTTGGTAGGAGGGATAGATTTCAGGATGGAGGGTGTCATCCGGTGGGCGAGGTGCGGAAGTTACTGGGGTAGCCGTCTGGCCGAGCCTATATAATGGTCGTAGACCAATCACAGGAGGGCGTAACAATCTACAACTGGTATGGATGGCACAGCAACCTCTGCAAGAAATGCCGCCTATTAGAATCGCGAACATTCTGTTTATTTACCTGTTCTGTGGACGTTGAAACGCCTACAGACGACAGCTTATGTTGTCCTGCAGAGGCATCTTATTACCGGTGCTGCTATCTTTACAGGAGTTCCTTATGGCTGGCAGCAGAGCTGTGTTCATCAGTCCCTAGACTTACAAACTACTTAAAAAGGATAACACACACGACCATACCCGAGGGAGGATTCGAACCTCCAGCGAGAACGCCCACCCAGTGCGTAGCATGAAGCCTTATACCATGCGACTATTCCGCGTGGCTGTCTAGGAGTATTACTTAAAAATGGTTCACGTATTCCTCGTGAATTGCTATGGGTAGGTAACCTGAAACTATCAGCGTTTGAGGAAGAATTCCCGATGGAACTATTATATGATTCTTCTTTGAACACTTTAAGACTCATGCCTAATCTCATTTTGAAACAGAAAAGGGGTACTCTGCAATGCCTGCAATGTAGCTTTCAAGGAATTTTCTGATTCACAGCTACTTATTTACACGAGCGTGCGTTTTTAGTTTTTTCTTTTTCAATACAAGAATAAATGGAGTAGAAAACATATAATGTATAAACCAAAACGCTTGTTATGGAAAGTATTATTGATACAGAGTGTTGACAAACTAATCTCATTGATCTTCACGTGTAATTCGTATGAAGCAAATTTATATTGGCGGAAAGTGTTATCATTTGACCTGTAGTGTGTGGCTGCAAAGTAAAATATAGGTACAAACATATAAAAATTGAGGTGTTTTTGCGTATATTTTACTCTGCTGCTAATACTACACATTGCAAATGAATAGCGGTTGGATGTGGTAGTAATTATGAGTCTCCCAATGTGCACTATGAAGGGGGTGGAAGATAAGGGACTCACATAAAATCTTATGTGTTTGTGTCTTTCGACCCTCTTATTCTCCACCTCGTTATCAATGCTCAACCACCGAGGCACACAATGGAAGACATAAATACTACCACATACCAACACTATTCGTTTGCGATGTATAGTTTTGGCTGTATAGTGAAATGTAAGCAAACATACTTCAGTATACATGGTCACAAAGTTTTTTTCCAGAAAGACTGTTGAATCCATCTTACAAAAGATGGGGAACCAAGGGCTCAGAAAATATGGAAGAACAACAGGCTCCAATGATTCCGAGATGGTTGCTAGTGTACCGGAAATGCGTAACACAATCCAATAGCACCTCAAACTATACTTCTTGGTGCAGGACTGCTATCGCGATGCATCAGGCAACAAATGAACAGTCTCTCCTCCTTCTCGGTCCAACTTGCTTGTGAAGATATAATTTGGATTCGTCGGTAAATACAATATCATTCCATTTCGTTATCCATGTCCGTTATTTATCGTACCAATGCAGACGAAAACGCTTTTGACATCGACTCGGTGGTAAGAGAAGCAATAGGCGTCCTGCTGATGCTCCACTATGCTGCAAACGACGTCCAACGGTACGCGCGAACACTGCATGTTGTGCAACGCACTGAATGTGCTGTGAACGCTTTCTGATGTGGCAGAACCATCCATCACTACTGACATACGCACAATGCGCCTATTGTCAGGTACAGCGAGTGCAATCGATACTGCCTGTCCGTCGCGCCCTCCTTCATCCAGCGATTATAGCTCCACATCACAGTTGCTGGGTGCTGGGTTACGTCCGACACGATTATCAATTTGTCTGAAGGGTAATCGACATTATCTGTTAGAAACTACACTACCGGTCAAAAGGTTTCGATCACCTACCACAACTAATTATTTGATGTGAAAAGAGAGACGTACGTTTAAATAATCTATCACATACCTGTTCTGATACTAAAACAAGCATAATCATGTGAAGACAGAACGACCTTGTTGTGTATATGACCGGTTCTCCGTATGGTAGGGCGCTGATGAGTAACCACAACCACATTGGTGTGTTTTTATCAAAGACGTTTCCACTCGACTAGGCCTAATTCTTTCAGCTGTCTGTTTAACGAGCAGTTCGCATTAGTTTTCAGTACAATGAGTGAGTTTGTGTATCTGATCAGGTGCATACCATATTACCTCCAAATGGGACGCAAGCAGGAGATTGAAAAACGTGCTGTAATTGTAGCTCTGCATCACGAAGGCTGTTATAATAGGACAATAGCAACAAAAGTCGCGTGGCCCAATCTACAGTGCTGTATACATTGCAGCGGTTCAAGAAAACCAGTGCCAATGCAAGTGTTTCGTAATCTGGAAGACCCCGTGTAGCATCATACAGGGAAGATCAGTTCATTTGTGTACAGAGTAAACGTCACCTCAGATTCGTGAAGAAATCAGTAATATTCGAACTGGTCGAATCTCTGGCTCAACAATGAAACGCCGTTTTCGTGAAATCCCCCTTTAAAATGGGGAGCATAGCGACAAAACCGCCTTTATTACGGTCACAAAATGAGACGCAAAGGATGCAATGGGCACAGCAACATAAAAACTGGAGCGTGCAGCAATGGTCCAAGGAGTTATTCTGGGATGAATCGAAGTTTTAAGTATTTGGGAGCCATCGTCGACTGATTGTTCGTCGACTTCGTGGAGAAGGAATGAAGAGTCAGTGTGTGACACCTACGGTGAAACATGGTGGAGAGGCGGTTGTGATGTGGGGATGTCTTGCGGGTGATAAAGTCGTTAATATCGTACGAATTAATGGAACATTAAACAATGAAGAATATAACAGGATACTGATCAAAAATACAGTTCTATCTAGCAAGAGGCTTATTGGTCGTGCTACAGTTACAGCACGTTTTTCAATCTCCTGCTTCCGTCCCATTTGGAGGTAATATGGTATGCACTTGATCAGATACAGTAGGACAATGACCCCAAACATTCTTCTAAATTGAGTAGAGGGTATATCAATTGAAAAGAGAAATGTGGGGAACTGGAAAATAAGATTTGGCCAGTTCGGTCAGCAGACGTAAATCCCATTCAATGGGTTGAACTTGGAAGGGAGGTCCGAAAACTGAGGTCGACTAATGTTGAAGAGCTATGGAATAATTTACAGAGCTGTTCAACTGCATATTTCCACAATTCCAAGAGTTTGTGCAGCTGTTCGAAGGGCAAAGGGTGGATACTTTGGCGAGGCTAAAATATAAACCATATTTTATTATAGTTAATAATAGAGAGAGAGAAAATGTATGTTTTGTTGGTCTATTTGGTTTTTACGATGTGTTTGTACACTGAAATAAAGTATCTAGTTTTGTGCGTAGGTAACCGGTAGTGTATTTTTGTGGACAAACTCAGAAACGTCCTAGAAATATGCTCGATATATGGCACACTGAAGTTGCTTAAGGAAAACAGACGCATTGAAGAATAATTCCATGACGTCCACACGATCTGCTGTTCGTCTTTTCAAAGCGCTTGCAGACGATCGTTATGTGCGCCTGCGCTTAAATGCTACTGATCAGCATCGCTGAATGAAATATTTGTAAACGTATTGGAACAAACTGCTACGCTTATCAGTCCCTATACTTGAAAACTACACTGAGGTCAACACAGTCACACATCCACGTCCGAGAGAGAATTCGAACCTCTGGCGGGAGCGGCCGCTCTGTCCGTATTCTAGTGCCTTAGACCGCGCGGATATTTCTGGGTGCCATGAATACCTCTCCTCGCTGCAGGGCCATTTTCAAATTTCAACTGATTTTGATGCTTACGTCAGAGTTTTTCACTTTGTGTAACTTGTGGCATATGTCGCATTGCTGCATATTTCAGGGCTCCATGTCGCTTATGGAGGCATAAAGTTCCTGGAGTTACAGAGTCCCGCAGGCTCTACCTTTCTCACAACATCTACCGAGAGCTCTAGTGCGTGGGATAAACGTGTCGACAATTGTGTATTAATCGCGGCGGCCGTAAATAACGCAGACAGGTGGTCCCCAGGTGGGGCGCCGGGGTCGGCTGCTCCCCATAACAATAACCACACAATAACAGGCGCCGCGAGGGAGCGCGTCGCCTAGCAACGCCTGCAAGCGGAGAGCGCCGCCTCTAATTCTGGGCACTTGTTCCTCTCACTACATGTCTCTCTCTCTCTCTCTCTCTCTCTCTCTCTCTCTCTCTCTGTGTGTGTGTGTGTGTGTGTGTGTGTGTGTGCATGTGAGTGCTTTATGCTGAGAGAGCTTCTACAAATTGCTACACGTGTCACGTTTATATGTTGAATAGCTTGCACACTGCTTCTGTTCCTACAGGTGGCTTTGGCGTCGAGCCGAGTTAGGGTGCAGTTTAGACGTTGTACTGAGCGCGCTCGTGAATATACTAGAAGTGATATTCTGTGTACCAGTGTGTTCAGTTTCCTAACAATAAACAGCAGGCTCTGTTCCGGAGGGTACATTCGTCAGTCTTATACCGGGTGAGACACTTTGTTTTTCGGAATTTTTGGAAAAATACAAATCGTATTGGAAAATAGTTATAGTAAAAGTTGTTCATCTCGAAGAGGGCCACCACATACACCGCCTACGGGGACGGTTGTGGGGGTGTGTCCTTGAAATCTTAATTAGGAACCCTTACTTTTGACTGAATACCTAGATTCTTCGTGAAAAAGTATGTAAATTTCGTATGAAACATTTTTTCACTAAATGATAGATGGCGCTGTAGTCGGCAACAAGAAAAACGAGTTGAAAATGGTAGAAACAGGGTAATAACTCGGAAGAAATAGATAACGGACTCTTTCTCTAGGTCTTTCAGTTTTTCAACGAAAAGTCATTGCATGATGAACACTCCTAAGTCTCCTTCAACATTGCTATAAGCCTCGAAGTGCAGGGAAATGATAACTACGCTCTGTCTGCAAACGTTAACACCATACAACAATTATGTAGAGATGTGTACAGTCCGAATCATTAAAGTACAGTGAGCAGCCTGACCACAGACTGAGAGCATCATCACAGTCGGTGCTTCATTCGATTGTGAGAGTTGTCAGATAATAGCATATCAAGAATATCAAAAACTGTATTTTGATTTTTCTGTACTGATGTGTATCACCTCCCCTCCCACCCACGGGGTGATGCTGGGGGCTCGAACTTTACGGTAACGGATGTCCCACTTTGAGGTGAATAAATTTTATTAAAACTTTTTCTAATACGATTTATATTTTTCGAAATATTCCGAAGAAAAATTTGTAAGTGTCTCACCCTGCAAAAATGTGCCGTCTCCTTTTAGTTTTAAGTACCGGCATTACTGTAAGAAACACATGTGTGCAAATCAAAGTGTTAAATATCAATTGTAGAAATTATCTGCGATAAAATTTTATAAGCTCGAAGAGATTACCAATTGTCAAAGAAACACATATCAGATATGCCTTTAGAATGGTTGCAGCCGGATTTCTTCGTTCTCCTGACAGGATATTTTAGCTGTCCACATTGCAGCCAGCTTCAGGTGAGATTGGTGTACAATCACGCCGGAGCTGAGGAAACACTAGATTCGATGGCACCTTTATACCATGCGTACAAGTCTCCTTGGGTGCGCGCGAATCAACAATTATTACGCCGAAAAAGTCTACAAAATGACATGCCGTCAACTGTTTTAAAATGTGAAAATCATTTGAAACTTATATGTTTAAATAAAATAAAATAATTAATTATGGTTGGGATAGGAAACTGAAACTAGCGTGTGTGAGTGCGCAAGGTTTGTGTTAATGCAACAGTACCTATCTAGATTAGTACAGCACTGTGAATGTAAAAACTTATCGGAATGTCTGAACATCAAGTAAGAGTCAATATTATAAATAATCAGCCTGGCACCGACTGATAACGATGAATATGACCCTGTTAATGCGCTTAACTATCCAGAACACGAGTCTGGTTAAACCATGAATGACAAGTACGGTTGTAGCTCAAGTTCTGATTCGTTAATCAGACAGACAATCTATTCATTACTTAAATTTTTGCTGATCAATGTCTGATACAAATTTGATATCCAAAATTAAATGTGATCTTGGGTGGAGTGATAGACAATTTCAAACAAATACTGATTGCAGCGGAGTGACGTAATGGCATGACACAATAAAAACACTAACGTTGACAATTATGTGTCTGTTAATTAATTAATGAATAATATTTAGATTACTACTACACTGACTGAACATGACATCTATTCGTAGAATGACAAGCTATAACAGTAGTTGATAGCGATGAAAGGAAATTGTAGCCTACAATCTATCATAGCGTAAAAACACTTAAGTCGATAAACTTGTTCAATCTATTCTAGTGTGGAAACATCTAAGTCGATAATTGTGTAATTGACTAATTATTTACAGTACAGATCAAAGTTTAGTTTGTTAATGCCAAAACTGACTAAGTGTGGAATCGGTTGCGAGCTTAACAACAATTATTGTGTGTACCGACACCTTCTGATCTAACTTTATTAACAAACCAATTATTGTGTGCAATTAGTATCTGTATGAAAAGGCACGTTACACAATAGACAAGTAATACCGGTAGCTACCTGATACGCAAGTTGGTTACTCCTTCTACAACTGATTATGAATGACATAACATAAATGAAGAATTAGCAAGTGATATAACATAAGTGAAGAATTCGCAAGTGGTGCAATTAATTTGATATGGCGAGTACTTTCCACGATTGTAAATAAATATTGGTAGCTACCTGATAAACTAGTTGCTTATGATTCTTGTATCTAAAATCACTCACCTTTATCCGAAGACAGCAGTTTTTTGCAGCACATTAGTGATGAAATATAAATAAAGTTGAAACTTTATGTATTGTACCGTTTAAAAGTTACAGCTAAAATAACTTGGGGATAATAAGATTTTTTTTAAGTTAAGCCGGTCGCGGTGGCCGAGGAGACTGAGGCGCTCCAGTCACGGTCTGCACGGCCACTACGGTCGGGGGTTCGAATCCCCCCTCGGGCATGGATATTTGTGCCGTCCTAGTTCGTAAGTAGTTCATAAGTAGTTTGTAAGTTTAGGGACTGATGACCCCGTAGTTAAGTCCCATAAGCTTAACAAACATTTGAAAGTTAAAACAAAAATTGGAACATAAAGCTGTCTTGAATTAAAAGAAAGTTGAAGTTATGAAGATGATTATTATTATTATCGTTAGCTTATCAACATTACCATTACTAAAAAATACAAAATAAAAATCAGAATTATTAAGAATCCAAAGGGCATACAAAAATACTCTCGCAGTCAATAGCTCTTAACCAGCACCTAACTTCATCCGTCCACTTACTCTCACCCCAACTCTGAGCCCTTCTCTCTCTCGCTACTTATTCATCAAATCATAGCCAATGTCAGCTGGTCATAGAGTGACAATACAATGCTGCCACCCTTCACATTGGTGTCCACTTTAGAGCTTCCTGTTTTCTCTCACTCGTTCGAGTACCTACTTACGTCTTGCTCTTGATGTAAAAAAGACCCAAATATTCACTTTCTATTTGTTTGTTCTGCACAATCCTTCCATTAGTCGTAAAGAACAATTAATGATTTTATGCTCTTAGGTAAATATGGTATTCAGGTTGTTTCACCACCTGAACAGTACAAATAACTAATTTTTCTAACTTCAGAGCTTGGAACAAATTATTCTCCTAACTTCGAAGTTATTCCACACTGGATATTAGGAAAATTTACGCTGTTTCACAGTAAGGGAGCAACTACACTTAGCAGATATCTGAGTGACTTTTGGTTTGGATATTTTTCGAATATAATAACAAAAGAAATATTTTTGATGGCCCTTAAGAAAAAAAGAACTGTTTTATTACGATTTCACTTTAATAAATATCTTTGTGTGGTAAACTGGTTCTGCAAAGAATAATTATTCATTACAAAACAATTTATAGAATCTGAAACGCTATATGTTCAAACAAACTATTCAATTCCAAATAATATTGAAGCCACTAGACGTAAAAGCCGACAAATTTGAGAAGTGATAAGGTATTCCACGTCAGAGACGGAATGATAGGTCTCAATGAAACAGTATTGACACGGGTGCTGGCAGTTTATTCTTTCAAGAAATAGTGTCATACAAGTTACATGACGTGTCCAGTAGCAAATAATGTTTCGAGGCATTCATCATTTTAGTATCCTCTTTCTCATACAAAGAGATCCATATTCCCAGACAGTACCATTTTGTTCAATTATTGTCATATTTAAAAAAAAAGCCAAAAAACTAGTGCAGGCAATAAGAAATACATCGTGTTCATTTGAAACCTCAAACGAAGAACAATAACTAACGTGAGTGTACCGAAGGAACGTAAATGAAATTACGCAAACCTTGGGAACAAGATAAATTTTAATATCTTTTTCAGCTACTCCAATAGTAACCAATTTACCTGTAACTTACGATTAGTCTCATACTCATAATGTCAGATCGCATACATCCAACAATAATTTAATGTCTCTCTCTTTTAATATCTGTCATTATGTGGCGAAAATATTAAAAGAGACATGAAAAAGAGAATAAATCCTGTACATAACTGATAATATCAGCTCGAATACCTGACAGAAAGAAGAAGAGTTCCCACAAGGTGTAATTCACTCAAACGAGGTCACATAGTTAAACATTAACCATCTTCTATGGAACAGGGTAGCTCATATCGTAATGGGCAACAAGCAGATTTTGTGCAACTTTTTAGTCAAAGAATCCATGGTAATTAATTTCTCAATATCATACCAACGTATTTATGTCGCATTGTCGCATTTATAATGCCCGGGTCGTTAAATTACTGTATTGTACTTACTCAAATGTCCAAATGTTTGTAATTCTAAGGGAACAAACTACTCTGGCCATCGGTCCCTAGACCTACGAACTACTTAAACTTATACTAAAGACAACACACATACCCACGCCCGAGGAAGGACTCGAAAATAAAGCGGGAGCGTCATTACTTGACGCTCTAGACTGCCATTCCCGCGCGGCTCGTGGTTATTAATGTAGGAGTAACGTCTGAGATGTGTCCTCTTAACCTAAAAAATATCATATTCATTTCCATAAATGATTCAATGAAGAAATCATGAACAGTTCTAGTCTTTAAGGTAAGAATACCATATAATGAAGTATATTTACACGTATTAGAGGATGAGCTTGTAATACATGTAAAAAACTAAAAATGTATCTGTTGTTTAATTTTAAAGAAATAAAAAGGATCCACTTAAGATGCTACAGCTTTAGCGAAACGTTTTTGGGCATAAAAAAATAACCACAGTGTTTTGCTCAAGGCAGTTCCTTATTCAAAAGCAACTAACTTAGATATTTATAAAGCTACTCGGACCAAAATAAGGGCTTCAACATCAAAATGAAGGAGAATGCTGCAATGTTTTTGGCATTGCAGTTAGAGTACAAGGAAGGACAACCGATAAGAAAATGTTTTCCAGTCCATGGTGTACAGCAATCAGTGAGAATAAATATTCTTTTAGTAAAAAACCGTTTTGATTGCAAACTGTTTAATTCCTTATTTAATGACGTGTATCGCCCTTTAGCAGGGCATCTTCAGATTATCTGTGTGACAGAATTTACAAAAAATTACAAGGCGTAATTACAAAAGGGGGATAATGGGACATGGGCTTATTTTCTGTTTAGAAGACAGTAAAAATGGTAAACAAAGCTTACAATCCGCTCTCCGTGGTGTGACACCGTAAGTTTTTTTACGGTGTTTCTATGTCTCTGAATTTTGGATTTCCTTCTAGCCCAACAAATGATCGTATAACAACGAATTTGCAATCAATACGGTTTTTTTTTTTTTTTTTTTTTTTTTTTTTTTTTTTTTTTTTTTTTTTTTTTTAACTAAAGGAATAGCCGGTAAGGAAGTTGAACTTATTTTCCGTATACAATATTATTCGAAGAATATACTGAGGTGGTAAAAATCATGGAATATCCCCTACCGTGTCGGACGAGTTTTGCCATGCGAAGTCCGGCGGTTCGATGTAGTAAGCATTCAACCAATCAGTGGAAGCCTCCAGAACGAATAATGGACCATGCTACATCTATAGCCTACCATCCCCATACTTGGTATAAGGGATTCACCGCAGACGATATGTGCGGGATCATTCGCTGGATTTGTCGAGAAGTTTCTTTAAATCCATCGCAAATCACTGTGGCATGGTGATTTTGCACGTTGTCATCCGTGTGTGGGTACATGAACTTCATCACTGGCTATAAGTGGTCTCAAAATAGCCGAACAAGACCAGTTGGTTGTGTTAAACATTAGCAATAGCCTATGCCTAATAATTCATTTACTGCGCAGTTAGTTTCGGATTTACATTAAAGCCGTCTTCAGACCGCTAAATCAAACGGACATTCCATACCATTTTTACGAAATATTGCAACTCGTGTCGTGGATTCTTTCTTAACCATTTCATGGGAAGTGGTTCCGTTTGAAACCACCTGCTCTTCTCATTTCGTGACATAAGCGCAGTGGCTACATATGGGTGCGTCCGCCAATACCCAGTTGGTGTTGTCACTTGAACCGCTCCGAAACCTTGAAATATTAGTAAGTACTCTGACAAGTTGAGGAGACATTTTTGTACGCTGTGCGCGATCGACTTTGCTCTCAAAATGTTGAAATGTTAATACCTCTAAGGAACTTAATTACCTTGGTCATCAATCTCTCTAGGCTTACAAACTACGTTAACTAACTTAAAGTAACTTATAGTAAGGTGAATGAACTTGGACACCCATGCTCGAGGGAGGGCTCGAACCTTCGTCGGCGAACAACTGCGCGCTCCACGACAACGTACCTTACAATGCTCGGCCACTCCACCGCGGCGTCTTTGATCTCAAGTTTTGGCCACAATCCTCTGTATTAGGTAACTTTGGTACATGTAGTTACCCTGATACTATTTTTATTACAATAATATACAAGATTACCCTTAATTATTGTATTCGTTCCGTTTGAAACCACTGCTCTTGTATTGGGCAGAGTGAATAACTGTGACGATTTTTTTCCTTCGCATCCTGTATTTTCGTAGACTGAAGGATGAAGAAATTTTTGAGTACCTTTCAGCAAATATTCCTTCTGATTCTGGCTCAGAATTTTTTTTCCAGTGAGAGACCTGTGTAAAGGTTTGGAGTTTGGAAGGGAAGGTATATGCAGGCCTATACTTCAACAATTCTCTTAATAGCGTCTCACTGTTAGAGAAACTAAAATATGATGGATTTTTTAGCCTGTGGAACAATTAGGTGATACAGAAAAGGACTTCGTATGCTGAAACCAGACAAGAGAATGCAAAGAATAGATTTTGACTGGTCATTTCGTTCTGATGGCATTGTCTGAATCACATTGAAGGACACATGTGTAGCGATGCTGCCGTCCACAGTTGATTCACCTGTATCTGTTAAAGTCGTAAGGAAGAGTAGTGGAAGTAGTGAAATCATATAATGTAAATATAGGATGTGTCGATAAGGCTGACATGAAGAACAGTTTTTTCGCAATAGACAAAAAGTCAATAAGGTGGTGGCTAAGATTATTTTGATGTATAATGGATATTTCACTTGGAAATGCATTTATTCAGTTTCGATTATGTAATCCAACAAACAAACAAAATCTAAAGGATTTACGAAGACGTGTTGTAACAGGCATGAAAGGTAACAATGTCTTCAACGATTGTCCTCGCCGTCTCAATACATCATCAGAATCATTTTCAATGATAGTGAAAGAAATCGGCAGTGCTGTTTCAAAGTAACCACCTAGGCATTTTCCTGGATTGATTTAGGGAAATCACAGAAAACCTAAATCTGATTACGAGTCCAGTATGTTACCAACGTCGGCATGATTATCAGAACTGGTATTAGTATTGATTTCCGTCGCATTCAATTAATTATTTCTTGCTGCAATTTTTTCCATGTAGTCTATTATGATAGTCAACTTCATGGTTTCAAAGCTTCAGGGGCCAGTAGTGTACATTAGAAATCTTGTAATCGCTGTCCTCTATATCACACTTAGAGGCATCAGCAAATTTACTGTTTGGAAATAGTTCTAACTGCTTTTGGCCACAGTAGACGAATAATCATTATGAGGCAGTTTAGGAGCATTTCCCTACGTATTAAGAAAATACATAATGTTATTGGTGTACTCGCTAAAATATTTTCGTTGATCTAGAGCACCAACATTGAACTGTTTCCCAACTGAGGGTGAAAAAGAGCATGCCCCTACTGTAGGCAGAAATGTAGGTGTGATTTTCTTGCATGTGATTTGATACAATATCCTTCTTGCATGCTGCAAATGATGTAAATCAGCAGCTGAAAGGCTTCATTCAGATTACAGTGTTGACACTCTTTGGTATATAAACGTTTCTGTCCAGATTACACCAACACCGTGGACTAATTAATGTTTACGTTTCGGCTATTAAGGGAAACGCTCTGGTCAAGCTGCCGATTAGTCATTGCACCCGCTGCAAGGCAGGAAAAATGTCGGCAGCATGCCAGCTGCTTAAACAGGGGCAAACACACGGGGCAGTATTCATTCTGAAAATCCCTGCAGATACCTGATGTTTTACACCGCTGCCGCAGATCGTGGCTCCAGTGACAAGGTAGGTTTTACTTAGGGTTGTCATTCGTCCTGAAAAAGGGGGATTGTCCTGAATTTGAGGATGTGTCCCGCCGTCCTGACTGAATTAAAAAAAAAAAAAATCCCTAAATGTCCTGTATTTTAAAAATAAGCGTAAGTTAATTAAAATTTCGTTTGTTTGCCGAACTTTGTCATGCCAACAGGCTTAACCTACGCTAGCGCTTAATACTATTGTTACTATTGCTAAACCGTTGTCTGCGAGGTACACAAGGCCACTGCTTGCCTGCCCCCACCCGTACCGACAGATGTCATATTTAAGCGTGAGGAAAAGCTCAGAAAATATCGATATGAAGGCTTCCAGTATCCAGTAGCCAGCGGCTAAGCAGACGAGCAGACACTCCAATCACTGAAGATAGTTATAAAGGTATTATTTTTGGATAATTTGTGTTATATCGAAAAAGAGACAATCAAAATTCAACGAAACGTGGACAAAAGATTTTCCATCGGTAAGCGTGGAAGAAATTAACATGAAGCATACTATGACTTGTGCAAGTAAGTATATGAAAATAATATCGTATAGGGCAATAGAATAGGCTGGATTTTGGTGTGTATTTTATTATATACTAGCTTTTAGGTCTCGCCGTTGGTCGGGTGTGTATTTACTCCTTTCTAAATTCGTTAGACCATTTCCTTCTTTCCCTCTGTTCATTGCTGCCTATCGTACTCTCCACCCATCTAAGTTTCGTTTTCATGCAGCTCAATCTTTATGACCCTATATCTCTTGAACTATACATCGTTAGTGGTTTTACTACTATAGCAAATGATTCCTAACCTTAAAGAATATTTGTACGACATTTAGTTAAAATGGGTCAATTAGTTTAGGATCAGATGAGGAACACTGTCTCATGATGCGGCCGTTTTTCACGAATTCCATTGTTTATTACGTATGTGTCATAGGTGGTTCTTACTCCCACATTACTTCTGTTTACTTGGACATAATGCCTGTGTGGAAAGAATTTTTTCTTTGATGAATTCACAATGGACAGATGACAGAAATAGACTGAAAGTTAAATCTGTTAAATCAATATTAATAATGCAATACAATTTCAAAATCGATATTAATAAAGCAATATAATTTCAAAGAAATATTTTGTCAAGAATTTCATGATTACATTTTAAAAGATGATGAGTTGCTAAAAAGTATGTCATGTTCAGAAAAGTGTGATTGGTACCAGCATCAGGGCACTTCTGTGCTATAATTATCTTTAAAAAAAAGTAAATAAATGCTGTTTTTAATTTTCATTTACTTGTGTTACTAGAAAAGGAGTAATTTCACATGAACTATCCCGTCGGCACCTATTGTTGGAATTTTCCCATGTTGGTGTCCTGAATTTCTACCTAAACCTTATGGCAACCCTACTTTTAATTTACGTAGTTGTTTACGTGAAGTTGTAAATCACAAGCTATATCTCGTGAAGCAGTAAATGAAATTAAGAGAGCTTCAGTGTGCTATAGCTCCGACCGAAGTAAGATGACAGAAATGACAATCAGGCACCTGACTTTGTAGACGAAGATAATAAAGAAATTTTAATCGGAATGGTTGATTTTACGTAAAAGTTCAATAATTTTTTGTCGTTTCAGTTCAAGATTTTCCTGTTACTGCATAACTAATAGCTCTAGCGTCCATGATATCTAAATATACTTTCCCATGCAGTGGAATTTAAAAGACCATTAAATATTTTGCGTTTCTTCAGTTTCTATAGTCTGCATATGAATGCGATCGTTTGTGTCCAGAAAGTATGTCCTTCAACAATACACCAGAATTATACATATTCACAAGTTGACACTGAATGGTATGCTGTTTTCTGGTTAATAGCCATCGACGATTGCTAAGACTGCTATTCTACTACAACGTCTGCCACAGTGTAAATCCCTTAAGAGTAGAAATCAAACCGATGGCTCTTCTATCAAGAAGGCAGTCGAAGAAATTAATTTAAACTTCCGGCAAATATCTTAGAGAACAAACAGCTCTGACACTGCAAGACGAGTCAGTTAATGTGCTTCTTCACTGTTGTTTGGCCATAGTAGACCAACAGCGAGTTGTTGTACCTGTGTGAGAAATGACATTTTGCGAAGTACCCCAATCCAAATGTCAAATGCGTGCAGTCCCTTCACATTGTTCTCTCGGAAACAGTTCCAGACTGACCTGCATTCACTGGGTGCAGGTTTGAAACAGACCGTCACTCACAATACGTGCCAATCGCCTAGACACGTGGTTGTATAGAATATTATGCGAGCGATGTTTTCACTCCATGCTACATGGCTGCCAGAAGTATACTACTGAACGTAAAAACAGCAAAACTCTTTGCTGATAACCAACAAATCAGGTAACTTAACTCACGGTTGTGGTAACCGACATAACTAGACAAAACAGTTCCTATGCACTACGTTAACAACAGCATCACGCTAAACGAGCAGGGAGCGTTTTTTACTTCTGTTCAATTCTGCGATTTGAAATATGACAAAAGTTTCAAATTTACGGAGGTCGGTATTGTAAAATTAATCTTTCAAGTATTTAGTGGTGTCCGAAGGGGTTGAAATAAACAGCCTTCCAGTTGTCATAAATACAAGGAACGCATTTTCAAACCCGAAAATGAATCATCATAACCTATGCAATTTAACGGGACATGAAAATTTATGCCGGACCGCTCCTAAAACCGGGATTTCCCATTTTTCTGGAGGGATTGGGAAAATCATTACGCTATTCGTGCACGCTTCTGGAACTAATAGAAACTTCCATATGCCTATTCCCCATGAGATTTCGTACAACCTGTAAGTAGATACCGTTTAGGGAGTCATTTATTAAAATTGTTGCATGCCGTGTTGCGACTCATTTCAATACGATGTGCAGTAGTATCCATGTTGATCCATGTAAGCAACGCAAATGTCCTTCAGATATGATTACATATCTGAAGGAACGGGCACTGCGATGATTACAGTCGTCATATGAAATACAAGAATTGTATTCGCATTTGCAATTATACTCAACTTCTGGAGTCATCTAGGCCTTCAGTACTTGTGCGTACTTGTCTACGCTAACTGAAATGATCCTGATTTGGTAGAACTGCTTGAGATCGTAGGCACTGTGTACTGCCGAGCACACAGAGGCTAATAGGAGGGAGTACAGCTTCCGAGTAACAGAGCATGCTTTTATTTCGTGGTCGCGGAAATTTTCAGCTTACAGCCGCCAGCGCCTTCACACGTAAGTCGTCAGTTTGGTAATGTACGGCAAAGTGCTCGCCAACAACAAATAGTCGTTTTTGAATTTGCCATGTTTAGTCCTCTTAGAGCACACGATTTATATCCTCTCTGTGTCTGGAAGACTTTGTCTTACCTTTGAAATGTGTTTTGTCGGTGGATGGACACTGGTTGTGTCGCACTTTTCTTTCCAGGCCGTGGAATGTGCCACTTTTATTTTTCGGCGGGGATACGCTACTGATGGGATGTGCGACTGGTTGTTTCTGTTACGCTTCGCGTTAATTCAAGTAGCCCTGAACCGTATTTCGTTATGTATTGGCAGGGAAGCCATATTATTTCTATAAAAGTTTGGAGTGAGTAAGGAAGGGTTGGAGGGGAGGTTATGAGACCCAAATTTAAAAAAAATAATAAAAAAAATATGTAGGTAACTTGGGCGCATAATTTTTGTTAGTCGGGACTGCGAACATGCTGCCCCGATCTCTTATCTATTTTCAAACACAATAAGCAATAAGAGAAGTTTGCCAGTACAGTACTGAATAAGCTGCAACTAGACAGGCCTAAAACGGTTAGCAGCACTGTGCGTGTCAAGCACATGCACCGACCTAGCGTCGAACCGAGAGCCACCCAGCGCGCAGCCCGTTATTTATATATATGTATATATCTTTTTTAAAAAAAAACAAAAAAAAAAAAAACGACGATTCATCCGTATCACGATTCGATTCTTTATTTGTATTCGTTCAGATGAACGAAAATGTTCAAATGTTTGTAAATCTATCGGACCAAACTGCGTGGTCATCAGTCCGTAGCTTACAAACTACTTAAACCTACGTAAACTATCCTAAGGACGAACACACACACCCGTGCCCCAGGGAGGACTCGAACCTCCACGGCGAGCAACCACGCGCTCCGCAGCGAGACGCTTTAGACCGCTCGGCTACTCCACCGCGGCTCAGATGAAAGACTAGTTCACGAATCTCCACAACTCTACTAGACACGCACTCAAAACCATCATTACATTCATGATAATAATGAGTGAAGGTGTGATTATCCTATATTGACCAGCCCTAGTAAAACAACAGCACGATAAATTTCAAAGATGTTGATGTTCTCCTTTATGCCCAGTCTGAAAACAGCCTTCTGGCACCTTCGAAACCAGAACCAAGGTCCATATAGGAAATGTCTGGTCACGCTACCGTGATCTTTTGCAATGGCGACCATTTTGGTTCTAAAACACGGTTGTAGCAGACTGCAACCAGATAATGTTTGTTACTAGAAAGTGTTAGTTGCATAAAGCAGTGAAGGTAAAATTGCGACGGAGTACGAAGGTTACAGAGATGCTACTTCAATTTGTAGCATTACGTATATGGTTTTTTTATTTATTTATTACATCTGCGACGTTTAACGCTAGCATCCATTCTCTCTGCCATTATATCTCAGATTATTTTGTTTTATAAGAGACTGTCAGTTTTTTTAACGGGCTGGAGAGAAAGCAATAGCTCCTGGTCTTTCGCCTTCTTGCTGTTGAATAGATCGGATGTCTCTCTTTTGGTCTCTCCACATTGATCATGTAAGTGTATTGCAATAAATACCTCAGTTCATTTGAAATGAATATTTAATTCAAAACTTCTTTCCCCATTTTTCATTAATTTTGTTATCTTTGTTTCCTTCATAATTCGTAAAATGATGCTTGATGATTGTTGTAGGTTGTTTCGCGATTACGACAGAAAATTCCAGATGGGAATTTCACTTATGCATATTTTGTGATGATTTTATTTCGAAGCCTGCAGTAATTGTTTTCTCTAAATGAATTCCGATAATTTTGCTATTTTAACCACTAATAGTAATTGGAATTGAGCACGATCATGAAACTTTAGCATGCGAAGCTTACACAAACAATCATCAATTTACAGTAAAAAAGAAATTAACTAGTCAATACAGGTTCAACTACAGTGATATGGCTGCAATTCGACCTGAATTCTTCTGGCAGGTAACTTTCTTTTCTAATGATGCTTTCTGGTGTTGTCTTTATGCTAGCCGCTACTACTGCTAAATCCTGAGGGCGGAATCCTTCTTTTTTTTTCTCAGTGTAAATCGCTTCAAAATTATTTTTCATTGCAATATTTCACATTTTGTTAAATTTCAATAGCAGTACTTAACTTTAATCTTGACGACAACACCAACGAAGAAAAAATAAGTATCATTACGCATTCTCATTGCAAGTATATTTGATATGACTAACGATACAACCACCATTGCGAGATTAAAGTAGGCTTTTCATTAACAAAATAATGCTTTCCCCTTATCGTATCTTTGTAAGAGAAGGCTGTACGTGTTTCCTCCAGACATTTTTTCCTTGTCAAGTTTCTATTCGTAATGGTATAGACGAAGAACCAACGAAAGTATCTTGTGTTGAACTATCCGAGAACAGAATCTTATATGAAATGTTGGCTTCTATTCACATGAAATTTCTTGGTGTGTGCGTTTCCAATAATTCGACATTATATAAATGGAAATAATTTCGAGATACCGGATTTGTGTCAGACAAACGCAGGGCAGATCCTTATATTTTAACTGAAATTAAGTTGCAGAAGGTAGGATAGATAGTGGAAGAAGTCCAAGAAAGTCATTGCGCCAACTGAGAAATTACGAAAGTGAAATTTATTTGTATAAAATTAATGTACTACTTTCAGTTATAATTACTTTGATTACGCTAATTAATGTAGTTACACTATTTTCATTATTTGTTGAAGTGCCCAAATGAAAACGATGATTTACAATAATTTTAGCAATAATCTGCGAAAGTTACTTTACATTTATTTTGGGTGATCATCGTTGTTGTTGTTGTGGTCTTCAGAACGGAGATTGGTTTGATGCAGCTCTCCACCGTACCCTATTCTAAGCAAGCCTCTTCATCTCCTCATAAAACCTGCAACATACATCCATTTGATTCTGCTTACTATATTCATCTCATGGTCTCCCTCTGCTATTTTTACCCCACACACTTCCTTCCATTGCTAAATTTACGATTCCTTGATGCCTACGAATGTGTCCAATCAATCGATCCCTTCTTTTAGTCAAGGTATGCCAGATATTCCTTTTCTCCCCAATTCTCATCAGTACCTCCTCATTAGTTACGCGATCCACGCTCCTAATCTTTAACATCCTTCTGTAGCACTACATTTCAAAAGCCTCTATCCTCTTCCTGTCCACACTGTTTATCGTCCATGTTTCACTCCCATTCAAGGCAACATTCCACACAGATGCCTTCAGAAAGGACTTCCTTACACTTTAATTAATATTCAAAGTTAACAAATGTCTCTTTTCAAAAAAGCTTTTCTTCCCATTGCCATTATGCATTTTATATCATCTGTACTGCGACAATCATATGTTATTTTACTGCCCAAGTAACAAAACTCATCTACCACCTTTATTGGTTCGTTAACTAATCTAATTCCTGCAGCACCGCCTGATTCTCTTAGACTGCACTCCATTACCCTTGTGTTGCTGTTGTTAATGTTCATTTTATATGCAGCTTTCAATAACTGTCCATTACATTCAGCTGATCTTCCAGGTCTTTTGCTGTCTCTGACAGAATTACAATTCCATCAGCAAAACGCAATGTTCTTTTTTTTTTTTAATAATTTTTTTATTTTTATTTCTTCACCCTGAACTTCAATTCCTTCTCCAAATTTCTCCTTGCTTTCCTTTATAGCTTGCTCAATGTACAAATTGAATAACATTGGAGAAAGGCTACAACCCTGTCTTACTCCCTTCCCAACCTCTGCATTCCTTTCACGCCCTTCAACTCTGATAACCGCTTCTGGTTTTTGTACAAGTTGTAAATAACCTTCCGTTCCCTATATTTTACTCCTGCTGATTTCAGAATTTGAAACAGTGTATTCCAGTCAACACTGTGAACAGCTTTCTCAAATCTACAAAATCTAGAAATGTATGTTTGCCTTTCCTTAATCGATCTTCTAAGATAAGACGTAAAGTGAGTATAACCTTCGTTGTTCCTACATTTCTCCTGAATCCAAACTGATATTCCCCGAGATCGGTTTCTACCAGCTTTTCCATCCTTCTGTAAATAATTCGTGTTAAAATTTTGCAACCATGACATATTAAACTAATGGTTCTGTAATTTAACACCTTTCTACACCTGTTTTCTTTGGAATGGGGATTATTACATTTTTCTTAAAGTCTGAGAGTATACATCATACATCTTACGCACCAAGTGAAATAAAATTCTTGAATGTCCGTCTCCAAATCGCTTATATTTTCTAAAACATTACCGGTTTCGGGACAGCTGCCCATCTTCAGATCTGTTAAATAAATGTTATAACTGAATATAAGCTACTATTTATAAAGTATGATATCAAAAAAAAAAAAAAAAAAAAAAAAAAAAAAAAAAAAAAAAAAAATTTAAAGGCAAAACATTAAAAATACATTAAAAACATACCAAAATTTAGAAGTTACAGAGTAACCTGTCCTGTAATGAACAAATGTTCACAGTCGTTACTAAAACATAGTAGTTGCCTGAGGCTTTATATAAAGTACTTGAAATCATCTGATTGGTTGGGATTCTTTTGTTAAAGTTATTGTCAATAAGTAATTATTGACTTACATATAAATGCAATTCTGAGGTCAAGGTATAAGATAGTAGTCAAGGTATAAAAAACAGTTACAAATGAGATACACAGCTGTCAAACTATAAAAGGACGTAGAAATAAGATAAAATTGGGTTCTGGATAAATATAATAACATTTTAAGTGAAACTGTTATCGAGTTAAAAAATAAAATATGTTAAAAATAAAAATATTGTTAAATATTAAAATCTCTTAAAAATGGTTAAAAACAAATATTGTGGACAATGTCTTCTTTCCCGTCTGCGGGTGAGGCTTCCGTGTGTCAGGTAGCAGTAGCGTCGCCGAGGTTTCCTCCGCCTCGCCGTGTCCCATTCACCGCCGCCAGTGTGCTGAGGGCCGCCGTAGCTGGTGTGTGGCAGCGCGTTCCATTCCAGGCAAGGCTACAAAATGTCTTCAAATATTTCAAAAAAGTTTTTATGCATGAAGTCTGTTTGCTCATTTAGAAGTTTGTCCGGGTCTTTCTCCTTGTGCGCATATACTTCAAGTTCTTCAAGTACGTTTAAATGAAAGCTTTTCGGTGCCCTGTGCAACACTTCCATTTGTTCGCTTATAGTGCTGACTTGGTGTTTATTGTCTTTAGCATGCGCTCCAAATGCTGTGCGATTGCTGTTATTGCAGTGCTCTTTGTATCGGACTTCAAAGTTGCGTCCAGTTTGCCCTATGTAATATTTATCGCAGCTGGCGCATTTAATCTTGTATACTCCGGAGTTGCTATATTTCGTGCGTTTTTTCGTGGTAGGTTTATGCCTTAATCTTTGTGCCATTTGCCCATCATTTTTGAACGCCACCCCTATGTTTCTCGGAAAGTGTTTCGCAATTCTCTCCGACACACGTCCTCTGTATGTTAAAATGACAAACTTCTTTTTATCTTTAAATATGTTAATGCCAGTGGATTTGTTTTTAATTTTATTGAACATCCGCGTGACATCTTGCGTCTTGTACCCATTGGCAGCGGCTACCTGTTTGATAATGTCTAGTTCTTTCTCTAATTCTTCCTCGGCAAGTGGTAGTCTGAGAGCTCTGTTGCACATTGAGTAGAAGTATGCTCTTTTGTGCTGTGCTGCGTGTCGTGATGTCGCTCCTATAATGCTATCAGAGCATGTCTCTTTCCTGTACACGCTGAATGCGTGCCTACCTCCGTCATTTCTTATAGTCAAGTCAAGAAATAGTTTTGTCATGGCTGGCTCTCCCAGAGACTTCAGTAGTTCTGAGGATTTTGGACAGACTATTTGCTAAACAGTGACAAAATGCTGTGCACAAGAATTGATTAGTTTTCTGGATGTCATTTATATGGTCGCCAGCCTGATTAGGCAATAAAATGTTCAAACTGTTATTCATGACCTGATTCCAATCGGTTGTAAATATTATTTAGAAACTAGGAACAAAGAAGTAGAAAGCGTTAGGTTTATGGTCCACAAACAAACAGTATAATCTCTATGGAAAGCAATATGCAAGACAAGGCAAACCAAACCACTGATTTACTACTGAAATATATCCCTGAATATGAAAGAAATATTTGCACTTGATCAAACAATGTAATACTTTTGGACATATGTGCCCCTAGTTCAGTCACTTCTGGATTTCACATAACAATTACAGAAATTTACCAACCGAAAACTTATATTTAGCTTCCTTTTGATTAAACAGTATATAAATAATTTAAGGAAATTTTACTGATGGATTTTATAAAGATATGGTGGTGGTTCTGAAACTGGCATAGTGCACTTTTCCACTGTTTTAATTAATTTTGAACAACAATGACTATATTTGCAGTTCCTTTAAACTATGTTTAGCAGTTTTAAGAAAAACTATTAAAATCAATGTCTTTTATAAAATTGGAGAGGAAATATATACTGTACTACTTATTTGATGCAATTAATCAGTTTATGGTTACCAACTGGTCAATATTTCACTTTAAATTATTAACTGCTGTTTCAATCATTTATTTTCTAATTAAATTTTATATATGAAGTGCAATCTTTAATTAGTAATTAAACAAATTGCAACAGTTTTTTGCTACTTATTAATTATCTACTGCAAAAATGGAACTACACAATTCAGATTGTTAATTAGTTCATTCAGAAAATCATTTAATTTTTTTATCTGTTCTTATTTAGGACACTCGGACGTTTACACTTAAGGATAGGACCCTGACTAGGTACGTGATAGGGATAGACAAAGGTTATCACAATTTTTTAGTTCAATGCACTGATTATTGACACAGTCCACTACTTTTTGTCTGATCCATTCGCGCTACAATTCTAAAAGTACATCACCTTGTGAAATATCCCGTGCTGCAGACGAGCAGTTGCGTGATTGCAGAACTAGAGACGAATCGGCGTCAATCGTGTCTCTTGCTGTGTGGCACTGTATTCTCTTCTTGGCGATGAATAAATTTACATTGTGCTCATAAATCCATGCCACAATATAACAGTCGACCAGCATCCGAGGCTAATTTCTGGAAACTCTTGATACAATTCCAAGCCTCCGCTTTGCTGCCTCGCTCACGTCTCGCCACATATGCGCTCACTCACTGCCGGTCTACACTAGACTCTGTCGTTAAGCCACACTGTGTGTATTCCTGCCTCTTTCTTACGCGCCTAAACTTGGCGCCTTCCACGTCAGCAACGGGGAAGTACCAATGGTTTTACATTACACATATCTACATGCCCTGCATTTGGACCAGACTACAATCTTCTTACATTTATGACAACGAATATTACTTAGCTTGCATTTATAGCGAATCTTTAATTCAGCGCAAAGTTCCTAGTGATTGGAAAAAAGCGCAGGTGACTCCCGTGTATAAGAAAGGAAAGAGAACTGACCCATACAATTACAGGCCAATATCGTTGACATCGGTTTCATGTAGAATTTTGGAGCATATTCTCAGTTCGAATATAGTAAATTTCCTTGAAACGGAAAAGCTTCTTTCCATGAATCAGCACGGGCTTAGGAAACATCGTTCATGTGAAACTCAGCTTGCCCTTTTCTCACATGACATCTTGCGAACTATGGACGAAGGGCAACAGGCGGATTGTGTTTTTCTCGACTTCAAAAAGGCGTTCGACACGGTGCCACACTGCAGACTGCTAACGAAGATACGAGCTTATGGAATAGGTTCACAGATTTGTGACTGGCTGGAAGACTTCCTAAGTAATAGAACGCAGTACGTTGTTCTCGACGACGAGTGTTCATCAGAGACGAGTGTATCGTCAGGCGTGCCCCAGGGGAGTGTGATAGGACCGCTATTATTTTCTATCTATATAAATGATCTGATGGACAGAGTAAGTTGTAATTTGCGGCTGTTTGCTGATGCTGTGGTGTATGGGAGGGTGTCGTCTGTAACTGACTGTAATAGCATACAGGATGACTTAGACAAAATTTCTAGTTGGTGCGAAGAATGGCAGCTAGCTCTCAATGTAAAAAAATGTAAGATGATGCGCATGAGTAGAAAAAACAATCCTATAATGTTCGAATACAGCATCAGTAGTGAGCTTCTTGATGCGGTCGCGTCGTTCAAATATCTAGGCGTAACATTGCAGAGCGATATGAAATGGAACGAGCATGTAAGGACAGTTGTGAGTAAGGCAGACAGCCGACTTCGGTTTATTGGGAGAATTTTGGGAAGATGTACTTCACCTGTAAAGGAGACCGCGTATAAAACGCTTGCACGACCACGTCTTGAGTATTGCTCAAGTATTTGGGACCCGCAGCAGATCGGTTTGAAGGAAGACATAGAGGCGGTTCAGAGGCGAGCAGCTAGATTTGTTACCGGTAGGTTCGACCAATGCGCGAGTGTCACGGAAATGCTCCGGCAACTCAATTGGGGATCGCTGGAAGAAAGACGACGTTCTTTTCGTGAATTTCTGTTAAGTAAATGTAGAGGGCCGGAATTTGAAGCTGAGTGTAGTACGATTTTGCTGCCGCCTACTTACATTTCGCGTAAAGATCACAAAGACAAGATAAGAGAAATTAGGGCTCGTACGGAGGCATATAGGCATTCTTTTTTTCCTCGTTCAATTTGGGAGTGGAATAGGAAAGGAAATGCCTAGTAGTGGTACAGTGTACCCTCCGCCACGCACCTTACGGTGAATTGCGGAGTAGGTATGTAGATGTAGATGTAGATGTAGACACAAAATCATTTTTAACTTTACAAATACTCCACATAAGATACCTTATGTACCACATTTCACGAAAATGATTAAAGATCGATACCTAAAATTTTATATATTGATTACAGCAAAACAAACATTTGGTATTAAATAATTCGAAAAGAAATTATTGATTTTGTACATTAATGTTACAACTCCAGGGGCTTTGTTTCGACTTACGTCTTTCAGTACTCTGTCAAATTCTTCTCTTAGTATAGTATCTCTTATTTCATCTTCATTTACTTCCCCTTCCCTTCCTACAATATTGTCTCTAAGTTCATTTCCTTTGTAGAGCCTCTCTATATACTCTTTCCACCTTTCAGCTTTCCCTTCTTTGCTGAGAACTGGTTTTCCAACTGAGTTCTTCATAGTTAATCAAAATAATATTCACACAATTCACATTTTATGAAAACATTCTTCGGCAAGACATTTTTCCCGAAAAGTGTGTAACGCAAAGCATATTTCATTGGTCATCCAAAAGCGCTTTTACTTCTTGAATTCTGAAATGCGACATCTATCATGAGTTTTACTTTTCTATGGCCCTTTCTGGGCAGATATTTCAGGAATTTAAATGGCTCATCAAGCCGGTTCTTCTCAAACCGTTGTTGTTGTGGTCTTCAGTCCGCAGTCTGGTTTGATGCAGCTCTCCACGCTACCCTGTCCTGTGCAAGTCTCTTCATCTGAGAATATGTTCGGCAACCTTCATCCTGCTTACTGTATTCGTCCCTCGGTCTCCATCTACGATTTTTACCCCACACACTTCCTTCTAACGCCAAGTTGACAATTCCTTGATGTCTCAGAATGTATCCCACCAACCTATTCCTTCTCTCAGTCAGGATATGCCAGAAACTCCTTTTCTCCCCGATTCGGTTAAGCAACTCCTCACTAGTTACGTGATCTACCCATCTAATTTTCATCATTCGTCTGTAGCACCATTTTTCAAAAGCTTCTATCATCTTTTTATCTGATCTCCTTATCGTCCAAGTTTCACTCCCTTACAATGCTACACTCCAGACAAATACTTTCAGAAAGGACTTCCTAACATTTAAATTAATACTGGATGTTAACAAGTTTCGCTTCATTAGAAACGCTTTTCTTCCCATAGCCATTCTGCATTTTATATCTTCTTTACTTAGGCCATCAGAAGTTATCTTGCTAACCAAATAACAAAATTCATCTACTACTTTTATTGTCTCATTACCTAATCTAATTCCTTCAGCATCGCCTGAATTTCCGACATTACATACCATTACCCTCGTTTAACTCTTGTTAATGTCCATCTTATATCTTCCTTTCAAAACACTGTCCATTCCATTCAGTTGCTCTTCCAGATCTTTTGCGGTCTCTGACAGAATTACTATGTCATCGGCAAACCTCTAAGTTTTAATTTCTTTTCCCTGTACTTTAATGCCGTCTCCAAATTTCTCCTTCATTTCCTTCACTGCCTTCTCAATGTACAGATTGAACAACATTTGGGAAAGACTACAACCCTGTCTTACTCCCTTCCCAACCTCTGCGTCCCTTTCTTGCCCTTCCACTCTAATAACCGCTGTCTGGTTTTTGTATAGGTTGAATATAACTCTTCGGTTCCTATATTTTATCCCTGCTACCTTCAGAATTTAGAAGAGTGTATTCCAGTCGACATTGTCAAAAGCTTTTTCCAAATCCACCGCTAAAAACGTCTTTTTACCTTTCTATAGCCTATCTTCTAAGATAAGTCATAATGTGAGTATTGCCTCCCGTATTTCCTACATTTCTCCTAAATCCAAACTGATCTTCCCCGAGGTCAAATTCCACAAGTTTTTCCATTCGTCTGTAAATAATTCGCGTTATTATTTTCCAACCATGACTTATTAAACTGATAGTTCTGTAATTTTCACACTCGTCTGCACTTGATTTCTTTAGAATTGGAATTACGATATTCTTCTTGAAGTCCGAGGGTATTTCCCCTGTCTCATACATCTTGAATACAAGGTTGAACATTTTTTTCATGACTGGCTCTCCTAACGAAATCAGCAGTTCAGACGGAATATCATCTACTCCAGGGGCCTTGTTTCGACTGAACTGCTTCAGTGCTCTGTCAAATTCTTCTCGCAGTATCATATTTCCTATGTCATCTTCCTCGACTTCGTCTTCCATTTCTAGAATACTGCCTTCAAGTTTATTTCCTTTGTAAAGGCCCTCTATTATTCCTTTCACAGTTCAGTTTTACCCTCTTAAAACGGACAGATTTTGGAGAAACATAGAGAAAAATCGAAAAATGTTGGACTTATTTTTATAGATCTAGAAAAAGCGTATGATACTGTTCCAAGGAAACTACTCTGGAGAGCACTACATATGGCAAACATAAATACTTCTTTAATTAAAGTAATAGAACAGATGTATAAAGATAATATTTGCCAAGTGAAAATTGGTAATACACTTTCACAGAAATTTAGAACAAGCAAAGGTCTGTTGCAAGGCTGTCCCATGTCACCAACATTATTCAAAATCTATATAGATATTTGTCTGAGAAAATGGTCACAAAAATGTAATAGTATGGGACTAGAAATCAGAGATGGAGTTTATCTACATCATTTATTATTTGCTGACGATCAAGTCGTCATAGCACAAGACGGGGAAGATGCAAACTACATGTGTAATCAACTAGCAATAGCATACAAAAATTGGGGTCTGAAGATTAATTATCAAAAAACAGAATACTTGACGAATGATCCACATGAACTACGCATAGAGGGAAAGAAAATAAAAAAAGTTAACACTTTCTGTTATTTGGGGTCCATTTTAGAAACTGAGGGAAAATCCGACTCAGAGATTAATAAAAGAATTAGCAGCGGAAGAAAGGTAATTGGAATGCTCAACTCAGTCCTATGGAGCAGAAACGTGATGAACAGAACAAAAAAAATCATATATAAATCTATATTTGAGAGTGCAGTTCTGTACGGAGCGGAAACCTGGACCATAAACCAGAAGCACAGTAAGAAACTACAAGCCGTAGAGATGGATTTCTGGAGAAGATCGGCCAGAATTTCCAGGAAAGAAAAAAGAAGAAACACCGAAATAATAAAGAGGATGGGAATAATAGAAAGAATAGATGAGGTGATGGACAGGAAGAAATTACGGTGGTACGGACATGTACGAAGAATGGAGGACAGCAGAATACCGAAGCTGGTACTGGAGTGGCAACCTGAGGGGAGAAGAAGAAGAGGACGACCTGTGACCACCTGGATCAAAAATGTACAGCTCACAATGAATAGACTGGGCGCAGAAGAAGAGGACACACAAGATAGACACACGTGGAGAAATATAGTGAATAATTAGTGTAAAACCTTACGTACTATGTGTATTCATTTCTGGGCGTATTAGTATGTTGGAGGTAAACCTCTGTAATGAGGACAATCTCAATAATAATAATAATAAAAAAAAAAAAACGTACTGAGTCAAATCTGCGAGAATCATCTAGTGACCTCTACTTGTAAGGCTGAACAGTACAGGCCTTTTGAATTATCAGTATTTTGTTACTAAACTTAACAATACTATTTCTGATTCAAACGTTACGCAAAGTGGATGAAAATAATAATAATAATTTACGAAAGAAACTTTCTCTTCTAGCGATAAAGCGCAACATAGCCTGCTCTAGAACCAAAATGGCGGCTCCGTAAGGAACACTGGTGTCCAGACCTGTCCTGTATAGACGTTGCCAGAACGATGCGACAGCCGCGCCGCCTGGTAGCGGTGGGACTGCAGCCGCAGCCTCCGGCTCGCTCCTCCGGCCAGCCTCAGCCTTCACGCGGCGCGCTGACAGCTCCGCGCGGAGATCGATACGCTACAGTGGCGCCGCCACGGCACGCGACGGTGACGCGACGCGACTCTCCGGCACGAGACACGCGGCGTCGCGCCGAACAAAAGCCGAGCGGGCGCGGGCGCCGCTGCGTCGTCGACGTCTGCGTCGTCGTCGCCGCGGCCCAGGAGTGGAGGTAATAAATCCACGGGCGACGGGGGGCGGAGCGGGCCGAGAGGGAACAACAAAAGCACCTGCCGGCACCCCATTAGACGGGCGCCCGCGCCGGCGCCCTAGCCGCGGGCCGCGCCACAAACAACTGCCAGCTTAACGCAAACAATGCGCCGTTTGCCTGGCTGTCATCATCTGCGCTCCCCCGCGCTTCCGCTCCCAACGGTAACAATATTCTTTTCCCCGAACTCGCGGTACTTTTTGACGCTCGGTATTGTCACTTGCACGCGTAGGATTCAGAACATGTGTTTCAGCCATTTTCACGGTGTGCGTTTATTTAGTCGACCGTCATAACAAACTGTGATAACCCCATGCAGTTGCCGGTGTACTACACTAGTCACTTCCAACACTAATAAGTATTCCGATATTCATCCCAGTTGTTGGATTATGATATTCACTTCTGGAAAATTTAAAAAAAAAAAAAAAAAAAACCGTGAATTAGTCTACCCAACAAAGGAAAATACTATTGACACATTCTTTTGGATGTATACAACACACGATCACACAGAGTCCTACGCACGGGAGCACAGTTACTACAGCATGCGCAAGACCGGCGTTAGTACTGTGCATATTAACATTTTGCGGCAATGTAAGCTGTAATTCTTCTATGGAGACGGTCGTGGAATGGCCTGCCATGCAGTTTTCAACTGGTGCCTCAACTGGGCCATATTTCGTGTCACTCATGCAGACCTTCCAACATGGCGTTGCATGAGATCACAAACATGCTCAATGGGGGACAGATCGGGGGATCGTGCTGGCAAGGGCAGTTTGTATACACCTTGAAGAGCACGATGGGTGGTACAGGGCACATGTGGACGTGTATTGTCCCGTTGGAGAAGCATATCGTCTTATTGATGCATGAGTGATAGTAATATGGGTCGAATGATGGTTTGAGTGTACGGTGCACTGTTCATTGTTGTCTAGACTATCACTAGAGGAGAATGGCCAGAGCAGGACATGGCTCCCTACACCATGATGCACGGTCATGTGTGCCATTAGGGTGTCCTCCACTCACGCCCTAGTATCATTCAGCCACCCTCCAGTGATATTCACGATAGGCGTTTATGTAGGGATGAATGGTCACGTGTCGTCGTCAGTGATAAAAGTCGTCGCTGCCTCAGTGCCAATGATGGTCGTAGTGCAAGACTTCATTCGGCACCTCTATGATCGTTTCCATGGGAGAATTACAGCTTGTATTACTGCAAAAGTAGGATATACCCGGTACTAGCATCGCCATTGCTAGCGCTCTGGTGGCTGTACTCACGTGTGTATAGGTCTGACTGTGTGATCGTGTATTGTTTACATCCTTAAGAATACGTCAATAAAATTGCACTCTCCTTGGTCGAAGAACTTATGTTGTCCGTTTTTCCGTTTACAGGAGTGAATATTGATGTGGCGTATACATGCCTCCTAAATACACGGCATTTGTGAAGGTCACAACTAATTAAAAATGCAAATGCACTGTTTCTATCTGAACATAAAAAAATAAAGGTGCCAAAAGTTAGAATAGCCTATAACTCCTAAGATGATGTCAGCGCCCTGCAGTGTCCATAAAAAGGAGATAAGTTTTCAAATTCCGACTTTAAACAAATACTAGGCAGAATGAAAAATAAAGAATAAGAATTATTCTCTGAGAGAGCAAGTCAAAACTCAATAAGAAAGAGTCCAAACTCTTCTGTTTCATGAGGAAAGTACAGATTTACTCAACCCTTCGAACTTTGATTGACATAATAAGAGCAATTCTCAACTAGATAGACAATTTCATTGACGGGGAGACAGCGACAGAGAGAGACTAAAAGATTTAAGGAAAGTGGGGGGGGGGGGGGAAGAAACCAAATGAGGAGGCTGTGATGCCGTAATCAGCTAATAGGTTTAGATGCAGTATGTGGCCACTTCAATCTGCTCTAGTCTTTTGTAACTTTTTGATACATTACATCATTCACTTCGCTGGCGGTGTGAAAGGGAGAAACCACAACAAAACTCGGAAGCAGAGAGCTTTGGCACTGTGTCATTTGCAGTCTCATTGGCGGGTTAGCGGCTGCAGAGAGGCAGCTAGAAGCTACAACAGGCAGAATTTCTCAGTCATGCAGATTAGAAATTTATGAATTTTCAAACAACTTAAGAGTATGCTGGGTGCCCTTGTCGACCACCACCCTGCCATATGCAAGGCACAACTGCACTCAATGAAGCAGTGTGCAAGTGAATTTAACACATCGGTTTGCAAAGGGTAAACAAGGAAGATCACATACACAGTACCACTGTACAACTATTCTCAACCCTTCATGCCAAAAGCTTAAGAGTCATGCCAGAAACTGGATAATATCTCAGCCAGGGATGCTTTTCATCAGTGACTTGGCCAATGGATGCATTCGCGCACCCCATTCCAGTGTCTAGCGGCCCTGGGGGAGGAAACACAGCCAGCAGGAGGCACCCCAAATTTCACCTTCGCCACCAAGTGCCGCGCTACTTTCTCAAAAATGTTCAAATGTTTGTAGAGTCTATGGGACTTAACTACGGGGTCATCAGTCTCTAAACTTACAAACTACTTCTGAACTACTTACAACTAAGGACGGCACAAATATCCATGCCCGAGGGGGGATTCGAACTCCCGACCGTAGTGGCCGTGCAGACCGTGACTGGAGTGCCTCAGTCCCCTCGGCTACCGCGGCCGGCGCCACTTTCTCCCGCTCACAGAGCCAAAGAGGTGTAAAATTCGAGGAGAAGCTGTAGCAGGAGAGGTGAGAGACTTGGGGAGAAACCACCGGACTTGGTCAATGGCCGGAGTATCGAGAAGACATGCAAGCAACTGCCGCCGTAGCAGACGAACGACTTTGACGCCTTTGCTCGGGGGTCGCGCCGCACAGCATATCTGCACAGCCGGGGAGCTGAGAAGCGGGAGTAGCCGAGCGGTCTGGAGCACTAAGTTGCGGATCGTGAAGTCTCCTGCGTCGGAGGTTCGAATCCTCCCTCGTGCATGATTGTTTGTCTTGTCTTTAGCATAGGCTAGTTCATAGCCTAATAAGTAGCTTCTAATAAGTTGTTTGTAGGTCTAGGGACTGATGACCCCGCTGTTAAGTCCCATAAGCTCTACAAACATTTGAACATTCGATTTGGAGAGGAGAGCAGAGCAGGCCAGACACGCTATACCGTCACGACAGCCGCCGACGCCGCAGCCGACGCCGCCGCCGTCTCCGATGCGCTGCCACACCACTTTGCGCCGACCCAGTGCCTGACGCCCATGTGAAGCCAATGTTGGTGAGATACGAAATTACCCCCTCTTCCCCATTCATATCTGAGTCAACTCGGCCCTGAGAGATTATTGTTTTTCAACTCTTTTAATAAATAATACCAAATTACATGTGGTCATCTTATGTGTAAAAGGTTATTTTCTCAATTCAATCGCACGAATCAAATGTCCCTGCCAGCCTAGTTCCATAATTAATCATTATACAGGGTGTCTCACGAGAGACTCCTCCCAGGTGTCCGCGGATCGCGCAGTATGGCTCCCGGTCGCCGCCACCGCATCCGCCGGCCACGGCAGCGGCCAATTCTCGGACTCTATTGTGCCGTGGGCGCATACACCGAGTTACAGTCTAAAGACATTGCCATCTGAGTAACCTAACCTTACCTTTATTTACAGTAGATGTTAAAAATGAAGTCCCTTTATGGAAAGAGCGGCCTGACATCTCTTGAACACATTTGCGAACACTCGACGAATTTCGGCTGACCAAATCTGGGAAATGACTAGTCTAATCCTGTCTTCCAACTCTTCTAGTGTATGAGGATTGCTTGCATACACATTGTCTTTTAACATTCCCCAAAGACAAAAGTCAAAGGGATATAGATCTGGAGAACGATGAGCCAGTCAACTATCCTATCATCAAAAACACTTTGTATTGCTGCCATAGAAGTATTGGCAATGTGTAGTCTTGCATGAAATAACCGTACAGCTTTTCGTTGGGTGAAAATTCTTGCAAAAATGGATGCAGGATATTGTTCACATACCTGTCCGAATTTATTGTTTCGTGAAAAAAGATTCGACTAGTCATTTCCCAGATTTCGGGAGCCGAAATTCGTCGAGTGTTCGAAAATGTGTTCAAGAGATGTCAGGCTAATCTTTCCATAGAGGGACATCATCTTGAACATCTACTGTAAATAAAGGTAAGCTTAGGTTATTCAGATGGCAATGTTTTTTAGACTTCAACTCGGTGTATGTGCCCGCAGCGAAATAGTCCGAGAATCGGGCGCTGCCGTGGCCGGCGGATGCGGTGGCGGCAGCAGGGAGCTGTACCGCGCGATCCGCGGACGCCTGGCAGGCGTCTTTCGTGAGAAACCCTGTGTTTTTATTTAATTTTACTGCAGTGTAGGAGTAATTCATGGAGAGGTTTGATTTACCACAGTAAAGAGCTAGTAAATTCCAGCATTGATTTTGTCTACCGGAGTTGCCAAATCGGCTTTATCAGTTCGCGGTTATCTTGTAAACGAGCATTTCGTGCAACCATGAACAGGCAAGATACAGATGTCGTCAATTCTTCCAAGCACTACTAGCTGACAGCGAGGTCATTGGATACTGAAGTCTGGTGTACATCGCGGTGTTTTAGCTAAGTTAATTTTTTCTTGGATTTCCTTAATCCTGAAGTGGTTTCCTTGATACATTTCTTTATGTTTCCTTTACAATGATTTCCCCAACGTAGCACCTTGTTCCGTATCTAGTGGCAACAAATTCTACGGAGTTTTAAAAATTAGTTTTTTATCCTTATTAGTTTTACGTATTTTTATTTGTGTTTCAAGTGTCTTTTCTTTTGCAGTAGTAACTGCACATTGCGTATCGAGTAAGCACGGGAAACGATCTGTGGAAGTCTGTGTTTCAATCAGATCTCTATTGCTCTGATATTCGGATGATGTTATCTGTGTTGTAACATCAGTGTACAGTTATTAAACGCTGAATGAGCGCCTTTTCATTGTGTTACTGTTTAACTGGAACAAGAGAGTGCAAAAGCCTCATATCACTCATTGATCTCTCACAGGACCATCACGCGTATGCTAATATTATTTGACATGCCTGCAGGTGTTTTCGCTTCACAGCAGTGATATTAATACCGTGGATTTAACAGATTCGGTGCAACAGAAATTTCAAACGCTATAACAGCGACGTGAAATACCAGTTAACAATTTGGAATAAAAGTTACTTTACGTCTAAATAATGTGTATTTATAAGTTTGTGTTGGAAATGTAAATGAATGTTATGTACACAGCGGGCAAATGAGACAGAACGCCACAGACAAATGCAGAACGAACTGATTTAAAATGTTTCCAATGTATCGTCTAATGAATAAAATACATGCGCACAGATTATCTTTGTGATTGGAGTGAAGACTCTGTAGCTAATATAACACAGAAATCTCATTCTCAATGAAGAGTAGTCTTTCGACGTAGAATATCTGTCGAGCACCAAAGCAGTGATATATGACATTCACTTTTCGCAGTCTGTATGTACAGTGTGTCCCACTCAAAGTTTTCACCCAAAATAGCTCTAAAACAACAATAGATATCGAGAAACGATTTCCACGTTCACGAACGTATGCCAGGGGGCTTATAAATGTAAGTACTACGAGACAGTCTAAAACATAAACAAATACTACTTTAATTTTTGTTTATTTTCTGAACACTCAATATTGTTTTTATGGTCCCAATTGCTAGGAAAACCACAAAAAGAACGGCATTGGTACAATTAGAGTATGTCAACTATGACGAGAAATTGCGTAGCGAATTTGACGTTTGAAATAAATACGGCGTGGATATAGCGGGCAATTACGGACTGCGTTAGGCCCAGTCTTGAGTCTCGGGATATTCACTAGCTGCACATTTCATTTATTTCAAGCGTCACATTCGATTCCCAGTTTCTCGGGATGTTTTTGACTTATTACAATGATAAAAATGTCATTCTTTCTGTAATATTTTCATGCTATTTACTAAGTAAAAATTAATATAGGGTGTAAATTTAAAAAATAGAATTTTGTGGATGTTAATATTTATTTGTTTACGGATAGGCACCAGTGAAGACTTGGCTATCAGTTAGGCACTAGGCAGGACTCTAGCTCAACTATGTATCAACATTCTGCAGTACTATGTAAAAGTTAAGTATTGTATAAATTCTGTGCAATATATATTTCATTCTAATTTACTCTAGTGTTTCTAGTTCTGGCTGCTCCCCTCCGTACCTGCACCAGCGTGCTATCTTTATTCCTGTGTCGGTCTCGGCCACCGACACCTACGACGGAAACGAGACACAAAAGCGGCGACGAGGCTAGGACACAAAAGTGGCGACGAGGCTGGGATACAAAAGTGGCGACGAGAAGTGATAGACGAACCTTGGACCAGCAGCCAGACAGCAGCAGTTGGAGCACGCAGAAATTGCTCCCGCCCACCCACCCTTATTATAAGTTTTTGGGGGAACGTTTTCAGTTACGTGTGTTGTGGACTTTTTTGTTGCAGAGCGAGCCCTCCTTTCATATTGCCTTTGTGTTTTGTTATAAGTTACTTGTATGCGCGGCGCCTAATCGGTCAGCATGGCCACTACCCCGAACCCAAACTTAATGGAAATTATTCAGTTACAGACACAACTCCTGCAGGCTGTGGCCCAGCTCACAGCGCAAGCAGCTGACCAACAACAGCAGCCGCCGCTTCAGCAGCCCACACCTGCCGCCGCAACGCTTCCTACGTTTCGCCAGTACAACGAACGTGAGGAAGAATGGAGCGACTACTACGCAAAGTTTCAAGAACTCGTCGCGGCTCATCAAGTTACAGGTCAGAAAGTGAAGCATCTGCTATTATCTGTGGTGGGCACCAACACCTACGCGTTACTGAAAAAACTTTTCCCCGGCGTATCTCCTCGTGATGTAGACTTTGAACAAATAGTAGAGGCACTAAATGCTCATTATGAGAGAAAAGTTCTCGTAGCTGCGGCACGGTACCGATTTTTCAGACTTAAAAAATTACCGCAGCAGTCACACCAAGAGTGGATTACGGAATTGAAGGGCTTAACCCGCAAATGTAAATTTACTTGCTCTTGTGGACTTTCGTATAGTGACGTGATGTTGAGGGATGCGATTACGCAGAATATTCAGGATCCCCAATTCTGAAACAGTCTGACCCCTCATTATACAGTGTACTGCAGCTTATAGAAGCGCATGATACTTTTGACTTAGCTGATGTAGAAATGCAAAGCCACAGTGTTAATTCAGTGCGCCGTAACGGACGCTTTCCTAGCCGTAGTTCTCAGTGTAGCACTAGTGATTCTTACAATAGTACAGGCCGTGCTGAACAGACAGTGAACAGTAGCCAGTGTAAAAGTGCGACACAAAGGTCGCCCCGTCATGTAAGAAACAGTGATTTGAATAACGGCCGCCAACGCTCATTTCAGAAAAATGTACGTAAATCTTGCCTCCTGTGTGTGTCTCGCCACAAGCGTGCTCATTGCCCTAGTCGCAACACAACCTGTTATCAATGTGGCAAATCGGGACATGTACAGTCTGTTTGTATGCAAATTAAAAACTCAAAGAACGGCGCCTTTCGGAACATTGCTTCACAGAGTGCGAGAACAGTGCATGCAGCACATGTTATAGACGCTGTAGAATTGAACAGTGCTTTACTTGGTTCTCAATTGCAAGGAAATTCTTCTGCACCTATTGCAAAACTATGTATTGAGCCACGCCGCAAGCGCCGACGACCGCGTACATCTGTGCAACGGAAAAGGGTTCGGGACAAGCAAAATGACTATGAACAATGCATTTCTGTAGTGAAAATAGTGCCTTCTGCAACTGCTCCTTGTAATAGTGCCCAGTACTGTGTAGCTAGTGACAGTAGACATCAAGTAGCTACTCAAAAGTGTAGTGCAGTAGTTAGTACATCTGGAGTAGCTTCGCATGCTTGCGCGGCCGCCGATCCGGCGGTAGTGGCATCTAGTGACAGTGTTGTTAATCCGCTGCGTGCCGAGTCTGCGCCGCTTACTTCACTACGCGGCCCGCGCAAGCGCAGTAAACAAACCGTAGCAGACGTTGCCCACATTCGCGCACCTGTCGAGCGCTGCAAGCAAAAACTGTTTGTGACTCTCTTCATAGAAAATAAGACGGTGCAATTTCAGCTTGATACTGGTTCCGCTGTCACATTAATAAATAAAGATACTTATGAACTTCTGGGTTCGCCAAAATTGTCGCCGTCACAGCAAGTGTTAACAGCTTATACAGGTCAAAATATTCCCGTGCTAGGAACGTGTAGCCTGCCCGCCTCTTTTCAAGGTGTAACAAAAACAGTTGCTTTTGTAGTTCTTCAGGCCAAATCGTCAGAGAACATTTTTGGACTAGATGCTTTTGACTTGTTTGGTTTATCAATTCAAAGAGATGTGCTTCAAATTTCGTCAATAGTGCCTCAGGATAAAATCAATGCATTGTGTGACAAATATAGTGACTTGTTTTCGCCGGAACTAGGTTGTGCAAAAGACTTCGTGGCACATGTAACTTTAAAAGAATCTGCAGTTCCAAAATTTCGTAAAGCTAGACCAGTGTCTATCGCCTTGCGTGATACAGTTGCCGAAGAACTTAAACGTTGGCAAGATAGTGGGGTGATTTCTCCTGTTTCTGCGAGTCAGTGGGCCTCGCCTATAGTAATTATACCCAAGCCGTCAGGAAAACTTCGTCTCTGTGCGGACTTTAAATCAACAGTGAACAGTCAAACAATTGTGGACACTTATCCCCTGCCCAGACCTGAGGAACTGATGGACAAATTAGGACAGTCTCGCTTCTTTTCTAAGATTGATTTGGCAGAGGCATACTTACAAATTCCGCTTGATAACGAGTCAAAAAAGTTTTTCGTCATTAATACTCACATGGGCCTTTTTCAATTTCAACGCCTACCCTTTGACAGTTCTTCCGCCCCCGCTATTTTTCAGCGCTTTTTGGAACAGCTGACAGTTTTTGTACCGTGTTGCTCGAACTACTTAGATGATATTGTGGTATCCGGACGTACAGTTGAAGAACATTTAGCAAACCTGGAGTGCCTTTCCAAAGTGTTGACTGCAGCAGGTCTACGTTGCAATAAAGCAAAGTGTTCGTTTTTTCAAACTGAAATAGAGTATCTAGGCCATGTGATTAATGCCCAAGGAATTCATCCCTTACAGTCACATCTTCGAGCAATCAAAGACTTGCCTCCTCCTAAGAATGTGCATGAATTGCAAGCAGTGATGGGGAAGCTTAACTATTATTTCAGATTTATTCCCAATGCCTCTCAGATTGCAGCTCCACTGCATCACTTACGTCGGAAGAATGTTCCTTTTGTATGGTCCAAAGATTGCCAAGTTGCCTTTGACAAATTAAAGTCTGCACTACTCAGTGATGCATGTTTGATTCCCTTTGACCCACAGAAGCCTGTAGTGCTAGCAGTTGATGCCTCGTCGTACGGTGTGGGTGCAGTTTTGTCACATCGTATTGGATGTCACGATCGTCCTATTGCCTTTGCTTCCAAGCTACTGACGCCAACGCAACATAATTACAGTCAGATAGAAAAGGAGGCCTTAGCAATCATTTACGGCGTCACAAAGTTTCATCATTATCTCTATGGCAGAAAATTCTATTTTTTGACAGACTACAAGCCTCTCACGTCGTTGTTCTCACCCACAAAGCCAATTCCGCCACGAACGGCACAAAAGTTTCAGAGATGGTCCTTAATACTGTCTAATTATCAGTATGAGAGTTTGTACCGACCTACCACTAAACACGCCAACGCGGACACACTCTCCCGACTTCCGGTTGGCCAGGATGTGGCATTTGATTCTTCTGACATGGCATGTTGTCAGATAGACTCCAGAGATGCTTCCGCTGTCGCAGATTTTCCTTTAAACTCTCGTCGGGTTGCACAGGAAACAGCTGCGGATGCAGACCTAAGTGTGGTAGCACGTTTTGTTCGCTCAGGGTGGCCTGCCAGAGCCAAAGACATTGATCGGCCTCTGGTTCGACGTTATTTTGCACAACGTCATGCATTATCTTTAAGTCAGGGTGTACTGTTGTTACATACCGACAACGACCAAGCAAGAGTGATTGTTCCTCGTTCCCTGCAACGAGAAGTGTTACGCCTCCTGCATCAAGGACATTGGGGCATTGTTAGGACAAAGCAATTGGCCAGACGGCATTGTTCCTGGGTTGGTATGGACGCCCAGATAGAGAGTATGACGTCACAGTGTACTGTTTGTGCGGAGCATCAGGCGGCTCCTCCGCAACGTTTCTCAGACTGGCCACGTCCCAACGGAGCATGGCAACGTTTACACATTGACTTTGCCGGACCTTTCTGGAATACGCGCTGGTTAATTGTTGTAGACGCTTTCAGCAAGTTTCCTTTCGTGATTGCCATGAACTCAACGACGGCTTCTAGTACAATCAGTACCTTAACATCAGTGTTTTGTATGGAAGGTTTGCCTGAAACTATCGTCAGTGCCAATGGACCTCAGTTTGTTAGTGCGGAATTTCAACAGTTTTGTCGTGTGAATGGCATTCAGCATATCACCACCGCACCTTTTCACCCTCAGTCCAATGGTGAAGCAGAACGTTTCGTTCGAACATTCAAGTTTCACATGGAGAAGATGAAAGGTCAGCACTCCAGGCAGCAAGCTCTTCAAATTTTCCTCTCTACGCATCGGTGCATGCCACGTGACGGCCCGTCTCCTGCCGAGCTGCTACACGGCCGCCGTCACCGCACTCTCCTTCACCTGCTGCAGCCTCCCACGCACCGAGTCGGTTCGTATGGCGCTACGCGTTTTCAGGTTTCTACGCCGGTGCTGTACAGGATGTTTGCTGGTATGAAGAAGACATGGTTGCCAGGCACCATTCAGCGCGTGCTCGGTCGCAATATGTATGTTGTACGTTCTTCCACAGGGTCGGAGCTGCGGCGCCATGCAAACCAATTGCGCCTGCACAGGCCTCGCGATCCTGTATCGTGTTTCTTGATTCCAGACCCAGTTCACCGCCAGGGAGCACAGCCACATCGCTCGCCGCCAGGCCCAGCGTCCCCGGACTACGAGATAGTACCCATGGAGGTCGACGCGCCTCCATCGCAGTCGCCGCCGCTGTCGCCGCCGCAGATGACAGCGTCGCCGAGAGCAACTCCCGGATCGTGCGTGCCCCCGCCGCCTGGGCCACGCACCTCAGAAGTAGATGACCTGCTCCATCTGGGCGGAGGGGTGCGCCCTTCCCCTCGTTTTGGCGGGTTTTCCGGGGGATCGCAAGGCGGATGCCGGGGCGCGGACGGCGTCTCGATCCCAGCCTCAGCTACGACGCCCGTCCCACCAGTAACGCCCCCGCCCAGGCCCTCCTCCCAGTGCCGTCGCCGTGGCACTCAGCCCTACGCCACGACGGAGCGGCGGTTTGGGGGGGGGGGGGGGGGGGAGGGGTGTGGTGTCGTACAAGTACAAAGTGCGCGCCACCTACTTTCGCCGCGCGCCGCCATGCACGCACGGCGCGGCGTTCTTACGACGACAGCCACGAGCGCCCTCTGCTGCAACTCCGCTCGTGGCCACCAGTGAACGACATCGTTCACTTGGGACTGAGATAGCAACCAGTTAGGACCTTCGGAATCAGATCGGCACCAGTGAAGACTTGGCTATCAGTTAGGCACTAGGCAGGACTCTAGCTCAACTATGTATCAACATTCTGCAGTACTATGTAAAAGTTAAGTATTGCATAAATTCTGTGCAATATATATCTCATTCTAATTTAGTGTTTCTAGTTCTGGCTGCTCCCCTCCGTACCTGCACCAGCGTACTATCTTTATTACTGTGTCGGTCTCGGCCACCGACACCTACGACGGAAACGAGACACAAAAGCGGCGACGAGGCTGGGACACAAAATTTTCTGTCGGTGCAGATCGGATGGTAGCGTTCTCACCTCACAACCATAGATACGCGCGGGAGTAGCCGAGCGGTTTGGAGCGCCACGTTGCGGATCGCGCGGCCTACCGCGTCGGAGGTTCGAATCCTCCCTCGGGCGTGAATGTTTGTGTTGTCTTTAGCATAATTTCCTTCATAAGTAGTTTGTAAATTTATGGACTGATGACCGGGCAGATAAGTCCCATAAACTTTACAGACATTTGAACAACCATAGAGTCGGTGGTTCGAATCCTGATGTAACATGTTTAATTGTTTCGTAGTTTTCGCATACTTAGACCATTTTAATACCTATTGGTAATTTTTATGACCAATACATGTATTTTTGTTATCTGTAATTTTCTATATTTTATAAAAGGTTGTCAGTAATGAGACCGTTACTACAGCTAGTTATCAGTCAGTCCAGTGCCAGCTGTTGTCGCTGCCTATCGCCCAGAGCGCTAGTATCATAATTTAATTGCGTGAAATTTCCTTTCCAGTTAATTTCTTAATTTTCCTTAGTGCTTCTTTTTTTAAGAGGCTTCTTCTCACCTACTTGACAGATTTCATTTTTGCTACTGTTTTAATAGTTTATTCTCGCGTATTTTGATAAATACAGTGTATGTATTTTTCGTCTGCTGCAAGCTACGTGATTTAAGTGTCATACTTTTCACTTCCTTATTTCGTGTTATGCTTTAAGAAAGTTTAATTTCCCGCGCGATTGATAACAGTGCATTCCATAGATTTTCTTGTTTATTTTGAAAACTGTCGGACTCTGTTTTGTTGTATTTGACAGTGTAGTTACCACTGACCACAGTTCAGTCAGCTGCCAGCCGCCTTTATTAAAGTACCAGGGTAATAAAAAGTTGATTATTTAGTTTTCTACTTTCTACATTTAATTGTATCGATAGGATGGATAGGATGTGTGCCAGCTGTGTGCGAACGCAGGAGGAGTTGGCCGCGGAACGCGAACAGCTGAGCGTGCTTTTGGCTACGGTCAACCGTCTTCAGGCTGCTGTCTCGGTATGCAGCGGTGGTGGGGAGTCTGGTGCGTCGAGTGGGACACCTCAGGTGTCTCACGCTTTGCTCTCTGTCCGTGCTACCGAGGCACCTACAGGTGTGTCGGACGTGGCTTAGCCGCCCTCTCCGCAAGGCGTTCGCGTCGCTCGAGACGGAAGGCCAATGTGGAGGCTGGTTTTCCGTCCACGCCCGTATGGCCACTCCTTCAGCAGGATCCGAGCAAGTGCACGGGGGGAGGCGGTTGTTAGTTATTGGGAGCTCCAATGTTAGGCGCGTGATGGTGCCCCTTAGGCAGATAGCGTCGAGATCCGGAAAGAAGTTCATCCGAGATGTGGAGGGCCTTGCCGGCGGCTATCGAAGGTGCGGTCGACTGCAAGTCGTAGCTCACGTCGGCACCAATGACGCTTGTCGCTTGGATCTGAGGACATCCCCCGTTCCTACTTGCGGCAGGCTGCTGCAGTCGCACGCGGGGTGCAAGCAGAGCTGTCGATTTGTAGCATTGTTTCCAGGGTTGATCGAGGTCGAGGGTCTGAACCAGAGGCTTCGCCGATTCTGTGACAGTCACGGCTGCAGATTTCTGGATCTGCGTTATCGGGTGGGGAATTCTAGGACGCCCCTAGAAAGAACAGGGGTGAACACATTTTTGAGAATACTATTTTAAACTTTGTCGCATTCTTCGACCTCGAGTAGCAAAAAGCTACAAAAGCGATTGTGACTTGAACCTTGGTTTAAATAGACCCAGTTTGGTCCTAAAGGTTTGCAAACATTTCAACATTTAAATAGACTGCTGTATTTACAGCAATTATTCACACCGAACCGCCCACTGACAGTTTCGGGAGGGGGGGGGGTTCGATTCCCCCCTCGGGCATGGATATTTGTGCCGTCCTAGTTCGTAAGTAGTTCATAAGGAGTTTGTAAGTTTAGGGACTGATGACCCCATAGTTAAGTCCCATAGACTATACAAACATTTGAACAGTTTCGGTACCATCATAATCATATCACAGGAAACTTACTTATTGGAAATTCGTTGCGGTATAATATATAATTCCACATTGATTAGTTTACAGACATGGCACTTTTGTGCCCTAATTGATTTATGTTAACTACCACTTTGCTTACTTTTAATAAGTGATTAATTGAAAGGCTATATTAGACATGAGATGTAACGACCCACATTTATTACTTTTTAGCATTAAATGATACTGAATAATTGTAGTATTTGTACTCATCATCTCATGAGTACCTGATTTATTGTACCCATTCATGTAAGATGAGCATATAATATTTTGTTATTTAGACATTCGTTTTATACTATGGCGTATTAAATGTGATTATTGTTGTCTTGCACATAATACTGGATCATCGAAAATGCTCAAAGATCCCTAACGTTGAAACTTCCTGGCAGATTAAAATTGTGTGCCGGAACCGGGACTCGAACCTGGGACCTTTACCTTTCGCGGGCAAGCGCACTACCGACTGTGCTATCCCGACACGACTCACGATGCCGCCTATCAACTCTACTTCCTCCAGTACCTCGCCTCCATCTTTCCAAACTTCACAGAAGCTCTCCTGCGAACCATGCAAGACTAGCACTCCTGGAAGAAAGGATATGGTGAAGACATGGCTTAGCCACAGCCTAAGGGATGTTTCCAGAATGAAACTTTCACTCTGCAGCGGAGTGTGGGCTGATATGAAACTACCTGGCAGATTAAAATTGTGTGCCGGAACCGGGACTCGAACCTGGGACCTTTGCCTTTCGCGGGCAAGCGCTCTATCGAGTGAAAGTTTCATTCTGGAAACATCCCTTAGGCTGTGGCTAAGCCATGGCTCCACCATATCCTTTCTTGCAGGAGTGCTAGACTTGCATTGTTCGCAGGAGAGCTTCTGTGAAGTTTGGAAAGTAGGAGGCGAGGTACTGGCGGAAGTACAGTTGTCAGGCGGCATCGTGAGTCGTGTCGGGATAGCACAGTCGGTAGTGCGCTTGCCCGCGAAAGGCAAAGGTCCCAGGTTCGAGTCCCGGTTCCGGGACACAATTTTAATCTGCCAGGAAGTTTCATATCAGCGCACACTCCGCTGCAGAGTGAAAGTTTCATTCTGGATCCCTAACGTTAACTGCTTAAGTATTTTTATTCGTAAAATACAAATTTACAGATTCGTGTTCGTTTACCAGAGAGTACACAGTATTTCAGCTAATAACTGTACACCTCAAAGGCAGAGTTTGTATTGGCCTACTTCCGCCGTCTTTCCTCAGCGCGCCGGTGAGCGGCTGTAGAGCCTGAGATACGGAAGAAGGGCGGCGGTCGTCTTCCGGCCTCGGTAGCGACTGTGGCGCCTCTAGCGGAGCGACTGGCGGTGCTCCAGAGATACGGCGACAGCTGACACGGGCCCACAATACGGCCAGGCGCCGGCTGACGTCACACAGGGACAATGCGCCCAGCCCTTAAACAAAGAAACAGCGGCGCATCTGATAGCAGCTGCTCCTTGAGACAGTGTTGTGAGCCCCGCTACTCCCGCTTCCGTTATCTCCGCCGCCGCAGAGCACCGGCCCAAACTCACACGGCAGCTCATAGTTGGGACCTCCTGCAGCGCCTGCAACTGTAGCCACTACAGTACGCTATCACAACTTGATGTTTCTGAGTTGTATAATGTTCTAATATAATGTATCCAGAATATGGAAAGGAAAATTTGGAAGTTTTCATCCTTTTACAATTTCGACGGGTCAAGACATTAATATAACTGGAAGAAATCTAAGATAATAACTAATTTTTCATTTTGCGGTCTGCCAGTAACATGGTAATTCAGTCAGAGACAGTAAAGGACTTGAAAAAACAATTTAACAGAATGGACAGTTCCTTGAAATGAGAGTTTAAGAAGTAATTTATAAAATGTACGATGCTAATCACCCACAACAAGGGTTAAAATTTTTACTTAGATGTGTATCAACAGCCGTAATATACTTTAAAAAATGCATAGTCAACGATCAGCTCTTTTGTACACTCCTGGCCATTAAAATTGCGACACCACGAACATGACGTGCTACAGACGCAGAATTTAACCGACACGAAGAAGATGTTGTTATATGCAAATTATTAGCTTTTCAGAGCATTCACACAAGGTTGGCGCCGGTGGCGACACCTACGACCTGTTGACATGACGAAATTTTCCAACCGATTTCTCATACACAAACAGCAGTCGGCCAACGTTGCCTGGTGGCCGCTGTGGAGTAGCGGAGGGGTTTAAAGCGCCTCGCTGCGAAGCGCGCGGTTGCTCACCGTCGGAGGTTCGAGTCCTCCCTGGAACGTGTGTGTGTGTGTGTGTGTGTGTTTTGTCCTTAGTCAGTTTATCTTAGTTTAAGTATTTTGTAAGCTACGGACTGATGACTACTCAGTCTGGTCCGATAGATTTAAAAAAACATTTGATTTTGATGCCTCGTGTAAAGAGGAGAAACGCATACCATCACGTTTCCGACTTTGATAAATATCGGATTGTAGCCTATCGCGATTGCGGTTTATCATATAGCGACATTGCTGCTCGCATTGGTCGCGATCCAGTATCAAATATGGAATCGGTGGGTTCAAGAGGGAAATACGGAACGCCGTTCTGGATCACAACGGTCTCGTATCACTAGCAGTCGAGATGACAGGCATCTTATCCGCGTGGCTTAAGCGGATCGTGCAGCCACATGTCGATACCTTCGTCAACAGAGGGGGACGTTTGTAAGACAACAACCACTGCACGAACAGTTCGACGATGTTTGCAGCAGCATGGACTATCAACTCAGAGACCATGGCTGCGGTTATCCTTGACGCTGCACCATAGAGACAGGAGCGCCTGCGATAGTGTACGCAACGACAAACCTGGATGCACGAATAGCAAAACGTCATTTTTTGGATGAATCCAGATTCTGTTTACAGCATCATGATGGTCGCATCCGTGTTTGGGGACATCACGGTGAATGCACATTGGAAGCGTCTATTCGTCATCGCCATTCTGGCGTATTACCCGGCGTGATGGTATGGAGTGTCATTGGTTACACGTCTCGGTCACCTCTTGTTCGCATCGACGGCACTTTGAACAGTGCGAAACCCTACATTTCAGCAGGATAATGCACAACCTCATATTACAGGTCCTGTACGGGCCTTTCTGGATACGGAAAATGTTCGACTGCTGCCCTGGCCAACACATTCTCCAGATCTCTCACCCTTTGAAACCGTCTGGTCAATGGTGTCCGAGCACAATACGTTAGTCACTACTCTTGATGAACTGTGGTCGTGTTGAAGCTGCGTGGGCATATGTACCTGTACACGCCATCAAAGCTCTGTTTGTCCCAATGCCCAGGCGTATCAAGGCCGTTATTACGGCCGGAGGTGGTTATTCTGGGTACTGATTTCTCAGGATCTATGCACCCAAATTGTGTCAAAATGTAATCACATGTCAGTTCTAGTATAATATATTTGTCCAATGTATATACGTTTATCATCTGCATTTCTTCTCGGTGTAGCAATTTTAATGGCCAGTATTGTATTTAAAACTTTACCGGTTTCGGGTATTATACATCCTCAGCAGAGTAAAATTAAGCAGACTTATTACATTGGTGCACTTTCTGTTATCATTAATATGTAAAACGATACGATAACGTTTTTTAATAGTTTTAGATGTGGCAACAGAAAGTACACTAGTGTAATAAGTCTGTTTAATTTTACTTTTCTGATGATGGATAATATCCGAAACCGGTAAAGTTGCAAATACAATAAACATCTGATGGTTGACTATACATGTTTTGAAGACAAGAGTTGCTATGTACTCCATGAAAATCAGACGATGCTGAGGGAATTAGGTTAGGACGAGAGGCACTGAAAGTTGTAGACGACTGTTTGATAGTACAACAATTGTATTTCATGCTGATCTAAGAGAATTTCAAGTTCTTTCTGTTTGCCAATCTTTAATAATGACTTTACATTCAAGCTGCAAGCAAATAAATTCCTTATCAACTTGAATTTGGAAGGATACCAAGGATGCTCTGACTCACCTTTACTGCAGTTGGTACTGCCCAGAACTTTAGGTCTGAATGGATTACGTAAAGCAATGGTGGATTCGTGTTAACGTCTGGGTTAGTGCTTACTTTTAGCGGACTTGCTATTCTGCAGTTGAAATTGTACATTTATAATGACGCGGTTTCCTTTCCCCGTTATTATCAAAAGGAAATTTTGTATTTTTTATAACTTCGGTATGTAAAACGATTATCTATGAATGTTAAAACTGCACTTGGGTTGTATTCCGTAGCGACAGCATCTTGCAGACGAGAGCAGCACTTTAGCATTTTATGTGGCCGCTGTTATGTGGATTTTTGTCAGCAAAGGTAAATATAAGGGTTGTGCGCGGATATTTCTGTTATCAATAAACCCCACTGTAATGCGCTCGGGGTAAAATATATTTGTATATATATATATTACGTTAGTTATGTAATGTCGCTTTGCTAATGATCGTTAGATAGTTGTGGGTGGATTCTTAGTTGGAATTGACCGTGTGCCACATTATTCTCCTGAGCCATTAATATGCCCTACGTCTGAACTACGCACTTCATTCTGATGCAATAACGTAAGTAAAGCATTCTCATTCATTAACACCCGTTAATTCACTTTGAATGTGTTGAAATCATGCAATAATATTTGGTTGCACTGTAGTAACACAAAGAGAATAACAGACAGGTTGAAGGTTTACACATCGTCCTAAATCAAAAGTTCACAAGCGAGTAATTGACTGTCCTGTTCCAGAATAAAGAATAGCTTGAGCGATTAGCACATATTACACAATATGCTAACCCAATTTGTTATTCACGTACAATGGCAGTCCAACTTCAGTTACAGCAACTGTTGCCAGTTCGACACGTCCGATCGCGACGCGGTTGCCCGATAACCTTGATGTCATGGTTGCGACGAAAGTTTGTATTTTACGAGATCAAAATTCCACGTTAGTCAGATCTTCTTCATTTAGATCCAATTCATTATATAAAACCGTTACCGTCGCGACGCGGTTGATTGTTTCTCTCGACGACACACGTTAGCGCACACTTTGACAGAAATACGCATTCCACTGGCTGTAAATATACACGATAGCTTAGCATGGCTCATCAGTCAATTAGTTGCACCATCTTCAACAATAACCATTTAGTTCATGTCACTGCCGTAGTTAGCTAGATCTGCCCGCTCTCAGCCACGCACACCAACTGCTGCTCCTCTTAAACTGGACTCCTTGGACGTGATCGACAATCGATATATGTCAAACATGTAAGCGTATAGTACGCATAAATCACGTCTCACTTAAATTCTCACTTATTAATTTTTATTAACAATTTTGCCTTTTCCTCCCTCCGCCCATAATGTCTTTTTTAACCTTGTTGCATCACCGAAACAATGGATAGCATTGTTTTAGTTAATATTGAATGGTGATATTTCGTATAGCCTGCCACTCTTTTTCAAAATATATTTCATATTATTATTATTTATCGCCAATAGAATTTTCTTGTAAATTTTTCGAAATCCGATGTGTTGGACTTACGTAATGTTCCTATCCGAATTTTATCATGTCACTTACCTTACATCACGGTCTGCTACACGACTCGTAGTTTGATATTGACTAACTGTCATCCACTGTTCGGCGAGTAGTTATTATATTATGAGAATTTCATTTACAACCAAATTTCAACCCCCGATGTACCTTTTGTTAAAGGTAACCGCTCGTCGATTCTTTTTGTAATGTTCTGCCTGCACAAGACTCCACCGTTAATGAGCTTACCATTTCATTTAAATGCATGTAAAAACTTTCCAAAAAATTTTCCGTAATTTTCTGATTGCGATCTTTCATAGCTTCTAGCTTCAAACGTCTTCCTTCCGTAAGTTTGTTAATCTCAGACATTAATAACCAGGCAAGAACATTATACATTGCGCATGGTAGGAAATGAATTATAAGATCGGATTGTTAGTCTGAAATGATTATTTTTCATGGATTCGTCATTAGGTTCTTCCGCTCTCTCTCTTTCTCTCTCTCTCTCTGCCGTTGCGAGCTAGGATTCCTTTTCCGCCTTTGGCTGCGAGCAAGAAGAATCAATGGGCAACGGGCTATAAGTTCCGAATTTTAGTTTGAAGGGAAGCGTGAATGAATATCTTCATTGGTTAAGGCAACAGAAGCGTGAAATCCGCGTTAGAATCCCGGTCGGGGGGCGGGGGGAGGGGTTTCGAATCCCCCCCCCCCCCCCGGGCTTGGATATTTGTGCCGTCCTTAGTGTTAGCTAGTTCATAAGTAGTTTGTAAGCTTAGGGACTGATGACCCCGTAGTTTAGTCCCATAACCTATTTGAACATTTGAATCCCGGTTCGGCACAAATTTTCACCTTCGCCGTTGAATTTATTTCAACGCCCCGAAATGGTCAAAATGTTTCAATATTTTGAATTCGTAATAAATATATACTTTACGTATAATATTTTGTATTAAGTACTTCAAAACAATGAAAATTTGTTATAAATCTGTTTTACCATTACCATAAATTCACAGAATATTTACGTTTTATGTGACCAGTAGGAAGACAACTTTTTCCTAAATCTGTCCCTGCGTTCATGGTAATACTATGCGTGTTATAACTAGCGTGGTAACTGACTTGTACCATTACTAACTGGAGCATCAGATATAACAATCCCTAGAATAAATATAAGTTTTGATTATACCAACATCATTAACTCTCCTAATTACATTTTCTGTGGCCTCTAATGGTACTGCTACATTATCGAAAGTTTATTCCCCGCTAACAGGAACTGATTCTGTTGGAGCAACTTCAGTATATGTAGCTATTTTCTCGTTAAGATTAGCTGGTGTTTCATGTATTTTACTAGCAGCAAATTTCATTACAACAACAATTAAAATTAAAAAAAAAAAGAGATTAGGATTGAACGTCGGGTTGGCAAGAGTAACATGCGATCGGAAGTAGTAAACTTATTTCAAATTCCGTTGTTGTGATCAGTTACAATTACATCGCACTTTTAATATCACTAGAGGATTTAATAGGTGCTATTAGTAACTATGGAATGAAATTACGTAACACTACTTTACTTTGACTGCTCTATGGACTCGTTCTCCATGAAACCAGGAAATATCCTGCTGCAGTATCTCTGGTGCCAACTGAAAATTTAATTTCACGATCCGACGAACCCAGTGAATTCGAGACTTGGCCATCTCAACAAATAAATTTGGTGATATTGCAAAGACTATTAACGTTGTTTAATGTTATGACTAGGACATAACATACGCTTTGGTCTCTCCTAACTCTAAGACCTCATACCACTACTAGGGCTTTATGCAGTTGCGTTTTTTTACCAACTATAGAGTACTGTAGTATACTAATAGGTGACACAACGAGTATACTGGTAGTTCCTGTGTTAAAAGACACCGGAACAATACCGTTTCAATAAGAGCAGCAAAACAGTCCACCACACTACGTGGGAAGAAAAAAATTGTTCGAGGTGCGGAGAAGCACATTAGAGGGTGGAAAGCGTTGGGTGGTGACATGGCATATACGGAAGATATTAATCACAGCACTGTCTATTAACAGTGTCGTGAGCAGGTAGACTTATTAGAAGCAGTACGCAAAATCGCTTACGTCACTAATGCATACGGATTTCTAAGCTGCAAACAACGTGACGTGCGGAAAACGTAAAGGCAGGCCATTTATTTTCAACAGAGAAAAAAGTCTATTGCAAATTTCTGAGACGAGAGCTGGGTTACCGAGATGTAGGCTTGGGCTATAAAATTTGTGGTCCCCTACTCACTTCATATAGGCCAAATACATTTTTGTATCTGAGATATAGGTTAATTATTGTATTCCATATCGCAATTAACGAAGTTTGGTATAATACCTGAGAGTTTTTGATTGTCGACTAGAAAGTTACATTACATTTATTTTAGTACCAAACGTCAGTTTCTTTGCGTCAATTTTACAGATTATTAACCAATAACTGTTCCAACTATGTGGATAACCGGCGTCGCCCGTATTTTTTTTTTTTCTCGTTTTAGTCTTGTGTTCGTTCATCTCCTCATCCCTTTCCTCTCTGTCCATTTCCTTCTCCTCTCGTATAAAAAGATGGTACGCGTAATTAAAAATAACATTTCTTTCAGTACGAATATATTCCAACTTCTCAATCTCTGTCAACCTACTCCTTCACCACACCATCTGTCTGTTTCCTCCTGCCCCTTTGTGTGCATCCACGTCTCTCCCTTTCCCTCTGCTCACCTGACCATTGCCTCCTCTCTCCCTCTCTCTCTCTCTCTCTCTTTCTCTCTGTCTTGTTCTCCACATATCTCTCGGTCTCTCTTCCTCCCCTCTCCTGGTCTATTACCTCCCCACACCCCTTCGTTAGATTCCTCCTCGTACTACCATATTTCCTTCTCAGCTACTGTCAGTCCCTCTGTTCTACCCTTCTTTATAGATGAAACATTACGAAACTGCCAACTTCCATGGTGAACGATCGAACATAATCGACATCTATTTTAGTGTACACTACTTCCTCCTCACCTACTCTCCATCTTCTTCTTCGATGAAACATTAAAAACCTGCCAACTTTGATGGTGATTGATCGATCATAATCGAAGTCTAATTTTAGTGTTCCCCTTGTCATGCGCCACATAGTATGTTGTGGACTACACAAGGTGCGTTCAAATGAAAAGTTATTTAACGACACTCTGTGTCTAACTGTAGGCTTTATTTAAAAGTAAGCCCCAGAAGCCACATCACAACTATTTCACTGTTTAACGAGCCGAGGAATTTCCCGTTCCGGAACCCCTGTGCGTGTGACAACAGCCAGTCCTCTACTGTGTCCTTCAGTTCGTCATGCGTCATGCTTCCTTTTTAGATACTTTTATAGCGAATCAAACAGATGGAAGTAAGATGACGGCATGTCCGTGCTATAGTGCGGATGCTGAAGCTGCTCCTACTTGAACTTGACCAGTACATTTTGTGTGACCCTGGAGACATGTGGACGCGCTTTATAATGGAGCAGACCAGGCCGTTTGCTCTCGATGACTTGCGTAAGCTACGGAATTCGATGAGTATCGTACCTCGGACTTAAAAATAAACGGTGAGCATCACCTTGCCTGCTGAGGGCACAGCCTTGAATAATTTATGGACAGGTGGTGAAGCATGCTTTGTGTGCCTAGTTATCGCACTACGTTATCCCAAAGCGGCAAATTTTAACCGGTATGGTATTTAAGACGTTTTGTAACTTTTCATTGGAACACGTTTCGTAAAATCCTTTTCATGAAATTATACATTGGTAAATATCATATTTATCTGTTAATCGTTAAAAACGATTGGGAGTGCAGTCAAAACTTGATTTTTTTCGTTTGCCCGAATGTTTCGATTTTCATTCGTAATTGATACGAATTTTGTTAGCCGTAAAAACTTTTCCAGAAAAATAACGAAGAAAAAGAATTATGCCTAACTGTCGTTGGAACGAACAAACCAGATGTAATAAGCTGCATTGGTCGTTAACATTTTATTTTAAAAACAGCAGATCGATTTCGATCACGTAGTGATCATCATCAATGCAGCTTCAAACAAGCATTGTGAATACACTGAGTGTAAATTTACATATCGTCTGCAACTGTGTCGAAATAAATTTCGGAAACACAAAATTGCAGTGCTAGAGGTTCGGATGGAATGAGCGATCTGCTTGCAAAAGACATGCAGCGGCGCTGTAGGGATGGGTGTTACTAACAGTATAGTATCATCAGATATTGCCGCGAGTCTTCCGACAGAACGCATGGTTCAGTGCTTAGCATCACATATCGCTGTGAATGCGGTGCCCAGTTCAAACTAGTCACGGGCAGAAAAAAAATAGTCCTTTGTATTGACTATTTCTAAAATGTTCTACACGTTTATTACGTTTAATGTACTTGAAAGTTCCAGGAAATTCTTTCTATGTATAAAATAGTTCGGTACTCCAGTCAGGAGGCAGTCTATACTGAGCGTAAAGTGTTGTGTTTTAAGTGTAAAGTGTTGTGCTCTTATTAACGACCCGCCTTCGAACTCCACACATACTTGGGATTCCCCCACCTGGACAGACACTCAAGCACCTATCCCCTACTGACCCATATTTCCTTATGTCGTCCTACACTGGAAACCATACGCCATGTTTCGTAGCTAACTCTTAATTCTCGACAAGAGTCCAGTACTCCTGTGCATCCGAACACGAAATATTTGTTTGTTAATTCTGATGGCCGCAATCCACAAGAAATTAATGTAGACCGTAGATTATAAACTCTTGATTGTCGTACGCAATTGAAGTCAATATTGTCACAAAGTAAAGTTCTGCATTCTGGTCTTGGAGGGATCAGTTGGATTCAATCACCCGTCGAATGATCCCCTGACAGTGTTAGTCACTGATGCTGTACGGAGAGTCACCTTCAGAAGTGCTCAACCAAACAGCTAAGGTCATTGGCCCGCAGAATTACAAACTATTTAAACTACTCTATAAACAACATACATACACACACACATGCCCGTTGGAGTACTTGAACCTCCGGCGCGAGTGTCGCGAAATCTATGACATAGCGTCTTAGAGAATACGTTTTCATCACCTGGGCAGCTGACAAATTCGAAGTCGTCAAGACGAAAAAAGACCAAAAATTGTAATCAAAGCGTAGCTGGGAGATAAAGAATTTCAAACACCCTTATGTAGTCTCAAGCCCCAATTTTTGAAAAGTGTGATATGGATGTGAGTACGCAAAGCTGATGCCAGTGTGACCAACGAGAATATTTTTTATTTAAAGCAAAGGAAACAGATAAAAACAACTTGAGGATCTTAACATACAAAGTACACATTTGCATAAAGTACTTGCTGCTGAACCTAAGCATTCTCCACATATGGAGTTGAGAGATTAGATTGTTTATACCAAATTATGGAGCGAAAGTAACTGACTGTAACACTCATTTCTCTTTGCAACGTGTAACATCTCTGGAAAGGTGGCAGTCGGTGGTCGACGCGAGCAGGCTCCATACGGGCCGTCAGACTGCGTCCGCAAGGATGAGCACTCACGTGGACAGCCGAGGCAACAATCTCTCTCTCTCTCTCTCTCTCTCTCATTCACCATCTGGATCTTGTAGAAGCTGGTTCAATTGTATTTCAAGTTATTCGTAACCACGAATAAGTTGCTTATGTTATTTCGGATATATCGAATTCATTCAATTTAAATTCAGCCTGACTATAGATGAACTTCTGACCTCGCACTGAACTAATTACTTGTGAGACTACACCAGGGGTACCTTTTATGCAGGATCCCTCCTCCTATACCTCATCTACTTCGCCAACATGTCCCAATCTCTTGCCTTCCGTCCACCTTCTGCAATGTATTGATGACACCGCCTTCCTCACTGTCGCTCCCTCCCTCGCCCTCTCCACAGCACTTGCTCCAGTCTCATCTCACTGAGTTCTCTGAATGGTGTAACCGGTGGCTACTTTCCGTCAACCCTGATAAATCCCAGGGAATCATCACTAGTCGAACCACCCCCTCCTTCCACCTCCATGATTTTACCTCACCTTCCATGATCGTCCCATCCGCTACACTCCTACTGCCACACCTAGCCCTCACCCCCGATCGATCCCTCTCCTTGAATCCCCCCTCCACACAACCCATCAAAAAGCCCTATTCCGCCTTAACCTAATGAAACTCCTCTTTGGCCGGACGTGGGGACTCAACCTCTCCACTATACATATCTTTCCGTCATGCGTCCCATCCTATGCAGCTTCCATCCCGCCTGGATTTCCGCTGACCCTACCTATTACAAAACCCGTATTCACGCCACGCCCTCTACCTGACTTACAGTATCGCTTTGCCCAAAGGGTTCCTTTACGACCTAATCCCATTCCCTCGCCACCTGCAGTTCTTAGAACAAATTCAGATCCTCTACACCAACGCCAGAATAGATTCCCGCAAACCACTGGTCTACTACATCCTCCACACTCTCTACATCGACTTCCAGGGTAACTTTCGCCACCTACCTCTCCCAGATGACGCCCTTCGTCCAGGTATCTACCTGTCCTATCAGCCCTAATCCTTCCCACTCTCATTACTCACAGATTTAATGCCCCCTCCTCCCTAACACTTTCTTTTCCATTCTCCCGCTTGGTTTACCCCCCTCCCTCTCACCAGAGTGCTTATGCACGTCCCTCTCCCTTCTCCCCACGCTTCCCGATCCACTCCCTGTTTCCTGCAGGGCCTTTAGTGCAGGATTTGTAACTAATGGAACATCCGTCAAGTGTTTTGTGCACTTTGTGTATTTTAACAAGTTTCGACCATCGCTGACAGAACGAATGTTGCCAGTGCATTTTACTCAGTGCATCCGTCTGTCATCGTTTTATGTATTGTGTATCCCTCCCCATCTTCATACCCTCCACATCCTTTCCCAGGGTAACTTTCGCTATCTCCCTCTCCTGGGTGACGCCCTCCACCCCCATATCTACCCGTCCCACCAGCCCTAATCCTTTCCAGTCCCCTTCCCCATTAATCTAACGCCTCCTCCTCCCAACCCATTTTCCTTTCCCCACTTGACTTTCCCTCCATCCCTCCCTCCTATCCTTACGCAACTCCTTCTCTCCCTCTCCCTCTCCCTTCCCTACGCGCTTCCCACGAAGCCTTCTGCGCAAGATTAGTGCAACATCCGTCCAGCGTTTTGTGCAGTGCGTCCACTTGCGTCTTTTAACACGTTGTGACCACTGCCGATCGAAACAGTGTTGCCAGTCTATTTTACTCAGCGCATCAGTCTGTCATCGCTTAATGTATTGTATTTCGTCAATGCGCTTTTTAGCCACTGTCCCATTATTTTAACTTCAATATGTAGTTTTGTCATCGTTTGCATTTTACAGTCTCCAAGTTTCATCAAGGCAGTTTAAAGAATTCGTCCGTTTGTAGCTCCATTTCATTACATTAACTTTTTCTTACTTCCATTATAAATACTATCGGCTGAGGAGCTACTGCCAGTTTGCTAATTGTATCGTCATCGTAAAATAATAATAAAGGGGGAAAAAACGGTAGAAAGACGCAAATATTGTCTCCAAATACCACTGTGGCATGAGAAAAATTAAGGTCTATCGCAAGGCGATTTGTTACAGCCTTTTCACAAAGTAATGGCAGTAGGGTGTTTGGGTGTGCCCTCCTGTGTCGCCTCAGAAACCCGCGACCAGCAGCTGGGTCGGCAGTGACCGGGCCACGCGCGGCGATGGCGGCGGCGGCGGCGGCTGCATGTTAATGGGCCGCCGACAGCAGACAGCGACAGCGACAGCGGCAGCCGCCTAATGCGGCCGCGCTGTCCGCCTGCCTAATTCAGCGCAGCCTGCGCCTGCCCTTGGGCTGCCCGCCCCACCTACACTACACCAAAAGTTCACGTTTGTTCGCGCCGTCATTCCAGCAACTTGGTGTCCAGTATACGAGTCCCTGGTTTCAAAATTCCTATCTCGAAACGAAGATCTAAAGACGAGTGCGTCAAAAAGCATTTTCACTGCGGAAGCTGTCATAATGTTGTACAGAAGTTCACGAAAAGTTCGAAAAGCTGATAACAGATGGCGCAGTAGGCAGTGCAGCTGGTACACTATCAGCGTGCGTAATGTAACTCGTCGGTCACACTGTTTCAACTGAAGCACGCGGTACCACCTTTAGACATTAAGTCTTGATTAAGTCTTGGTCATAAAGACTTAATGTCAAATGACCTGTTACGAATCTTTAATTGATTGACTGAATTTAGAACTTTTCAAATCCACCAAAAAAAAAAAATAAAAGTACAATTATTCAAAATTATTCAAATATAAAAATTCGATTAAAGCATTCGTCAGTGAGAATTTCCAGTCTTTCGAAAATAACAACGTGAGTATAGATCAAATGTGGCTTACATTTAAAAAAATATATCGACAGTCATTGACAGGTTGATACCAAAAAAATTAACAATAGATGGGGCTGACCCGCCGTAATACACAAAACAGGTTAGTCCACTGTTACAAAAGCAAAGAACACCGAGCGAGGTGGCGCAGTGGTAACGCACAGAACTCGCGATCGGATAGTGGTTCAAAACCACCTCCGGCCAACCAGATTTAGGTTTTCCGTGGTTTCCCTAAACCACTCCAGGAAAATGCCGGGATGGTTCCTTTCAAAAGGGCACGGCCGATTTCCTTCCCCATCCTCACACAAAACTCCGAGCGTTAACTCCGTCTCTAATGACCAAACTGTCGACGGGACGTTAAACCATAAGCTGCCTTCCTTCCTAAAAGCAAAGAAAAAAAAACATGCCAAATTTAAACGAACAAAAAATACCAAAGCTTGACAATCTTTCACAGAAACTAGAAATTTAGCTGGAAATTCATTGCAAGAAGCTTACAATAGTTACCAAACGAAACCTTGTCACGTAAATTGCTAGAGAATTCTAAGAAATTCTGGTCGTATATAAAGTACACTAGCGGCAAAACACAGTCAATACCTTTATTAACACGATAGAAGTGGTGATGCTACTGATGACAGTTCTGCTAAAGCAGAGTTGCTCAACACAGCTTACCTAAAGACCTTCACTAGAAAAGACGAAGAAAATACTCTATAATTCGTGTCAAGACGGTAGATACCCCAGGAGTATTAAAGCAACTTAAATCACTTAACAAAAGTAAGTCTCCCGGTCCCGACTGTATACCAGTTAGGTTCCTTTCAGAGAGTGCTGATGTCGTAGCCCCATACCTATCATATCCAACCGCTCGCTCAGCGAACGTTTCGACCCAACACTGGAAAGTTGCACAAGTCACTCCAATATTCAACAAAGGCAATAGTAGTGAGCCGGCCGCGGTGGCCGAGGGGACTGAGGCGCTCCAGTCACGGTTTGCACGGCCACTACGGTCGGGGGTTTGAATCCCCCCTCGGGCATGGATATTTGTGCAGTCCTAGTTCGTAAGTAGTTCATATGTAGTTTGTAAGTTTAGGGACTGATGACCCCGTAGTTAAGTCCCATAGACTCTACAAACATTTGAACATTTTTTAGTATAGTAGTGATCCGCAGAATTACAGGCCTATATCATTGACTTCGGTTTGCAGCAGGATTTTATTACATATACCTTACTCATCAACCTCTAAGAGAACGACCTATTGATCGATAGTCAACACAGATTCAGAAAGTATCGTTCTGGTGAGACACAGCGGGATCTTTACTCACATGACGTGATGAGTGCTATCGACAAGGGATGTCAAATAGTTTCCGTATTTCTATATTACTGGAAGGCTTTTGACAGTGAACCTTATGAGTGTCTTCTAATCAAATTTCGTTCTTAATATCGCTTCAACGTGTAGTTGAAGTCGTGATTTACTCTCAGAAAGGATACAGTATGTTGTAACTGACGGTAAGTCATCGAGTAGAACAGAAGTGATATCTGGCATTTCCTAGGGAAGTGTTCTATGGCCCCTGCTGTTCCTTATTTTTATAAACGATTTAGGAGACTATCTGATAAGCTCTCTTAGACTTTTCGCGGATGATGCTGTCATTTATCGGTTAGTAAAGTCACCAGAAGATCAAAAGCAAAGGCAAAATGATTTAGATAAGATATCAGGATGGTCCAAAGATCTACTTGCGAATTTCTTTCACAAACTTTATCTTAAGAATGTGAAGATATATTGTTACCACTCACCTACATAGGGAGACCATACTAAAATAAGAGAAATCAGATCGAAAACTTTAGGTGTTCCTTTTCCCCGCGAGCTATTAGAGAATGGAACCACAGAGCAATATCATGAAAGTGGTTCGTAGAACCCTCTGCCACGCACTTCAATATGAGTTACAGAGTATCCATGTAAAAAGATATGAAATGAGAGTATGGGTTTCTTGACCGAGAGAACCTTTATGCGATTGTTCGGCCACCTGAGTGACAACACACAACACCTAGTCCCCAGCTGGGAATCGAACCCAGGCCCACTGCGTCGTAGTCAGCGACGCTGTCACGGAGCTGCGGATGTGGACTTCTCCATGTAGATGTAGACATGGCTATGGTAGCAGACAATGTATCAACGTAACCAGTATGTTTAGTTTACTTTTCTGAAGATGGTGTACAACCGAAACCGTTAAAGTGATAACTATGATAAACAGCTGATGTTTAACGATATGTATTTTTAAAAATATATTACGGCTGTTACTCGACATCTTAGGAAAAATCTGACTTGCACCTACCTTCATGGGTTGAGATTATCTGAAAATGGCAACTACTTCCGCAGAAACTGGTGATGAATGAAAACTTTTTTTAAAAAAGTAAGCAATCTTGGTATTTAATATAATAAGAGACATAAAACACACGCTACCCCCGCTGGATGCGTACTGAGTGTAGGAACGTTATGATGCTAAGAAAGAGGCTGTGGTACCGCTCACCACCGCAGTATGCCAGAATGTGTGTCACTTTCAGAAAAGCTCTCGTACAATAAAACTAAATTTGACAAACCTTAAAAATCAGCTAATCCAGTACGATAACGTAAATGCTGTTGAAGACAGGGACACCTGATGACAATGTTCATTTCGATGGTTATAGACATAACCTGACCAACTGGCTAGTCGCTATTTTAATGGGATGCTTTACGAGTCAGTTCAAACCTTCCCGGCGGCTACGATGTAAATCGGTGTGCCGGCCACCAAGTGGGTGGTTTTTAAGGCTTCTTTCCATCTTCCTCGTCCAATACGAGTTAGTTTCTCTGTCCCACCTCAGACGGCAATTGCTGCGCAAACCACTTCTCCGTATTCACACAGTCCACGACTTACTCTGCAGGCAGGATATGGGGTGCATATCAGAAGCTTGTCCTGAGGGAGAGTGGGGTTACGGGAGTTCCATCAGGAAAAAAGTCATACAACAACCATCTGTTTCGATGCGGTCGAGAGTAGTACGAAGACCCTTGTTCCGCTGTCGGGTTGTGGACCTCGTGCGTAGATCAGGCTGTTCCAGCTCGTGCGCTCCCCCGTGATCCACGGAGCGCTCAATTCGACGCGGGACACCGCTTCTCGGCCGTGAGCTGCTGCCGCATGGGTGCACATGGCTGCATGTGTACAAGTGAAGCAGCCTGCTGGGCTGTGACGCCACAAGAAACTTCAGGGGCACTCCAATTCTCGCCTCGGGAACGTTTCTGACATAGTTAAAATTTAGAATGCCATTTATCTCCATGAAAATGCGAGACACGTGACTCCATGTCAGTCCTCAGGAATAATATTCCGTCTTTCTTTATTATAATTTATGAAACAGCTATGTGATCCTGAAATAAATGGAGTGATTTCATGACTGAAATTTAATAAACCATTTATATAGTGGCATTATTTTACATTTGTGTTTAGGCACGTTAGCTCACCTCAAGCAAGTGAGTAACGCAATAAAAAGAATAACCAAACGTCGCCTGCGACAGAACTAGCCAAACAGTGGCAACTATGAGCGGCATACAGCCGATCCAGCATGTATCGCAAGAAATGGCCCAAACAATGAGGTTTATCAATTTTGAAAGACCGAGCAAGAAAATACGGAACCAGTTTGCTTTCTCATAAAAACTGCAGAGACGTGAGACACACAAGCAAAGAAATGGGCTTTCATTTTTCTTCTGTAATGAGGATTTTTTTTATTCTTCCGCAAGAACAGTTTTTTTCCCTTTATTGTAATTACACACCGACATAGTATATGCCAGTAGGCTGGCAGCAACGTTAAGTGCTGCTCTTCAGCTGAGAGACAATAAACATTGAACAAAAAGTTAGAAAGACATATGCTTGGAGTTTAAAACAATGGAGATAATTAATAAGAAGGGCATATAGCTGGAGCTTGAAGAGGAGACTGGAATGCCATAAACGGTCGTAGGCTTTTTCAGTGTCAAGGGAATTAAGCTGGTCATCGGTAAAGGAGGGTCGGTAGCCACACTGGGACAGGGGGAGGAACTGATGGCAGTGGAGATGCTGATGGATACGTCGGGGGAGGATGGTTTCCAGAACCTTGCTGAACATGGAGCTGAGACTGATGACTGATGGGACAGTAGACTCTGATGGGGGTGCAAGAACAGTTTTGTGACACACTAGATATTGTGGGCGTCCGTCTCAGTAGCTGAAGAGATACAGCTCATCTAAAAAAAAAGCAGGCACTGGATTTCGCGACTAGTCGTTATTACTGTTGACACAACATTGACGAGAACTAATCGAGTGCGTCTGCTTATTTATGCCCTCCGAGTACTAATACAGTCTAACATACCAACCAGGACACTCGAGCGAATTTTCTTTACCCAACGTAACAGCAGCGCGCCAAGCGGCCAGCAGGAGACACTACTGAGTTGGCCGTATCTCGTGCATTGTAAGTCGTGTTATTTGTAGCTTATATTAGTTTTTGTGATTTTTTTGGAACGGGGAACGCTTGTAAAGCAATGAAATACAATAACAGCCAGAAAAAGATATCTCATTTGTAATTTTCACATTTTCTAAGGATCTTGAAAGCTACGTTGAACTATTTTAGTTACCTGAAAATTACATAAATTTATAATAATCATTTATCTTGAAAAAATATATAGAAAACTATATATTGCAGACTGGATGGAAAAACCCAAGCATTGTAAGTTACACCGTAAGATTCTTTATAAGGTACCATAAAACATAGGGAAGAAACTGAAAATTCGAAAGATAAGATGAAAACCATCAAGAACATTGAAATGAGGGTGACAGGCAAATAACCAAAAGTGAAGAAAATATTAACGTCAAAATCAAATCTGGGAGTCAGCTGCCATACTCGTCCGAGTTTTTCGGAAATATGCGCGTAAGTGTAACGAGGACAGTCGGTAAATTTTCAACTGCAATAAATTTTTCTATTTATTTCTAGCCGTCAGTTGGAAGTACCTAATACAAAAGATAACAATAATAAAGACGAAAATCGTAGTTTTGCTAAACAGGTGCTCTAGAAACCAAAACCCAACGAAAAGAAGTGGATAATATACCCGTTTACTATGGAGCTACAAGGCCACACTTTTACGCTTGAAATTATCTGTGTCTGTTGACCAACATTGTTCTGGTTTCACTATGGAAATGTGTAAATACTTTCGTGTTTCTGTGTGAAGAGGTTCTTGCATTCGTCATTTCGTTCATATGTTCTAGCTCCACTGTTTTAGCATTTTTCCTTTGGTCTGATATTAGACTAATGTCCTCGAATATAAAATAAAGGAAGTATAACGTAAATTGCGTAGAAGAGGGTTGGAAAATGACGTGTTATTTGTAAGATGTATATGACGTTAACACGCGGCTTCCTTGCTCAACGCTTGTAGCGCTTGTGTCGTCCCAGCTGTCAGACGGTAACAGATTACACACCAGTGAGTGTCGCGAATGGTATAGTAGAGCGTAGTACTAACTTGCGTGACGTCAGCTTTCCCCACCTCAGCTCCAGTCTGCGGTAGTGGTCACAGGTGTGCGATCCTGCTCGTGGAGCAGACCGGTGGTAAACCCGACCTAGAGTGGTTTAGGGAAATTACAGGGTACCTAAATGTGGATGGCAGGAGGCGGATTTGAAACGCTGAATGTGAGTCCAGCGTTCTAAGCACCGGGCCATTTTTAATATCATTGATACCAAAGTCACATCAACACACATATAATTGTGCAATTTCAGTACGATAGATGAAATTGTTGACGATACCTGCACCAAGGTACTCGGGAGTTGTAGTCCATAAACTTGAATTTATTCCGAAATCCTTTTGAAACTCCTGAGAGATAGGTTGATGTATTTTGGAGCCTTAAGCTTGCCGTTGATGTACAGCAACGGCGTTCGAAACACCGCCACATCAAATTGATCCGCCACCTTGCTGTACTCCATTGTGCTCAGCACACTTGTTGATGGTCGTCTACAATCAGACATATGTGGAATTCATATGTGAAGAGGACTTTGCAAGAATTATCTTAAGCAATTATTGGAGATTAGGTGGTCGACTTTTTGGTGGCTTAAAAAGTGAGCACAAGCTGCAAATAACGTTAAACATGTGAGGCTTTAAAATTACAGTAATATCAGCGTAAGGCGGGTTTTAGCTTCTGTTTAAGTTTTCACAACGAATTTTTTACTTTTTCCCCCAAAACGTAATGCACCCGACAGACGTTTTTGTGAATTCCGAAATGAAACATGATAAAATATCGCCTATAAATACCTAAGTTAAAGTCGGTTCAACCGTTTAGTCACCACCGATCGTCAAGAAACGGTATTTTTTAACAACTTGATGCAAAAATGAGTTATACTCATCTCCCAATGCCTATAACTGAAAAAACGGCTACTCCAAATGGTAAACGTCAGGCATAAAAGTAGTAGAGTATTAAATGCTACGTGAAAACAGCTACTAAACTGAATGGTTTTAAGATAGCAATAAAACCGTCAAAGTAATCGAAGTACTAAAATCTTGCGAAGACTTTTGTGCGAATTTAAATTAGTTTCGAACCCCAAATCATATTTTAAATGTAAAAATAAAAGGAACATATCAAATTAAACCTTTTGATAATGGAAATACACTTCAGTTACAGTATTAAACTCATGATATATATTTTTTTTTACAAACGCTCTCTATATTGATTATTGTTCTGTATTCACATTTACTTATTGTTTATTTTTTAAGTTGTTGCAATGTAAGTAGGTCATTCCACGCGGAATTATATGCTCTTTCATTTTGGTAGTCGAAAAAATTTCTGAATGTCACATTGTTTTGAAGTTAGAGGTGAAAACTTTTAGAAAGAAAGTAAAATAAAAAACTTTGTTATTCGACCCTCATATGTTATGCATAAGCCAGAATCCGTCGAGAACTCAAATGAGCTTTATTTTTAAAGCCTAAAATCGATTAAGATTATTTGCAGCTTCTGCTTATTTTTTAGCAGCATGACTTTTTTCCGGTTTGATTTCCTTGCCTCTAGCGTTTACTATGATGTCCGGACGTAAGAGCTGGTCTTGTCCGTGGCAGTGTATATTACACAAAGTTGTTTCTGTTTCGTACAGACTAGTTTGACATCGTTTATCATGACGGCAGAATGGTCGGAGTTTCTTCGGGAGAGAAGTCGCAGATGCGGGTGGAAAATTATTTCAGGTCCTTATAACACCACTCTGACTCACTACTATTCGCCTTGCAATTTGTGTCGATGAAAGTCCTTGCTTACATATATCAGTTATCTCTCAGCGATCAAACATTAACCCTTTCGGACCTGGTTTTTTTCTGGAGGAGGGAAATTGTTCTTTTTGCTTTATTCTTCTTAATTTAGGTTTTTAATGATTTTAGATACAAGATTTACGCTCTTATATGCAATAATTTACATACTACAAAAATTCATATGCTGAAAAGCAAGGCTTCTTTTTATGGACTAAAATAATTAATAACTAATTTTCACTAAATAAATTATCATTCAATAGTTGCCATGCAAAATAATTACTACTACTTTGCAGTTGTACAGTGTAATACAAGTAACCCACAACCTGTATGTTCCTTGGAGTTCACAATCTGGTGCTCAGTGCAACACTGATTACTTGGTATTTTTATAGTGATCTTCCGCAGTTGACAGTAATTGTGCACTCGTAGTCATATACATGTTGTTTCAATTGAGAAAAAATGTTTCTGATCTATCGTAGACACTGTAAAAGTTATGTAAACAATTGTAGCCAGAGGGTCTGAAAGGATTAAGATTCTTCTCGTTGCCATCGGAGAAAGTCAACATTGTACCTACAAAACCTGTACACGGCTGCTACGCTGTATATTGAATGAAGATACAAATGTTTTAGCATCACGTGCTTTCAACGAATGTGTATGGTTACGATAGAAAGGCGAGGGCTACAGGCAAGGTTTCTCACACATTCTGATAATTCAAAAGAAAAAGTTTTCCGAATCATTTCGCCGTAGGTCCCGTAGGAGGGTTGTGTTTATGGCATATGCAAAACTTTTTTCGCGTGTGCATATTAAAAGCTCCGTGACTGAAGATCAGCTGGCGGCTGTCAGGGCTGCGCAGTGGCTGGTGCCGCGCCCGTGGACGTGTTCGCGGAAAGCACGCCTGCAAGCCGCTCGGCAGCACGCGTCATCAGCTAATGGCCGCTACGTCACGAGCAGGCGGCGCCGTCGCTGTTAGCATAATTAGCGACCACCGGCCACTGGGCGGGGCTCCCGACACGCTACGCGTCAACTGCCAGCCGGCCAGCAGAGGGACCACCTGCTGGCCTCTTCTCTAACACTTGTAGCGCCGCTCAAGTGATCTGTATCAATTTCAGATAATTAAACGTAATATTCACAGTAAGTTCTGGAGCAATCAAAAGGTTGTACGGAGATGACACCAGAGGTTGATGGATGAGAGACGTTCCAGTTACGGGAACAGCTGTGTGTACTACGTCCGTGATTAGCGCAGAGTAATCTCAAAGTCCAGCTAACGCAGCGAATGCAGGAGCACGCCACCTACAATGATCATTTCCTTGGGCCTATTACGAAGCTGTTGCCCAGTGCGTGACGACTTCGTCCCCCTGTTTCATACGAGGGTTGGAACTTAAATAGTGGCAACTCTTTACTCACAACCGATACAAAAGCTTTAAATGTTTTCACCAATTACTGCCCCTCAAAGTAGTCACGAGCGTTGTGTAGAACCCGTTGTCAGCGATGTGGGAAGCGTAGTAAACCTTTATCAGAACCTGTTCTGTTGATTGTGCGAATGGAGCGGTCTACTGCCTGTCGAATCTTTGGAACAGTACTAAAGCGAATGAACGAAGCGTGTTCATTAGAAACGGAGCTTACGCACAGGTTTGGGGAGGGATTTGGAAGGAAATCGGCCGTGCCCTTTCAAAGGAACCTTCCCGGAATTTGCCTAGAGTTATTTAGGGAAATCACGAAATGGCCGGAGGAGGATTTGAACCACAGTCCTTATGAATGCGAGTCCAGTGTGTTACCACTGCACCACCTCGATCGGTCCGAAGAGAATGACTCGAAGCGGTTCCCTTCATCTTCGGAATCAAATCGAAGTGAGAAGGACTTGAGGCCGTGGAGTATGGTGAATGGTACAGTTTCCCCAGTCATAAACATGCCAGGAATGGCCAAATGGCCATCGGTAACTCTGGAGCTTCAGTTGTCATCTGGTACTAGAGAGCCTGTATAGGGAGAGAGTGGCCATGAGTGATATCGCTGCTGATTGGCTGAGAACCCAGGGCGCCATGTTTTTTACCAAACTTCGCGGGCTTTGTGTAGGTTTGAATAGCTGCTGTGTGCGTTTCTGTACTGTAGAGGGTGTTTAATATTTCTGACAGCGATTTCACTGTGTAGTTACATACGTTGTATCACGGTAGCCACTACTACACTTTTGCGAGCCGGCCGCGGTGGCCGAGGGGACTGAGGCGCTTCAGTCACGGCTGCACGGCCACTACGGTCGGGGGTTCGAATCCCCCCTCGGGCATGGATATTTGTACCGTCCTTAGTTGTAGGTAGTTCATAAGTAGTTTGTAAATTTAGGGACTGATGACCCCGTAGTTAAGTCCCTTAAGCTTAACAAACATTTGAACATTTGAACTTTTGCGCGTCGGTTCTATTTCCGTAAATTAACGTGTTGCCGTCGTCATTGACTATAATTTTAGAACTTTGCTAGATTTACTCTTAATTAACCCAATCGCTGGTTCCCAAGCTTTGCTAAGATTATAGCCAGAGTCACGGTTTATGAGGTCGTCACTTGTGCGAATTTCAATGGCCTCTCTAACGACGCAGTCCCAGTATCTCGACGTCTGTACCAAAATCCTAGTGTGTTCATACTCCATGGCGTGATTCTCCGACAAACAATGTTCAGCGACCGCCGACTTGCTCGGATACATCAATCGTGTGTGTCTCTGGTGTTCAACGCATCGATCCTCGACGGTACGCATCGTCTGTCCAATATATGAACTAGCTAATACTAAGGACGGCACGGCCAAGGGGGGATTCGAACCCCCGACCTTAGTGGCCGTGCAGACTGGAGCGCCTTAGTCCCCTCGGCCACCGCGGCCGGCCCACTCATTACTGTCGAATCCCGTAAGAACGAGCAACAGCAACCCCCCCCCCCTTCCACACACACACACACACACACACACACACACACACACACTCATATGTGATATATACATCGTTACGAATTCCGTACGCAACCCTTACACCACGCGAGGATTCCACAGGCAGTAGTTCCAATACTAACTTCCATCAATGCCTTTCTTTCTTTGGGCTGGGTGGCGGTGGGAGCAGAAATATTAACATCAAATAGACAGGAATAATTCGATGGGTTCCGTCTTTAAGGTTCCCACTTTTTCGGGTAATTTTCACCGCCCACTGTTTCCGTACGCCGGTTGTGCATACAGAGCTGAGAATTTGTGTCTGACGGGAGGCGTGGTGAAGCAGTCCACGCCGTCGTGATGATCAGTGTGCCCTAATGGCTGTTAGGCGTCGTACCTCAGCACGTCCGGCTGAAGGCCCTCTGTAATAAAAAAGATGAGCCAAGAAAGCATGGAACAACGAACAAACACGATTAAATGTGATGTGAAGTAGTTTACTGAGTGTAATTAATAATGAGTATTACATAATCAGTAAGGACAGTGAAGTGAAATTCCTCGTTGTTCGTCTCCTGGCTGTAAAAGACGAAATGAAGATGGTTATATCAGGCTTGTGTTCGAAAGGGATGAGGAATTACGGAAACAGTGGGCGGTGAAAATTACCCGAAAAAGTGGGAACCTTAAAGACGGAACCCATCGAATTATTCCTGTCTATTTGATGTTAATATTTCTGCTCCCACCGCCACCCAGCCCAAAGAAAGAAAGGCATTGATGGAAGTTAGTATTGGAACTACTGCCTGTGGAATCCTCGCGTGGTGTAAGGGTTGCGTACGGAATTCGTAACGATGTATATATCACATATGAGTGTGTGTGTGTGTGTGTGTGTGTGTGTGTGTGTGGAAGGGGGGGGGGGTTGCTGTTGCTCGTTCTTACGGGATTCGACAGTAATGAGTGGGCCGGCCGCGGTGGCCGAGGGGACTAAGGCGCTCCAGTCTGCACGGCCACTAAGGTCGGGGGTTCGAATCCCCCCTTGGCCGTGCCGTCCTTAGTATTAGCTAGTTCATATATTGGACAGACGATGCGTACCGTCGAGGATCGATGCGTTGAACACCAGAGACACACACGATTGATGTATCCGAGCAAGTCGGCGGTCGCTGAACATTGTTTGTCGGAGAATCACGCCATGGAGTATGAACACACTAGGATTTTGGTACAGACGTCGAGATACTGGGACTGCGTCGTTAGAGAGGCCATTGAAATTCGCACAAGTGACGACCTCATAAACCGTGACTCTGGCTATAATCTTAGCAAAGCTTGGGAACCAGCGATTGGGTTAATTAAGAGTAAATCTAGCAAACGTAACGAAGTGACGACCACGGCGGACAGAGCCCTCACACCGACGTCTTCTCAGACGCCGGCGCAATCGGTTCCACTGCGCGGCCGCGGCGCGGGGCGCGGACCGCGGAGGGGTCGCTCCGCGGGCCGCGGGTATTTAAATGGCCCGCTACCGGGCTAGAACCCAGTTCCCTTCGAGCAGCCGTAGCGTGCGGACCTCCGTGCCGGCGCGTTTCCAGGAGCTCAGTCCGTCAGTTCACCTGATGATGGCGACATGTATGATCGCCGAAATATTGTGCCCGTTGGACACTATAGACCGGCAGTACACCCGTGGATATTTTGATCAGTTCATAAGTAGTTTGTAAGTTTAGGGACTGATGACCCCATAGTTAAGTCCCATAAGCTATACAAACATTTGAAACATTTTGAGTAACGAGTGGAAATGGGCAGAGGCGCTACGCCGGTTGTGCATACAGAGCTGAGAATTTGTGTCTGACGGGAGGCGTGGTGAAGCAGTCCACGCCGTCGTGATGATCAGTGTGCCCTAATGGCTGTTAGGCGTCGTACCTCAGCACGTCCGGCTGAAGGCCCTCTGTAATAAAAAAGATGAGCCAAGAAAGCATGGAACAACGAACAAACACGATTAGCGACCGCAGGGGACTGAACTACCCAAAAAACTAAAAATAAAAAATAAATAAAAAGAAAAAGCGGCGTTTCTCATTCAGTTCGTAAAGTGAAGGTCGCATGTTCGTATCCGGTAAGCCTTAAAGTTTTGTAATCGTATTTTCTACCTCTTTCCTACTTTGTGGTTTTGGTTTTTCACATGTCGTGATACAAGGTGAGTTATAACACTGTTACGACACCTCCTCATTTTCTCTAAAATGTTTGTAAATCTATCGCACCAAACTGCGAGGTCATCAGTTCGTAACTTAGAAACTACTTAAACTAAAGTAAATTAACCTAAGGACAACACACACACACCCCACAGGGAGGACTCGAACTTCCGACGGCAAGCAACGGCACGCTCCGCAGCGTGTCGCATTAGACCTTTTTTTTTTTTTTTCTATGGGCAGTTCCTGTCCTTGCGGACGCTGATCATGTATGTTTGTTTGGTTCTGCTTGTTCTTTGGCTCAGCTTTTTTATTACAGAGAGAGTTCAGCCATCTGACCGGGCGCGCTGAGCCACGGCGCCCGGTTAACTGCTCGGCTACTCCACCGCGGCCCAGTTTCTCTGTATTATTGGCTATTCATAATATTATAATTGGTATAATAAAGGGAGGGGAGCGGAACAGTCAACTCGTTGTAGATATTCAGTTATCTATCTTAAATCTTTTTCTGCTGTTTCAGTAGAGATAATATCGGTATTTCTCCGATTTTCTGTGGTACTGTGTTCCTAAAAGTATGTACAGAGTGAAGTTTTTGGTATTTCCCAGCGTAGGAAAACGTTATAAGATCGACAGGAATACACTTACTATGCATTATATGTGGGCGGAAAGAGATAATAGTGTACTAATTTCGGCGATAGATTTGCAGACAGAAAATCTGAAGTACCACCCTTCCTTTGGGATACATAACAAGAAATACCTCTCTCGATTATTAATCAACTGGCAACTGTCGAAGTTACCAGAACATTGTAAAATATGCTTCACATGACTTATTTGCTTACAAATTTATAAGGCCTGTATAAACAAAGATGAATTAGATGAATGGCATTTCTTAACCAAGTACTAATTAATAAGCTAGAAAATGTGCTTTGTCCTCGTGGACCGACCTGTTGCCTCATTTAAATCGTTAAGTGGCTGTATTTCTGCCTGGACCGCTATCTAAAAGCACATCCCGCGCGCAGTCTGCTAAAAACATGGCGGCCACCGGCCGGTTGGCCCCTCTCCCTATGAACGCTCTCTACCTGGTACCAGCACGTGGCGCAGTGGCACCTCGCCGTGACGCAACGCGATCTGATGTGGTGGCGAGTGTGCGTCTGGCGACGTCTCGGTGTGCCGTAGACTTGAAATACGGCTTCTGCTCAGTCGGCTCTGTCCCGGTGGCGTTCTGCTGTCAGCGGCTTGCTTCTCTGGGTCGTCCTCTCAGCGGTATCTGCGTGGACTCTACGGGTAGTGAACTCGCAGATCGTCGAAGCTGGGTCGCCATGCTGTCGTCCAGATCTTTGATACAGTGGAACTGTCCGGTGACAGACTCAGAGCCAGATGAATCCTGACCTCACATTGGGGCGACGATGATGCCTAGGTCGTCTGTCGAATACGTGAAGCCTCCAACACACTACTGGCACTACCACTCCTGAGGTCTCCGGCTGTACAACTGCAACTGCCGAACTACGAGGGTTGGAACTTGCTGTGGAGACAGTATGCAATGGAATCTACTACTGTCGCTGAAAGCACACATTGTTGATATACCTGTCTTATCTTCAAGGAAAGATATTTTATCTTAAGTACAGATGGTGTTGAGGAACAGTGGTCCAAGTTCAAAGCCATCGTACAATATGCATTGGATGAGTATGTTCCTAGCAAGGTCGTAAGAGATGGAAAGGAGCCACCGTGGTACAACAACCGAATTAGAAAGCAGCTACGGAAGCAAAGGGAACTTCACTGCAAACATAAACGTAGCCAAAGCCTTGTAGACAAACAAAAATTACTCGAAGCGAAATGTAGCGTGAGGAGGGCTATGCGAGAGGCGTTCAACGAATTCGAAAGTAGAGTTCTTTGTACTGACTTGGCTGAAAATCCTAACAAATTTTGGTCTTATGTCAAAGTGGTAGGTGGATCAAAACAAAGTGTCCAGACACTCTGTGACGTAAATGGCATTGAAACAGAGGATGACACTCTAAAGGCAGAGTTACTAAATGCATTTTTCCAAAGCCGTTTCACAGAGGAAGATTGCACTGTAGTTCCTTCCCTAGATTGCCGTACAGATTACAAAATGGCAGATATCGAAATAACTGACAGAGGGATAGAAAATTAAAATCGCTCAAAAGAGGTAAGGCCGCAGGGCCTGATGGGATACCAGTTCGTTTTTACACAGAGTACGCGAAGGAACTGCCCCCCCCCCCCCCCCCCCTTCTCGCAGTGGTGTATCGTAGGTCTCTAGAACAGCATATCGTTCCGACATATTGGAAAATGGCTCAGGTCATCCCCGTTTTCAAGAAGGGTCCTCGAACAGATGTGCAGAACTATAGGCCTATATCTCTAACGTCGGTCAGTTGTAGAATTTTGGAACATGTATTATGTTCGAATATAATGACATTTCTCGAGACTAGCAATCGGCTCTGTAGGAATCAGCATGGGTTTCGAAAAAGGCGTTCATGTGAAACCCAGCTCGCGCTCTTCGTTCACGAGACTCAGAGGGCCATAGACAAGGGTTCTCAGGTAGATACAGTTCCCCACAAACGTTGAATGAACAAAGAGCATATGGTCTATCAGACCAATTGTGTGATTGGATCGAGGAATTCCTAGATAACAGAAAGCAGCAGGTCATTCTCAATGGAGAGAAGTCTTCTGAAGTAGGAGTTATGTCAGGTGTGTCACAGGGGAGTGTCGTGGGTCCGTTGCTGTTCACGATACATATAAATGACCTTGCGGATAACATCGGAAGTTCACTGAGGCTTTTTGCGGATGATGCTGTAGTATATAGAGAGGTTGTAACAATGGAAAATTGTACTGAGATGCAGGAGGATCTGCATAGAATTGACGCATGGTGCAGGGAATGGCAATTAAATCTCAATGTAGACAAGTGTAATGTGCTGCGAATACACAGAAAGAAAGATCCTTTATCATTTAGCTACACTATAGCAGGGCAGCAACTGGAAGCAGTTAATTCCATAAAGTATCTGGGAGTAGTCATTAGGAGGGATTTTAAATAGAACGACCATATAAAATCAATCGTCAGTAAAGCAGATGCCAGACTTAGATTCATTGGAAGAATACTAAGGAAATGCAGTCCGAAAACAAAGGAAGTAGGTTACAGTACACTTGTTCGCCCACAGCTTGAATACTGCTCACCGGTGTGGGATCCGTACCAGGTGGGATTGATAGAGAAGGTAGAGAAGATCCAACGGAGAGCAGCGCGCTTCGTTACAGGATCATTTGGTAATCGTGAAAGCGTTACGGAGATGATCGATAAACTCCAGTGGAAGACTCTGCAGGAGTACGGGCTTTTGTCGAAGTATCGAGAACATATCTTTATCGAGGAGTCTAGCAGTGTATTGCTCCCTCCAACCTATATCTCGCGAAGAGACCGTGAGGATAAAATCAGAGAGATTAGAGCCCACACAGAGGCATACCGACAATCCTTCTTTCCGCCAACAATACGTGACTGGAATAGGATGGAAAATCGATAGTGGTACTCAAGGTACCCTCCGCCACACACCGTCAGGTGGCTTGCGGAGTATGGTTGTAGATGTAGATGTAGAAACGTACTCGCTCGTTCCACGTCACCAACGTGCGCACAATCCAGGGAAACACAGGATGATGAAGTTCAGCTGGAAAGAGAGTGACAAGAAGGGCTTAGAAGAGTAAAGGGAAACAGATCCCTGTGGAGGCATATCCAAACAAGACGAGACATAGGACACTTATAGGGAACAATTGCAGAAGGAACTATGAAGGGAAGAAACCGACGGGGCGACCAACAATATCTTACATGCAACAGATCAGGAATGATGTTGGACGCAACACGTATGTGGAAATGTAGAGGAAGGCAGACAGAAGAGAGGAATGCCGCTTTGCTGCAAACCAGCCTCAGGGTTGAACACTGAAGAAGAAGAAGACAGTCACATGTGAGCGAACGGTCTAACGGTGTCACTATATTTCGAAACATAAACAACGAAGTTGGATCAAGATTGAATGTGCCAGAGGTCGTACAGCACATCAGTGTCATAAGGTGTTCAAGAGGCGTGCAGGGAGCCGGCATTGCCGTACTTCACAGTGGTAAAAGCCTTAAACGAAAGTCGGCAAACTGTGGCAGACATGCATTAGACCTGTCGTCCTAGCGTCTCTGAAGAAGTGCATACTGCTGGCGCGTTAGTGGACAGTGGTTCTTGCTAGACGATTCGTGAGCTTGCCCACGAAACTGGATTAGTGCATACGACTGTGCTCAGCAACCTGAAGGAATGCCTGGGCATGCGAAAAAATGCATCACGATGGGTTCCGCAGGAATTGACGGAAATGCAGAAATGGATGCGTTACGACGCTGATCAGACACACTTGGAGCGATATGAGCGCGCAGGAGAAGTTTATTACGCCGAATCGTAACACTGGATGAGACGTGGGCCACATGGTACGAGCCAAATATGCAACGAAAATCCAACGAATGGTGTCATTATGGGTTGCCGCGAAAGTCGAAAGTGCAACGGACCCTTGAATGGTAAAAGTTACAGCGATTCTCGTGTACAACTATGATGGTGTTGTCCTAAAGCATTAAGTTCCTCCACGGCAGACCGTCAGTGCACAATATTACCGTTCGTTTTTCGAGTATCACCTGTGGTCAGCTTTGCAAAAGAAGTGGCAATACTTTCTGCGCAACCCACCTATCATTTTGGACGACAATGCCAGGCGCATACAGCCTACACCACCTAGATAGAAGGCCGCGACGTCTCGTGTGTCGGCACGCAGGGGCAGCGATCGCGTAGCTCACTGGCTGGCCGCTACGGCATAGTGGGCCGTGCCCCAGCGGCCACTCAGACTCTACGCGATCGAGACAGCGTCAAGTCACAGCGTTCTATCTCTGTTATTGATACAGCACAAGCTGTGGCTGCTCCATTGGGTCTATCACTCATGGTCACTCACTCGCTATACAGGCTCTCCAGTACCAGATGAAAACTAAAGCTCCAGAGTTACCGATGGCCGTTCCTGGCATACCTAATGTACAATCCTTTTGTACATTTTTTAACTAAAATATCACTGTCTACAGCTACCAGTCATAACGAACCTTAATCATGTTCTTGAAAACGCCCATGAAAATGATTTGGATTTTTCATGCTGTATTTCCTACTTTAACTGAAACATTAATCTTTGTTTCTTATTTTCGTTGTTTGCTATTTACGTGGGTATGATAGTGCCCCACTCTCCTGTTTTATATTCATTTTAACCTTAAGACATATGCCAATATCTGAAATTACATTTTTATATTATACTAGCGTCATGTACAGTCATGTACATATGTCTTTTCTATCTCATTTCTTCATTCCTACCCCCTCCCCCTCCCCTTCCACCAACCGCTACTTGCCGCGGTGGAGTAGCCGAGCGGTCTAAGGCGCCTCGCTGCGGAGCGCGCGGTTGCTCGCCGTCGGAGGTTGGAGTGCTCCCTGGGGAATGGGTGTGTTTGTTGTCCTTAGATTAATTTACCTTAGTTTAAGTAGTCTGTAAGCCACGGACTGATAACCACGCAGTTTGGTCCGATAGATTTACAAACATGTGTGTGTGTGTGTGTGTGAAATCGTACTTCTGCTTCCTCCTTTCCTCTCCTCCTGCAAGCTTCTGATAGGAGGGAAAGAAAATAATCGTTATATAAATACGCTAACACGAAACTGAGGGTACAGATTTTTAATATTAATCATAGAAAGCGGCTGCGGTGGCCGAGGGGACTGAGGTGCTCCAGTCACGGTCTGCACTTCCACTACGGTCGGGGGTTCGAATCCCCCCATGGGCATAGATATTTGTGCCGTCCTTAGGATTAGCTAGTTCATAAATAGTTTGTAAGTTTAGGGACTGATGACCCCGTAGTTAAGTCCCATAAGCTATACAAACATTTGATTTTGAATCATAGAAGGCCAATGAAACGTACATAATTCGAAAGGTGGTTTGTCATAGATGTTGAGAATATAAAAATTATGTGTTCACGTAGTCGTTAAGAGTGGTAAAATGAAAAAGAACTTTTAGGTTGATACTCCAAATTTTGCCACTATTTTATGGTATAAGCCTTTTTAAAAAAATGTTCAAATGTTTGTACAACTTATGGGACTTAACTACGGGGTCATCATTCCCTAAGCTTACAAACTACTTATGAACTACCTAAGACTAAATACGGCACAAATATCCATGCCTGAGGAGAGATTCGAACCCCCGACCGTAGTGGCCGTGCTGACCGTGACTGGAGCGCCTCAGTCACCTCGGCCACCGCGGCCGGCTAAGCCTTTTTAGGTGGCATATTGATACAGGTAAAATTAGCTGTCAGTTACCGCTTGGAGTTCTCATAGCATTCACATAAAACCTATAAATTTGTATTGTTCAATAAATTACAATTACATTACAACTTCTTTCATTTTCATGACTTTACAAACACAACTTGTCGAATTTCGACTACAGGCGATACTAGTAATACTAATAGCACAAAGTAAAATTATTTCTAGATGTCCGCAGGAAGATCCATAACAGATTACTTGCATTTTTTCTAGTACGTAATGGTGTTGTTTTAACTGTGACTGTATGGTACTTGTGTATCATGTCGGGAATTAACCACCAAATGTTGAACATCTGTCAAATTACTGATTTTTTAAACCTTCATATATTTTTACAAGGTATACAATAAGTCAACAACTGTCCTACATAATTAATCTACATACTACTAAGTGCTATGGCGCCACTAAATGTTTTGAAATGCCACCTGGTGGCAAGAAATATTTTCCTCGTCTGTGCCTGTTGTAACCACGTTTGCGTATATGTGCGTAATATACAACTTTTTAAATCCATGTTTTTGCATACTTGTGACAATGTCACAATGTAAAATCAACACTTCTTTAATATTATTATATGTGACCTACTACCGCTATATGCCATATGTAAAATATTTCAATTTTTTTAGATACAAATCTGATAATGGTTAATCCGAAACGCGTCATTGAGGTTGCACTGAATATAAAGTGTGGCGTGCAATAAAATTTGCCATCTTCTTGACAGCACTACAAATAATAATAATTTCGTGTCGCTCATTGGCCTGGACTCTACTTCGGCGACTTGCGTGTCCCCAGCCTATCCCAGTTATCCAACCAAGAAAGGGGACCTACAGCTTAAGGTGGAATCCGAACCACATGTCGTTTCTGGCGACTCCTCATATCGTTGAGAGATGAAGGATAGGTTAAATGGAGACTGAAAAATCCGAGGTCCGACCGGGTTTGGAACCAGCGACCCTTTTTGTTTCTAGTCGAGTGCTTTACCCCAAGACCCCCGGGCCCAACTGCTACAAATTATTTCACGACTAACAAAATCTCTACTGGAATGAAACTTTCACTCTGCAGCGGAGTGTGCGCTGATATGAAACTTCCTGGCAGATTAAAATTGTGTGCCGGAACCGGGACACGAACCTGGGACCTTTGCCTTTCGCGGGCAAGCGCTCTACCACTGACCTACCCCGACACGACTCACGATGCACGAAGTTTCAAAATCTCTACTCTCAGGCGAGATCGAAAATTAATCCTGGACTACTGTAATTTACTATTATATATTTCTGACGACGTTATAGCGTTCAATGAATGAAATAAATAGCATTTTGTGATCAGTTATAACTTCACTGGTAGGTTTAGGTGGAATTCCAAAGTGCGGCAAATGAAAATTTGTGATCGGCCAGGATTCGACGCCGGGATCTCCTGCTTACTAGGCAGACGCGCTGACCACTCCACCATCGAGGACCGGAACAAATAGACTGTGGTAATAGGAAAGAGACAGCGTGCCGAAAGGAGATTTATGTGGGGCAGGAGACGTACAGGGAAGAGTCCTCTGCAGTCTGGTTGGTCACTGTGTCCTCGGTGGCGGAGTGGTCAGCACGTCTGCCTAGTAAGCAGGAGGTCCTGGGTTCGTATCCCGGCCAGGGAGAAAGTTACATTCGCCGCACTTTGGTACAGTGAAGCCATAGTTGATCGCAAATTGCAATTTATTTCATTTATTGTAATTTAGCTTGACTGATTTACATCAATTGAATCGTTAACGCTATTTTTTTCCTGCAATGGGAAACAACATGTGAAGGCCAATTGTTAACGTCATTAATTGGATGACTTTTGGAAATATGTTGTTGATTTGCATATAATACTAGTTCGATCCATTCCCGAGTACTGATCCAGCGCTCGGGACACCCACCAGCTTGGTTTAAAATAAACATAAAAAAGCCATTCAGAGGTGGACCGAAGGACTTGTTAGTGGCCGGCCGCGGTGGCCGAGGGGACTGAGGCGCTCCAGTCACGGTCTGCGCGGCCACTACGGTCGGGGGTTCGAATCCCCCCTCGGGCATGGATATTTATGCCGTCCTTAGAATTAGTTAGTTCGTAAGTAGTTTGTAAGTTTAGGGACTGATGACCCCGTAGTTAAGCCCCACAAGCTATACAAACATTTTAACAACAACTTGTTAGCGGAAGATCCGATCAATAAACGGGTTCAATGCCTCCTTCTCGCATGTAAGCAGATCTTAGTGGCTAGCCTGTCAATTTTCAAGTGAATTACGCTTTATAGCTTACACGTTATTTTATTATGTAATATGCATTTTTTCATTATTCTGATGAATGCTCTCCTAGCGGTTGCAGAAATCTGGTACACACATTTTATCTTTTCGACCCAAGGCTATTTTACTACCATTTGAATTGATAAACGGCCGCTGAAGCAACGGAGCCATGTTTAAAATACCAAAACACTCGTGTGTTACAGAAACACCCTCAGAATAACGGGAATGTCTGAAAGAAAGGCTGCGTTCTTTCCAGGAACAGTATGAAACCTCGTGCAATGGTCGCGTGGTCTAAGGGGTCATGCTAAGGACTGGGCGGCAGTTCCCGCCGGAGGTTCAAGTTATCCCTTTGGCATGAGTGTGTGTGTGTTGTACATTAAGCCCATGTTACACGATTTACTTCGTGGTGAAAATTGACTATCAAACTGCGCGCGCCTTTTGTGCTTGCATGTAAATCAGCAGCCAACATCATCGCTTGTTCTGGTGTGACATCAATGGCCTATAGATTGTGCCGAGAGTAGAGTTCTGAAATTTCGAGTGTGCTGCAGAATGTAGTGGCGTCTGCTAACATTGGAAGTTAACCTCTTTTGACCGAGTTCATTTATATTACAGAAATGCTTTCGCAGTTCTTAAAATTTAGTCTGTTCTTCGGTTTGTGTTCTCATCACATCAAAAATATTCCACCACTGCTAGTATTCTTTCTTCTACTAGCGTTCTTTTACAAAATAGATGAAATATCTACAAGCACATTTTATGTTTTACAAGAAAAATGCGAACAATGCATAAATACGAACGTAAATATAAAAACGAAAATTATTTCAACAGTGACACAGAATTACTAGATGAGAAACTGATATTCGACGCTATTTGTCTGTTACAAATAAAATAAGACACAAAAATTGACGTAAAAAGGCGGATTTAGCAGATTTTTTTTCTTTTTGATGTATTTGCTAGTAAACAATATTCTTCTGCAAATTTATGTATACCTTTTGAAATGTTTGGGCGATACTTTTCCTATTTTTCAGCGCAAACAATTTACCACATCACATCCGAGGAGAACAGTAAATGTGTATTAGCCTTTCGTCATTAATAAACTTAATTATCATTTTTTGTAGCTATGTAAAACGTGTCCTACTAACCGCACTTCATCATTTAGATGTGATACGACATAGCACACAGCTATACAGTTTTTGTGCTAATGTCTAAACGAAAACGACTACTCGTAAAAGTCGAGGCTCAGTGCGGGAATAACACGCAAAGAGCACTGCAGTAGACAAAATCAAATGTTCAAATGTTTGTAAGGCTTATGGGACTTCACTGCGGGGTCATCAGTCCCTAAACTTACGAACTACTTATGAACTAGCTTGTACTAAAGACAGCACAAACAGCCATGCCCGAGGGCGAATTCGAGCCCCGACGGGGAAGGGCCGCACGCATCGCAGCATAGCGCCTAAATGCGCTCGGCCACTCCGCCGAGGCACTACAGTATAACAAATCATCTTGAGTAGTCAACTGACAAGGAGAGGTCACGACGCGCGATCCACGGATTTTCTTCAAACTGTATTTTTTTAACAGACCATTAGGACAAACATAATGTGTAAGGACTAAGGCACAGTATGTAAAGGATTACGAGAAAATCGCAGTAGTAATTACAAATTCTGCAGCTATAAGTAAACCCTAAGCAAGAGAAAGCGGCAGGCCAATAGTGTTATGGATTTTCGATGGGTGAATCGTCAGATTGATCCTAGATGCGTGCGTGGTGGCTTAGCGCGTTCGGTGAGAGGGTTAGAGGCTCCCTCTAAAAAGACTGCACTGGAAGCTTCGACCTGCAGACACAGGTTGTACTTGTCAACAACAGGGGAAGGTCCCATTTGGCAGTGAACCTGCATAGCGGTGAGACGTTGTTTGTGTAGCAAGAATTCTTGAAAAAAAAAAAAAAAAAAAAAAAAAAAAAAAACACAATATCCTCCAAAAATGGAGGTGACTTCCTCTTTTCCGACTACTGTGGATGGTGACTGCCATTTGCATAAAAGTTTTGTGTGTGTACTGTGAGAATCTTGCACATGCCATGCATGTAATGTTTATTTTTTTAACATGGTCTCCTTTCAGTAATATGGCCAGTGTTGAAGAAAAAAAAATGAATAATAACAAATACGGTATGAGCTAGGACTGAACTGGCGAGCCACCGATTGGAAAACTAGAATGCCACCATTTCTTTGAGTATTTTCTTTTCCCAGGAGGATCGAAGCTTTGCACTCGTTTGTACATGTTCGTTCTGGTTTGTTCGTTGAGTGTTTTGGTCAGTTTTACTTATTTATTTATTATATTGCAGAGAGCGATGAACTTCCCGTCCGAGGACGCTGAGCCACCGCTCCCAGAAACCACTTGACCATTGCATTCTCTTGCTTATGACTTACTTCTAGCTGCAACAAACGATTACATGTTCGACGCGTGAAACTACTACTGAGATCGTTACGTGTTGCGCCTTATTCCTTACGCATTCTGTTGTCATTGTGGTCTGCTACAAGCGCAGGTGTCCCTCCCCCCTTGTCCAATGTCTCACTCACTTCAAAACTGCGACCAACTCTCCCTACACCCGCCATATTAGGTCCTGGTTTCCTAGTTTATTACCTAAGAAATATGGTTTTCCCATTTAATATTTAAATGAAATATCTTTTATGTTACCTCTTGTAAATTGTTTTATAACCCCCTTCCCCCCCCCCCCCCCCGCCCCACGCAGGCTGGCCAAAAGTACTAATCCCCCCCTTTAGATATTTAAATGATGCAGTTGCGTCATCACCGCCCTCCCCTCCCCCGTGGGCACCACTGCTGGCTATAAGGGTGCAAAGAACGCCCTAACGAGAACAGAAGAAACATATCTCTGGAGGTTAAACAATTGGACAGGATATTTTGAAGAACTACTGTCTCGAGTGTTTCTATATGCAGCTGCTAACAGAAAAACAGCCAAAATTCAGTAGCAAATATCTCAAAGAGCAATTAAGTGGCGGTACAAATCATCGAAAACATTGAAACGGTAAGCGATTTATGGAATGTGACGCTTGCGAAAATTGTTGGATGAAGTACAGTCAAAAGTTCCAGTTACGTGCCAGAAGAATAATCATTTGTAAACAGCATTTGTGGACAGGCAAAATATAATCGAAGAAACTCATTCTTCCTTTTATAATCGATGTGTTAGATCATCACAACTATAGTAAAATCCGAAGTTAGAGGTGGAAAAAACAATATAAGGCATCAGAGACGTGTTAAAATTATAAGTAGTGAGAATGAATGAACATAATTTACCTAATTGGAAGGGCTGCAGCGTGTACAATGGCGAACAGAAAGAGGGGGAAGAGGTATCGTAGTCGTATTCCTGAGACGCTGAGTCCCATAAAATCTGATTCGAATATACTGCCCTCCTGACGCTTGATGGAGTATCGGCGAAAAAAAGGGAAATTCAGGTCGTGTCAATCGAAAAGCCATCAGCGAAGCGTTCACTTGCCAACGAATTCATCAGCGGTGCGAGATTGCGGGCGTCAGATGGCCCTTCCAAACGACTTCCCTTCCCCTCCCCACCCCATTTTCCGTGAAAACTGCGGCACTGCCGTTTGCTCCTGGCTCAGTCGCTTGTTTGGCTCTAACAACCGACTAGATGGCGTTTGTGAAACTTGTGGATACATAATGCAACTTTTTATGTATACCAAACTTAAAGAACACGTGGTCAAATATTACATAGCAAAGCGTGTTTCACGTGGCGCTACATTTGAATTTATAGGAAAAGGATGTCATCTTCAGTGAATTTTCTCCTCCAATGACAACTTTTTCTTTCTACAGATTTCAATCCAATGTGTAGTGTTTACAGGGAAACATTTTCAGAAAAATTGTGTTTAAAGGTTTTATATTTTATGATCTCGTGAATAATTCCTTGACGAATAATAGTTTTCTTTAGTTATTCACTAGCGTCCTTTATCTAATTTCTACCTATTTTTCAATGATAGGCAAAAATTCAGAATTCTGTTTGGGTCTATATTTCCCCATTTTATATGTGCCCTCTTCGTGAACTCATCTCTAACAGTTTTTTGTAATTCTACTTATTTCGTGATGTTTTGCCGTAATTCCACATTTACATTTGAGTTCTACACTTTTCATTTACTATTTTGTGATGTTTTCATTTGTGAAGTGTAACAAATTAGTTATCCCTATAAGTTCGAAGTTTACAGACTTTCTGTTTTGACCATTACGATAAAAGTAGCAGAATACTCATAAATCGCTATATCAAATGTGTTTCTTGTCTTCCTATCAAAATCAGGCGACTTGTAAATGACGAACTGGGACTGCAAAAATCACGTGTTAATAATCTGCGGTACCTTGTGAATGTAGCATTTAATACATTGGGGAGACGACTAGGACAATGGACATCACACGAGTACGAAAGCCACGTAATCTGCCTTGCTGAGCACTGTCTGGAACACAAGCAATGAACTGTGATGAGGGACCGCGATGGAGTAGCCGAGCATTCTAGTCGCAGCCGTGGAGCGAGGAGGACGTGCGGCGGCAGCGCTTACGTTCTGGTGTAAACAACGGCTGTGTCGCTGAGTTTCAGTTATGAACGTTTCTAAGACAGAATGAACACGATCGAACAGCTGAGGAAAGATACGATCAAATTGACATTTGATAGAAGTTTCGCAAGACCAAAAGCTTTCGAAATTTAGCGGTGGTTTGAGTAAAAAGTTAAGATAAATGGCGACGACGTAGTAGGAGTACACTTATCCTTTGTATCCAATGCAGTATATGTAAAGATGCAGAGTCCAGAATAGTGCTGTGCTATTGTAGATAATTGCGGTGGTGTCATTAAGTTTAATCATTCTGATGGGAAAGTAAGTGACGTTCTAGTCTCTCATGCAGGGCTAGGCTCCAGTCACGGTCAGCACGGCCACTACGGTCGGGGGTTCGACTCCCTCCTCGGGCATGGATATTTGTGCCGTCCTAGTTCGTAAGTAGTTCATAAGTAGTTTGTAAGTTTAGGGACTGATGACCCCGTAGTTAAGTCCCATAAGCTTAACAAACATTTGAATTTTTTTTTTTTTTTTTTTTTTTTTTTTTTTTTTTTTTTTTTTTTTTTTTTCAGGGCTAGGTATCAGGACCTTACGTGTCTTTGAACTACCCTTCGAGACTCCGGTCGAAGAAATTAACCGTGTTCTCAGTCCGTACGGAAGAATTGTTTCGAATATCGCCGAAAAATGGTCGGAGGCTTACATGTTTCCTGTGTTGAACGGCGTCCGCCAAATCAAAATAGAATTGCAACGGCATATTCCCTGATATATATGTGTGTGTGGGTACCGTGCACTTGTGCAATACGATGGCCAACCTAGAACATGTGCCTTATGCAATTCTACGACGCACGTTCGGAACGAATGTAGCAGAAGGCGTGTCCCGCAGCTACCAAACGGAGAGGCGGCTGTCCCCGGCCAGGCAGTCAGCCACAAGTTGACGTACGCTGCCGCCGCTTACCCGCGCGGACCCGCAGAGCTGTCAACAACGGCGCAGGACGCAAATCCTGTAGCGGTACCCGGAAATGTCACTGAATTAGGCAGTAGTGCCGACGTTGGCGGAAGTGGTGTAAATTCTCCCGATACGGAAATAAATGCAGGACTGAATAAGACGGTTTCCCACGTGAGTCGCCAACCGCAGAATCCGAAATCGCGCCGCGCTCTTCAGTTCTGCATCATGAAGAGCCAGCGAGTGCTGATATGATGGTGATGGATATAGAACAAATAATAGACAACCAACCGGAAAAGGAGATTCCCAAAAAAGAAAGTACGTCGAAAACAGGAAACGGTCAGAAAGTAATGAGTCAAGCACACGATAACGACCCACAAACAGGCAAAGAGAGAGCAGCAGAGCTCAGCAATAGCTCAGAGAAAAAAATTATCTCTGATATTCAACATGACACTCACAAAAGAAACTCAGACGAAAAGGCAGAGCAGATGTCGGCTGAGAAATCCTCAACTGACTCTGCAGAAAGATCACCTGATGTGTCTCCGGGGGGAACCCCAAAACGAAAGAAAAATAAAAAAAACGCAGAATAGCACACGAAGCGGCAGAGAATATTGCTTCTGCGCTAAAGGAAAAATTGAGAACCATCCAAGAACGAGAAAAGAAGAAGGTAGTTTGTACTACTGAGAGGGCCAGTCAGCAAGCTTCAGAAAACAGAAGCCAAGTTAATCTGGACATTTTATCAATAAATGCCACTGCCAACAAAACGTTGGATCAATCACTAAATAAAAGCAATTCCGCGGCAAAATTAAACTGGGCAGAAGACAAAGAGGAACTAACGGACCAAGATATGGAAGAAAAACCGGCACAAGACGAAGACATTTTTTATTAAAAGCGTGGCAGACACTTTAATGGGAACCTTTATTAGAGACAAATGAAAAAAGAATCGGCAAGAAAGAAATTAGGAAGAAAGAAATAAGAAAGAAAGACATACCTAGTCCTATAATAATTAAAAAAAATTAGTTATCTACCATATCTTCCATGCTGCAAACATACAATGTAACTACATTAAATATTAACAAAATCCAAAATGCAACCAAAGTGGCTGCTCTTAAAGATTTTTTTATCAGTCAGACTCTGATATAGCATTGTTGCAGGAGGTATACATTAGGGATCTTTATGTAGCAGGCTACAAAGAAATTTTAAACGTAGCTCTTGAGCACAGTTGCGGGACAGCCATCCTTGTCAAGGAAGGAATTGAACTGCGAGACGTCAAATTTTTAGAATCTGGTAGGGGCATTAGATGTAAAATTTTAAATAAAACTTTTATCAACGTTTATGCCCCATCTGGCAACAATGCCAGACACGAGAGGGCCAAGTTTTATAAAAGTGAAATTTTAGCCTTACTTTATGACAATCCTGCTGACGTTTTAATTGGTGGAGACTGGAACTGCGTTTTACATGAAAAGGACCAGCGCCCAAATTTTAATAAATCCAGGGAACTTGAGGGTTTAGTCCAGAACATGAACTGGAAAGACGCGTGGGAGATAAAATATCCCACTATGGTCAGGTTTACTTATATAACAAAAAAATCTCAGAGTAGGATTGACAAAATTTAGTTTCGGCTAACTTAGAGAACTATGTAGTTGGTATCGAAGTTATACCCACCATCTTCTCCGATCACCTGGGAGTAAGATGCAGTGTCAATTTAAGTAAACAGAACACATATTGGGCTAGGCCCGTGTGGAAGTTAAACGTAAGCTTGTTGGAAGAAAACGACTTAGCTGACCAACTTGCAAGGACCTGGCAGGGCTCCTTAAGAAAACGTCATAAATACAGATCCAGTATTGAATGGTGGACTGCTGATGCGAAGAAAAAGTTACGAGCCACATTAATAGCGTATGGTAAAGAACGAGTGAGGTGGATGAGAAACACAATAGAATTCTACTACACATGTCTTCGCGAGCTCTACGAGCAATCGATGACACAGGACGTAATAATGCAGATAAACAGAACTAAGGTACATCTAATTAAAATCAAAAGTCAACAGATTGCAGGTCTCCAAATCAAATCACCTACACAAACTGTTGTGGAGGAGGAAAATACCTCAATCTACCATCTCATACGGCATCAGCAGCAGAAGAGAAGAAATTTTATTGAATGTCTCAGAGCCGAGGATAACAAACTCTTGACAAATCAAAAAGACATTTTAGACGAGGCTTATAGATTTTATAGAACCCTCTACAATGATCGGCTGGTACAGGAGAACTTAGTAACAGAATTTTTATCCCAATCGGGACTTGGTAACATAATATCAGAGGAGGATAACAGAAAAATCAGTGAAGAAACAACAGAAGAAGAAGTTTTAGAGATATTAAAATCCTCTCCCCAGAAAAAGTCACCAGGACCGGACGGATTGCCCCTAGAATTTTACATAACCTATTGGCATCTCATAGGTAGCGAATTCATTGAAATTATAAAGGAAATAATGAACGGTGAGGCTGTACCAACAGATTTTAAACAATGTTTAACTGTCCTGCTTCCAAAAGGTAGGAATTCGGAAATAAAGTACATGAAGAAAATGAGACCAATAACCCTAATGAATTCGGATTATAAATTAATAGCACGGGTTATCAAAGACAGATTTAGACCAGTCTTAGAAAAAATACTAGGTGGCCATCAGACATGTCTCCCTAGGCGTAGTATATTTAAAGCTTTGAGTGAGTATAGGGATGTCATTTCTATATCTTCCAACACACCAGCACATGGCGGGCTTTTATTTATAGACTTTGAGAAAGCCTTTGACAGGGTTAATCACGAATACCTTTTTAAAAATTTAACATTAAAAATTTGAATTAAATGAAAATACTGTGAACGTTTTAAAAGAACATTTTAAAAGGGATAAATACGAAGATATCCATCAATGGAAAATACACCAAGGACATTAAAATTGAAAACGGAGTTACTCAGGGAAGCCCTTTATCTATGATGTTCTTTGTTATAGCTTTGGAACCCTTTTTACGTAGATTAAATGATGCACTTGAGGGAATATCCGTATCAGGAAGGAAAATAGTCACCAACGCGTATGTGGATGATGTGGAGTGATTATAAGAAGTGACGAAGACGTTATCAGAACAACAGAACACCTCCAGTTTTATTCCTACGCAACAGGGGCAAAAATAAAGAAGACGAAGAGTGCGTTCCTGAACCTGAATGGTCTAACAGCTGTACAGATTCCTTCGGCGAAATGTGACGAATCTCACACTGCCCTAGGTATAACGCTATATTGTTGTCCTCTCCGCACTTCAGCCTCTAACTGGAAAAAGATATTAGATAAGATTAGAGGCACCCCCATCTTGAATTACTTAAGGGATCTAAATATAAAGCAAAAAATTAAAATAATAAATTGCGCTGTTCTTTCAAAAGCGATATATGTAGGACAAATTCTACCGGTATTAAAGGAAATAGCGAAATCTATTATGTCAACGGTCTGCCGTTACATCAGGAAAGGAGAGATCTTTAGAGTGGCAATCGGGACAACGACCTTAAAACTAGAAGACGGAGGATTAGGACTTACAGACATCCAGAAGAAAACCACTGCTTTTTTCATAAAGAGATCCCTACAACTCATCGAAAGCCACCCTGATAGCGTAACAGCTAAATTATTCAATCTCTTTAAACCCGAAAGCTTGCAGCCACCAGTAAATATTGGTAACATAGACTACAATTTTGGACACATAAGTTTATATTATTTAGAACTGAGTTACATGACATGTATAATGCAGGATAAAAGCAAGAGAAACTGCCATTATATGGTCACGAAACTAAACTCAAAGGAGAACCAAAACAAAATGCAAGTAAAATTTCCAAATAAGAACTGGAAAAATATTTGGCGAAATATAAATAATAAATTACTTCCTACAGAGACGCAGGTAGCATGGTATAGAGTCATAAACAACATTGTAAGTACTAATGAGAAACTATTTTCCATAGGTCTCAGTGAAACAAACAAATGTACGAACTGTAATGAAATTGACACACTGAACCATCGTTTCCTCTGTAAAGGATATAGAGAAATATGGCAGGAACTCAAACACCAGGTTTCATTGTTTAAGCGTACCGATGGGAGAGAAATTGATTTAAATTATATATACTTCCCAGAAAACGTTTCGTTTCCTCCACAGAAAAACAACGTCATACTATGGTTGTTTGCCCACTATATATGGTACGTCATAAACAAGAAAGGAAAAGAGGGCCGCGGTGGAGTAGCCGAGCGGTCTAAGGCGTCTCACTACGGAGCGCGCGGTTGCTCGCCGTGGAGGTTCGAGTCCTCCCTGGGACATGGGTGTTTGTGTTGTCCTTAGGTTAGTTTACCTAGGTTTAAGTAGTTTGTAAGCTACGGAATGATGACCACGCAGTTTGTTCCGATAGATTTACAAAAATTTGATTTTGAACAAAGGAAAAGAGGAAAAGAGAATTTATACGAGGAGAATATTACAAAATATGTCATAAGAAAGATCATAAAAAAATTTTGGCAACATGATGAGAATCGTGTTCCAGAAACAAGGAATAGGGTAAGAACCTAAACTCAACGGCAATGAGATAAAAACTTGCTAAAGTAGGGGACTGCTGTTGGGGGCGAAGTACGGTGTGGACTTCGCGGGCCCCGCGGCCGCTACGGTAGCCGCGAAGGCCTCAACAGAACCCTGAAACGGCAGTTTTTACCTCAATAAAAGGTTACGAATAACACAACGAATTTAGTTGCTGCACTTAAATTAATATTCTGAAAAAAAGAAGATTTTTTTGTACTTATCGTTATTATTATTATTATTTTTTTTTTTTTTTTAGTTCAGATGTCCAAGGAAAGGGCATCATCACTAAACAGAAGAAGAGGGATTTTTTTTTTTTTCAAGTGTCCAATGAACGGGGTAGACAGAGTAAAGCAGTACTTGCAACTGCTACCATTTAGCTTCAAAAAATATCTTTTTTATACTTCTTCGTTAAGAAAAGGTGTTTTTTTTTATCTTTTTCCCACTACTATGCCAATGGAGGCGAATAAAAAAAAAAAAAAAAAAAAAAAAAATTCATAGAATATATGACATCAACTGCGATTGGGCAAAGCTGAAAATGTGTACCCATATAAAAATAATAAATAAAAATAAGGAAAAAAAAAGGAATCCAAAATACAGGGTTCAGCCGAAGAAGGCTTTTATTTTATTTGATTTCTTACAAAAATGGTAGCATCGAAGAACGAGTAACGCAAAAAAAATAAATAAATAAATAAAAATAAATTTAAAAAAGCGTTCTAAAGCGTCTCGCTGCGGAGCGCGCGGTTGCTCGCCGTGGAGGTTCGAGTCCTCCCTGGGGCATGGGTGTGTGTGTTGTCCTTAGGTTAGTTTACCTAGATATAAGTAGTTTGTAAGCTACGGACTGATGACCACGCAGTTTGGTCCGATAGATTTACAAACATTTGAACTTTTTTTTTTTTTTTTTTTTTTTTTTTTTTTTTTTTTTTTTTTTTTTTTTTTTTGATGAGGTTTCTCCTGCAGATCATCAAATATTGGGACAAAATGAGGCTGTAGATGTAAAAGGGATTTGGAAAAATCGTTTTTCTCTTAGCAAGTTTCATATAAATTTAATGCTGCAACATTGGTTACCAAATTTTGCAACGTTAATGCAGAAAAATCGAATTTTTTGTGGAGTTGCGAGAAAGCCTTTCTATTCGTAACTTGGTCACGCACTACCCTCATGACACAAACAATGTATTCATCATGTATTGGCTCCTTCTATTCTAAACATCTAGCTAAAGCCAAAAGAATGGTTCGGAAATCATTAATAATGTTCCAAAGTACCGTCCTTCAAACACTGCACACCAATACGTTCCTTTTGTCCCATTTATTTTGAAATTTCGGTAGGCTTAATTACAAACGCAAAACAAGTAATTCACAGCAGTTGTAGTGACACTGCTCGAAACAATTAGGGGATCAGGTGAGATACCGTAAAAAAAAAAAAAAAAATTTATCCAGTCATTGATTACAATTGTAAATTGTTTGTGGTACGGTGCGATATTTTGCTGTCTCTTTACTTGTAGTTTACATGTCGTTTACAATGAGCGAGGCACCATGGGGCTATCATAATATTGAAAAAGTGGTTCTCACTACCCTCTAATATGGTATGTGCCCACCTCGGATGGCCAGTGCACTTGCACACCTGCCGTGGAATGGACAGTGCCGCGGCGGAGCGGCCGAGCGCATTGAGGCGCTAAGGACCTATGCGCGAGGCCGTTCCCCTTCGGAGGTTCGAATCCTCCCTCGGTCATGAATGCCGTGTTTAGTACAAGTTAGTTTATAAGTTTAGGGACTGATGACCCCACAATTAATTCTCATACGCTTAACAAACAGTTGATTTTTTTTTTTTTTTTTTTTTTTTTTTTTTTTTTTTTTTTTTACGGTCAGTACGAGTTTATCAATCAGCTCTTCGGGATATTTGGGCATTCTTCCATGGGTGCACTATCCAGCTCTGCAACCATTGTGGGAGGGGTTGGTCTGGCTTTTACGTGTCTGCCCAGTGCATCACAGACTTGCAAAATGGAATTTTAAATCCGACGAATAAGCTTGCCACTACATTCGTTCAGTTCAAATGTTTGTACAGCTTATGGGACTCAACCACGGGATCATCAGTCCCTAAAGTTACAAACTACTTCTCAACTAGCTTATCCTAAGGACTGCACAAATATCCATGCCCGAGGGGGCATTCGAACCCCCGACCGTAGCGGCCGTGCGACCGTGACTGGAGCGCCTCAGTCCCTTCGGCCACCGCGGCCGGCTCGTTCAGTTCCATTAACTTCAAGCATGATGTCCATCAGTTCAGTTCAATAGTGACGAACGTTATCCTCCATCAGAAAGAACGCATCTCCTGTACTAGAAGCGTAGGGAACAACGAAAGGTCGAAGGCTCTCGTCTCCGTACCTTTGAGCAGTTAAATCGCCATTCTGGATGTCACAACGGTTCGTACGTCCGCCAGTACTACCACCTGTCCACACCATTCGTCCACCTCTATGACATAGTGACATTTTCTGCACATAATAAGGATTATCACATGTTCTCTCCAAATGAACGGACGACGATTGTCCGGCTAATCACAAAAACCTTACCTGTGAACAGAACGCGGCGCCAATCGTTACGACTCCAATCCTACGTCCAGTTTCTGCGGGCTAAATTGTGTTGCGGTTTTAATAGGACACACACCACAGGCCTCAGCGCGTAGATACCACATACCCGAAGGCGATTTTAGACGTTTTTGTTGATATTACTCGTCCTGTTGCTGCGTGAAGGGTGCGTTGCAGCTGAGTTCTATTCAGACCCCTGTCTCGACGGGCTGTTAACCGGAGATAACGGCCATCTCTTGCTGATGTTACCAGTGGACGACGTTGGTCTTTCCCTGTTCCTGTTTTCTAAAATCGCAACCAGGATCCGGAAATTACAGTTTAGGACACTCTAATAGCTGCAGCCACCTCTGTCTGTCCGCATTCCAACCTTACTATGGCGCTGAATGCCATAGCTTGCATTGCACTACCTGGTCACTACACTATCTGAACCGAACAGCTTTTGTAGGCTTAACACAAGTCAACATCAAATCCCTCTGCAGCGAATTTCTGTTATTTTCACTGTGTCGGTTGCTGTAATTTTGTCACCACCCCCCAGAGCCGACAAAAAGACGTCGAACTATTTTAGTTCATTTTTCCGAAGACCTTAGATATTTCATGGATCCCCTAATTGTTGTCGTCAGTGTTACAAGGTTTCCATATATCATGAAGCAAGACGTCTACCTACAACCGAGAAACGTTTTCCACGCCTTCGGCATATTTTTAATGTACACAACAGTTAGGTGTCGCAAACATAAAAATAATAAAAAATAACCTCAGACACGTTAAAAATATTCAAAAGCTATGAAAAACATTCGTGGGTTTCAGGTGGAGATTTGCTTCATGACCACTGTGAGGACAATTTTTAAGAAAGATATTGGCATTATGTAGCTACGTTTACTTTGATTGAACACAAGATAATTCACAATGATTGGGAGAAAAACGAAATACTTTTGCGGTTACGACAATAACTTATTTCAGGCGTACAAGTGTGTATTAAAAGGTTAACTTCGACAGCTTGTGATGGCAACACTGAAACAATTCAAACGTACCATTGTTCTAACTATAGTACGAGAGTGAGTCGGTAAATAAGTCGTAAACTGAGGTAGACACGCCAGTACTGCGTTTACAAGCCTGAAAATTGCTTTACTCTTCAGTTGTCTCCGCATGTAAATTTAAACACTATTCTCATCGTTCGAGAAGGCTTTAAGATACCTGAGTTTGAAATTTTTGTGTCAGCCTTTGCGTCCTGTACATGACGCTCTTGAGTTGTGCCACGGCGGATTATCCGTGCGCACTGGAGCGTCGTTTTGCGGTGCGGACGGCCGTTCGCCGTCGGGGATTCGAGTCGCCCCTAGGGCATGGGTTTTTGTGTTGTCCTTAGTTTCAGTAGTTTGTAATCTACGGACTAATAACCACGCAGTTGTGTCCGATAGATTTGCAAATATTTGAAAATTGGGCTGTAACTTTATTTGCTGCAACCCGCAAGACGGATGAGTCACAGAGGTAGACAAATACCCCAACAAAGCGCGAAGTATTGGCGTCTCGACTTATTTAGTGATTCAAAATGTTCAAATGTTTGTATAGCTTCAGGGACTTGACTACGGGGCCATCAGTCCCTAAACTTACAAACTACTTATGAACTAGCTAAGACTACAGACGGCACAAATATCCACGCCCGAGGGGGGATTCGAACCCCCGACCGCAGTGGCCGTGCAGACCGTGACTGAAGCGCCTCAGTCCTCTCGGCCACCGCGGCCGGCTTTCGTGATTCACCCTCGTAATTAAAACGGTGGTATCGTCAACAGAAAAGGCGCTTTGCGTCATAAAAAAAGAAAAAAAGAAAACAAAAAATACACCTAAAATAACCGACGTAAATTCCTGTTGTTATCAATGCCGGGCTACCAACATGTGTGAACCAAACAACTAAACATCATTGACATATTCTTCCGGAGCTGAGAGCCCACTGCTGTACCCTTGATGACCGCGCGACACAAGGCTTTAAGCTACTCCTGGGTCCACCAACAACGTTATTGCACTGTTGATGACTGAAAACATATCAACTGGTCTGAAGAGTCTCGTTTCCAAAGTATCAAGTGGATGGACGAGTACGGGTTGTGTAGACAACATTATGAATCCATGGATCGAAAATGTCAGCAGGGGATTCTTCAAGCCGGTGGAGGCTCATCATAGGTGTGGAGCGCATGCAACTGGAGTAGTACTGGTTGACCCGTGCAAATAATTCGCACCCTATCCTGATCACAGATAGGTGACACTGTAATGGAGAAAAGGCAGATGCAAGTACATACGTATAAATCATAGTAGTAACAAAACTTTGTCTCATTGTAAGAAAATTTATGTAATCAAAAACAATATGTTTCATCGTGATACATATAAAAAATCAGAATTGACTTTTTTTGTTTTACAAAACTTCCTTGAAAATTGTGTTGGTAGATGTAATGTAATCATCGATTACTTTTAGGCTGTATGTAAATATGACTGAACTCGTTAAAAAGTCACATATAACTGTCCATGCTGAAAAACAGGTTCTGGTAAATATAATTCTACCCTTTGAAGCGTCTGACCATGTGCTTTATTTATGGTCATGGCGATGGCTGCTTTTTATTGGAAATTGCCTTGTTATCATTTGGAAGGGCATGGTTGGATGAGAAGGTGTGAGTTTAACGCGAGGTATTAGCACAGTTTTATCAGAGTCAATGAATTTAGCAGTGATGATGTACTCGACTAAAGTAAATCACCACTAATCTTGCGCCATTAATTAATCCCTGATTACCGTTTGTTTACAAGAAATTGATGAGGTGATAAACATGACGAATTTAAAGAGTTCAACTATTCTACGGGGTACAACTAACTGCACATCGTTTGTTACATCATCTTGGACGGAATTAGAACAGAGGTAAAGCTTTGCCTCGTCAGGTAACAAATTGAAAACGACAAATTCATTAATTGCTGTTGATACTCTGCACGGTGGCTTATGGGAGCAACCGTAAATACATGCCCAATTTACGATCGTTCGCCGGGTATCAACTTAGATTATACGAACAGTAAAATTTTTTAAAATGAAGTTTTCCTTTTTGTGAAAACAATAACAATAAACTATCTGTGTATTTTTCGACATTAGTTGAAAACGAAACCTAGAACATAGTACCTGAATCATTAGTTTTGGATAAGTAATACGGGAGCTATAGCGTACCCACCCCCCACCCCAAAAAAAATCATCGATGAGAAATAATATATATGACGATGATGGGATTCCTGATACAGATATAAGGGTTCAAACTTAGATAATGGCAACTATTTATTCACAACCGATACAAAAGCGTTACATGTTTGCACCTGTTAGTGTCCTTCAAAGTAGTCACCAACGTTGTGTATAACCCGTCGCCAGCGATGTGGAAGGCTTAGTGTACCGTTTGCAGTTCCTGCTGATGGTGCGAATGGAGTGGTCTACCGACTGTCGAATCTCTGGAACAGTTCTGAAGCGAATGTCACGAAGTGGTTCCTTCATTTTCGGATCAAATCAAAGTCACAATGATTTAAGTATGGGGAATATGGTGGATGATAAAGTACTTCCCAGTCCCATCGAACGAACGGAGCAGCCACTTGCGCTCTATACGTTCTTACACTGTCGTACAAAATGATGGGTGGCTTTCGCAGAAAGTGTTGCGTCCGCCGGTGACAGGGGACGGGCGAGTCAATTTCCTCGGTAGGTGTGTCAACAACGTGTACTGTCAACGACAATAGTAGATTCCAATGCTTATTGTCTGCACAGCAGTGTTGACACTAAGTTCCAAACCTCATATGAGTGTTCCTCCGATGGCCTCCAGACACCCTAGACATGAACGCTATTGAACAAATCTGGGTTGCCTTGCAACGTGTTGTTCAGAAGAGACATCCAGCCCCTCGTACGCTTTCTGATATATGGACAGCCCTGCAGGATGCATGCAGCACTACTTCAGACATTAATTGAGTCCATTCCGCGTCGTGATGCGGGACTTCTGCCCTACACGATATTACGAGCTGTACCACTTTCTTTGGCTCTTCAGTGTATTTCGTATAGAAGTATTTGAAGCACAGGCTTTACATATACCCATTTACATAGGCATATTTGATTGATAGTGCTGCGTTAGAACGGATCTGGCAATAAATGCAGTACCGGATACAAATCCGTGGTCTCACAAAAGGAGCGCGCATCGAACATCTATAAATACCCACAGAAATTATTAGAGTGTGCCTTCCATTTTGTAATGTGTACATTGGAAATAAATTCGTTACTTCAGTGACAGGAATAATTTATTTTGGTCCAATTAATTTTGAAATAACCTGTAATACTTAAAAGTAGTTAAAATATGATATGTCTACCATACCTCCAGGAAATTATACCTCCTTTCTCCTGCTTCGATCGTTTACAGAAAATATTCATCCTTCTCTATTGTCCCATATTTAATGTTTCAGGCTGTGTGTATAATCCATCCTGCAAAAAAATCGTTAGTAAAAATTGCAGGAGAGGCTCGTTTTCAGTCAATGTTAATGTGTCAATTATCCTTTTGCTTTGCACAGATATTACACGAACTTTCTTAATGAAGTGCAGATTAATTTTCATGTATAAAATTTTTAAGTGGTTCTGCCTTTCTTAATATAGACGGTGAAGCACCATAAGAGTCTGGATAATTCATTGAAATTTTCCGGAGAGGCTTAGCTGGTTGTGTGCTTTCGAGGGCCGCTGAATAAATGATGACCTTCTCGCAAGTTCTGTACCAACTTTGCGGACTAATTTCAACACTGCCAAAGAAACTCTACTATACGGAACCGCCTTAGAAGTGCTTTAAAATCGGAATTAATCTTTACGAGAGTTATGGAGAACGTATCCGCAATTAATGTTAATCGAGTGTAGATTTGAGTAACTACCGAAACTAGTCTATATATTCCAGAATAGCTGCTAAGAAGCGGTTTGTTCATATTTTCACCTATATACGCAGTTATAGAGTTATGGAAGTTCAATTAAAATGCCTAACGGAGAAAACTTGTTGAGAGCTAATGCCCCGTCTACAGTGTGGTCATCAGAGGCGGAGCTCACGCTCGGATAGTTTGGTTAAGGGTGGGGAAGGAAATCAGCCGTGTCCTTGCAAATGAACCATCCCGGAATTTGTCTGGAGTAATTTATGGAAATCACGGAAAACCTTAATGTGTATGGACGGAGGTGGATTTGAAGCACCGTCCTCCCGAGTCACAGAAACAGTTTGCTACGACTGCATTCGTTTGATGTACGTGATGTATCCTGCACTTGAACCGTTAACTACTTCTATTTTGCTTCTTTTTTCAGGTTTGTTTTCATGCTTGATCTGTGTTCAGATTTTGATGGCTTACTACTAAATATGTGTGGGGGGTGGGGGTGCGATGGGAAGTCTGAGTATGTATATTATGCCTTAAATTCACGATGTAAATCTTTTGGACCTAGACCTATTAAAGAGTACTGTTAGAGTTGTAAACTAAATTAAATGCGATAATTGCTGACATATAAATGTTAGAGTTTCGTTTAATAATACGAGGCGCGTCCAGAAAGTAAGTTCCTTTCGGTTATATAAAACGAACGGGTACAGATACAGAAAAAATATTGATTGTAGAAAAATCTACAACTGTTAAACTACTTTTCTACATAGCTTCCGAAATTTTGTAGGCAATTGTCATAGCATGGCACAAGGTTTTGTGTGCCTTTTTCATAGAATTTTGCCCCCTGTGTATTCAACCATGTGGTAACATGTTCTTTCAGCTCGTCATCATCGTTGAAGTGTTGTCCACCAAGGACAGATTTTAGGTGTAAGAAGAGGATTACTGTCAAAAGATCTTTTTTTTTCACGATAATGCCTGACCTCACACACCGAATGTGACCAAATATTCTTACGGAAATTTCAATGGGACCTGTTTGATCATCCTCCATACAGCTCGGACCTCTCTCCTAGCGACTTTCATCTCATCTTACACCTAAAATCTTTCCTCGGTGGTCAACACTTCTACGATGGTAAAGAGCTGTTACCACATGGTTAAATACAAAGGCGGCAAGCTTCTGTGTAGGATGCATGCAAAAACTTGTGGCACGCTATGACAAGTGCCTACAAAATTTTGGCAGTTATGTGGAAAAGTAGTTTAAGAGTTGTACAATTTTGTGCTATAAAAATTTCTTCTGTATCTGTGTACAATTTCATTTTATTACCAAACGGAACTTACTTTCTGGACGCGCCTCGTATGTGCATCGCCCTACTTACCGGATAACTAGCACATTACTGAATAAACTGCAATGGCTATTTAATTAGAATGAGACGGTAGTGAAATAGAGAAATAAATTGCGATATACTGTTGTTTTATGACATATCATCATTGTTACATAGGATACAATCCATTAGTATAAAATTCCTAGGGTCCACTTATATTATAAAAGACTGGAATATACGTCAAAGAACTTTTTCTTATATGGCACAAATTCTACTCCTATATCTCTGAATTTTTTTGGTACTTGCCGAGCGGTCTGGAGCGCTATGTTACGGATCGCGGGACTCCCACGTCGGAGGATCGAATCCTCCCTCGGGGGTGTATGTTTGTATTGTCTTTAGTGTACGTTAGTTCATAAGTAACTTGTAAGTTTAGGTACTGATGACCCCGCAGTCCCATAAGCTTTACAAACATTTGAACATTTTTGATAGGTACTTCATAAATGTCGAGTATTCAATTAGTGAATTTGACGCGAATGGAATCCATGCCTATTGGAGATGTAGTACTTGTGTTAGACATTAGGTCGATAAACTGTCCTGACAAGGGAAACTCCCCGTTGAGCCCTCCTCAAATTTAGTGGTAAGATGGCGCACGTGATAGACCTTCAAACTTTAACACAGATCAAACATGAAAAAAGCAAAAATAGAAACAATGAACGTTCCAAGCTGAAGATGTTTTTCACCGAGGAAACAGTAAGATGTATAGCGTCATTGTTATGTGGTCGTAGTGTTGGGTTGCGACTCGTGGATCCGCAATCATGTCTTCTTTACGTTCTACTTTTTTTTTATTTGTCAATATTTTTCCACCAAAATATGAACTGTCCTGGTCATTGATGTTAGTGTCCTCGTTGCGTAGCGTTTATAATTGCCATACTATTCTTTAATCATAGAATACGAGTCATGCTGCAAAAATTTGTTACAGTCGCAAGTAAATGTGATGAACAGTGAGTGCAGGCGAGATTTCACACAAACGTCTCACATAAATCAGAACAACTGCGCCATGCGCTAACTAACGTTTGTCGCTTGTTGGTTTCGTACTGTTACCATGTTTGTTCGCGTGTTGCATCCCCAAACAGTGCTGTCATCCCGCATTGGACCTACTGCTTCCAGTGGGACGGGAACCACTAGTAGGATTGTATCCGAGATCTTGTATGTTTTCACTCAGGAATGGTGTCCCGTGGTTATAATGCGATGAGACTCCAGACGTAAATCTTACTTAACATTTGATCTGCAAAATTACCTGATGTTATGTATGATTCTTGTGTTCCACTTCGAAAGTTATGACTTTTCACCTCGTTTGTTTAACCTTGTTCACACGTTTTGATTCGTAGTCTTCACTTTCGTGAGAGGTTCATACGGCATCTGGTCTTCTGGCCTACACTCACAATTCATCAAATTTACTTGCGACGGTAACATAAACTAACCACTTATTAAATATAAGGAGAGGCATTCAATCAAAATTTGTGCTGACTTCGGGATTCGAACCTGCGACCTCCTGCTTACTCGGCAGTCTGTGTAGTCGCCTTGCCTGTAAAGCTATGTTAGCTGAGCGGATGCCGGGCGCCGTGGCTCAGCGTCCGAAAAGAACAGAACAACCCATGGAGAAAATAAAGGAAAAAAAAGAGGTTGGTCTATAGTGCCTGCCTACTAAGTATCGAATTCTGGCAACAGCAAAAAAAAAAAAAAAAAAAAAAAAAATTATATATATATATATATATATATATATATATATATATATATATAATAATGATAATAATAATTCAATGCATTTTCCTATATGTAATACCTTTGCTATAACGAGACAATGTTTTGTCTAAAAGAACTGAATTATTGTTGATATTCACATGATTCATATTCCGTAACTTTTGCATACAGTGACAAACTCCAAGGGTACAAAAAAAGAGAACAGAGACGCCAATAACTATACTGACACTTCATAATTTTATGAAAGACGAGAAATAAAAATATAAAGATGATTTGTAGACGGTTCTCACTTATAGCGCTTAAGACACCATGACCTCATAATCATGAGGCGCTGGCCTGAGTTTTGTGCTTTCTGCACTTGGACACTTAGCTGTTTCTATTTTGCTTCTTTTTTCACAGTGCCGTACACCTTCTTACCCTTTTCATGCTTGTTGTTCTGTGTCCAGTTTTCGACGGGCCATCCACTAAATATAAGGAAGGTTTCGCTGGTAAGTTATCCACATGTACACTATACTTATTATGATAGTTTACAGTGCCATTGTATACAACTTGAGCAGGCAACAGCCTCTGAGACAGCCTCTGAGACAAGAAATAACAACATTCTTAACTCGTAACCCAGGGTGATGTAAACAAATTGATAGGTTTTTGTATTTCACTCTGATTGCTACGTCACAGTTCATTGATATGATAGTGTGAGACAACAGTAAATGTCTGTGGGAGAAAGAGAGGAGCCATGTTCATTAGTCATTGCGCGACACAGCTCATTCCATACTCAAAGAAACTTCTAACGGTACGGATACTTAAACTACGCCGGCCGCGGTGGATGAGGGGACTAAGGCGTTCCAGTCACGGTCTGCACGGCCACTACGGTCGGGGGTTCGAATCCCCCCTCGGGCATGGATATTTGAGCCGTCCTTAGTATACGGTAGTTGATAAGTAGTTTGTAAGTTTAGGGACTGATGACCCCGTAGTTAAGTCCCATAAGCTTAACAAACATATGAACATATGAACTTAAACTACTTAACTGTGTCTTAGGGGATGACTTATTCCTGCCACCCTAAGCTCGTTGCTGCCCGTACACGTATACATTAATTTCTAAAAAAAAAAAAAAAAAAAAAAAATAAAAAAAATAAATAAAAAAAAATCAGTTCAGGGAATTCTTAACTATGGCGGCATCTACTGAATAACTGTCTACAACACGAGGGTTCCGTTTCTACTAAAACCGTTTATTTGATTGCCCATTGCATGATTATGTCTGGCGAGAACCACTAAATTCGTTGGACTCCATCTGGTTTGGTTAGCTCGAGCCCCTAATAATGCTAACGAAATATTATATGAATATTAAATCATTTGGATAATTGTTTTGAGGTTTGATTCCATTTTTTGGAACGGTGTGCTCAGCGACCACAAAATGATGAATACAGTAAATATAGTATGCAGCATTGGCGGTTTTTTATTAATGTTTTTGCAGATCGATTTCGATCACATAATGATCATCTTCAATGCACCAGTCATCGTAGTATCAGCTATGCATAATCATATGCCATATTATCTAAATGTAACAGACTTTTTCGAACATATCAATGTAGTGTCCAATCATGAAATTTTATGGTTGGACACTAAATTGATATAAAAAAACTGTTACATTTAGCTCATATGGCATATGATTATGCATAGCTGATATTACGATGAGTGGTGCATTGAAGATGATCATTATGTGATCGAAATCAATCTGCAAAATCATTAATAAAAAACGACCAATGCTGCATACTATATTCATGTGGATAATGTTCCTAAAATGATTTCCATTAAAGTTCATTGTTCTACCTAAAAAGAAGTGAGAAAGCAATGAATAATATCTGAGTTCCGACTACTGTTCAAAATCAAAGTCCACATACATCCTAAAATATTTCTGAGTCGAGCACGGCGAATTCTGCGGCTACCGTCTCACTCGAATCCACTGCTCTCGCAGCACACGTCTGCCATCAAGACTGAACTGCCGTCGACTGATTCTGGGCCGTTACCGGCATCCACTTATCTACGATTTGTAACTAATTCCAGTAATACGTCCCCCTAACAAGGTTCAGTGGTTGTCACAGTAGTGTAAAAAACTTTTTAAATAATAATTGAAATGGCGGCATCGGTAGATACAAGCTAAGATTCTAATGCAAATAGATACTTTAATTTCTAACATTAATAATACCCCCAAAATATTAAGATCAAACACATTAATATTTTCAGAATGACCGATAAATAAGTCTTCTGGCCGTCACATAATGAATATTTAAGTAATCACTTAGATAAAGCGTTGTTCAGGTAGATTTTCCAGTCTTTCCGATGCAACTGTTTAGAAATACTGTGCTCATAAATTTAAACGAATTACAATCAATAACAAAATAATTTAGTTTACACAAAGACAACATATTAAAATAAACAAAAATAATATATTCTAAACAGGCAATAATGTGTGTTTACGACACCTCCAACTTATCACTGTCTCGCTGTTTGTGTATATTAAATGTTATTAACAAATCATTATTGTTTTTCCTTAAAAGTGCATTATTATGCGCAATATAAAAATTGCAGATAATATTTTGCGTCTCGATGAGTCATTTCATTTGAGCCCTCACTCGTTACTGTAGTTCAATTAGTTTAGCCTCTGGGTTTTTGTAATTGAATAAATATTAGTTTTCTGAATAGCTTTTGATATGAAATGAATATAAATGATGCCAACACATAATCTGAATTGCGCTGTTCTCCTCTTTCATTTGCTTCTCCGTGCTAGTCTGTAACTCTAATAATGTCAAATGTTCAAATGTGTGTAGAATTTATGGGACTTAACTACGGGTCATCAGTCCCTAAACTTACAAACTACTTGTGAACAAGCTAATACCGAGGACGGCACAAATATCCATGCCCAACCGTAGTGGCCGTGAAGACTGACTGGCGCGCTGCAGATAGCTCGGCCACCGCGGCCGGCTCTAATAATGTCAGCGTAGTATCTAATATTAAAGACAATTCCGTTTTTCGACGGGAAAAATGGCAGCTGGACATGACTTCACCTCCGCCAGCATGCTCTCTATGTGGTCTCCACCCGTCTATGGGAAACCTGGCGAGGCTTACCTCCTCACAGCCCCTGATTGCCTGTTCACTCGTCGCGACTTTCGACGCTCTCCGCAGTCAAATGGGTGTTGTGCGTTGTTTAATTAACGTCACAAACTACACGTTAACAGCCTTCATCACATTCACAATCAGCACTGGCTCTGCATCGTCAGCTTCTATGTCTATATCACAAAAATTATATGTAGAAATTAATAGTAGCTGTGCACTAGCAGCAAACGGTAGCTTCTTATTCACACTGTGTCCCTGAAGTACCACTAGAATGTCCCATGCTTCAATGGATAGTGTGTTTATCTGAATCCAGTATTGAGCCGCACAATGCTGTCGAAGGCGGTCGGTCAGTCACTGCACTGCTTAGCTGGTTATGGCTGTGGAGCTTGAAACACACTGGTGTGCTTCTCAGACGTATCTATGCTGCTGTGGTTGTGTGTCTACATAACATTGAAGTTAGAACAAGTTATTCATATCCACGAGCATTATATTACATTATCGTGAATGAAGCTCTTAGAAATGTTTACATTGCGGCGTGAGGGACCCTATTTGATATTATATGAATGAATTTAACAGGGAAGCCGAAACATTTTTGGTCTAACCCGTCACTTCACGCACCGAAACCGACTTTATTGTGCGGTGTCACTGTCAGTATATCTAGTACAGCGAACCAATACCTTAAACAGTACTAAGAGTCCCTTTGCCAGATCTTTATGAGACACAGTTTCTTCAGGCCTGGTTCTCCTGAATATTCTGTCTCTTGCTCTCCATTGCAGTGCATTCGAAGATTAGGTGTGATTCAGTTTCCTCACCCTTATCAAACATCCTACATTTCGAGTCCTGTTCCGTCGTGCCTACCCTTTGTAGGCGTTCCTTGAATTTCCCATAGCCGGTTATCGGTCCAGAATTAGAGAGCTTCTTTTAAAACACGGTCATTACCTTACTATGTTATAGTTTATAGAACTTGATCCAATACTCTACGTGCTGTCTTCTGAGCCAGCTAATGCTCTAGTTTGATCATGGCCTTGGTTATTGTCAGGACAGGTTCCGGTCCCATGAATGGAGTCTTTGCCTCCATCCTGGCCAGTCTGTCGGTTTGTTCATTGGCACCAATCCACCAGTAGCAAGGGACCCATACTAGTTTTACCCTGTTGCTTCCCTTATCTCCACAAGAACCTTCTGACATTCTGCAACAATCTTAGGTATTATTGCAGGAGCTGCCAGTGATTTCATGGCTGCCTGGCTGTGTGAACAGATGCTATTATCCTTGTAGCGCTACGCAAATTCACCTCCAGACACACATTCTGACAGCAGTCGTTTCGGCCAGAAATACTGAGGCCAGTTTCCATAGAGAGATTACGCTCTCTAGTCCTGGCTGCACTCCATATACACCCAGCGCCTTGATCTGATTTCGACCCGTCAGTGAACCAGACAATATCCCCTTACAGTGTCGAACTGTTTTATACAACTCGTCCTTGCTTCCAGTTGTCTTATTGTAAGGCTTGTTGAATCAGTTGGGAGTTATAATAGAGTCAGCCAGCATTTCCCTAACTGTTCCTATATTTACCTCACACATTATTTGTGTGATTCTGGGTATCACAACGAGATCCAGTTTTTGCCAGATTTGAGCCTGTATCCACCATCAAGACCCAAAGGTGCAATGGGGGCATATCCAGTATGGTTTCCATCCGACCACTTGCTGTAATTCTAGTTCCGCCTGTTATTGCTAAGAAAGCCAGTCTCGGCACCTTACCAAGCTCATTAGCAGCAGTTTACTGTTGTTCTTCCTTCTTCCACACTGTGGTGCATACCCAGGGCCGTCTTAAGCCATGCAGGGGCCCCTGGGCACTCAGCGTTTTGGGGCCCGTAAAGAAAAAAAATTAGCATGGTGTACATTCATTTAGTGGTTTAATTGGTGAAAATATTACAAACCAAATACCAATGATTAGTTCCACGAATTAGTCTTTGTTTAAAATTAATGATATCTTTAAAGATTTCTAGAGTACAAAATGTACAATTTTTGGAATATGTCTATTTCTACACAGGTTAGGGGACGCTACAACAAAACAGTAATTCCCTTTGAATGAACTCATCAGAAAGATGTACATGTGTTTAGTGGATTTATTGGTTTTTATGGTTACAAATACACAAATAACATACTAGTGATTACTGTTTTGTAAACTGGACTTGTTAAAGGTTTCTTTCTGGATTTATGAAATGCAAAATCTTCTATTATGTCTTTAAAGTCCAACTGTTGAAGGAAGTCACTTTCTAAGCACGCTTGTAGCATAGTCGTTCATAATTCATTTTTGATTCTCTTTAACTGGGAAAATGAACGCTCTCCACTGCAAGTGGTTACCATTAAACAAAGAAATATCCGGGTAGCAACTTCTACGTACGGAAAGGTTGCTTATATTTTATCTGCTTTTATTAAATAATGTAAGGAGAGTCATTTGGAAATTTTTTCAAATATTATTTTAAATGAAAATATTCTGATATGAGCTCATAATCATTAACGTCTGCATCATAAAATTCTGCAAATTCTTTGCACCTGTTTTTCAACTGTTCAGAATCAATTTGTTTTAACAGAGAAAGGAAAGTAAAATGGTTGCTAACTTTCTCGCATGCTTCTGAACGTCGCTTCAAACTAAAATCCAGTGTGTCGATTACAGGCAGAAAAACTTCTACATGAAATTTTTTTTTGACACTCAGCTCTCTGACGAATATTCGGAAAAAGTGATTTGCTTGCTGCAAATACTCGTCCTTACCCTTATAGTCAGATTCATAGCGATCGAATCTACTGCGTGCAGAACTGATGAAATCGGAAATAGATGCAAAGAGTTTGGTTGCAACGTCTATTGCAACGGTACTACTTTGGAAAGTTACATTTGTGTTGTTGATAGTTCTCAAAAGGTCATCCCATATCTCCGTAAGGAGAATAGTCTCCAGTTTTTTTACATTATCTTGCAAAGGCTTTGATTTATTGTTTCCACTGGCTGATCAGTGTTCCTACTAATTGACTTTAAAGCTTCAAAACTATCATTCTAGCAATTATGAAAAGCAGTCCATCTCGTTTCAGAGAGGAACTTCAAAACTTTATTTGCACCTAAACATTTTTCCAAAACTTTCCATCGATTATTCGAAGAAGAAAAAGGTGAACAATTTTTGGATAAACTGAAAGTATGCTACTGCTTCCAGCCGCCTGAATAACTACTAAATTTAGTGAATGTGTGACACAAGTAGCAAATTGACATTTTTCTTTTGTTCTTGTCTAAGGACCTGAATATTTTCCAGCCATTTTTGCTGCATTATAACAGCTCTGTCCGCGGCAATGTTTTAATGAAACGTCACAGCTATCCATAAACTTCATAACAATATCTTCTATACTTTGAGCACTATGATCCTCCATAGGCAAAATTGCAAAAATCTTTCAACAGGTTGGCCATCCTTTACGTACCGAACGATGAAAGTTAGCTGGTCAATATGGGAGAGATCTGGCGAGGAATCCACGCTTATTGAATGGTATTTGGATGCTTTTAATTCTTTAATAATCGTTTTTAACACTTTCTGACCATTATATTAATAAATTCATTGCAAATATTTGAAGACAAATGTGATGTATTTCCTTTGCCTTGACTGCTATACTTTCGTATATGATCAGCAAGAAAAGGACCAAATTCGCTTATTAATTGTAAGCATCCCAAATAATTTCCATTGTTTTCAGAGCCCAAAATATCATTTTCTCCACGAAACCCTTGTCTCCTTGACACCAAAAATTTGACAACTCCAACAATTCTTTTCAATATGCTCTTCCAGTAGTTGACCTCAGCATTAAACTGGGCCGGCCGCAGTGGCCGAGCGGTCTGCGGCGCGCCAGTCACAGTTTGCACGGCCGCTACGGTCGGGGGTTCGAATCCCCCCCTCGGACATGGATGTTTGTGTCGTCTTTAGTATACGGTAATTCATAAGTAGTTTGTAAGTTTAGGGACTGATGACCCCACAGTTAACTCCCTTAAGCTTAACAAACATTTGAACATTAAACTGAGAAAGCAATACAGAATCAATTCGTCCAACAATTTTGCTTATTGCAACATAATTCATCATTGATTACCTGTGCTGTAAACTGTTCTCATGCTCCTTTACTTTGTTCTAAGGGGAGGCTGCACCAGTCTGCTTCAGACCTTTCTACTTATCAAAGTTCATGTGTTGCTGCTTCTGTATGTTAAAGATTTGTATCAGATTATATGGGCTCTGCGTGAAACCAAATACATTTTTTTTAATAGAAACTGTCACACATAGCGTGGCATTACAGTCTCCATTAGTTGGTGCAGGAAGGGTTCTGCATAACCAGATACGAGATATTGTGTATAATGTAATTAAGTTTATGTCGTAAGGCGTAGAAGTCGGAATGAAATCATATAAAAAAGTTCTCTTGGTTAAGTTCAAGCTACTACTGGGCTTTCACTTGGGACTATGAGAAAAGAAAGTGGGATCAAAAGTAGGTGCTGGTAGCTGATTTTTTCCGTACTTCAAGAAAAAGCGGAATAAAAAGAAAAGTTCTGACAAGCAACTTCCACATGACAAGCAGCGTCTCACAATATAGTCATGTCTCCCGGAATAAGAAAAAATATGTCTTTCAAATGAAGTACCTTCTCCACAAGTTAGACTTCAAGTATATCATGTCATTGTTTTTAATGTCCGTCTATTGTTTACACTTCGAAATATTAGTAGAAGTAACTCTTCAGGTATTTACCAGATGTGCTCAAAGCTACAAAAAAAAAAAAAAAAAAAAAAAAAAAAAGGCACTGTGCTTGTGAAAAGTTTATATGTATGTAGTAAATGGATTTACTAAGTAAAATAAAAATATACTGTGAACAGGGTAGGTATATCGTATATGTCAATGACACATATTTGGGCAGTTCATAAACAACACCCTGTGAGTGTAGTACAACGTCTAATTAGAGTACGCGTAGGTAACATAAGCTAATTTACTTCGAATGGCCACAAACATTTTATAAATGCGTTAATAAAAGTTGTAGGAAATGTTCCTGTATCAAATTGTTGAATTTCATTAAGTGTAGTAGTTCTTGTGCTAAACAAATTTTTAATTTTCAAATGCGGAGCTAAAAGGGAAGATTCCATGAAGAGATGAATGCTGCAAATTCTTCAATTGTTTTATCTTTGACTACCTGACTGTGGTACGCTCATATAACTGTTACACATCGGCGTAACAAATATATATATATATCAGGTGTCCAGACCATAAACTGACAGAAAACTTGCCGAGAGACTCCGTTGTTGTTGTTGTTGACGTTTGGTGTGAAAAACCAACAATAATACATAGGAGATAAGATGAAATTCCATATTGGCTAAGTGGTCATAATTTTCAATGTGACTAGGAAATCACAATGATATGCAGTGAAACCTCCTTTATACGTTTTTTTGTATGGGGATGCTAAAACAAACATACAAGTGAGATTAATGCTAAAATGAAACTTTCAGTACTGCGCTCCAAATAGGTTTGTTAGTTGCATGCTTTTGTCGAAAGCTAGTCTGTAGGCATTATTCCACATCTGAAATCCTTCGTTTCTCACTCTTTGGCCCTGTTCTCAAAGCATTGGATCTTTCATTTTCTATGAACTGTTCCTTTCGTGTGTTTGAATATTGAAAACTACTGTACTCTGAAATATTGGGTTCACCCTTTACAAAATGACTCCTAGTTCAAATAAATGGCTCTACCATCCTTTGGCACTGCTCTGTACATTGCAGAGATGGGTCGTTCGCGAACGAACGGGTCCAAAGGAACGGTTTACAAGAGTGAAAGGAAGGACCAAGGAACTGGTTATAAGGAACGTTCACTTCGGCGGTCCCGGTCTCGTGGCCGTTCCCGTTCCAGCTCCAGAGTGGCCGCGCGGCCGTTTCCTTTCGGTGCAGTTCCAACTCAGTCTCGAGATGTCAATTATTTTTACTTTGACCACGGTGAAGCAGCGTGCTAATTGTTATGGAACGAACAGCGATTTATACCGGTACACCATAGACTGTAGGGAATCAACTTTTGTAAAATCGCTGACGTCTCGTGACGTAAGCACCTACTCGCTGCTTGGCCGGTCAACAGCAGCCCCGTGTGGCGTCATGTGAAGGCCGGTATTGGAGACAATGTTCCGCCAAGTTATATCCGAAACAGACTGCCACAAGCTCTACTACAATAGCGTGGCCGTGTGTTCTGTAGATAAGGCCTGCAGCAATAACTACGATTTTGCATGCAGGCAGCAAACCATGTCATTTGCCACACCATATATGACACGTTACGAGACAGTTGGGTCTTTATAATGAATAAGTGCGACAAAAATTCACTTAAAAAATTAATTGCCTAGGAGAAAGGAACGAGTCTCTCGGGGCCCCCATCAGGCTGGGGGCCCTGGGCGTGTGCCCTTTGTGCCCCTATGGTAGAGACGGTACTGTGCATACCTTTGGTGCTCAGGTTTCTGTTTATTCCACCAGCTTTCCTGGTATTCACCAGAGTACCTTACGTCTTGTATCAAATATAATGTGAGGGTTCCATGACAGTTTCTTATCTAAGGTTACCCTTATATATTTCATTGCCCCCTTCATAGATAGAGTTTCATCGGAAAGCTTTAGATTCCAACTTGAATGTTGGATAAGCTTCTTCGTAAATGGTACAATAACAGTCTTCTGGTGGTGGTATTCCGTTATATTTAGCTACCGTGTAAAACAGACTCCGAACCACGGTGAAATTAGCATTTTTAACACAAATAATATCAGAGGTGAAGTAAGTCATATGTGATAGGTAAAAGTCCCAGGAATGTCCACTGATCAAAACAGTGACTGTTGCGTTTGTATCACGGGAGTTTACATCTATGCCACCGGGTCACCTACGATTAAAGACAAAAGTGAAGAAGGTTATATATTTGATTCAAGATATTGCAATACACATCTGTTCTTCAGCACGGCTGGATGCTGGTCGAGCTATGATATCTGTTATTATTACTTATAGCGATAAATAATTAATCTATGGACAACAAAATGCAGACAACAATTTCATATTGACTGCAATGTCGTCCATTCTGCCACTGTAAGTAAAGGAATACATTTTTCACCACAAATAGCTATATTACTGTCACACATGACGATTACATTAACTGCTTCCTCTTTGTTACAAAGACATTACCACAGCTATACAAATAAAGACGTGAGTTTTATATATATATATATATATATATATGTATATATATATATATCTCATCTGAAGATGCATATGTTCCATCGGAAGTGAACTTGTTACATCAATTATATCCAGTCCACAACTACTTGTTCTGTGACATAGATGTCTATATATCTATAAATGTGAATGTCTGTTCGGTGTACGTTTATCACGTCTGAACCACAAGACATAAAGAGCTAAAAATTTGTACAGTTACTAATGCCTACCCGGGGAAGGCTTTAGGCACGGTTTTATGGCGATCGGATAGATATCTATCTATCTATCTATCTATCTATCTAGCTATCTATCTATATATTAATGTGAATGTCTGTTCGGTGTACGCTTATCATGTCCGAACGACAAGACGCAGAGACTTAAGTATTTGTGCAGTTACTAATTTATACCTGAGGAATGTTTTAGGCACGGTTTTATAGCGATCTGATAGATATTTAGTAATCTGAAGAATATAACGCGAAATGCGGAACAATAACTATTATTTGAAAATTATATTTACTCTTTGAATATGGTTTTATTGGTTGCATTGTTGCTTGAGGGTTAATAAAGATAAAATGGTGGAGTATATTGGGATGAAAAGTTATCGGTGTATATAAAATTCTACGTGTGTGTGTGTGTTAATATTTCGCTCTGCAGCGAAAACTACAGAACGCAAACGAATGGTCTGTGTGTAATTGTTGTCCGAAGTCTCCCGTTGTACACCATAGCAGTTCCATGCCGGTAGCTATAAGGGAGTGGAAGATATGGTGGTTTAAAGTTGTCAAATCATAAAAAAATTTGGAGTGAAGGCCAGCGATGACGTTTGCGAGTCTATAGCAAGGAGGTTACACGTAGCGAAACGTGATGCCACAGTCCATATCTTTGGTCTTCAGCTTTTTTCCTGTAAGAATAGGCATACGAATAATGAAATATAAGAATAAAAAAATAAAGAGTAAAAAATAAATTTCTTTTAATACATCTCCTTAAAAGATCGATTTGACGTTTCGCGCATTACATCAAGTGATCGATCTGCGATATTATTACAATGATTATTGTTGAATTTCGTGATTGGATTCTTCGAAACGAGTGCATTTTTACGTGTGATTTGATCTACACTACGTACTTTCCTGATAAACGGTAAGTGCATAGACTTCTGCACTCTGATAGGAATAGTTTTCAGTTTGTATCTAAAGAAGGTATTGTATTTCATTTCATCTTTCAAAACCAGTCTCATAGCACACTAATGGAAGATGGCTTATCTATCGTAATCAACCAACACGCGAGAGGAGCCGCGGGTTTAAGCTAGTAATGAATAAACTTAAGCAAAGGATTCCATAACAAATAAATAATTGCGCTGTTGGATAAAGCGATGCTACATTTTTATTCGTAGCAACATAATAATCAGTGAAGAAGAACTGCAATTTTCTTATACAAAACCGTATTACACTTGATTTTAATTAAAAAATTTTCCTCGTATTCTCCCAAACGTGCTTAAGCCGATTTAAATTTCAAATTCCTATCTCATTCTTGCTGCTGGAGTAATTTCATTGTTGAGGAGTCCATTAGGGATTTTTTCGCAGCAGAGGGTGAGAAATAAACATCTACAACAGGATTAGTGTAACGAGTTTCCCGGCGGCCGAAGTACCGCGAGCGGCAACTCGCCACGTACTTGTGCGGTTATTTCGCAAGTAACGGCTCTGCTCGCAGAGTTATATGGTGGCGAGGCCCGTATCAGCCGCTCCAGTCGGACGATAAGGCCCACAAGCCGGGTAATTTACAGGTAGCTCGTTAGCGGCGAACCAGATAAGGAGCTGCAACTTAGTTTAAAAAACTTGGCGGTTACCCATCCCCAAGATGCGCCTTCAAGTCTTCTTCGTAGTTCAACTGTATCGAATCACAAAGCACCTACACTCTATTACACTTTATTGCTTTTAGGAATCACAGTTTTCGGTATGGCATAAAATTTTGTAAATCCTGCGGGATACTTAATGGTAGAGTTCGAATTTATAGGTTATTTTTATTTATTTATTTATTTATTTTACTTAAGAATATAGGAGTCGGCGTTGAAGTTTGATTGAAATGCTGGATTTCGCTGAAGATTCACGACAGATTAAAACTGTATGCCGGACCAGCATTTGAAAGCGCAACCTCGAATCTCGAGCACAAGACAAATCTTAACTCAACACCTCTGCTCATATTCAGTACCTTTGGTATAATGAGACAATTTCTGTCTCACGTAACTGAATTACTTTTGATATTCATATCACCTTGGGACGAGGAAAAAGGCGGGATTGTTTCCATTGACGTTCATTGCTGTGGTGTTATTCCAGTATTGAAGAGAGCCTTGGCAACTTCTATACATATTTCGTAAGGGAACTTTAAGGCCGAAATGAAGTATGAGTTGTGGACATGTTAGCCATAACACACCTCCGTGTAGCCGCCTTATACGTAACGCTGTGTTAGCTATTCGGTTAAAGCGACCACCTAGTAAGCGTGTAGTCCCGGTTTCGAATTTTAATTCAACGTCTCTCCTTACATTCAATACCACTGGTATAATGAGACAATTTATATCTTAAGAAATTGAACTGTTGTTGACTTTTGAATCCAAAATACTTGTGCAAGACATAAAGGGTAAAACAGTATACGGTCAGCCCTCGTTGTTACACATATTTATTTACGCCAGTAGTTCCAACACCTCTGTAGCGTCATCTTTAGGCCTTTTAGCGTGAACGACAAACTGCATCTAATCGTACATGCTCATTCCAAGCAACCAATATCTTCAACGACTTCCGTAGACTTCTCGAGATTGTGTGTTTTTCACGAAACTCTCTGAATATATCGGTTAACTTCTGTTATCACATGTGTCAAGATTAAATAGTCTCTAGAAATCTACGGAAGCCGGTACAAATCTTGGTTTGTTGGAATAAAAGTGTACGACTAGATGCGGATTTTCGTTCATAATAACGCTATTGTTGGTGTTGAAACTGTCAGCCTACATAAGCATATAAGAACAACGGCTACTGGTTTACTTTTTTAAGATTTCGACGCGCCGTAGTCGTAAACTCCACATATATATAATGGTGTAACGCTCGCCAGATTATACAGAGTGATTGTAATCAAACTTTCAAAACGCTGTAAAAATAACACCACTGGTCAGAATGACGCAAATTGCAACGGAATATTATCAGAGAAGGGGGAAAATGTATGTCAGAATAGAAATAGTGTGGAAATTTATCAATATATTGCGTTGTTATCATAATTTAATAGTGGTCCATTACAAATCTCATAAATGAATCATACAACAATGCTAAATATATACGTTCGAGATTAAAAAAACCTGTGCTACTCAGTGCGCATGAATTGACAGGTGTGATACTGTTGGTTACGTAAGCCCGTCAACCGTTGCAATGTCATACCACATCGGATGAGAACAACTGGTTTTTAATTGAGGGTAATAACCATATAAAAACATACCTCACATGTTTTTTTTTTCTTTTTTAATCCTGAATATGTGCGTCTGCAAAGCTGTCATTTTAATTGTTTTTTTTTTTTAACTATCAATTTCATCACCATTTTATATGCTAAGAAATCTGCATTTATTTTTCTACTGTTTCCACAGATTGTGCTAATTGTCAAACACAAATGAACTATAGGCTGAAGATCAGTATATTAGTCTGCTGTCATCCTAAAAAAAAAAAAAATAAAAAAAAAAAAAAAAAAAAAAAAAAAAAAAAAAAAAAAAAAACGAGGTATTAAAGATAAGACATATCTTTATTTCTCTACATAATTCCCATGTATATTAAGACTTTTGTCAAACCTCTTCATAAGCTTCAAAAAGCCGTTCAGGATAAAATCAGAGCGTTGCATACGGAAGAGGCATTGAATGGCTATAGGCGCTATGCTGTGATGCACGAGGCCGTTCCCCGTCGGGGGTTCGAATTCCCCCTTGGGCATGGATGTTTGCGCTTTCTTTAGTATAAGGTACTTCGTAAGTAGTTTGTAAGTTCAGGGACTGATGACCCCACAGTTAAGTCCCTTAAGCCTTACAAACGTTTTGAACGTTTGGCTATAAAGGAAAGACGACACAGCAGGTGATCGCGCACATGCAAGACACTGATACACCATTGAGTAGGTGGACTATGAATATGGCAATGATTTTCTGTTTCGGATTGTGGCGGGAGGCGAAACGTGTCCACCATTTACACGTCCACATCAAAGGCCTCATCCGTCATCACCTGTCCGAAAGATGTTCAATATCACTCCGTCTGCAGGTAAAGTGCTACTCACGGTTTTGTGAGACGCAATACTTCTTCCGTATGCAAAGCCTTAATTATTTCCTGGAAGACTTTTTGAAGCTTCTAAAGAGGTATGACATGAGCCTCAATGTGTTTGGTAATTATGTAGAAAAATAAAGGTAGGTGTTATCTTTAATTTCTCATTATAATTTTTTTCCTTTCATACGCAACTCTAACAGTCGAAAGGGGAAACTTATTTTCCAACTCCCCCTCGCACCACAACTAATCTAAGTATTTCCTATTCCCGTTCAGTATGTGTTATGCAATGCAGCTGATTTCACAATCGGATCATTGGACACAACAACTTTCAGATACCCCACAGCCAGAAGTCACACGGATTAAGATCAGATGAATGAGGCGGCCAAGCTGTAGGGAAATGGAGGCTCATAAACATGGCATTTCAGAAATGGTGATTCAACACCTGCTTAACTGGATTTGCCATGTGCGAAGCTGCGCCATCTTGTATACAAATGATCCCATCTACGCTGTTCGAAAGCTGGAATACCGTAGTTGCGTAAGAGGCACTTAAAGCGCTTACCAGTGACGGTACAGGTAACACGATCGGAAGCACATGTTCTCCGAAAAAATCTGGCCCTACGATAAAAGATGCCGTAATCCCGCATCACTCTGTGACTTTTTCAGGATAAAGCGGTACTAATTTGTTTGCGTGTGGATTTTCTGTTGCTCATATTCGACAATTCTGTGACGTATCATGTCAAATGGAAGTGGGCTTCGTCTGTCCACAAATTGTTCCACGGTCGTTCACCGTCCACTTGCATGCGAATAAGAAATTCTAAAGCAAACGCCTCTCTTGCTGGCAGGCCAATACGAAGCAACTTGTGCACGTGGGTAATTTTGAATGGATTGCAAAGAAGGATTTTTCGTAGTCGCGGCGGAGTGGCCGAGAGCGTTGAGGCGCTATGCTCAGATGCGCGAGGCCGTTCTTCGGCGGGGTTCGAATCCTCCCTCGGCATGGATGTTTATGTTGTCTTTAGTAGAAGTTAGTTTGTAAGTTTGAGGACTGATGACCTCGCAGGTAAATTCCATAAGCTTAACAAACATTTGAAGATTTTGAACATTTGATATTTCGTAAGATTTTATGCACCGCGATCACAGGTTTGTGCAATGTTTGGGCAATTCTCAATGCACTATACGTCTTAACGCCGCGACTAAACTGCTCTTGCATTTTCGTTGCATATCTTCCACTGACATCTAATGACATCGTTTATTCCCTCTACCAGGTTGCAACCAAAGGAACCCGTTTTTACGAATCATTTTCCGCGGACCCACGGCAGTCACCGGAATACCGCATTTTTTCAAACCCTTCTGTGTCCGGAACTTCTGCAGAGATACTTGTTCACCTTCTCGTTCGTTAACTCTACGATTATTACGAGTTCTAACAACAAATGGCATGTTCCACGAGTAAAACTATTTACCCATATCTTTATTATACACATCAAAAACTTGAAATGTACGACATGCAATAACGTCTCTGTTATTAAATCACTCAAATCCGCCTTGCGCTTTTAAAATATCACCATTACCACGAACAATTGCAGCTGCAATCCAACCATTACCATGACCCGGAGAGTTATCAGCTCTACTAATAGTAAACTGGAAAACTCCACCACAAAACACACTAGGACCTTGAAGAAACACTTGAGCGCCTACATTATTAGTCGTATTCTTAATGTCAATATTATCAACAGCCTTAAAGACCGTATGACAGGAACGCTTCAATCTCCACTTACGAAACATAACGAACGCCCTTCCGATCCAGAAAGATCCAGAAACGGCTACTACTCGCTAGGGATGGGAAAAACCGAGCGGTTAAAACCGATACCGGTATTTTAGTTTCGAATAACCGGTTTTTTCGGTATTTATTTGGTGTCGGTTGTAACCGGTTTTTTTAGTTATTGGCAAGGACCGGGTAAAGAAACGGTACGTCTACTTCCTGTAGTAATGGTTCAAAGGTTTTTTTTTTTCTTTTGTAAATATTTAAAAAAAAATTAAAACTAGTAGACCCTAATATTTAGGGCTATTCCTAAAATTTCCACTGCTGTGAAATATTAGGTCATCGCAGTAACTAAGAAATGCGATCAGTGTTAATTTAAGAACAATCCCGGCAGTCAGAAACGAGCAACAAACACGTGGCATTAGAACTTAAGAACTGGTGCAGCTATTGAGTCTGGGGCATGAGTGTGTGTGTTTGTCCGTAGTTAGTTTAACTAGGTTTAAGTAGTTTGTAAGCTACGGACTGATGACCACGCAGTTTGGTCCGATAGATTTACAAATATTAAAAAAAAAAGCTATTGAGTCATCGGTGCACCTATTGCCGTGTGGCGTGGCCTATTACACGACGCGCGTGCACCGGCATTGTACAAGACTTGCCTCCGTCTCGCCATGCAGCAGTTCCTTGCTGTCTTCGCCAGACATCGGTTGTGACCTTAAATGGCACCATCCCGAGTGGGGAAGTACTTCACAAAGTACGGGAGCAGTGAGATACAATGCTATGTCATTTAAGAAGAAGGCATCCAAAATGTTCCTTGGAAGAGAAGGTAAATTCGATTCATATACCTATTATGTGATGTACTCTAAGCTTTGAACAATAACTTTTAATGTATTATCATATTGTTATGCTAACAAGTTTTATTAATGTGATCTCTTGAAAGCGAGGGGCTTTTTTAATAACCAATATGGGTTTAGGTAACATTGATCATGTGGTGCTTTGCGAGGTAGCCGTGCGGTCTGAGGCTCCATGTCACGGACTGTGCGGCTGCTCCAGTCGGAGGTTCGAGTCCTCCCTCCTCCCTCGGTCATGTGTGTATATGTTGTCATTAGCGTAAGATAGTTAAGTTAGATGAAGTAGTTTGTAAGTCTAGGGAGTGATGACCTAAGCATTTAGGTCTCATAAGAACTTACACCCATTTGAACATACTTTGATCATGTGGTACACACCTTTCCTAGTTCAATTTGCGTAAATTTAGACTGACAACAATCATACTTTGTCATAACTGTGATTTTATTTTTCGAAATACTTCTGCACCACTTACTGAAGTTTATTTACTGACTGTAATTTATATATATTGTGTATATAACGAGATATTCGTATGCGCTGGCTCACAAGTCCAACTTACGGATTGGTTGGCTCAATATTCGCAATTGCCGGATGGAAATACTAGGCCAGTAAATCTGTATGCTTCGTATATCGTCTTCTACGGACTCCTGGCTAGACTTACACACAGTCAAAAAGGCGTAGTATTGGGAGGGGATCTTGCAAAATATGGAAAGCCTAGTGATTTGTCGTATAACGCAAATTTACCTAAATATTGACTAAATTTCGTAAGTTTCGGTTTCGGGCGAAACTAGAAGAACCGAAAATTCGATTACGGTTTCTGTTTCGGCCGCAAAATATGTTTCGGTCGAACTCTACTGGAAATAATAGCAATATAAAACCGAAAACCGGTTATTTAAAAAACCGGTTATCTGAAAAAATTTTTACGGTGCGGTTAAACTGGAGATGAAAAGAACCGGTATAACCGAAAACCGGTTGTTTCAGCGATAACCGCCATCCCTACTACACGCCCTTTTAAACTCCGCGCGCAAGCGATTACTGCAGAGCACGATTCTACATTGAAATGTTCAAATGTTTGTTAAGCTTATGGGACTTAACTACGGGGTCATCAGTCCCTAAACTTACAAACTACTTACGAACTAGCCGAACGGCACAAATATCCATGCCCGAGAGGGGATTCGAACCCCCGTCCGTAGTGGCCGTGCTGACCGTGACTGGAGCGCCTCAGTCACCTCGGCCACCGCGGCCGGCGATTTTACATTGAAACGGTCATGGCGAACGTCTGAGACGCGAGATGAGGAAACGCCGTTTATCCGGCTTGTTAATATCTATTGTGAACATGACAGGTGTTGACATTTACATATTCTGTCGCATACAGTGCCATCTACTGATCAATTTTCGCACTTTATTTTTCTTCTTCCTTACGTTTTCCACCTTCTCTCATAACACCCCGTTGCAATTTGAAGTCAATATGACAAGTGGTGGTTAATTTTACTGCGTTTTGAAAGTTTAATTATAATGACCGTGCACTTATCCTCGAAGGCGGTAGATTAACTTTCTGAACACAGCAGTAGCTCTTGAAAGCCAATTGCTGTCAGCTGTGTCCCCCGTCCCTTCACTCGGCTAACCGCAGTATAACGATGGCTGTCGCTTACAGAAGTCAAGTCCTGCCCGCGTCCCGGCGATCTGGCGACTCGGCGCCCTTTCGCGGCGCCAGCCAGACGCGCAGGTGTCCACATGATTAATGCGCGCTCCCGCGTTTCGTCGGCAGCCGCTGTGTCACGGCTGAGCGCCGCGCGGTGAAAGTTCTTGTAGCGCAGAGCTGCGCCACTGCGTCAATGACGGAATGAGGTTTATGTGACACGTCACGGAACTATGCGTCCTTTACAGTAAATGTAGACAGGCACGTTGTAGCTGTTTCATAGTTTTCTTTTTCTTTATTACGTTGGAGGTCGGTAAGCGGATTATGCAGCATTAGCCACAATTTACGTTATGTGTGTCGTGCTAAAGAAATAATGTTTACACTACACAGTGAAAACATAATCACTGAAGTGGGACTGTGCAGTTATGAGGCTGCTTGTACTTTTGCAGTGTGACGAGGAACTTCCTTTGTCAAGGGAATTCACTGGTGAATGTTTTTTTGTGATTACAAATCTCTTCCTAACTCCCTTGCCACCACTTCAGTACTCTTACAACTATAGACGCATTGGTTACAAAATGTAAAGAAAATACGTTGCTTGCAGTGGCCATTTTGAGCAGCAGCTGAATTGTATTTCACTGTAATGTTTTTAAAGTAAACGCCTTTTGCTACTGCGAATGGTTTTATTTTTAGATTTATAAGTCCCCCATACGCGTTTCTCCTTCATTCGCAGTAGCAAAAGGCGTTTGCTTTAAAAACATTACAGTGAAATATAAAGAAAATGTTTGTTTATTTATGAGACGTACAGAAAACGTTAGAAGTTCTACAGTGGCTTGTGCTTCCGCAGTAACTTAAAAACTGAAACAAAAAAAAAAAAAAAAAAAAAAAAAAAAAAAAAAAAAAAAAAAGTTTGTAAAGCTTTTGGGACTCAACTGTGGGGTCATCAGTCCCTAAACTTACAAACTATTTCTTGAACTAACTTATACTAAAGACGACACAAACATCCATACCCGAGTGAGGATTCGCACCTCCGGCGCGGGAAGTCGCGCGATCCGCAACCTGGCGCTCCAGACCGCTCGGATACTACCGCGCGACCAATCTGAAAAAAAAAAAAAAAAAAAAAAATTATTATTACTATGAGGATCAATTTCAGTCTTAGGTATGCAGTTAAGTACCACTTCCTCTTAGATGCTCATCCCTAATTTACAAATATGTGCTGTCGTGATATCTGCAGTTCAGCTCCCACTTAAAACTTGAAACGTGTCCATAAAAAAATTATTTTGTAAGAAAATGTCCAATATTGTACCTCCTGTTTTGTATCGAGTAACTTGCTTGCAAGAAAATGTATAATATCGCTTCTACTGTATGTATCGATATGTGTCCTTTATGAAGTTTCATCTTTGGCAAAGATCATGTATTGCATAGCATTGTAGCTCGCACTGAGAGAGAGTAGCACTAGTGGTTCAGCTCGCTTAGAGAGCGGTTGGGTTGTGTGTATGGCTCCGATGTAGAGCAGAGGCTGCTTTGCCAGCAAGTCAGAAGTTGTATTATGTAGGTAATGTAATGCTGATTATCAATAATAAGTAACTTAACCCTGTTTCATATTTCATTTACGTAGTTAGAAAATTAACCTACTTCCTTCATTTGATAATTAGTTGATTTAGTGGAGTGTTGATTTGAATAATATTATTGAACATATTTCATTATTGGTGCCATAGTAAAATGATAGTTAATTTAAATTTCAGTAATTAGAAACTGATCTACATAAATTCTCACAGTCAAGCATTAAGAAAGTGATTTGTGGTTTTTCTTATATCTTTCTCGCAGTCAAAATTTTTGAGTATAGTCAGTGTCTGTTTCAAAAGGTTACATGTCACAGTTGTTTTGTTAAAATATCCGTTGCGCACATAATCAGTTTCATGCACTGTTTCTTGTACATCAATATCAGGGCCATAATTAAACCAAATAGCTGTGTTAATGAACAATTTATTGTCTGATTTAACGATAGGTTCAACATTCCACAACACACGTACAGCTTTTATCTGGCGCCCTTTCTGCCAGGATAGTTCACAAACAGGATCGTGACGTAGTTAGATACGTAGTCTTATTTCAGTTAGTTTGTCTTTTCCACTAACCAACTTATCTTTTGGCTCTTAATTTAATTTTTGTAGCACCATCCTCTGTTGTAGCAACAGTAGCATAGTAATTGTTTCTGTAGTCTGTTACTTACCATTCTTGAGATTGTGTAGTATTGTTTATAGTAGATGAATTGAATATACAAATAATTGCATTACTACTGAACAAGCCTCTCTTTTATATTGTCTGATGTTTGTTGTGATGAAAGTTCTAGTACCGCGGAACTCGTGTGATAATTAACGGTTCGCGTAATCTCGATTGTGACTGTATGTTGCACTTGCCCGATTCAGCCTATTGTTCTCTCATAATTACTGTGTGTAATTTTCAAAAAATATGCAGTAGGTGAAAATAAATATTATTGGTCACTTTACTGCAAAATTCTGTTAACAATGTCGAAGAATAGGAGAGTCCGCGCTGATGCTAAATCTGCTTCCGAAAATGAGACCTTGAATGATGCAAGGAGAGAAGCTGAATTTTTCCAAGAGTCTTCTCACTGCACTGATACAAATACGACAGTAAATACCGTGTCCGAAAACGCGGAACAGATTAGTTCAGGAACAGACAATATGGATAATGACAAAGTACAGGATTCGACAATACAGAATTCCGATTCTTGTAACGTGGTTGCGGAAAATAATCCATCGGTTCCGCCTAGCTCTGCTACAAAAAATACATGTGCGACAGCTATGGAAAACGTATTACCAAATGACTTCATGCAAATTTTATTGTCAAAGCTCTCTAAGTTAAATGAGGCACAGTCTCAGAAACTAAGTGAAAAACTTGAGAATAGTCAATTACAATTTCAGAAATTAAATGAAAAACTTGACAATAATCAATTACAATCTCAGAAATTAAATGAAAAACTTGAGAAAATAGAACAGACGTGCGATTCGAGGTTTGCGAGTATTCAAAGTAGTTTTAATAGAATAAATGAGGACAACAACCGGTTCAGGGAACAACTGCTCAATACTTTCAAATGTGAATCTCAGCAAATAAGACAAGATATTCGCGACGAGATTAACCCGGTAGTGGAAAGCCTAGCGTCACGAGTGGAAAATATGGAAAGCTTTGCGTCACGAGTCGAAAATATGGAAACTACTGAACTCGCTCAATTGAAGCAGCAGAGTAATCTAATTGATGAAAAGCTGCAGAACTTCCAGTCAGTCACGACTGAACAGATCAATAAAATTAATAAACAGTTTGAGGATATTACTGTTAAAATTACCCAAATCAGTGATAACAGTGACAAAAGTTCTGATGTAACGCATCCTACCCCGTTTAATGAAACTAATCAATATCTCGCCCTTGACCGTTTCAAACAAGGTCAAATGACCATTAATCAGCAATACAAGGCTGAGGTCAGGAAATTAGATGATCGCGTGGCGCGAATAGAGAGGAAATTTGACCACACTTATGGAAATGCATACGAAGATGTAGAAGAAAATTTGAACGAAAATGACAATGATGATTCGACTCAAGTAGGTCGCTTGGTACGTGAACGAAGTGTACCTTGTAGTAACAACAATGAAGACGCAGTGCGTAGTTTACGTCCACTTACGCCGCACGGGCGAAAGGAAGCGTTTGACTACAAGCATTTCCTGACTGTACGTAAATTCAAGACATTTAAAAACTCTCCGAATGACTTGCACCCTAAAGAGTGGTTGCAGCAATTCGATTATTGTCTTCCTCCGAATTGGCCACTTGAGCACAGATTAGAATTTATATGTGGTTATCTGGAAGGCGAGCCAGCCACCAGAATGAGAGCTATTGCACAAGAGTGCTATAGCGAGAATCAGTTCCGACGCTCATTTCTATCCGCATACTGGTCGGAAGCGGCACAAGACCGCGTTAAAAACAGTATTGCGACATTCAAAACTTTTGAGCGATCAAATTTCTCGAGCCCAGTGGAATATTTCCAAAACTTAGTATACAAAAATCAATTTTTATCGGCACCTTACTGCCCTGCGGAATTAATCAGAATTTGTTTGAACAAATTGCCTCTACACTTGCGTCAAATTGCCATTGCGGCACGATGCAAGAATGATATTGAAGCCTTTAGAAATCTCTTACAAGACTTAGAGGAAGAAGACGAGGAAAATTCCTCGCGCAGTCGATATTTTGAAACAAACAAATATGATCGCCGGTCGCAACAAAGCCCGCCGCGTACTAAACGTTATTCAGAGCACGACGATAAACCAAAAAATAATTCTTTCACTAATGAATCTTACAAACAAAGTCGCGACAATGAGAACGGTGATTTTCATGATCGTGAAATTAACCGTGGAAGTTTTCGTGGCCGCAACCGAGGTGGTGGTTTTGGTCGCGGAGGACGCTACAATAATTACTATCATAACAGCAATACTTCGAATGATACTAATTGGCGTGATAGACGCAATACTGATAGTGATCGCGAGACTGAAAATCACAACAATAACGCTGAGAAGCGTAGTCGGGAGGGCACACGCGATAATTCTCGTGATCGCCTTCCACGATACGAAAACACAAATCAGGGCCAAAGCAGATCGCGTACCCCAGAAAGACAAGAGCAAAACATTGAAATCAGATCTGCTAATCCACGCTACAATTCGTCAAAAAAAGGGCCGCGTCAGGTATGACTAGCGGACTCGACGGCAAATAATTCGGCCGTACAGGATTTGTGTGATCCTAACTATACGCTGAAACTTGTTCATTGTGAACGTCCTCACAGAGAGGAAGGTTACGATGAACAACCTCCCGAACAAAACAGAATAGTAGTTTGTGCGGAAGTGCACAATACTGATGCTGGTAGCACCTCAGTAAGTGATAAGGCAAAACCGACACAACTTGTGTCAAAACCTAAAGCCGTTACTCCTGAAAGTAATGACAGTAACAAAAATTGTACTATCAAATTTAACGAAACAAATGAACGTTATACTGCCCAACGGTTAAACGAGATAATTGTCGATCAGCAATATAATGACGACAATTCAGATTGGGAGACAGAAGCTTCGTCTTCAGACTCTGAGGAAGACACTATATACGAAATAAAATTCTTACAGTATCAACCAACAATTGCATATGACAGACCGGTCATGTACTTTGAAAGGCAGGACACAGTACTGCCACACAATAATGCAACTAACAGTAACCTTGGAACAGCAAAAAATGATTTCGAACAATTAGATTTGCAGCACACCTCTGTTGCTGATTGGATAGACAATTACATGTCTTCTAATGACGATGATAGCGAATGCGAAGTTGATGAACAACCAAGATTTGAAAAGCATTTATCTTGTGAAAGCCTCATTAATCTTGGTAACACTTGTCTCAACAAAGAAATTTCTTATGAACCTTCTACCGAACAAGACGTAAAATTTGTACAGTTAGATGACATAAAAGAGGCACTATTAGAAGAGAAGGTAGAATGTCTCGATATTCCAATTCACCCTATTGTATCTGTGAAAATTGGCAAAATCAATCTTTCTGCTGTCTTAGATTCTGGTAGCCCAGTATCAGTAATCAGTGAAGTGACTTTCAAGAAATATCAGAATTTGCTTAACGGTCCTACTCTGCCTTTGCATTGCACTAAAATTCGTGGCGTTATTTCTAGCAAACCTGTCGAAATTCGACAGCAAACATACGTAGAGTTTTTATGTCAAGGTCATACCTTTTCTGCCAACCTATTGATTGTCCCCCGCTTAACTACACAGATAATATTAGGTGTGGACTTCCTATACAAGTACAAGTTTACTTTAGATTTCAATACGGCTAGTGCCATTGCTTTTGTTCAGGAAAATGCCATTCAAATTAAATTCGAAGACTGGATTACCAGATATGAAGAAGGTGCCAGTTGTTCAAAATTTTTATCTATTTCTAATGCGACGCAGGATGTCAAACCTGATGATGATATAACAGATAAACATTTCGAGACTGAGCGAATTGACTTGATTTCTGACATCATTAAGAAAAAATTAGTAGAAGTAGAAGGTGCCTCAGAACGTGATAAGGAAGAATTGTTCCTTATCTTGCGGTGTTATTCCCGTGTATTCGCTAACAGTCCTGGTACCATAAAAAATTTTCTCTATGAATTTAAGATCAAAGAACATAATAAATTTTTTGTACCTCCATATCCCATTCCGATAGTATACAGGGAAAGAGTTAAGGCTGAAATTCAGTCCATGCTCAGTCAAGGTATAATTGAACCTGCAGTTAGCTCGTATAACAGTCCCCTACATATTGTTGAAAAAAGAGATAAGTCAATTCGATTAGTCCTCGATTCCAGACAAATTAACACTATCATTTTACCTGAAACCGACCGACCCCAAACCCTTGAAGAATTGTTACAAAAATTCTATGGTGTCAAAGTTTTATCCTCATTAGATCTTAGGTCTAGTTTTTGGCAAGTGAAACTGCACCCCAACTGTAGGAAGTATACTGCGTTTCTCTGCTTCGGAAACTGTTATCAGTTCCGTAAATTGCCTTTCGGACTGAACATCTCCTCATCTGCTTTCATCCGTGCGATGAATGCCACACTCCCTGAGCACTTAAAACAACAAATCACAATTTACGTTGATGATATTTTAATTGCAGAATCTTCCTGGGAAAAACATAACAGTACGTTGGCATCTTTACTTGAAGTGTTTGCTCAATCCGGGATTACTGTCAACTTAGAGAAGTCACAGTTTGGTCGTTCTCAGATTAAATTTTTAGGGCACATTATTTCTAAAGATGGGATCCAGCCCGACCCCGAAAAGTTAGAGGCGATAATGAAAATGTCTGTTCCCACCACTAAACGCCAATTAAGAGCTTTCTTGGGTTTAATTAATTTCTATCGCCGTTTTATAAATTTGAAAGACCTAACTACTCCCAGATTATATGAATTAACTGGAAAGAATACTGTTTGGTTCTGGGATGAAGCTGCCCAAAGAGAATTTCTTTGCTTAAAAGATGCACTCCTTCACGCACCTATTCTGCACCATCCAGATTTGTCTAAGAACTTTTGCATTTCTACCGATAGTTCAAAATTCGGACTTGGCGTTCACGTGTTTCAAGAGGATGAAGAAAATGGCTTTGCCACACAGAGAACCATTGCATTTGCTAGTCGCATATTATCCAAGTCAGAGCGGAACTATTCCGTCACTGAGCTTGAAGCTTTGGCAGTAGTTTGGGCATTCGAAAAATTCCGTTATTTCTTGTTTGGCAGACACACTAAAGTTTACACGGATCACCGTGCACTTCAATTCCTCATGTCGGCAAAACTTAACCATGATAGACTTAGACGATGGGCTTTGTTCCTTCAAGAATTCGATTTCTCTGTAATTTAAATTCCTGGTAAACAAAACATCGTTGCAGACTCGCTATCTCGTTCGCCTGTTGGGCTCATCAAGGCGACGGAAGAGGCATACTTAGAAAATAACTTTACTATCCTCTATATGCAGCAAGTTGCTTTCGAAAATTACATATCTGCCACATTTTCTGACATTGCTAAAGAACAAGATAAAGATCCAATATGGCGAGATATTAAAATAAAATGGCATGATAAATATAATGTTTCCATCAGACAATTTTACATTATCCATAATAACATTCTCTTCAAACGTAAAGCCCCTGACAGTCAATTTTGGTTAGTGTGTGTTCCGGAGGAATCCGTGAACAAATTGATTTGGTATATTCATCTCAGTTACGGACACTATGGTGCCAAGAAGTGCTTCGCGAAATTACGCGACTCTTGTTACTTCATCAACATGGAGAAACGTATACGCAATGTGTTATCTCGATGCAAATTGTGTCAGAAAGCAAAGCCGCCGACCATATCGCATTCTGCTCCACTTTTTCCGATTATACCTTCAAAATTAAAGCAGTTAGCAGCCGTTGATCTGTTTGGACCTCTTCCGAGAACTAACAATGGTTTCTCTTTTGTTTTCGTTGCTATTGAGCTCACATCAAAATTTGTATCTTTTACTCCGCTCCGCCGTGCCACGGCGAAGACAGTAACTAACGCCTTTGTCAAAAACTTCCTAAAAGATGTTGGCCATATAGATAAAGTCATCTCCGATAACGGACCTCAATTCCGTTCTCATGATTGGGCAAGGATGTTGCGGCGCAGAAACATCAAACCTGTGTTCATATCACTTTATCATGCTGCATCTAACCCTTGTGAACGAGTGATGAAAGAGCTTGGAAAACTTTGTAGGCTGTATTGCTACCGACGACATAACACATGGGATAGATATCTTCTGTCATTTCAAAATATTATAAATGAACTTCCTAATGATTCTACAGGTCTTTCACCAATTCTGGTTCTGAAAAACAAGCAACCTCCCGACCGTATCAAGGAATTGATACCTTTTCCTAAACACAGAAGACTACGTCATCATGAGATCATTGAAGTGGCGCTTAAAAACATTAAGAAAGCAGCTGAAAAAAGGAAACGCTCTCAACGTAATTGTTACGCCAAACAACTCTATGTAGGAAAAAAGGTATTAATTAGATCCCACCACTTATCCCACAAGGGAAGATCTATGATTCACAAATTCTTCTTACTGTACAATGGTCCGTATCGAATCAAACGTATCATCCACGACAACGTCGTTGAGGTAGAAACTTTAAAGACGCACAAGTCGAAAGGCATACACCACATTTCCAATATTAAAATTTTCAAGGCATAAAATTGGGGTAGAGAGTCCATTAATCTGTTTTGGACACACCAAGTGGCGATTGGTGCCCCGTTCTCGAGCTGAGTGTCACTATTCTTCCGCTTTTCCTTAGTGCGCTCTATCTACCTCTTTTTCTCACTGTTACTTTTCTCTAACTCTGAATACTTATGCTCTTTGCTACGCTGGGATATTGTCATACGAAACTTTGATTATCTTGCAATTTGCATATAACGAACTCTGTGGCTGTGCAAGACAAATAAAATTAATGGAAATTTTTGATTGTGTAATCTAATCAAGTTCCTATGTATCAGAAAATATCAGATTTCTCTTCTGTGTTACTAATTGCATAACTTACGAAGTTCTGAGCGAGTGAAGAAGATTTTGAGTTGACATAAGCATTTTGTAAGCCAAGGACATTATGGAGGATGATGAGTAAGGCAATACACAATATGTCATGGTGGTCTTTAAAATGCATTATTGTTTATGGATAAATGATGGTAAGGAAGGTATTGGTAACAGTCAAAGATGTTTGATAAATGTAATTATGTGGACGAGATTATACAATGATTATGAAGCAATTATGAGGAGAATCGCTATGTTGCTAATGATGCTATGTTCTGTTCTTTTCTTATGTGCTTACTCGCACTGCCCTTTTGTGTTTTCTCTTTGTGCTTATGTGCACCATTTTGTATGTTGATGCATTGTGCCTTCAATGGCATGTGTGATTGGTGAGATTCATATCCTTCTGATGCTCTGTAATTATTTGTAATTATGTGTAATGAATATTTCTAATTATGCTTGCAGCTATGCGTATTGCTCTTGTAATCAAAGCTTACCGCTATGCTCACTAATTATATACCTAAGCCCTACCACTATGCTAATTAATTTTATAATGAAGCTCAATGACAATGTATGGTTATGCTTATACGTTGCACACAGCCATCTCTCTTGCAAACTTGCAGCTATGCCATAAATTGCGCCTAGTTAAGTCTAGAAAGATAATGCACAGAGATATTTTGCTTTTGCTTACTGCTATCTTCCAAATTTTATTGATGATCTTGTTGACGAAAATCTGCAGCTATGCCTAACGAATATTACGTCTGTGTTTATGTTATTGGATGATTTACTGTGATGTACATCTATTACTGTGCCAAAATTTGCACTAATTGTTTTGTTTGACCCTACTGTTGACTCAGACAGACACAGACATGACCTGATGACTTGAACCTCTTTTGATATTCTCACGAAACTACCCTGATGTGTTATACCTTAAGGCAATGAAATATGTAGCTCAGTTGAGACAAAAGCCTGGCCATGGCAACTTATGTAATTTAAGTGTTATAATTTGGTGGTAATGTAATCACCACCATAGTGATATATGTATCAATTTAAAGAGATATGAACTAATGGTAATTGGAATGTCAATTTAAGTTATTTCATTATGACAACAAATTTACTTTACATGACCTAATGCCAAATTGATGACAAGCACCCTCAATGTATTTCATACGATTATGTGTTTGTAAAGCAATATGTACATAGTATGTAAAGCCTTGTGCTTATATGAAATGACACTAATGTTGTAGATACTCTAATATAAGAATTAAATTACTCATTAGTATTCAAATGTATCCGTCTTCAAGACCCTACCTGTAATGTAAAAATATGGTTTAATACCATGACCCCATCTGTACCACTTGAATTTGTGGGAAAATATTTCTGTAGATATGTTCTAATAAATGACTTTTCTTTCAGTCTAAACTGAAATATCATGACTATGTTACTAATTTGTGTGTAAAATGCTTTATTTCATGTACTTTGGACACGCATGGGAAGTGGCGATTTCGCACACGAGATTCCAGAATGCACACAGAACAATGGACGAGTTACTATACACCACTGATTTTGGGCCTTTTAATGAAGATGTTTGTTGGATGATGTTTGGCCACACAGTACTGTCCATTGCAGCCTTGGCCAACCACCACCATTTTGCTCTAATTTTGGCTATGCTGATGCAGTCTGCTAATAGCTCCGTTGGTTGGAGCACACTTGGTTGTCGAATTGCATGGAGGAATACATCAGAACCTTTTCCCCATGACTTCCACTTCAATGCAACCAGCCAGCCCGCCTACAGTGTGGTGTAATCTTACACTGTTTTGTGTTCGTGTGCAGACCTAAAATGAATGTTAGGAGCTAATGTGCTATTCGTGTGCATATACTATTCAGTGCCTCCCATTGCAAACGTTGTCCACAGGTTCATTACCAGTGTTTAGGTATATTTCATGGTTCTTTTACATTCAGTGACCAAAATAAAATTGTGCTCTTGATAGATACATATACTTAGTCTGAAATGTCATTGTGCCTATTCGATTGACAAACGTTATATTGAAATCCTATTGTGCTGAAGCAGTAACATTATTTTGTACATGATCAGAAGCCTATGTAGTCAAAAATTTTACATGTATGTTCTAGCATCCATGAAAGTATGGCATTTTAAATGCATCAGAGAATACAAAACTGACACTTTATCTTATACTAAGTGCACTAAAAATTTACATAGACTACATTGTGCACAAGATACGAATGTTTATTTTATGTTTAAAAAAATGATGACATTAGTTAAACTATCTTTTGTAAAACTTTGTATATGTTCATGTTTATTATTGTATATTTTTTTCCATTTGTGTATTACTTCTAGCTATCTCATTTTCTCCACTATATCATTTGTCAAACTATGTTTTCTGAAATTCTATATATACTTATGTTTACCATTATGTATAATTGTCATATATTCCACTTATTGCTGATGTTCTGTAAATTTTGACATTTGCTTATGCCTGTCACACCCTGTACCACTCCATGCGTGACTTTTGATGGTACTGTTCTGTAAAATGGCATGTATTTATGACTGTCACATTTTTTTAAATTTTCTATGTACTCCATCTGTTGTTTTCATCTTGAATATCTTGTATAAAAATGTTTATCAGGTCTTCATATTTTTCATGTTATATTTTGGATGTCATTAATGAATTTTTGGACTTGAAATTCAGTAATTTTGCTGGCTAGGCAATGCCATTGGCATCACCCACCCTACAAAATTTTAATAGGTAGGAGGGGGGTGATGAAACGTGTCCATAAAAAATTATTTTGTAAGAAAATGTCCAATATTGTACCTCCTGTTTTGTATCGAGTAACTTGCTTGCAAGAAAATGTATAATATCGCTTCTACTGTATGTATCGATATGTATCCTTTATGAAGTTTCATCTTTGGCAAAGATCATGTATTGCATAGCATTGTAGCTCGCACTGAGAGAGAGTAGCACTAGTGGTTCAGCTCGCTTAGAGAGCGGTTGGGTTGTGTGTATGGCTCCGATGTAGAGCAGAGGCTGCTTTGCCAGCAAGTCAGAAGTTGTATTATGTAGGTAATGTAATGCTGATTATCAATAATAAGTAACTTAACCCTGTTTCATATTTCATTTACGTAGTTAGAAAATTGCTCCCGCTGGAAGTTCAAGTACTCCCTCTGGCATTGGAGTGTGTTTTGTCTTAACGTGTAAGTTAGATTATGTAGTTTGTAAGCCTATGGACTGATGACCACAGTAATTTGATACCATAGTTTTAGAAACATTCGATTTGAGAAAAAACCTAAGTGTTCTCTGGACAAAACTGCGGAAAGTCATCGAACACCATAAATCTAAATGAACTTATACAAGAATCTAAATGTCGAACTTCTGTGCAGTCATAAATACTGTAGCGATTTCACAGACCAATAGATGGTACCCCATTTTATCGAAACCGGTCGTCAAAAGATAATTTTTTGTTTTGTTTTTGGATTTGGCATAATACTAATTTAAATTAAAAGAAGATTTCCTATCGCTAGTACATGCAAATTAAATATATCATAATCCACTCAAATGCAAATCTAGTGTCTTATTCACTGCACTGTGACATTCCATCAATACTAATACTTATATAGGGGCCTACCTAATGAATTGTTCTGCAGATAACAAAGACGCACCAAAATGCAATTTATTATACTAAATTTAGAAGATGGAGGTTAGCTACAGAAGAACTACCGGCCAAATAATGAATCTTACGCCCCGAGAAGGGAAAGAATTTTGTACACTGCCAACATAAATGGATAAATGTGGTGAAAAATATTGTCACTGAATGATTTGAGGTGTGAATGATTATATTTACATGTTATATTACTGCATGCACTAGAGCAGGCCGAGTGCTCGTACGATTCACGTTGGACTTTTGTATGAAAGGAAGGCATACTGCGAAGACAAGAAGAAGCCTTCATCTAAAGATGGCGCCTTCCGTTATCGTATCAAATCTACGTCGTCTTTACAGCTGCCTCATTTTTATTTCTGAAAGTGTAGATGCGGTCTGAAGCACCACATTAAATTTGTAGCATTGTTGGGATTCGAATTCGTAATACAAATTTTTATATAATTCTTTACTCTAAGCTTGTTTATGTAAACACTGTAACTAGTTTCATTTATTTATCCTAACTTTAAAGTTTTAATGAATATTTTAATTTTGTGTGTCAATGCAGAGCTAAGACTTTCTTAAGACCAGCATAAACGTGCCATATACCACACTGCGAGCTTTTTTTGACAAAGATTCAAACCATATGAAACTTGAGGATTCGTTTGGTATATGACAACGCTTGGAAAATATTGATAACGTTGATAAAATTTATCACCAGTTAAACCCAATAAAACTAATATTCCCCGACGATCTAGTATCAACATCTGCATGCCTGACCAGAGGGCCATCGTCTAGTGGGGGCGAAATGGTTTTCCGGTTCCTGGGAAAATTAATACAATAAACTGACAAGATAGAAATCAGCCACAAAGGCCGCAAGGGCCGTTTAATTTGAATCTTCTGCGTAAGGTTGCCTCTACGTCAGGTCGCGATCCCAGGAGTCGTGAAACTGAAGCTTGCTGCCAGAGCAAACTCTAATAGTACTCTGGATAAGGTTGGTAACACGTCATTAGTTTTGCCAGCGGAAAGTGCGAAACTTCGTTAACGAAACTGGCATGAGTGACGTGGTCGCTCTCACGAGCTCATAGGAGAATCGGTCGTTTAGTGTACACATGTTCGATATTAGTAGTTACTTACGACAATCAACATGAACTTCACTGTACTACTGAGGTTTCCGCGTTTAATATAACTGCGTTCGATCACAAATTTATAAAATATATAACGGTTTGCAATTCGGTCGATGGGTGTGATGAATACTAAAATGCTCTCGCTTTAGTGTTTGTGCCGCTCCTGCTTCGGGCTCAATCAGTTGTACTCATGACGAAAGGATATAATCATGGAACACTCTCAATACGCACTCTTTTTTAAAAGGCTAAGTTAATTATTTATATGTTCGTTCTTTACGGTGTTTTTTTCTTTGTTAGCCGTGCAGCAAGAATTGGCAACTGATTTATTTATTTATTATTTTCTTTTATTTTTTTTTATGTAACAGGCTACCTCATAATTCTGTGTCATACTTTCGGTATACATTGATCATTTAACTGAAGTGTCCTTATTCTGGTCTGTAGCGTTCCTATGTTGCTACCATTTTTATTCAATTGTTAAACAACAGAAACCCCTACTAGAAGAGAGGAGATCCGAAGCTGTCAACCCTCACAGCAAGGAGGATTTTCAGGTAAAATTTGTTTTTGTAAATGAAACAGCCCTTTTATTTCCTCAAAAGGCATCTCTTCCTCTATCAATAGATTCTACATGTGTAAATTACATTTTTGCTTGCTGATGTAGTCTCAAAAGATTATAAACAATTTGTGTTAATTGAAATAGATGTAGGTTACTCACTATTTTTAGTTTCGTGATTTTCATGGTGTTCTTCCACCCCGTCGCTGGTTGAATTCACACAGCTTCGCCAAAATTTGTATATTTCCTTCTTCTGGAAGGTGAAATTGTAAACATTGAAAAAATGATAATATGAAAAAGGAAATACACTGATTGGGGTAAGCTGTGTGAATTCGGTCAGTGATCAGGTGGGAAGAACACCCTGAAAATCGCCACATTATTAAACGTGAGTAACCTATATTTATTTCGATTAAAACGAAGTGAACTGTTTATAATTTGTTGGGGCTACATCACTAAGAAAACATGTAATTTATACGTATAGAGTTCATTGATGATGCCCTAATGGAGGAAATTAAAGGCTTTCACAAAGAAATCGGCTGTTCCATTTCCACAAACAAAAATTTCTTTACTTTCTGCGGAAGATGTTCACAAAAACAAACTTATTATTACCAGGTAAGTCTACCTCCTCATTAGGAAGTTAGAACGCTAATTATTCGAACAATGGAATCTGTTTCTTCCACCAATCATCCACCAAAAGGGAAGGCACTGCATCTTGACCGGCTCGTAAAGTTCGTAAAATATTTTAAGTAACGTAATCAAGTAAATAAATGTTTATGACAGTTTGAAAATTTTGTTCAATTTTTATTTATATCCATGTTTTGTCAAAAAGAATTTCCCCCCTTAGACACTGATCTGTGAAATTTATTTCTCTACTAGAAAACTAGGCAACGCTTGTGCAGCAGTGGATACAACATTTCCCATTAGATCACCTAAATTCGGTGATCGGTGACCTGCTATCAGGCTTCGCTACGTTTTGGATGGGTCACGTTGTTTGCTGAGAGCTGATAGGAAGCAGAGTGAACTTAGTCCTTGAGGGCCAATTAGAAGCTTCAGAAGCTACATATCTGAAAACTAGCGGCTGTGGTAGAGTTAACAGACACAACGAACAGAAGAGCATAGCACTGAGCAATCTCTCTCCACACCGAACTCACTAAAGCATCTGGGTGAAGGATGGAAGAGTGGTCGGTCGGTACCTGATGGACCTTTCGAGGCCGGTAAGGACGTAGTTTAGTTTTACGATAAATATGTTTTAAAAATTTGCTCGCATATCACAGATATGCCTGATATCATTTTGTCAGTGTCTATCAATGTGAGTTTAACTTCATTTAGAAGAAAACTTTCCCTGAATCATGAAATTTCGATAAATCGCAAAGCAGACTTACAAACGTATTAAGCTACGTATTTGCAAATTCCTGTTGCCCACATGTTTAGTTTTCCTTACTCTTTCTGCATTCCAAGCAGCCCGTTATTGGTCCCATCACTGTACGTTGTTGCTGAATCCGTAACACCTACCTTCACCACTGTGGGTATTCGCTCTGATATGAAGCTGCTGAAGCTTTCATTTGGATTGTAAGAGAGACCAGGCAGACATCTCGTCCTATTTGCCAGGTCCCTATATGCAGCTAACGACGGAAGAAACGCTAGAAACAAAGCAATATATCCCGTATTCGGATGCAGTTAAAACTGTTAGATCAGTATGTAACCTGTTCAACATTGTGTTCAGACTAGATATTGGAGCGAACTGAAATTGAAAATGGCCACAAACTACCCATTTTTGTAATCATCAAGAAATGCTTCTTTCTATAGAGCAAAACATATTTTGTCGAAATCGAAATATTGAAACATTTAGAGCGTTTCAGGTCGTTGAAATAAATCCAACGGCAAAGTTAAAAATTTGTGATGGATGAACCACCACCACAAATGTTCAAATGTTTGTTAAGCTTATGGGACAGAACTGTGGGGTCTTGAGTTCCTAAACTTACTTCGACCTTCCTATCGGTACTCACCAATAAGAATTGGGCAATACATAACTCAGGGTAGTTTATGGCTCGTTGTCTCTGATCATAGGGGTGAGTTACGTATTTCAGCTCCTATGCCCTAAATAGCTACCCAAAGTGTTTAAATAAGATCAATAAATAATCTGTAGTTTAGCAAGTCTATCAATCTGTTCATGAGAGGCACAATAAGTATCACATGCACTCGAGTGTAAAAGTTCCAAATTATCACAAGTAAATTAATGAAGGCTATCGAACATTGTAGTGCTAAATTAATCCGCGATTAATTACAATATTTGCTACAAAACACAGTTTTTCATCACACGAGTACATAATATCTGAATTATCACAGTTCCACAGTTCCGTCCGTAGTTTATCACCTTCATCCAGAGACTAAGTTCTGTAGTCACAGTCCTGTAAATTTTCTAAGTCCACACATTCCTAACTATTCAAATCACCGTAATGCAGGTAAAGACCGCCCAGCGTCACAACCTTTCACCACCGCGTTCGAAAGCGTGCTTTACCTCTTCCCAAAATTGTATCCTTCCGCGCGTCCTAACGCCTCATCTTTAAAATACAATGTCCCTTCGAAAATATTATACACTTGAATATCAGAAAATTAAATGCTTTGACCACCTCCCTACAAATTTTGTTAACATTTAACAAACAAATACATATTTAACAATACTAAAATCGGTTGACACTGAAGTTCTTTGCTCAGGTAGCTATTAAGTGTGACGTGTCACTGTTCAAATATACTGCCGCCGTCGAAATATAGTTTCACAATTAATATTTAATTTATCGTGGGTTTTTATGCATATATATTCAGTTCTTCTTCACAATTAATACATATAATTGTTTAAGTATAAATTATCTGCTGCGTATCTACTATTATTAGTCGGCCATGAAATAAATAAGTGGCAGTCTACAACATAAAACGAACGTTAGTAAGAATAATATTATATATATATATATATATATATATATATATATATATATATATATATATATATATATATATATAATGCACTTTGCTGGGTTCATGTTTTGTGTTTCTGTGGTGGAATCTATGTTCCGAAAGAAGAATATTATTACCTCAAAGAAAAGCAGAACAAGAAACCAAAACAATGTCTACTGAAAGAATACGGAAATAACGTGGTGCGTCTATTAAGATAGGCAGCGTGGTGCAATGCTGTCCATTCGCTTCTTAAACTGTTACTGATAAACACTACGTATCAATAATTGTAAATATAAATCTAATAATAATATTATTATAGTACTGAAATTTATCGGCTTTTCATCTGTTACGGATATTGAAATTGTAATGACAGCATTTGATTCTCACGTCTCCTGAATCCATTCATATAATTATATTTGCCATATGATTTTATATGGATTTTTAGAATAGTGTGTGTGGCTATATTGTATTTCAGTTGCAATATGGGAGAGCCGCCCTCGCTCAGCCAAGACCGTCGTTTCCTGTTTCCGATCAGATTAGGAAAACCCTAACTACTGTATTCCATTCACTTGGTCCAAACTGTTAGCCGGCCGGCTGGGCGGCTGGGGAACCCGACAGCCTGACCAACCCCGCGTTTCTCATGGAAGCATTTAGCTTCCCCGTGTATCTGTAGTGTCACACTTACAAACTACTTACAACCTATCTCATACTGAAGACAACACAAACATCCATGCCCGAAAGGGTACTCGAACCCCCGACGGGGAACGGCTTCGCGTATTGCAGCATAGCGCCTCAATGCGCTCGGCCACTTCGCCGTGGCAACCACCACCAATCCTGCTGTCGATGAAAGGTGTAGTGCAACTGATTACTGACGTAATTACATAAGAATGTCCAGGAAACCCGTTGAGAATTTTGTGACACAAAGTTCACAACCCGGATTGACGAGTGAAAAATATCATGCAACCTGTCCTTTGCCATCAGTATCTGAGTGTCAGGTTCCACAAGAAACAACAGAGGGTCGTTCACAATGTAAGTTCAATTTCTATTTCTATCTGCGACAGCGTTACGATCGCAGGTCCGAGTATGCGCAGCAGTTACTCTGACTAAAGGAGAAGACATGTACGCTATTTTCAGATCGCTGATGCTGACGTGTGCTTTGTAGTGCTTCTTTATAATTGCAGCCGTACATATAGGGTTAAACCAACGGAATTTCATCGGTAAATCTGCGAGGTTTACAGACAAACTGCTATGAGTTATTCAATATATATGAAATTTGGGTGTTATTGTTCAATGAAGGACGTGATCAAGTGCACGTGAAAGAACGAAGTAGACGCCCGTCTGTGGTTACTGATTAAATGGTTCACACAATGGAGGAGAAGATTAAGCACAACCATAAGTTTACACTTAGTTCCTCTGCTATGGTAGTTACGCAAATCTCACGATCACTAATTCATGAAATTTTTACTGAAAAACTGAAATTTCTAAAATTTTGCTCACGATGGATACCAAAAATTCTTACTAAACAACACAAAACACAATGCCACTGCACTTCAGTTTTTGACACACTACAATGAAGATGCGATGGTTTTCTTTCTCACATAGTAACGTGGGATGAAACTTGGGTATCGTACAGCTCCCCTGAAACGAAACGGCAATCAATGGACTGGAGGCACATCTCATCTCCAAAGAAGATTAAGCCTAAGCAAATATTGACACCTCGAAAAGTCTTGTGCACCATTTTTCTGGGACAGAAAAGGAATTTTGCTAATTGATTTCTTACCACGAGGCCAAACAACCAATGCACATGGTTACTGCGAGACCATTAAGTAATTGCGCGGCGCAATACAGAACAAGCGCCGAAGACTGCTGTCAAAAAGTCTGTTTTTTTTTTTTCTCCACAATAATGCCCGACCTCACAAAGCGAATGTGACCAAACAACTCTTACGTGAATGTCACTGGAACGTGTTTGATCATCCTTCGTACAGCCCGTCCCTCGCTCCTAGCGACTTTCATCTCTTCTTACACCTAAATTCTGTCCTGTTGACGAGCGGAAACAACATGTTACTACATGGTTGAATACATAGGCGACAACTTTCTGTGAAGAAGGCATATAAAATTTGTGCCACGCTGATGACATGTGCCTACAAAATTTAGGATGCTATGTAGAAAATTAGTTTAATAGCTGTAGATTTTTGTACAATATATCTTTTTTCAGTATCTGTACACGTTTGTTTTCTATAACCAAACGGAACTTACTTTGAGAACATACTTCGTACATATAATTAATTATTCGTGTCAGAAGCATATTATATACATACGACACAAAACAGCTGGAACACAACTACAAAAATAAAAATCAAGAAATATAAATACATATTAACTATTAAATAGTAGAGATATTTAAAGGTCCAGTTTTAACAATACAGTATTAAACGATTGTAGCCCAAAATCTGTCTTAGTCGCTCGCATCACGGGTAGCACCTCCTCCATGGTACAACAGGCTGGACAAAGCTGATTCTCGATGGTTTGTTCCATAATCGCAGATGGCAGATGAGTCAGAGAGGCTCCACCTTCTTATGTTTGGTTCTTGCTACGTTGATCCGCAGTCTATTGAGGGACTTCCACGTCATTCAGTGCTCCTCGTGGCCAGGTGGGAGCGTTTCCTGTGGTGTCATCCAACCACCAATGTCCCCGGTTTTTGCTCTCCACATCTCCAGCCTGGTCATTTGGGGTGCTTTGTCGACCTCCGACCTTGCATGTAGGAAGCTTTTCCTAGATTTGAGTCTACTATGGGCAGGGTGATGGTGTTGTGTTCCTCCGCGTTGCTATCTGCAATTACGGACTCATTCGGAGCAACGGAGCAACTGACTGCGGCCGAGGACGTGGGAGTAGAGCCGATTGGAACTCTGCAAACTCAAGAGCATTTATAATATATGAAAATTTATTGGATAAACACTTAACTTGGTATTATCACTTCGGCAGTGGCAGGTACCACTTTAACATAACTTAAGAGTTCTCCCAAATCATCAGATCACTGTCCACGGACGAAGCTAGACAGTACGGCCGGAGTAGTATGTCACGTTATTACAATTCCAGGATCGGTCCACAAAACATACGCCCTAAAACAAGTCACCAGTCGGAGTCTCCTGCCAGAAGTTAACTACTCCGCGGCACTGTCCAACGTTACTCCAATTACTCTAGAGGGCGCACCTGCTCTACTTGTCTATCATGTGGAGCCTCTATATGACGACTCCGTCGGCGATGTCTGTGGCGCGCGCGCGTTCAAACTTGCGACGCCACAGATGGCCAAAAAGTGGATGTTTTGATGATGTCAATGCCTTTGTCCTGTAAGAACAGACGCCTTATGAATAATATTTTGTAGACTTTTTGGCCACGAGTCACGTGCATTTCCCTGTAAACACCGCACCGGAACGGTGCGCGGCCCCTCCACTTGTCAGACACGCGCGGGAGGACGCGTGGTCCCGCGGTGTGGTGGGCCCGCGCTGCCTCTCCCGCGCCTCGACTGCTGTGAGGAGCTGGGCGGCATCTCGGCGACGTGACGTGCCTGCCTGCCGCCGCCATTTGTCAGCGTTTGGCACGGGCCATTAGGCGGCGCGCCGCTGACGGCGCTCGCAGCTTCTGGAAGCGACTGCCAGTCGGCGGATGCTGTGCAGCTGCAACGACGGCGCTTCTGGCTGCAGGCACCGGCAGCCCCGCACACGGCACTACTATGGGGAAGGGGGAGGGCATTTCAGAAACATAATTTCGCCCAGAGTGATTTTACATTATAATACACTACTGGCCATTAAATTTGCTACGCCAAGAAAATAAGCAGATGATAAGCAGGTATTCATTGTAGAAATATAATATTATACTGGAACTGACAAGTGATTACAGTTTCACGCAATTTTGATGCATAGCTCCTGAGAAATCATTACCCAGAGCAACCACCTCTGGCCGTAATAACGGCCTTGATACGCCTGGGCACTGAGTCAAACAGAGCTTGGATGGCGTGTACAGGTACAGATGCCCATGCAGCTTCAACACGATACCACAGTTGGACGAGCCAGTTGCTCGACCACCATGGAGCAGACGTTTTCAATTGTTGAGAGATGTGCAGAATGTGCTGGCGAGGGCAGCATGTCCAGAAAGGCCCGTACAGGACCTGAAACTTTATCCTGCTGAAATGTAGGGTTTCGCAGAGGTCGAATGAAGGGTAGCGCCACGGGTCGTAACAAATCTGAAATGTAACGGCCACTGTTCAAAGTGCCGTCAACAGGTGACCGAGACTTGAACCAATGGCAACCCATACTATCACGCCGGGTGATACGCCAGTATGGCGGTGACGAATACACGCTTCCAATGCACGTTGTCGCCAAACACGGATGTGACCATCATGATGCTGTAAACAGAACCTGGATTCATCCGAAAAAATGACGTTTTGCCATTCGTGCACCCAGGTTCGTCGTTGTGTACAACATCGCAAGCGCTCCTGTCTGTGATGCAGCGTTAAGGTTAACCGCAACCATGGTCTCCGAGCTGATAGTCCATGCTGCTGCAAACGTCGTCGAACGGTTCGTGCTTATGGTAGTTGTCCTGCAAACTTTCCCATCTGTTGACTCAGGGATGGAGACGTGGCTGCACGATCCGTTACAGCCAAGCGGATAAGATGCGTTTCATCTCTACTGTGCAGTGGCGGCTCGTACAAAATGATAAGCAGGAAACAAAATATACTAAAATAAAAAGTCAACCCTTGTATGATTGCCTTTAATTAAATATCAATTAATACTGTATTGACAGTAAGGCCTTCAGGGGAATCTATAACAGCGCTGCCAACTGTATGTATTCACTGCAGATAGTAAATATAACGTTTAAAACATATTAATTTTATTTACAGAAATTAAAAATTTAGACTCAGAGGTATTTGAATACGAGCCTCTCACAGGTAGGTTTGAGAGACAAGGCGCAAGATGCCTGAGCCAGCGCGCTATTTGACTCTGTATGCCGCAATATTCGTCATATACTATTCTTCCGCAGCCGTTACACGCAGCGCGAAGAGAAATATTGATCTGGTGCTGCAGTCGGTCTCAGCACACATGAGCCGCCAGGCCTGACGTCACGTCTGTGCGTGCGCACTAGCGAACAGACGACTGCGCCGCCTCTCTGCGCACTTACCAGTGCGGCTGAATCCCACTTCAGCACACGGAGCTGGTTTCCAGATATCGCTGCGAGAGCGCTCCTAAATGCGTTTTCATCCTTATTGACTAGCATTCTAATACACATTGGAAAGAAATTGGCATAATTTTATTGTGATATTTGGCTCGTATTCCAAGAGAAAGGATGTAATTTTATAGCGATTTCTCGCTTGCATTCGAAGAGAAATGGTATAATTTTAGAAATATATTTACAGTGTGCTGCAGCACATTAGCACATTATCACCAGCCGCCACTGCTACTGCGTAATACGGGGCCATCGGGATCCAGCACGGCGTTCCGGGTTGCCCTCCTGAACCCACCGATTCCATATTCTGCTAACAGTCAGACAGTCAGTCGCGACCAATGCGAGCTGCAATGTCGCGATACGATAAACCGCAATCGCGATAGGCTTCAATCCGACCTTTATCAAAGTCGGAAACGTGATGGTACGCATTTCTCGTCCTTACACGAGGCATCCCAACAACCTTTCACCAGGAAACGTCGGTCAACTGCTGTTTTTGTAAGAGAAATCGCTTGAAAACTTTCCTCATTTCAGCACGTTGTAGGTGTCGTCACCGGCATCAACCTTGTGTGAATATTCTGAAAAGCTAATCATTAGAAGATCACAGCATCTTCTTCCTGTCGGTTAAATTTTGCGTCTGTAGCACGTCATCTTCGCGGTGTAGCAATTTTAATGGCCAGGAGCGTACACCAAACAGGAGGGCAAAAATTTCTTTTAAACGAGCACACACACACACACACACACACACACACACACACACACACACACACACTCACACACACACATACAAACACACACACCCACACACATACACACACACACACACACATACATACATACACACACACCACACTCTCATGCATTGTCCATATTCTACGGTTGTCCCTAATTCGCGTACTGACATCACGAGCGTGATTCGTACATATGTAGCTTCTATTGACAGTACTACAGTAAAGAGCCAAAGAAACCGGTACACCTGCTGAATATCGCGTAGGTCCCCCGAGAGCAGGCAGAAGTGCCGCAATGTGACGTGGCACCGACTGGACTAATGTCGGAGGGAATTGACACTGTGCATCCTGTACGACCAGTGATCTTTATATAACCTGGATGTATAAATCTGGTGTCACAGCATAGAACTGTAGCGTGCCTGCACATTCATATATTTTGCACACGAATGTGCATCTTGCGCCATGTTGTAATTAGTCAAACGAATTTCCATCAGTTCGTACGTGCTACCTCTGAATTTGAAATTTATGTTAATATGCGAAGTATCAGACTCGCGTGAGTATGGAATCTAAATATATTTCCTCTTCGTTTTCTTGTAATACTGCATAGCAGCCATTTTGTAATTAGTCAAGAAACAGAATGTAAACATCTTTGTCTGGCGAGCTGAGAAATCTGTAGTTCAACATCCAGGTAGTATATAGATCACTTCGTACGACAGTCCGTAAGTCAATAACAGTGCGAGGGAGGCGAGGCCTGTTGTGTACAGCACGTTGCCAGGTATACCTGGCACGTTGCCAGGTATGCTCAACAATTTTCATGTCTGGGGAGTTTGGTGGCCAGAGGAGGTATTTGAACTCAGAAGAGGATTCCCAGAGCCACTCTGCAGCAATTAAGGACGTGTCTGGTGTCTCAGTGCCTGCCGTAATTGCCCAAATCCGTCTAGATCTAGATACATACTTCGCAGTCCACCCAAACGTGTGTGGCGGAATGTACTCAGTACCACTCCTGCTTACTTGCTTTCCTGTTCCACTCCCATATAGAACGAGGGAAAAGAGAATGCTTATATTCATCTGTACGAACACTAATCTCTCTAAATTTGTCAAGTGAACTTTTCGCAAAATGTAGGTTAGCGACAGTAGAATCGTTCTGCAGACCGTCTCAAGTTCCGACCCTCTGAAACTTCTTCAACAGTACTTCTTGAGGTGACCGTCGCCTTCCCTCCAGCGACTCCCATTTGAGTTCCCTAAGCATTTCAGTAAAGTCCGCACATTGATCGAATCTACCAGTTCTAGCCGCCCGCCTCTGAAATATGTCCTCCTTTAAACCGATCTGGTAGGATTCCCAAACACGGCATCGGAGAAGCGTTATATATGCTGTTTCCTTTACAGACGAATCACACCTTCCCAAAAATCTCCCAATAAACAGAAATCGACCATTCGCCTTCCCCACGACTGTCCTTATAAAAAATGTTCAAGTGTCTGTAAATCGATCCGACTCCAGGACTTGGTCATCAGTTAGTAGCTTACAAACTACCTAACTAACCTAAACTAACTAACCTAAGGACAACACAAACACCCATATCCGACGGAGGACTCGACCCCTCAACGGCGAACGGCTGCGCGCATCGCAGCACGAGCTCCTGCGCGCATGGTTAATCCGCTGCGGCCGACTGTCCTTATATGCTCATTCTATTTCATATCGCTGTGCAGCGTTACGCATTGGTATTTAACTCAGTCAAGCAGCACACTACTAATGCTGTATTCAAAAGTTGAGGGATTGTTTGCCATCTGCATCACTTAAAATTTTACAAATTTAGCGCTAGTTCCCATTCTTCACACCACCTAGAAATTTCGTCCATGTCATCCTGTATCCTACTAAAGTCATTCAAGGACGACACCCTCTTCTACACCACAACATCATTAGCAAACAGCAGCAGATTGCAACTCACTCTGTCCATTAGATCGTGTACTTAGATATAAGATGACATCGGTCCTATCACTCTTCCCTGGGGTACCCCTGACTATACCCTAGTCTCTGATGAATACTGGCCATTGAGGACAACGTATTGGATTCTATTCCTTAAGTAGTTTTCGAAACAGGCGTAGAACTCAGAATACGTTCACGAATTCTAAAGCAAACCGATATTAATGATATAGATCTTTAATTTCATGGTTCCGTTCTTTTGTCTTTCAAAAAAAATGTTCAAATGTTTGTAGAACTTATGGGACTTAACTACGGGGTCATCAGTCCCTAAGCTTACAAACTACTTATAAACTATCTAAGACGAAGGACGGCACAAAAATCCATGCCCGAGGGGGGATTCAAACCCCCGACCGTAGTGGCCGTGCAGACCGTGACTGGAGCGCCTCAGTCCCCTCGGCCACCGCGGCAGGCTTTTGTCTTTCTTATACGCAGGAGGTTTTTTGTGTAATTTTTTCCAGTAGCTTGGTTCTTTGATCTGACCAGCCATATTTAGACTATTAGGGAGTCCCATAGCACACCATTACAAAGCCTCCTCCAGCTTGAATAGTTCCCAGCTGGCATGCAGGGCCATGGATCATCAGGTTGTCTCCATATCCCTATATGACCATCCGATCGGTTCAATTGGAAACTAGATTCGTCACAGGAGGCATTTTTTCAGTCAAAACAGTTCACTGTCGTCGTTGACGTGCCGAAACGAGGCGACAAACTTTGATTTATTCAGTCAGCAACGCTCATTTCGATGATGGTTCGATGAAAGATTCGTAAGCTGACACTCGATGGCTCAGAATTGAAATTTGCTGTAATTGTCAGAAGGGTCGCCCTTCTGTCACGTCTAACGATTCTCTTCAGTCACAGTTGGTCCCATTCCTGCAGGATCGTCCTCCGGTCACAGCGATGTCGGAGATTTGATGTTCTACCGCATTGCCGATAATCACGCTGCACTCGGTAGTACAGGAAAACCACCTGGTTATCGCTACTTTGGTGATGCTGTATCTCATTTCTCTTCCTCCGAGTGTTTACATACCTCTGATATTAGCTCTTCAGTGTTTCTGTGTATGCGGCGAAGTATGCCACTGAGACAGAAGACAAAGAAAGCAAATTAGTTCAAACATATTATCGGGTGATCTATTTTCTACAACACGGAAATTTCTTATGGGAGTACATATTCAGTAACGTTATTAACCCACAATCTACTCTGCTTTATATTTGGGGCTCCGTATAGTTTCGTGACTCATCGACAGCTGTTTTTCATCAAGTTCTTCATAGGTGAAAACTTCTTTCGCTTGGGTTTGTCATAATCAAGACTGAATGACATTAAGAAAGCATTCAGGCAGGTACTAGAAAATTTCTCCGCGCGTGATGGTCCGATCACCGGCCTATCACTGTTACTGTCACTGTTACTGCCTGCGAAGCATTCCTGCAGCACGCAGGAAATACGCCGCCTGGTTTCCCGTGGCCTCCTGCTGATAGGAGAGCCCCATTTCCCGAGTCCCGCCATATATCTGCCCCACGGTCGTGGGTTGGATAGTACGACTTTGAAATATGTTTGCGTGTTGGTCCACCGCCGTTAAGCTGTAGTTCACAAAGAGATATAGTCACGAATATTCAATGCGAGGTGAGACTTCACAGGTTAGTAGTATACCTAAAGGGTGTACAGCCATAAAACTGCGAAAGAGGAATAGCCAAAAATATATTCTTCTAAGTCTTATGCTCAGTTTATATCAATACAACACCATACCGAAATGGCTGCACCTGTGGAGGTCACGTTTTCTACACGGTCGATACAGATTCGATCGGTACCTGTTTATGGCGATTAAGCTCTGTCTATGAATTTTCACAATAGTTTTTGTAAAGAAAACGCCTTTTGCTTCTGCATATGAAGGTTTTTTATTTTTATAATTCACCTATACGCATTCGCCTTTGTTACAAGGCGGCATCATCAGTGGGTCTCCTGAAATATTTACATGTTTCTGTTTACACATAAAGGTTAGATTCTTTTTACATACGTACAAACATTTCGTTTCTGATTCAAAACAGTTCGTTTTTTTTTGCTATAAAATGGTGTACTTACAGCAATTGCTAGTCCATATCAGTCTCATTTCGGCAACCAGGTGGAAAAGTTTCACTATTTTCTGAAAAACTTTGCATTTTTCTAGTTCCAGTGTCATCTGCTGCCATATCTGTGTCCACTATAGTTTGTATTGTAGTGTTGCCAACTTGTTCAGCTTATTTGTAATTCAACCATTTCATTGAAAGTTGTTGAATGTTGAAGGTATCTTCGTGTGTGCATGTGTGTGTGTGATATTTCCTCTGTGTGTATGTGTTTGTGTGGGCAAGGGGATTGTGGATTTATGATTATGTGTTGGGATCTGTGTCTATCATCTGGTTAATCACTTAGTGATTGGTACGTCAAGTTTATTTGGTCATTTAGTAGCATTTTTTTCTCAGCTTTTGTTATATATATACGAAGATACCTTCAACATTCAACACACTTTCAATGAAATAGTTGAATTACAAATAAGCTGAGCAACGTGGCAACACTACAATACAAACTACAGTGGACACAGTTATGGCAGCAGACGACAGTGAAACTAGAAAAATGTGAAGTTTTTAAGAAAATAGTGAAACTTTCCCACCTGGTTGAGACTGATATGAAGTAGCAAGTGCTGTAAGTACACCATTTTATAGCAAAAAACCGAACTGTTTTGAATCAGAAACGAAATGTTTTGTACATATGTTAAAAAGACCTTAAACTTTATGTGTAAACAGAAACATGTAAATATTTCAGGACACCCACTGATGATGCCTTGTGACAAAGGCGAAACGCGTATGGTTGAATTATAAAAATAAAAACCCCTCATTTGCAGTAGCAAAAGGCGTTTTCTTTACAAACACTATTGTGAAAATACAAAGTATTCAGCTGCTGCTCAAATGGCCACTACAAGCAACGTATCTGTCTATGAAGTATGTGTATGACTGGTTCGCTCTTTTTCGAGTGTTACTTAGAATCTCCGTAGCGGACGACCGGCACCCGCCATGAGTGACAAAAACACAGAGAAAGTGAGGTCACAAATCATGAACGATCCTCGATTAACTGCGCGCATGATAGTGGATGAACTGCAGATTAACCATGAATCCGTGCGAAAAATCCTAACCCAGAAGTTAGGGAAGAGGAAACGTGTTGTCGTTTGTTCCAAATCGCCTGACTGACTTTCAAAAGAAGGCACGTTTAGAGGCGAAACGTCGTTACTGCTATAACAAATTTTTGGATATTATTTATTTATATAATTTTTTGCTGACATCATTAATTGTGCTGACGATGATCCGACGTTTCTCATCCAGATAATAACTGGAGACGAAACATGATCTGGAACGAAAATCACACACCTGTAATGCGGCAGGTAGTGCGACATACAGTCGTGTATGCGCCTATCCTCCAGGCCTCACATCTCAGAACTTATTGACTGTACCACGTATATCCAACAGCGACAGTGCTGCCGCCTGCCGTCTGTTAGTGAATATGGCACACTGATTTGAACATAGGTGGCGATCACATTAATGTATTGGACCGTGTGTCTACAGTATTCTGCTGGAGACATAGATATACAGAGGGGTCCAAAAAATGTATGCACTGTTTAAAAGTCCATAACTTGCAAACTAATTGACGGAGTTGTCTCATTTTTGATGAAAGTGTAGCTTAAAGTCCAACTTAAAGAATTCACTGTAGGTGTCTGAAATGGTCACCATATTTGCACATGAATGTAGGATGGAATCTCGAAGTTCATCCAATGTGCCTGGTTTTTGTCGATAAGCGACGTTCTTTAGTGTTCCCCATAGATAGAAGTCCAGAGGAGTAAAGTCTGGGGAATGTGGTGGATACTCCACAGCACCTCCCCGGCCTACCCATCTTCCTCGTAGATTTTCATCGAGATAAGCCCTAACACGATTTCGTTAGTGGGCTGGGGCAATGTCTTGTTGTTGATAGTAAAATCTTCTCGGATGGGAGGTAAAATGGATGTCTGAAGCTTCTGAAGGTATACCTCACCGACCTCACCGGTAACTGTGCCGTCAAAGAAGACTGGCCCAATCAAGCACCGGTAAGACAACACACACCACATATTTACACCTGGCAAATTCTCGGCTTTGTCTACATGGACGTTCGGATTTTCGGCGGCCAAGTAGATGCAACTGTGGCGATTTACTGTACCATTGCGTTTGAACTGTGCATCATCATACCACACAATAATCTTTGCAAACTCTTCATCGTTGCGCACCATGTTAGTAAAGCACTCGCAGTACTCCATTCTACGATCTGGGTCGTCCCCGTTCATTGCATGTAGCAATCGTGGGATGTAGCACTTCCACTTTTGGCTCTTCAAAATTCGCCGAACACTTGAGCGACTCACTCCAGTTTCATAGGCACACTGTCTCACAGACTTCTGTGGTGAGCGGGTGAATTGTTGTAACACACGACGGGAGTAAGCTGAACTTGTTACTGTTACAGGTCGTTTAGATCATTGTTGGTGTACATCTTTAACACAGCCTTCGGCTTCAAATTTGTCTCGAATGCAAAGAATCATTAAACGTGTCGGTGGCTCTGTTTGATTCTCATTTCTCCATTACCGTTTAACCTCAATTATGTTTTCGTACTTAAAATATCACTTCAAAACTGACTTCCCTTCATCGAATGAATGTAAGCCTTGCGACAGCCATGCTTACTCGAGTAACTAGGTGCAACTAAGAACGAAACACTGACTATCCGGTGACTATCATTTGACAAATCAAAACAACGCAATTCAACGCTTGTGCTGCGATTGCCGAAACTACAGACTATTACACTACAAAAGATGAGACAACTCCGTCAATTACTTTGCAAGTTATGGGCCTTTTAACAGTAGATACATTTTTTGACCCCCCCCCCTCTCTCTCTCTCTATATATATATATATATATAGAGAGAGAGAGAGAGAGAGAGAGAGAGAGAAAAGATGATACTACAGCTACAATATGTGCATAACACCATGTTAGATCACAAAAGTTGAATTCTTTAGAGCTACGTTCACGTTGTAATTGGAAATGGGCAGGAGAAGTTCTTGTAGACCATATTTACGAGGCGTGTTTTGTAAGTCAGTGCCGTTTTTCCACACCGCGGCCGCAGCGCTGCGGTCGGCGATCTGCGCATGCGCACTGAATACATACATCTGTTGTCTCTGGTGCAAGGGTGTGTGTATCATCGTTAGTGTAAGTTAGTTTATGTAGGTTGTAAGTCGAAGGACTGATGTCCATAGCAGTTTGGTCCAATAGGTTTACAAACATCACTTGTTCATCGTTAACAGTTTTCTTCCTGTTCGCCTTCAATTAATACAGATATATTTATGGGTAATGGATAGCAAACGAAACAGGGAAGTCCAATACTACAAACATTTGATCATTTGAACACCACTCTTTCATCGTTGAGAGTGTTCCTCCTGTTCGCCTTATATGAATACCGATGTATTTATGGATGATGGGTGGCAGCTTGTCTGCATTCTGTACGTCTTTCTGCTTTCCTCTTCATTTCTTTATAGGTCTTACATCCCACATCTTTCACGATTTGATCCATTTACGTCAGACGTGGTCTTCCTCTTTGTCTTTTTCCCTCGACATATCCCTCTATGATTGTGTTCAGGAATCCTTTATGTCTTGATAGATGGCCTGTAAATTACACTCTTCTTGCAACAATGATACTCCACAACTTCTCTTTTTACCAGCTCTTTCCAGAACGACTTCGTCTGTGACCTTGTAGATCCATTTTATTTTGACCATGCATCTATAGCTTCTGCTCTTCTTCTGTCTCGAGAGTCCATGTTTCACTCCCATAGCACGCCACACTCCATACACCTGATTTCAAAACTCTTTTCCTAATTTCAAGGCTGATGCTCTTAGACTTCAAGATGTCCTTCTTCTTGTTAAAAGCAGCCTTTGCTTGAGAAATTCTACTTCTCACTTCGGCCTAGCTCCTTCCATCCCTGGTAAGCTTACTCCCCAGATAAGTAAATTTATCAGACTGTTCAAGCAGTTCATTGTCTACATAAACTTGGAGTTTCCCTTGATATTTTTGTCGTATGCCATTACTTTTGTTTTTGCATTATTAATTCTCATATTATATTCTTCCCCCATATCTTTATCCTTTCTAAATACAACAAATGTATTCGAAATTGCGAATATTAATCTGCATCAGCTGTACGGTGTAATGGTGACATATGAAAATTTGTGTCGGGCTGGGACTCGAAGTCGGATTTCCCTTGCTATGACTGATTTTTAAATACGATATGCAGTGTCCGTGTTTATTGATATAACTAAGAAAATGTTCTTCAGACATGCATGTGAATACATTTCTTGTATTTACATTAGCAGCTGTAGTCGCCGTAGTGTCCGTTCCTTCAGACATGCATGCATGTCTGAAGGACATTTGCTTAGTTATATCAATAAACAAGGACACTGCACATCGTATTTATCCTTTCTATTCAGTAGAGCTAAAAGATCTTCAGCCGCGGTGGAGTAGTCGAGCGGTCTAAAGCGTCTCGCTGCGGAGCGCGCGGTTGCTCGCCGTGGAGGTTCGAGTCCTCCCTGGGGCACGAGTGTGTATGTGTTGTCATTAGGTTAGTTTACCTAGGTTCAAGTAGTTTGTAAGCTACGGACTGATGACCACGCAGTTTGGTCCGATAGATTTACAAACATTTGATACAGCAAGAAACGAGATTAATACTGAAGACGATATATCCTTGTTCATACAACAATCGATAAGAACGCAGAAGATGTACGGCGGAAACAACTGCAGTGTACAGTGTCAGAAATATTATTGCAGTCGGCGCTCAGCGATGTCCGAGGTATAGGCGAGGTACACGGCGCACTGAGAGGAAACCGAACCGGTCGCAAAGGCAGCGGGCGCAATATATGGCCGCCTTTGTGGCAATAACAGTGGGCGGCGCGTGCTAAAATTAATACCGCCGGTCGCGTAATAACGCGCCATTACAAAGGCGACTAAATTTAAGGCGAGAGTGGCCGGCCATGGCGGCTGGGAAGGGGGGGGGGGGGGTGGCGTTGATTCACGGCGCGGCAGCACGACTGCTACCTGCTACCTGCAGATAAGCGACCGCCAGATAACACAGAGCCTCTCAACAGCAGCGCACGCAGCCGCCTATCTGCACGATCCACTGCTAGCTGCGGCTGTTACACCAGCAGCAACTCACGCACATTGTGGCGTGGACAGATCTTGAGCTCATCCGGTGAGCATGAGACTTACTTCTCAGGGGGTGGGATCGAGCCACACGTTGGACGCCAAACTGTGACGTTCTAGCAAATAAATTAGGAAAACAAAATACTAACTGTGCTGTACTGTTCCTTGAACTGAAATTTGATGTACTATTAAATACTGAATTATGATATCCTTTTATATTGCTAATCGACTGCATTAGTCAAAGAACTGGTTTTAAAAATATTTAATGCTTTATGTTTTCCTAATTATTGCGTAAAAAGTTGATGAAAAAGTATATTGAAAAATAATAAAATGAATGGTTTCACTAATCACAGGCTAGACTCAGTCTGTGATATTTTAGCATGAGAATTGCCTATCAGTATTGTTATTGAGTTGGTTTATGTTCCAGGAGGCGATTCAATTATGATATTGTAGAAAAATATAAAAAAGCCAAGATCGCTGATTATCAATTTTTATTTAAGACGACCGGTTTCGCTGAACTATGTCAGCATCATCTGGTCCAATAAAATCATTTTACAAAGACATAATCTGTTAAAAAGGAATGACGGAAATTTAAAACATGCATGTCATTATAATAACACGAGAAGATACATCAATTAAATCCATAAGAGCAAGATCGGGCATATTTAGAGATGAGACATACCTTTTAATGTCAATCAGTTGCTATATAACATAATTTACATTGCAGAGGTGCACTATGTCATTATAATCGAACATAATTGTCACAGTGAGTGACAATAGCAAACTGATACATGATACAAGTCAAAGATAACGAATATGACGCCAGATGGCAGCACACACCAATGTAATATTAAAAACACAATGAGGTTAAAAACGTGTAGTACAGATTGTAAAAATAATTAGAAGTCATTTGAAAAAATATACTAATATCTACGTTGATGGCGTAATTAAGCTTATGCATACCACAAAAATATCTGTATAAACTGACAGTCAGTTATAAACGAAAAAACACCACACTTACAATGTAGCGGTCATACAATATTGGTTTGTGCATACCATAAGAATATCTGTATAAAACGACAGTCGATTAAAAACTATACAACAGTGGCCACAATGCAGCGGTGATACAATATTGGTTAATGCATATCACAAAATATCTGTATAAAACACCTGTCAATTATAAAATAATATACAACAGTGTCTACAATGTATCAGTCATACAATACTGGATCGTACATAAAACACAAACATCTGAATAAAAAGACAGTCAATTATAAAACAATACATGACAGTAGCCACAATGCAGCAGTCACGAAACATAGACATGGCCGCAACACCACAATAGATCAACCAACATAGCACAAGGTTTTGGTTATGGATCAGACCAAATGCTTTTAAAGGGGAAACAGCTGAAATGTTAGGTAGGAAACTGCTCCAGGTCTAGGTTTTAGGTATGACGTTTAATGTTTAGGTTGGAGATGTGACTTAATGTCTAGGTTTTGGATATGAAACTGAGCGTTCGGGTTAGGGATGTGATATACTATGAAATATGTGATATGATATTCAAGGTTGAGAATAAAGTGTGGTATAATGTTCAGATATTAGATAGAACTTTAAAGATTTTGGGTGGCAATGCGGAATACCAAAAGGTGATTGTTAAACAGAGTGTCTAGGTTTTAGGGTGGCAATGTAGTACACAGTGTATGTGATTGTTATACACAGTGACTAGGTTAAAGATCTAAGGTAAGACATAGTAAAAGTAAATGAAATGCTACATATAATTTTTCAATGTTAACTATACACTCTAAAAAAGACAGATTTATTATAGTAAGGAGAAGTTGAGATCCTGGAAGGATATGGTTATTGCTTAAATGTATATTAGGCAATAGAAGAAGGGTAGGAGTAAATATTCTTTACAGAAGATCATCAATGATGGTAAAAAAAAATTTTTTTTACAATAATCAAGCTGGTCATTGAGTATTTTATCTGGGGCTTTTTTGTTGTTACAGTATTGTTATTGTTGTAACGATCTGTCCACGCCACAATACAGGAAAAAAACAGTGCTATGAATCCGTTCAGTTTGGTCGGTAGACCTACTTGTATAAATTTCATTAAGATCTGAATCATTACAGTTTATTCCAGTGGCGTCCAGGATCGTCGTCCAAGTTTAAAACTAATTCTTAATAGTCCTATTTTATTTCAACACTCGTCCCTGAATCATTTAATAATTTCCTCTCTCGAGAAATCTTTATTGTCATCTCTACTAACTGTGTCGGTAAAGTATTTCTTTACGGAGTTCAGTATCTTCGTCCTCGTTATCCAGTCGAGTAAATTGATCCACCACGCAGTGTATGTTTAATGTAATAGTACGATCTTGCTTTCGTACAGTCGTCATAAAAGAAGTGTTCCGTACTTTCTCTTACGCTAAATGATAGATAGCATTCCACGGAGTACAGTGAGTCGTGAAACTGCAATATTCATTCCAAGATCGAAGTTTTGCTTGACGAATCGTTTCCGTATATTCCTTCTTCTGCTTGAGATACGGTGTTCGTAATATAAGATATAATCGTCTGGCAGCATTTGTTTTATTATTTTTCCCCCTCTGAGTCGTTAATTTGGTTGTCCACCATTGGACCGACCGCTTCTCTGATTTCAATCGAAAGGGTCATTTATTGTGAAGGCATTCTTGGCATTCTTGTATGCTATGTGGATAAATGATTTGTAATCAATAGGACCCCTTCTGTATCCTCTTCCCTTTCCGCCACCCTACTCAGTTTTGTCCATGTTGAGTAAAGTCACTGAGACAGATTCATTTAGTTGTTTACCTTCCAGTTCTTATGCAATAGACTTTTCAAAATCGTTCAAATTTGCTTCGTTGATTATGTACTTGATTCTGTGGAAGCAACTACATTAAATATTTCGTGTTCACAGAATATATGATGTTAACTGCGAGGGGGCAAAGCCAGAAACGTGTAACCAGCCGGGATTCGAACCTGTGTCTTCCGCTTTCTAGGCAGTTGCGCTGACCACTACACCACTGGGGCACAGTGATCACCGCACCTGCAAGGACTACCTAAGCACGCCTCCCGTCAGTCACAAATTGCCAGGTTTACCCTGCCCACAGTTGATGTCATATGTTCTGTGAATATGAAAGAATAACAACTGCAGGATCAGAAGTGACGTCTGTTCTTTAGGAACACACACACACACACACACACACACACACACACACACATATATATATATATATATATATATATATATATATATATATATATATATATATATATATAATGGGATAATTCGATGAACCGTGCAACTTTCGTAGTCGCAACATTTCCAGCAGAACTTTCCCCACTACCGCTCTCGAACGCTGTAATGTAACTCTATTCATTCACGATAAAAATCTTATTAACACTCAAATACGTTTCCACGTCTTGCCCCCTATCATCAGCAATTCTATCGTGCAACAAAGATTCCCGAGCGTTACTGTCGACGGTAATGAGCACTCCAGTTCCACTATGATATTTTAAAATGTTGTTTTGTTTATTAAAATCCATATTAAAATCGCACGTAATATCTATATGAAAACTGGCTGCATATAATTTGTGAGAACCTATGTTGACGTTGAGGACCATCGTGTCTTCATTTGGAAGTTGGTGTGGGATTATAGCGTCTATGAATTTCTTGCTAATGACCACTGTTGCTCTTTTTCTCTTTTTCATCGTGGTAAATACACCGTATTTTATTCCTATCCCAACAATGTTAATGTTTAATCAGTAGGGTTTTTGAAGAAATATAACGTGAATGTTGTGTTGTACAACAAAGTCCATAAGACTGACTTAGCCGCAGGACAAGATTGGAGATTATCTTGCATGCATTTTACGTAGTATGTTGCATTCCGTATATCATTTGAAAGTATATTATTAGAATTATGAGCGGATGGCAGGGTATCCATCGGTGTTCAGGTACTGTTTTATCATGGATGTGACATTGATCAATTTTGAATCCTGTGTCCTTGGAGATTATCTTGCATGCATTTTACGTAGTATGTTGCATTCCGTACATCATTTGAAGGTATATTATTAGAATTATGAGCGGATGGCAGGGTATCCATCAGTGTTCAGGTACTGTTTTATCATGGATGTGACATTGATCAATTTTGAATCCTGTGTCCTTTCCTAATGCCAGTTACGACTTTTGTAATTTGTTGCGAGCGTTCTTGGCTTTTACTTTGACGAGGGTTCTATCAGCCATTTGTCTCAAGGCTGCATAATCGTTCGTGTATTTTTTTGGCAATTGGTAACATCATTTTATATTTCCTGGTCGCCTTTACAAATGATATGAATTCGCCGGGTGATAAGAGAACCTCAACAGCTTATTCAGCAAAATGCGACATGTCATCTATTGATATATGTGGTATGGCTGAAGGACATTCTGAATTTTTATCATCACAGTCCTCTCTACATTCTACAGTTGAAGGCTGGAGAAGAGAAAGGAGTGGCTGACATAATCTTGTTGCAGATGCTGATGAAGATGATCTCATGACGCTGACACAGGAATTGAGTTAGTCGGCGCATTACTGAAAGTCATAGACTGACAAACAACTCTTTATAGTTTTCAAAATGCAATGCCAAGATCGCAGATTAATAATTTATTCAATGACGACCGGTTTTGGTGAACTGTGTCTGGTCACATATATATTTTACAAGCTGGTCATTTTGTTAAAAAATGGGTGTAAAATAATAAGAACAACATTGCACTTAGTTTCTATAAAAAAAAAAAAATAAAATAAAAAAAAAAAAAAAACATGACAGAATGGTCAATATTTCGTAAGCTGCCATGTTTTTAACTTGTGTATATTTTTATATAGTGACTAAGTGCAATGTTGGACTTATTATTTTATACCCATTTTTAACAAGATGACCAGCTTGTAAAATATATATGTGATCAGATGATGGTGACACAGTTCATCGAAACCGGTCGTCATTGAATAAATTATTAATGTGCGATCTTGGCATTTCATTTTGAAAACTATAAAACGATCAGATCGCCTCCAAAACCGACTATGTCAGGTAATCTAAACAAGTCTTTGGTAAGTTGTAAAATAGGACACTGAATTTCTGGTGCTCGATCTTCCCGACGAATATTCGATGCTTGAGAGTTATCAAAAGGTTTTAAATTTTGTTGGTCTATGTTCCGGCGGTTTCTCTCCAAACTAGGCGGAGAGATGTCGCAAACGTCTTTCATCCTGAGACTTATTTACTGCCTCTCTCGCTGGTATATTTGCCGAAGTTGCTGTTTAAAGAGCAGGGAAGTCACTGACATTCTTAATGTTAACGGCATTGTTAGTTTCTCTGACAACGTGAGCACAGTTTGTATTTACGCGACCTGAAGATTTACAATAATACGGCATCCACAGATAAATAGAACAGTGTATAGGTTGCCTTAGAATTGAACCTCCATTCTTGATGGTACTTCGTTGATGCCATCGATAATAAATTGTGGAATAGGCCTAAAAGACATCATTTGAGCAAACCCAGGAGTCTTTGATCCTGAAGGTATTCGCGCATAACTCCAAGGACATGACAGTACTTAGACATTGCGTTTACAATTAAGCTGGAAGGAAAAACAGCGTTTTTGAAACGTCGGAGGAAAGTAAGGGTACTTGTAATTGTAATGTCACTGTCTTCTATTAAAATATTAACGTGCTAGACTGGTAGAAGGAAAATACAAATATTTCCACCGATAATGTTGGACGAATCTGTAGTATTTGAAGCACAGGTAATAGCACTGACTGCTTTCAGTCTTGAATGACGGGATTAGGTACATTCTTCATGAGAACCTGTTTGCCTAAAGGAATGGTGTTGTCGTAGATGTTTGGTGGCGTATTGTGGCATACAGCTGCGATTGCTTGGTGGAAGCATCGGTACGCGCATGATGGATGGCTGGATGAGTTGTTGAGGGCAGAGGACTCAAACTGCCAAGGTCATGAGTCCCCTGGTAGGCAGGAGAAGGATAGGAAAGGAGGGGAAGCGAAAGGAAATGCAGTTCAGGGAGAAAGACTACACTAGCTCGGACCCCGTGCTCCTTCCGTACGTTTTCACGAAAGAACCGTGAGCCTCCAGGTGAGCGCGCATATGAACACGCACCATCGGTGTTTCGATGAAGCTAAGCGCTGACCGCAGCGCCGCCGCGTATCAGGTCGTAGATCCAGCCATGGCCGGCAACTAACTTTGTCCTGCGAATGAAAAAAAATGTTCAAATGTTTGTATAGTCTATGGGACTTAACTACGGGGTCATCAGTCCCTAAACTTACAAACTACTTATGAACTACTTACGAACTAGGACGGCACAAATATCCATGCCCGAGGGGGGATTCGAACCCCCGACCGTAGTGGCTGTGCAGACCGTGACTGGAGCGCCTCAGTCTCCTCGGCCACCGCGGCCGGCTGCGAATGAATAATGTACACTACTGGTCATTGAAATTGCTACACTAAGAAGAATTGCAGATGATAAACCGGTTTATATATATTATACTAGAACTAACATGTGATTACATTTTCACGCAATTTGGGGGCATAGATCCTGAGAAATCAGTACTAGAGGTCAGAAACGGGCCGAGTATGAGCCCGGTCTTGCGGGTTGCATACACTACAAACGCCTGCCTTCAACCCCGCTGTAATTGCGCGAATACAGCGAGCCCAAGTGCGCTGGCGCAGACGCCCCGTCATACTCGCGGGCTCGTAGCCACCAGACGTGAGCTCCACCGGTACTCGACGCCCCATACCCATACTCGCTGTCTCCGTGAGCTCGGCGACCATATGTTTCTAACTCATACAAATCTACAGTTTTATTCCGATCTTAATGAAATGTTGCATACTTGATCTTCAAAATAAGAGGAATATCACTGCCTACACAATGTTCCATGTGGTGGATGGAGAAGGCTACTTTACTCACAGAATTCGATAAAATCAACAGTTTTCTTACGATTCTGTCGAAATTTTGCACACTTGATCTTCAGCTCAAGTATTCATCAGTTTCTTTCTGCAATGTGTCGAGACAACTTCATACCATTGTACTGGAAATAATTACCACACATTCATGCTATATTCTCAACTCATTCAATAAATTTAATAATTCTTTCAGCTCACTACAATGTTCTTGCAGATAAAAGGAAACATTTGTCACTCCATATTAAGAAAACAATTCGCAGAAGATTTTACATATATTATAGTTTGATGTAATAAAGGCTTAAATTTATTTTCATTACTGTGTAGCATCCAATTAAGTGAAGTATTACACGAAAATTAAAAATGTGCTTTGGTAAAAACACATTGCATAGACTTTTTGGTTCTTTCGATTTTTGATCAAAAGTTGCTGTGTTTGAAATGTAGACAATATTCTGACTTTTCTTAATTAGTTTTCGAGGCACTGGCGCTCCCATTTCCATCCCAGCGCATCGGGAATCATGTGGTAATATCAATCGTCAAATTTCATACTCATTTTAGCGACGAAGTATCGCTTTATTTATTACTGCACTGAAAATATCACCAAATAAATGTGAATGGAAAATCTGGAAGATGTCAAACTACTACGAAGACAAGTAATGCTGATTTTACATCGGACTGACTAACAGGCAGTTTTCAGAAGTATAGTATGGAATTATATAGGACGCCATTGACTTAAATTAATGTATTTTGCAAGATTAAAAAAATGTTTGTAAATCTATCGGACCAAACTGCGTGGTCATTCCGTAGCTTACAAACTACTTAAACTAAACTAACCTAAGGAGAACACACATACACACAATCATGCCCCAGGGAGGACTCAAACCTCCGACGGCGATATTTTGCAAGAGACTATTGCAAATGAACCGGAATTGGCGGTATCTTTCAGGCATGGTATACGTTGAAATCTCACAATTGTGTGTGTTTTAACCAAACGAATGCCTTATTTCATTTATTAATAAAAAATGACCTAGGTTTCGAATCATAAGCTCGTCTTCCAGTAAATAAATGATACAAAAAATGACAACGAAGAAAAGATATACGTACCAACTCCCGAAGATATAGAATGTTGACTTGAGCTTTAAATTTTATCTTCGAGATTCTAACCACATTATGTATGGATTCAAAATTTCTTTAGCATTAATTACAGTAACTAACACAATTCTGACAAAATTATCTAGATTTTTACTAGTTCCTTAGGAACAAAAGCTTGGTTTTGTTTATTTAAGAAGCCATAAAATGTTGCATCCATTTATCTACTACACTGTCCACGATGTCCTACTACGAAATTAAATTTTCTGCGTTGGTTGTTGGTCATATGATGTTACAATATATCACTAAACAAAACTGTATAGATATAAGTACGCATTAACTGAAAAGTATAATGCACAAATTAAAAGAGAACTTAAATATTGAAAAACGAATCACTGGTCTATGACAAACACTTTCAGTTGTAAGGCAATATTGTTCCGACAGCCAATAATCTATGGACTGGGCGATCACTCCCGCCGAGGGTTTGGGTCATCCCGCAGACATGTGTGTGTGTGTGTGTGTGTGTGTGTGTGTGTGTGTGTGCGTGCGCGCGCGTGTGTAAGTTGGTTTCAGTAGTTTGCAAGTCTATGGACTGATAACTATAGCAGTAGGGTACAATAGTTTTACATACATCGTAACATTTTGAAGAACCAACAATAGTGCCACTTTGGATACAGAGCGTACGGCAGAGTGCTCGCCCGCTCCCCGCCTCCCCTTTCTGTGCCTCACATTCGGCTGCAGCGACACGCAGCCCAGCGCTGTTCAGGTGCAGTACAGGTCGCATCAGCTTCGCGCCCCCTCTACTGCCAGTCTGCGCGACCCCATTAGACTGCGCTGTGCCGCCCGTCTGTTTGCCTCCGAGTCAGCCACTGTGCTGCTTGGTTGCGCACGTGGGACGTAGAATGAAACATTTCCATCACTCTCCTTAGCGACGGATACTAAAGCGTGTACTGCCACAGTATTACCCGTTCAACTTATAATGGCCATTTCAGTGCTGCGAACTGTTGACTTGTTCTAGCATTTATTTCGTATGGCGTACGACCGTTATAATTACGCTCATTGGTACATATACAACAGATAATACAACTGTATATTTTGTTAACTCATTCCTGAACACAAAAGCAATCGAAATGAATATTAAGTATATAAATGTATTGTTTTAAGATAAAACACAGCGGCAGCATTCTTCCGAAGGAAAAATATGTGAACTGAAAAAAAAAAAAAAAAAAAAAAAAAAAAAAACCTGCAATGTTACTATGGAATAACTGGAGCGAATGCATAATACATTTTCTATAAATATATTCTTCTACAGAAAATTGAACGAAATTAAAAAAAAATTATTTTGCAATGTAATAATTTGGTTTTATGGGTAGCTGATAAAGATACATTTGCTGTTAATACCAGAATCTAAAAAAAATATTGAGGTACAGGCTAATAACTAAAAGGAAGATGTCCTCACTGGCAGGATGGACGCTGGTGTAGGTTTGTCATTCACCCTGCTGAGCCGTAGTTTGAGTAGTAGATGAAAACTGAAAATTATTCAAGCTTTCCTTATAAATGTACTTTGTGACGACGTATGTTTGCGCGATACCTATCCATTTCAGCAAACTCTCAGATTACGTAGCCGCACTGTGACAATAGCCTGAGTGTACAATGCGGCGGGTCGCAGTGGCCGAGCGGTCTGCGGCGTGTCAGTCACAGTCTGCACGGCCGCTGCGGTCGGGGGTTGGATGTTTGTGCCATCTTTAGTATAAGCTAGTTCATAAGTAGTTTGAAAGTTTAGGGACTGATGACCCGTGGTTAAGTCCCATAAGCTCTACAAACAATTGAACATTTTCGTATAATGCGGGGCCACGTGCGTCGATTGTGTACTGTCGAGTGTGGTCGGACGCCTTCGGCCCTCTCTGGCCGTGAACAAAGTTTGGATCAGCGCGCTGCCGTCGGCAATTGTAAAGTGAACAGGAAGTACTAGTCGCGACGTAACACGGCAGTTAAGTGCCCGATCTCGCTTTGTTGCGTATCACTGGCAGAGCGAAAATGACCGACTCTAGCGATGCGTAGCGTCTAATGAATCTGTTAGTTGTGAGACCGTAGAGGATGCGAAAATAAAATTAAATGATGGAGTGTACGTACTTGCAAATATGCTGAAGAAGAGAAAGAGTGGCGCCTGGGAAACGTTTGTAGTGAACGCTGCAGATGGAAAATACACGAAGTATGTACATTGCAGAGAAAACGGTTGTATTCTTGTCTATTCTACCTCTTCTGTCGACCAAAAACACAGGCTACGGAACAAAGTGTGGAGTAAGCTCCCCCCACCCCCCCTAACGAAACAAAATCTTATAAATGATGGTACCCCGGTTATGATTTAGTAGAATTCGTAAGTGAAGTACCTTGCACCATGTACCAGACGAATCTTACGTAGCCAGTGACCTTCCGCTAGTTTTGAATCTCAAGTGTGTGAAATTTCATAAAGATCGTAATAAAACTTTAGATTTTATAGAATTGTTAACTGAAGTACCCACCGCCATGTACCACACGAATCTTACGTAGCCGGTGATCTTCAGCTAGTCTTGTCGTCAAGTGCGCGAAATTTCATCAAGTTCGAAATAATAGTATAAATTTTGTAAACTATATACGAAAAGTAAACTCCGCCATCCACCACGTAAATCTTATGTAGGCCGTGATCTTTATTTTGGTCAAGTGTGCAAATTTCATCAAGATCATGATAAAAACGTAAATTGTAAGAAATTCTTTTTAGCTGAATCACCGCCGGCCGCGGTGGCCGAGGGGGCTAAGGCGCTCCAGTCACGGTCTGCACGGCCACTACGGTCGGGGGTTCGAATCCCCCCTCGGGCATGGATATTTGTGCCGCCCTAGTTCGTAAGTAGTTCATAAGTAGTTTGTAAGTTTAGGGACTGATGACCCCGTAGGTAGGTCCCATAGACTATACAAACATTTGAACATTTGAACATTTAGCTGAATCACCCTCTGCCATGCACTACACGAATCCCTGCAAGTGTGTCCTTTCTCTTGTTTTGAAAGTGATGAGTGATCATTTCATCAAGTTTGAAATAAAGCAGGTGTAAGTAATACAAAATCATAGGTAATTATCTCGTGGAAGTTGTATCTGTCGCGAAAATTCTGCGCGCCTTCCGTTACGAGTCACAGGCTAGGCTCTCCAGGCTCGTCTCAGCTCGTCTAGCCAGGCTCGCTGTACCCGTTGCGCCCGCCGACCTCTGCGGGTTCCGTGTAACCGACAGCGCGGCTCGTGAGTCTGCTGCTGCTGCGGGTACCGCCAGGCCCGGCGAAGGCGGCGAGCCGCGTCGGCAAGCCCACGAGCGCAGCGGGCCGAGCCGGTGACGTCATAAAGCCCGCTAGCGGGTTTTAAGCAACATTTGGAAGCCAGTTTCGGATCTCTAATCAATACCCAGAACAACCACCTCTGGCCGTAGTAACGGCTTTAATACGCCTGGGCATTCAGTCAAACAGAGCTTGGATGGCGTGTACAGGTACAGAGGCCCATGCAGCTTCAACACGATATCACAGTTCATCAAGAGTAGTGACTGCTGTTTTGTGACGAGCCATTTGCTCGGCCACCATTGACCAGACGTTTTCAATTGGTGAGATATCTGCAGAATGTGCTGGCAGGGCAGCAGCTGAACATTTTCAGTATCCAGAAAGGCCCGTACAGGACCTGCAACATGCGGTCGTGCATTATCCTACTGAAATGTAGGTTTTCGCAGGGACCGAATGAAGGATAAAACTACGGGTCGTAACACATCTGAAATGTAACGGCCACTGTTCGAAGTGCCGTCGATGCGAACAAGAAGTGACCGACGCGTTTAATCAATGGCACCCCATACCACCACGCCGTGTGATAGCCAGAATGGCGATGACGAACACACGCTTTCAATGTGCGTTCAACGCGACATCGCCAGACACGGATGCGACCATCATGATGCAGTAAACAGAACCTAGATTCATCCGAAAAAATGACGTTTTTCCATTCGTGCACCCAGGTTCGTCGTTGCGTACACCATCGCAGGCGCTCCTGTCTATGATGCAGCGTCAGGGGTAAACGCATTCATGGTCTCCGCGCTGATAGTCCATGCTGCTGCAAACGTCGTCGAACTGTTCGTGCAGATCGTTGTTGCCTTGCAAACGTCCCCATCTGTTGACTCAGGGATCGAGACGTGGCTGCACGATCCTTTACAACCATGCGGATAAGATGCCTGTCATCTCGACTGCTAGTGATACGAGACCGTCGGGATCCAGGACGGCGTTCCGTATTGCCCTCCTGAAGTCATTGAGTCCATATTATGCTAACAGTCATTGTATCGCGACCAACGCGAGCAGCAATGTCGCGATACGATAAACCGCAATCGCGATAGGCTACAATCCGAACTTTATCAAAGTTGGGAACGTGATGGTACGCATTTCTCGTCCTTACACGAGGTATCACAACAACGTTCCACCAGGTAATTTCGGTCAACTGCTGTTTGTGTATGAGAAATCGGTTGGAAACTTTCCTCATGTCAGCACTTTGTAGGTGTCGCCACCGGCGCCAACCTTGTGCGAATGCTTTGGAAAGCTAATCATTTGAATATCACAACATCTTCTTCCTGTCGGTTCAATTTCGCGTGTGTAGCACATCTTGGTGGTGTAGCCATTTTAATGGCCAGGAGTGAATGTATCGTAAATAAATTAGGCTTAATACACCTAACAAAATTGTCAAATCAAAAAACTCGCTCAAATGACTGTATAACCAAAAACTGTAACACATTCTTCTAGAAAATAGAAAGGAAAAATCCACATAAGATGACACAATGATGACGTTTGGGGATTAAAACAAAACAAAGTGTCTTGCATAAGGCGGATTTAACCACAAATCTATTGCAGCAAGCACGGAAGATACAAGAGCTGCACCATCACTGGGTGATCAGTCCACAGGATGTGGTTAAGAAAGCACCACAGCGGCACTTTGGCGGGTCCTCTCGACGGAAAAGATAGCCATGCGTTAACCAGGTATGGTCAATACACAGGCTGCAGAGAACTACTGATTTCTGATGAGAGTCCGTGAAGACTCCCTTGCGGCCGAAGAGAGCTCTGCGAGGGTTATTGAGTAGAAGGGGTGGGGATAGGCTGGTGGAGTAGGGGCCTCCTCCCATGGGACAGGCCGAGAGACGCTGCGTCGCAGTCGTATTAGGCGGCTGCGCTGCCGGGTGAGCACCCCGCCGAATACTGATGGCGCGCTCTCTGCAGGCAGGCGCTAAACTGGCCCACAGGGAGGACACGCCCACTCACAGCGGTTCCCCGTTCAAGCGTCCACCCTCCAACCCAGTTACAGGGAACGTGTTAGTCCATGTTGACCAGAGAAGGAAAGAGCTCGACAAACAGTTCCAGTATCCTAACCTACTGGTGCCCAGAGTTACATCAGTGTTCCACAGGGAGGACACACCCACTCACAGCGGTTTCCCATTCAAGCGTTCAGCCTCCAACCCAGTTACAGGGAACATGTTAGTCCATGTTGACCAGAGAAGGAAAGAGCTCGACAAACAGTTCCAGTATCCTAACCTACTGGTGCCCAGAGTTACATCAATGGTCCACAGGGAGGACACGCCCACTCACAGCGGTTTCCCATTCAAGCGTTCAGCCTCCAACCCAGTTACAGGGAACGTGTTAGTCTATGTTGACCAGAGAAGGAAAGGGCTCGACAAACAGTTCCAGTATCCTAACCTACTGGTGCCCAGAGTTACATCAATGGTCCACAGGGAGGACACGCCCACTCACAGCGGTTTCCCATTCAAGCGTTCAGCCTCCAACCCAGTTACAGGGAACATGTTAGTCCATGTTGACCAGAGAAGGAAAGAGCTCGACAAACAGTTCCAGTATCCTAACCTACTGGTGCCCAGAGTTACATCAATGGTCCACAGGGAGGACACGCCCACTCACAGCGGTTTCCCATTCAAGCGTTCAGCCTCCAACCCAGTTACAGGGAACGTGTTAGTCTATGTTGACCAGAGAAGGAAAGGGCTCGACAAACAGTTCCAGTATCCTAACCTACTGGTGCCCAGAGTTACATCAATGGTCCACAGGGAGGACACGCCCACTCACAGCGGTTTCCCATTCAAGCGTTCAGCCTCCAACCCAGTTACAGGGAACATGTTAGTCCATGTTGACCAGAGAAGGAAAGAGCTCGACAAACAGTTCCAGTATCCTAACCTACTGGTGCCCAGAGTTACATCAATGGTCCACAGGGAGGACACGCCCACTCACAGCGGTTTCCCATTCAAGCGTTCAGCCTCCAACCCAGTTACAGGGAACGTGTTAGTCTATGTTGACCAGAGAAGGAAAGGGCTCGACAAACAGTTCCAGTATCCTAACCTACTGGTGCCCAGAGTTACATCAATGGTCCACAGGGAGGACACGCCCACTCACAGCGGTTTCCCATTCAAGCGTTCAGCCTCCAACCCAGTTACAGGGAACATGTTAGTCCATGTTGACCAGAGAAGGAAAGAGCTCGACAAACAGTTCCAGTATCCTAACCTACTGGTGCCCAGAGTTACATCAATGGTCCACAGGGAGGACACGCCCACTCACAGCGGTTTCCCATTCAAGCGTTCAGCCTCCAACCCAGTTACAGGGAACGTGTTAGTCTATGTTGACCAGAGAAGGAAAGGGCTCGACAAACAGTTCCAGTATCCTAACCTACTGGTGCCCAGAGTTACATCAATGGTCCACATGGAGGACATGCCCACTCACAGCAGTTTCTCGTTCAAGCGTCTAGCCTCTAACCTAGTTACAGGGAACTTGTTAGTCCATGTTGAACAGAGAAGGAAAGAGCTCGACAAACAGTTCCAGTATCCTAACCTACTGGTGCCCAGAGTTACATCAATGGTCCATGTGATGCCACACAAGTCTTAAGTGCGCGTCATGTACTTTCGCCAGGCGCCGCCATGCAAGCACGGCACGGCATTCTTAAGATGTCAGCCACGAGCGCCCTCCACTGCAACCCCGCTCGTGGCCACCCTTAAACGGTATCAGCCACTTGGCAACAGGACAGACACTAGATAAGACTCTCGTCAATAGGCAGGTCTAAACCTAGTTAAACTATGAATCAGCATTACACTAGTCTGCAGTCATGAAACTTGTAAAAGTTAAGTAATGTTTCTACGAAATATATATTTTGTTATAATCTAGCTTGGTGTTTCTAGTTTCTGCTGTCCCACTGGCTGGTCACCTCAGAATCCGTACCCGCACACGCGTGCATCCTATTTCCCTGTGTCGGTCTCTCTCCACTCGGCCACCGACACCCAGGACAACCGGCGGCAAAAGACACAAAAGTCCATGTGCCATGGCAGGACTTTCACAGGTCCTTTTTGTACAGCTATGCACTTCTACATTATTGTTATTTTTATACAAAATAGGAGTAAACGTTTCGTCGGTTTAAGCTTAAAAATCAAATGTTTGTACAGCTTATGGGACTTAACTTACAAACTACTTATGAACTACTTACGAACTAGGACGGCACAAATATCCATGCCCGACCGTAGTGGCCGTGCAGACCGTGACTGAAATCCCCTCGGTCACCGCGGCCGGCGTTTAAGCTTACCCCACAAACTGCACTTCATATTTATTATGTCTAAACTACCATTAAAAAAGCAACTATATCAACTACCTTACCCAATCACAATTTATGACAATCTACATATTTAAACAATTTAGCGGGTATACCTTTTAGAGGCAACCTCATAAACCACAGACATTGCCGAGGTGGGGTCGCTTGCGTGCCTCTACGATACAGATAGCCGTACCGTAGGTGCAACCACAGCGGAGGGGTATCTGTGGAGAGGCCAGACAAACGTGTGCTTCCTAAAGAGGGGCAGCAGCCTTTTTATTAGTTGCAGGGGCAACAGTCTTGATGATTGACTGATCTGGCCTTGTAACATCAGCTAACATGGCTTTGCCATGCAGTTACTGCGAACGGTTGAAAGAAAGGGGAAACTACAGTTGTTAATCAGCCCAAGGACATGCAGCTCTACAGTATGAATATATGATGAGGCATCCTCAGCGGTAAAATAATCGGAGCGTCGAATGTTCTATCCCTTAATCGCATAGGCAAGTTAAAAATTTGAAAATATAAATGGATAAGTTAGATATGGTGGGGATGAGGACTTTTCGTCAGGTGAGTACAGGGTTATAAATTCAAAATCAGTTGGTGATAACGAAGGAGAAGGACTAATAATGATTAAGAAAGTAGGAAAGTGGATAAGTTACTATGAACATCTTAGTGAACGCATTATCGTAGCAAGAAAAGACACTAAGCCATCACCGACCACAGTAACGCGTTTATTTGCCAACTAGCTCTGCCGACGATGAGAAGATAAAAAAAATGAATGAGGAAATAAAAGAAATTATTCAGATCGTTAAAGGAGAATAAACCTTAATTGTGTTGGGTGAGTGGAACTCGGTAGTAGGTAAGAGAAGAGAAAGAAAAGTAGTAGGTGAATATGGACTGCGGAAAAGGAATGAAAGAGGAGATCGCCTTGTAGAATTTTGTGCAGAGCACAAGTTAATCTCAAACTCTACATCCATACCCCGCAAGCCACCTGACGGTGTGTGGCGGAGGGTACGTTGAGTACCACTATCGGTTCTCCTTCCTATTCCAGTCTCGTTCGCGAATAGAAAGAATGTCGGCATGCCTCTGTGTGGGCTCTAATCTCGCTGATTTTATTCTCATCATCTCTTCGCAAGATATACGTAGGAGGGAGCAATATACTGTGAGACTCCTCGGTAAAGGTATGTTTTCTAAACTTCAACAAAAGCCCGTACCGAGCTACAGAGCGCCTCTCTTTATTCCACCGTATCAATCATCTCCGTAAAGAAACTTCCTGGCAGATTAAACCGGAACCGGAACCGGGACTCGAACCTGGGGAAAAAAACAGGGAACTTCCAATGTTATCCACAAGGTCATTTATATACATTGTGGCACACCTCACATCAATCTTACTTCGGAAGACTTCTCTCTACATGCTGTGTTCTGTTATCTCAGTCATTATAGTCGAACATAATACGTGCTCCAAAATTCTACAACTGATCGACGTTAGAGATATAGGGTCATAGTTCTGCAAGTCTGTTCGAAGTCCCTTCTTCAAGACGGGGATGACTTGGGCAATTTTCTAATATTTTGGAACGCTACGCTCTTCTAGAGACCTAGGTACACCACTGCAAGAAGTGGGGGCAAGGTCCTTCGTGTATTCTCTGTAGAATCGAACTGGTATCCCATCAGGTCCTGCGACCTTTCCTCTTTTGAGCTATTTTGTTTTCCTATCCCTCTGTCATTTATTTCGATATCTGACAATTTGTCATCTGTGCAATAATCTAGGGAAGGAACTACAGTGCAATCTTCCTCTGTGAAACAACTTTGGAAAAAGACATTTAGAATTTCAGCGTTTCGAATGTCATCCTCTGTTTCGGTACCATTTTCGTACCAGAGTTTTTTGCTTTGATCCATCTAATGCTTTGACATAAGAACAAAATTTCTTAGGATTTTCAGCCAACTCAGAACATAGCACTTTACTTTCGAATTCGCTGAACGCCGCTCGCATAGCCCTCCTCACGCTACATTTCAAAAAATGTTCAAATGTTTGTAAAGCTTATGGGTCTAAACTACGGGGTCATCAGTCCCTAAACTTACAAACTACTTATGAACTACCTAATCCTAAGGACGGCACAAATATCCATGCTCGAGGAGGGATTCGAACCCCCGACCATAGTGGCCGTACAGACCGTGACTGGAACGCCTCAGTCGCCTCGGCCACCGCGGCCGGCACGCTACATTTCGCTTCGAGTAATTTTTGTTTGTCTACAAGGCTTTGTCTATGTTTATGTTTGTAGTGAAGGTGGCTTGCGTAGCAGTTTTCTAACTAGGTTGTTGTACCACGGTGGCTCCTTTCCATCTCTTACGATCTTGCTTGGCACATACTCATTCAATGCATATTGCACGATGGCTTTGAACTTTGTCCACTGTTCCTAAACACTATCTGTACTTGCGATAAAACTTCTGTGCCGTCAAGTTCTCTGAAATCCGCTTTTTGTAACTTTTTCCTAACAGAAAAATCTTCCTAAATTTTTTTAATATTTCTATTTACAGCAGAAATCGCGGATGCTGTAACCGCTTTATGATCGCTGATTTACTGATCTGAATTAACGGTTTCGAATAGCTCGGGTCTGTTTGTCACCAGAAGGTTTCAGCGACAACAGCTGCTGAGCCAGGAGGCCTATAGAAACATACAATTATCATGATCTAGCCTTCTTAAACCATGACCTTCACCAAAATTATTTCACATTTCGGATCTCCGTCGATTTCCTTCGATACTAGCGCACTTTTTATCGCTATAAACACACCTCCCCCTTCACTGTCCAGCCTATCTCTGCAGTATACAATCCAATCTGGGGTTAGAATTTCTTACTGTTTACATCTGGCTTCAGCCAACTTTCCATCCCAAGTATTGAGTGGGCATTGTGGCCGTTTATTAATGAGAGCAGTTCTGGGACTAATAATACACTGCAGTTAACTAATACTACACTGATCTTATCATTACCTGTTGCGTTCTGAGTACTCCTACGTTGTCGCGGATCAGGAGGCGTCTTGTAGGGCACAGGAACGGAATTCTCTAACGTAAAAAAAATAAAAATAAAAAAAAATAAAAAATAAAAAGTTGTAGAGCACGCCTGACCTATTCAGGGGGATCCTACATTTCTTCATCCAATAGCGGAGGTCAAGAAATTTGCACCCCAGATCTCCGCAGAATCGTCTATTCCTCTGGTTTAAGCCTTCCACTCGGCTTCAAACCAGAGGACCTCGATCGATTCTGGTAACGACAGTACAAATAGTTAGCTCAGATTCCAACCCATGAGCGAGGCTTTTAGCCTTCACCAATTCCGCCAACCGCCTGTATGAACTGAGGATGACTGAACCCAGACGGCAGGAGTCAATGGTGCCGACATGAGCAACAACGCAGTCGGGTGCACCCAGTGCTCCCTATCGCCGCCGGAAGGGCCTCCTCCACATCTCGGATGAGACCCCAGGCAAGCAAACAAAGTGCATACGGGCCTTCTTCGCCAACCTTTGCGCTGTTTCCCTAAGGGGCTCTCTCACCCTAACATTGGAGCTCCCAATCACTAATATAGCCCCCCGTGCGCATGCTCGGACCCTGCTGAAGGAGCGGCCACATATCCACTCACAGGCAGAACGCCCAGCCTCCATATTTACCCTCCGCCCCGAGCGATGCGAACGCCGTTGAACGCGCCACACCCCTTGCGGAGAGGGTGTCTCAACCGCGTCCGGTACATGAGAAGATGTCCCTACAGCAGGGACAGTGGGTGAAGCATGTAACACCTCAGGTGTCCCATGCGACGCACCAGACTCCCCACTGCCGCAACACTCCGAGACAGCAGCCTGAAGACGGCTGACTGCGGCCAACAGCACGCTCAGCTAATCGCGAACAGCGGCCAGCTCCTCCTACGTCCGTACACAGCAGGCACACATCATATCCATTCTAAAAAATCAACACTTGTCTGTAGAGAGTTAAGTATCAACTAGTTACTAGCGCGAGTTTATAAAAATTTAACACCTCTAAGCCCACGAATAAATAAGAATAGTTCGCTCCTACTTAGCTGAAACTCTGCTGGTGCTGCTGACTGTGCCTGGCGCCCAACACTACCTGTCAAATACGCGAGAGTAAACTATTAAATTATGATAGTGCAGTGAACGATTTGGCTGTGACGGCAGCTGACACTGGCTTAATCCTCATTAAAGAAGGTCATATACGTAGATGAGACCAGGAGACACTGGGAAGTCCCAGATTGACTTGTAAGGCAACGGGTTATGTACCAGGTTTTAAACAGTAAGACATATTCGGGGGCAGATATAGACTCTGAGCATAACTTATTGCTTATGAACTATATTAAAAGTTTAAAACTTAAGATACTGAAAAAAGGCAGAAATATAAGGAGATGGATTCTGGACAAATTGAAGGCAACAGAGGTGGTTGAGAGTTTAGGAAGGAGCATTAGGCAAGAATTGCCTGAAACTGGGAAAAGTAATACACTAGAAGAAGAATGGGTAGCTCTAAGAGATAGCCGCAGAGAATCATATAGGCAGACGGACAAGGCCTAATAGAAATCCTTGGATAACACAGGAGATGGTGAACTTGATTGACTAAAGGAGAAAATATAAAAATTCATCAAGTGAAGCAGGGAAAAAGGAGTACAGACATCTGAAAAAATGAGGTTGACACGAAGTGCAGACTAAGCAGGAGTGGCTTGAGCGTAGAAGAATTTTTAAGTAGGGGATAGTTACCGCCTACGGAAAAATAAGACACATTTGGAGACAAGAAAAGCAGTGGTATGAATATCAAGAACTCATACGGGAAACCAGTACTAAGCAAAGAAGGGGAAGCTGAAATGTGGAAGGAATACATAGAAGGGTTATACAAAGGAAATGAAAGCCGTGTTCTAGAAATAGAAACGAATTACAGGAAGATAGGATTGGAGATAATATACTGCAAGAAGGATTTGACACAAGTAAGAGATTCAAGTACAAACATGGTCACTGGAGTAGATGCTGTTCCTTCTGAACTGCTATTATCGTTACGAGAGCCAGTCATGATGAAAGTTCCACCTGGTATGCAAGGTGTATGAAACAGGGAAAATACACTCAGAATTCAATTCCAACTCCTATGAATCAAAATAAGTAGGGAAGTGGTCAAAGCATTTAATTCTGTGATATTCAAATGTATGATATTTTGGAAGGGAAATTGTATGCGCGGAAGGATAAAATTTTGGGAGCAGGTAGAGCAAGCTTTCGAACGCTTGGGAAGGGACTCGTACCTTGGACGCGGTAGTGAGAGGTTTTCAATGAAGTGCATAAGCTTAATAATAATAAACTGCATAAAACATTATTTACTCCAAAAACGAACAAGCTTCAAACCAGAGGTCTATATGGGGAGTTTCGTGTTTTGCACTTATAAAAAGTTCCGTTTCTAGATCATTAAGTGACTGTTGATCCATATTTTTCCCACTCCTCAAATGTGATTCGGCGTAGTTCTATCAGAATTGTTGGTTAGTTGGCTCGTTCAAAAAGCAACCTTTGTAATTTATACCAGGTATTTTCGGTAGGATTCAATGCTGGAGTACATGCTGGCTATTATACTCTTTCGATGTTGTTATCATGCAAAAACGCATTGACAAGATGTGCACGATTAGCGCTAGAATGATGTATTAAAACGAATGCTGCCGATATATCAGACGATGTAATACCTATATATCTCTGCACCCCCTCCACGTCCGAACATCACTATGGGTCTCTCCGATATAACTGGAAACTTCCCTTTATGACAGAGCTTCCTAACACAAAGTAACAAAGCGGTTAAGATCGAACTTTGAAATATACTTTGTATACATGGCAGACCTACAGTCAACACAAGCATTCTTCCTGGTATTTGAAACTGATCTGCCCAACAAGCTTAAATTTCATAGAGTTGCGATTGGTCCGCCATGTTTGAGGCAAATCGAACTGGCGTCCGCCATGTTATTTGGGGTATCGGCTGACAGCTCGTATGCCACACCCACTCGAGAATTGTACCTATTTACAGTTCCATGGTTTAAATAAAGATTGATTATTGAATACGGATGTGCATCAAGTACAGTTAGACTTCTTCGAAGCTGCGAATTGACGAGCCTGGTAGTAAATTTCCTAAAAATGCGATAATGAAATATCACGAACTTGTCAGTATTACAGTTCCAGTACGAAGTATAACAGTTAGATGTGGTTTGCAATAACAACAAAAGTGACGCTGTGAAAATATTTGTGTCGATCTTAATGCAAGTACATGGTTTAAGCGAACTTCGAAACATACAGTGAGTAGTACGTGTTATGACGAACAATTAAGACCAGGGATTTGCATCTGTTGTTAATTTGTTGTAACAACTGCTTTCATAAAGTCTATATACATTTATCTGGTGTTTACTAAACCTATTAAGTCTACAAACTAGTAAAATTGCTGTTAATAGGTTTTTGTTGTTAACTCTGGTGGACGAAATTTGCTCACAAAAGAATTCCACGTCGAAATAGGATGTCGTTAATAACCTTCGTTGTTGCCACGCTAAAATAAGCACATATTTTTTACAAAGAACACAGACATATACAAATGAAAAAATTCTGGCTGCCACTACTGCTTCCACACTTTGAACTGGTTGCATGTCAACCATGCTGGATCAAGTATTGTCAACAGCAAATGAAAATACTTTTAAAGTAGGTGTAAACTCTCAAATGTGTGGTTCCGTCAACCACAGGAGCGACAGAAGGAGAAATGTCTCAAACCAGACTATGTAGCAAACTGAGCATTTTGTATGGTGTGTACTTCAAGGGAATTGCAAGATAGGTCATCTGAAGCTTCACTCTTGGGGCAGCTAAGTGCCATCAGTCAGTAATTTTGTTTGAGTACAGACAGACTGAGATCAAACAAGGCAAAACATTTGGAATTCTTGGACGATTTACCTGTCGTTTCATCACTTCAATTTGTGCATTTAAATGCTTACCACGCTTTAGGCATATTTCATGAGCAATAATTGTATAGGCAATACACACTAAATACAATATAAAGTAAACACTTCAAGCTCTACAACAACATAAGATAGTCATACTCCTCTCAAATGTACTGACCAGCAAAATATGGCGGCCGAATTTACAGAAGTTGCCGCAAAAAGCGCTGTAACTCGCGCGTTAGCCACTCTATGAAATTTAAGCTCGTTTGATCTGCCACATTACCCACTCCGTCGCAATGGCACTCTTCGTCCGTGATTGTTTACATCTTCGTCCGTCTTGAGTGACATTTATGGACATCTACATCTACATGGGATACTCTGCAAATCACATTTAAGTGATTTAAGTGCCTGTCAGAGGGTTCATCGAACCACCGTTATACTATTTTATCTCCCATCCATTCTCGAATAGCGCGCGGGAAGAAAGAACACCTCCATCTCACCGTTTGGGCTCTGATTTCTCGTATTTTATTCTGATGATCATTTCTACTTATGTAAGTGGGAGTCAACTATATATTTTCGCATTCGGAGGAGAATGTTGGCGACTGTAGTTTAGTACGTAGCCCACGCCGCAGCGATAAGCGCCGTTATTGTAATGATTCCCATCCCAGGTTCTGTATCATTTCCGTAAAGCTGTCTCCCCTGTATCGCGACAATACGAAACGAGCTGCCCTTCTTTGGACTCCTTCTATGTCCTTCGTCAAACCCACGTGATAAGGATCCCACACTAGGCAGCAATACTCCATAAAAGGACGGACAAGCGTAGTGTATGCATTTTCTTTAGTAGTTCTGTTGCATCTTTTAAGGGTTCTGCCAATAAAACGCAGTCTCTGGTTCGCCTTTCCCACGACATTATCTACGTGTTATTTCCAGTTTAAGTCTGAAGTAATTGTAATTCCTTGGTATTTTGTGGAGTTACGGCCTTCAAATTTGATTGATTTATCATGTAAACAAAGTTTAACTGATTTCTTTGCGTACTTATGTGGACGACTTCACACTTCTCATTATTTAGAGTCAACTGCCAATTTTTACACCATACTGATATCTTATTCAGATCATTCTGCAGTTGGTTTTGATCTTCAGATGATTTTACTAGACGGTAAATGACGGCGTCGTTTGCAAACATCCTAAGAGAGCTACTTAGATTTCCCCTAAATTGTTTATGTGAATAAGGAACAGCAGAGGACCAATAACACTACCCTTTGGAACGCCCGATATCACCTCTGTTTTAGCCGATGCCTTACCATCGATTACTACGAACTGTGTCCTCTCTCGGAGGTAATCCCCTATCCGGTCACAAATTTGGGGCGATATCTGAGGAACTGTGCTCCTGATTCAATGTACACACTAATCGTCAATGTTCAGGAGAGCATGGAAGCTAAGTGATGCAACACTTTTTTTGATGTGTGTATTTCTGAAACTGAGTGACCAATGCTTTTACGTCCGACAACTGGTCCGCATTTGTTAATTCACGTCATGCGGGCGCAACCACGTCGGAAACATTTTCACGTGAGTCACTGGGATAGAAATGATAACACAGCCAACGCACCGCCCTCTGATAACTGCCACCATCTATATCTGTGGACACCGGTATCCCGTAACTAACCGCAGTGTGTAAGCATCGGAAACAACAGATGATACCACCGCGTATGTTGTCACCCCAAATGAAGAGAGAGACAGAATTTTTGTTTCGCCGCTAGCTTGTGGACACACGACAATGTGGCGTTGGCTGCAGCGGGCAGAGGTGGTGACTTCTTGCAGGGTGGGCGTTTCGCCGGCAGACGACAGCCGGTCCCCGCTAATTACGCCACGGGCCTGGAGCGTGCCGCTGACGCCCGCCGCCTGCTCCCGTGCCTAATGTAATTACACGCCGTGCAGCCACAATGGGACGGATTCCAGCGAGCTGCGATAGTCATCCGGCTATAGGCGCCGGCAACGGAGCAGGCGGCGCTCCAGGAAACACCGCCGCCTGCAAGGAGGACTCACGAGCTGGCGCTCTGGGCGCTGGCCGGCTAGTCAGACTATATGCGAGGGTCATTCAATAATTAAAGATACACACTGGTCTGCAGAAATAACTGTTTGCTTTTGCAAAACAATACTTTTTTTATTATCAATGCGGAAAATACCGAATGTTCTGCGAAATTATTTATTGATTTACTAAGTGGCTGGAGAAGGCATTTGACCGTGTGAGATGGCACAAATTGATGGCAGTCGTAAGGAAACATGGAGTTGACTGGAGTGTTAGAAAACTAATTACAAATTTGTACTTGAACCAGACAGCAAGAGTAAGAATAGGAGGTGTGATAAGCGAAGAAATTGAACTGCTATGAGGTGTAAGACAAGGACGCTGTTTGCCAAAACTGTTCAATATCTATCTTGAAGACATAATCAAGGAAAGCTTTAATGGAAGCAGAGGAGGGGGGACGGCGAGTAGAGTGTATTAGATTTTAAGACGACATGGTTGTGATGACAGAAACTGCAAAAGAGATGGAACAAACGTTAGATGACCTAAACACAAAATTAGAAGAATATGGAATGAAGATTAACAAGAAGAAAACAAAAAGCATAGTAAGTAGAGGAAGGAACACAAAATAGGGGGAGAAGAAATAGAGCAAGTGCATAGCTTCAAATACTTGGGAAGTATGATAATGGATTATATGTACTGCACTGCAGAAATCAAGGAAAGAATTGCCATGGCAAAAGAAGTATTCAAAAGGAAACAGAATTACTTTGCGGACCATTAAAGAAAGATCTGAGAAAAATACTTGCCAAGTGTTATATCTGGATTGTTATGCTGTATGGTGCGGATACGACGGAAGATGAAAGAAGATTGGAGACACTAGAGATGTGGGTATGGAGGAGAATGGAACAAGTGAAATGGGAAGACCGAATAAGAAAAGAGGAAGTATTAAGAAGAGTTGGAGAAGAAACAAACCTGCTGGAAGTCACTAGGAAAAGAAAACGAAACCTGGATTGGACATTGTTTGAGGAGGGACTGTTCACTGGAGGGAGGAACAGAAGGAATGGTGAAAGGAAAAAGAGGAAGAGGAAAGCCAAGATATCAAATGCTGGACAACATCCAAGGAAATAAACATGAAGAAATGAAAAGATTGGCTTTGGACAAAGAAAAGTAGAAGAGTATCAACCCATGACAAGCAGAGGATCTACCCATGACAAGACCTGCCGCAAGGCAGAATATAATTGGTGATGATGGTGATGAAGTGGCATTCTGCTTCTTAGGCCATCATCAGGCAACAAATGAATTCTGCTCACACTTATTCACAGATGCGCGCCTTACAAATATGTTACTACTACAGAAGATGCGAAATGACATGTTCACAGGAAAGTGTTACATTTTTACGGAGAGTGTTACATTTACTAAAATATAAAAATGTATAAAAAGCTGATTTTATATGTAGAGGTTCAAAACTTCCATATTATCTTGAAAAGCGACCGGAGGGAGGGGGGAGGGGAGGGGAAAGGAAGATGTGGGGGGGGGGGCGTTTCATTCCGAAATAGTAATGAAATTGAAACATTGCATACATTTAACAAAGTGCTAACTGGTATACGAGCGTTGGAACAATAGTGGCAACTATTTATTCACAACCGATACAAAAACGTTACATGTTTGCACCTGCTACTGTCCTTCAACGTAGTCATCAGCGTTGTGGAAAAAACGTTCCCAGCGATGTGGAAGGGTAGTCTACTGATAGCAGAGCGTGTTCTGTTGATGGTGCGAATGGAGCGGACTACTACCTATCGAATCTCTGGAACAGTTCTGCAGCGAATGCCACGAAGTGGTTCCTTCATCCACATCTTCATCTACATGGGATACTCTTCAAATCACAGTCACAAGGACCTAAATCCGGAGAGTGTGGTGGATGGTACAGTGCTTCCCAGTCCCATCGACCGAACAGAGCAGTCATAGTTTACGGTAATCCGGTTTCATGGACGAGCTCACGAATCGTCTGGGCGGTCTGGAGCGCCACGTTTACGGAACGCACGGCCTCCCGTGTCGGAGGTTCGAATCCTCCCTCGGGCATGGATGTATGTGTTTTCCTTAGGTTAGTTCAACTTAGTTTGTAAGCTAGGGACTAAAAACCCAGCAGTTAAGTCCCATTGATTTACAAACATTTGAACATTTTTTTAATCGTCTGGCGTCGGTCACTGTGCACTAACGCGGCAACAGTGTGCACTTCTTCAGAGATGGTAGGACGACCTGGCCGATGCATGTCTGCCACAGTTTGCGAACCTTCGATGAAGGCTTTCACCCAACGTGCAAGTGTTCTGATCGGCAATGCCGACTCCCCGCAAGCCTCTTGAAGACCTTGATGACACTGTCAGCCTGTACGACCTCTGGCACACTACATCTTGATCCAACTCCGTTGTTCCTGTTTCGAAAACATAGTGACACCATTACGTTAGACCGCTAGCTCAGAAGTGACTGTTTTCCCCGATTGTACGCACACCGGTGACGTGGGATTGGCGAATCCATTTGCTCGGAGGTTAGGTAGGCATGTGAACTACAAGCGCTAACAGTGATAATAGTAGATTCCATTACACAGTGTCTCCACAGCAGTGTTGCCACTCTCCAACCCTCGTAGTTGATAACTGAAACTTATTTATGTAGAGGGGAAAAAGGAAATTGGATTTGTTCATTTAATACTATACTGGCGTCCTCTGGCATATACTTCTTCTTTTCCAATATTTCCAATAGTGTCATACTTCCGCTTTTCTTTACAGAATGTAAGATTGCACATAGTAAGTACAGTTTTCTGTGAGCAGATGTAAAAGTTCAAACTTTCTTTTTTAACTTACAGCTTCTCTCCTGTTCTTATAATTTAATAGCTACAGCCCTACCAGTTTGACCAATACACAATTGCCCCTATGTCTGCATGTGATGTTAAGCGCACACTACTCTATGCTAGATGTTCAATTTTGTCTTTAATATTGATTAAATATTCTGAAATGCTGTTTATGTTGTAAAATGCAGGTCTGTAATTTCAAACAGAACTACAAACCATCAAATATATAGTATCGAGCAATGGAAGTACCCCTGTCCTGATTGACACCTGATTGACAGTGTACTACATAAGAACAAAAGGAGAAAAATTACACCACTGGGAAACAAGAGCAAGTCAATAGTCAGAACAAAAGGGTGTGTCATCCCATATTTAGGCAAAATTTCAGATCACTTTGCTAAAAATTTAAAATCTTGAACTTACAGACCTGCATTTTTACAACTTTAAAAGTAATTCAAAATATTTATTCAACCCCTAGCACAGAGTGGTGTGTGTATAAGATCACAATATGCAGACGTTGTGGAAAAGTGTATATTGGTCATTCTGGCAGTGCTGTAGCAATTTGATTGCCGAACGTGAGAGAATCTGGAGGTTAGAAAAGAAAGATTCAACTTTTGCTGAACATCTGCTCACAGAAAACCATACGTACGATGTGTATCTTGAAGTTTTCCTGGCGTAGTGATCGGTCCATCATACTTCGTTCTTGCAGCCTGATCATGTTGACTTCCTGCACGATATTTCAGCTGACAAACATGCAGCCACCTTGAGGTGAGCCCGAAATATGATGGACCATACGTACGATGTTGAATGTGAAATCTTACATTCTTTCATGAAAGTAGTAACATGACACTATTGGAAATCAATCAATAAACATATGGCAGACGACGCCAGTATAGTATTAAATTATCAATCGCAGTTTCCTCTCTCCTCTCTACAAAAATAAGTATTACTTATCAACTTCAGCAGTTATCAGTTTCTAACTCTATCTATTGTTACCACTTCAGTACTATTTCATAATGTAACAACCTCCACCTTCGCCCCTCCCAGCCTCCCCCCTGCTTTTAACGATAACATTCAAGCTTTGAACCTCTGCATGTAAAACGAACTTATTATACATTTCTAGATTTTAGTAAATGTAATTCTGTATCATAAAGATGTAACACATTCCATAAAAATGTAAAACTTTCCTGTGATCATGTCAATTTGCACCTTCTGTAATAATGACATCTTTTTAAGTCGCACATCTGTGAAAACATATAAGCGACATTCAGTTGTTACCTGATGGTGGCCTAAGAAGCCGAAAGCAGATGGGTAACTGAATAATTAATTGTGCAGAACATCAGCAATTTTCCTTTTTGATAATATTATCATGTTCTTTCAAGCACCGACGGAAAATTCAATTAAAGTTAATACTTTTTCTACTTTTCAGCATAATTATCCCTGAACATTTATACCTTTGTTCCAACGGGCTACAAGCTTTTTATTACAATTGCAAAGAACTCTTTATCTTGATGTTTGAAACAATTTCCCACCAACTTTATCAAGTCTTCGTTGTCCTGGAACATCTTCCCACATAAATGGAAATCACTAGGTGCTAAACCAGGACTGTAAAGATATGACGCAGAACTTTCCAGACCAATTAGTCGATGATTTCACGCGTTAGTTGAGCAATATGAGAACATGCGAATCTTGCTGGAGAATCAAACCTCTCCTCTGATATCCTCGACTTTTCTGCCTCACATCAGGCTTCACACTATTTGAAAGTAAATTCGAGGAGCATGAGCTGCTCATTTTACGCTGCTCTTTGAGATAACCACAAGAAACTGGACCTTAAGAGTTCCAAAACACTGTCAACATGACTTCTCCTGCTGATTCTTGGGTTTTCAATTCTTTTCTTGACAGGTGAATATGTCTGCTTACACTCCATGCTTTGCCTGTTTTGATTCTGGCTCACGATAGTGATCCCAAGTTTAATCACAAGATAAAATTGTGTCGAGGCAGTGTTCACCTCCTCATTCATGATGTTCCCTTAGATCTGTGCACATTCTTAACCTTGTTTCCTTGCCTAACAGTCTTAACGCTTTTGCAACATTTTTCACATGTTTTGCTGTACTTCAGTTTGTTACAGATAACGTTGTCAACTGATCAGTACGAACTTGAGACTTATCAACTATCATTACATCAGGCACACGGATAATACCATCAATTCGACTTTCGAAGGAGGGAGCTGAAACTGCAACTGATCGGCCAGAACGGTGTTCGTCAGTCACTGAATAGCGTCTATTTTTAACTGCTCCACACACTTTCAAAAATTTGAACAATTAAAACCTTCACCGTAAGCTTTAGACATTCTGCGGTATATATTCACAGGCTTCTCGACCTCAGCAAGTAAAAAACAAATGAAAGAACGTTGTTCAACTAATCTGGAACTTTCAAGTTACTCGCCATATTGAAATGTATTTTTGAGTTAATAAACAAAACAATGTTGACACATCAGCCGATCAGGGCTCACCCCAGTGAAGCCTACTTAAAGCCATAACATTTCCAAACTTCCCCTACCAACAGTTGTCTCTTTAATTATTGAATGACCTCGCTCATAGAGTGACCATCGACGTAATCGCACGTGACTGGATAATCAGCTACTAAGCAATGTTTCTACAACGATTCATACGTCTACCTCGCTTTTCGAAATTGTATTATTGTTTTGTAGGCTTTTGTGAAACTATTATTCTTGAAAAAGTAATGTATTCCAGAGTAACTTCTCATATATTAATAAAAATAAAGTTCTAACAAAATGTCAGTTTGGTTTCCAGAAAGGCTTTTCAACAGAAAATGCAATACACATTTTCACTAAAGAAATATTAAATGCTCTGGATAACCGTAAATCACCCGTTGGGATTTTTTGTGATCTATCAAAGGCCTTTGATTGTATTAACCATGGAATTCTTCTAGATAAGCTTAAGTACTGTGGTATGAGTGGGAAAGTGCACAAATGGTTTAAATCATACCTAACTGGAAGAGTTCAGAAAGTTGATATAAGTAATTCACATAATATACAAAAAACAGCTGAGTCCTCAAACTGGGGAACTATCAAGCATGGGGTGCCACAGGGTTCGGTACTGGGACCTTTGCTGTTCTTAATATATATTAATGATTTGCCTTTGTATATTCATAAAGATGCCAAGCTAGTTCTCTTTGCTGATGATACAAGTATCGGTATCACACCCGAATCACAGGAATTAACTGATGCAATTGTCAATGAAGTATTTCAGAGAATTATTAGGTGGTTCTCTGAAAATGGACTCTCTTTAAATTTTGAAAAAAACTCAGTATATTCAGTTTCACACAATAAATGGCATCACACCATTAATTAATATTGACTTCAACCAGAAATCTATAGCTAAGGTAGAAGATTCAAAATTTTTAGGTTTATGCATTGATGAGGGGTTGAATTGGAAGAAACACATTGAAGATCTGCTGAAACGTTTGAGCTCAGCTACTTATGCTATTAGGGTGATTGCAAACTTTGGTGATGTACAACTCAGTAAACTAGCATACTATGCCTATTTTCATTCTCTGCTTTCTTATGGCATCATATTCTGGGGCAATTCATCATTTAGTAAGAAAGTATTCATTGCCCAAAAGCGGGTCATCAGAATAATTGCTGGAGCCCACCCAAGATCATCCTGCAGACATTTGTTTAAGGATCTAGTAATCTTTACAGTAGCTTCACAATATATATATTCACTTATGAAATTTGTTATTAACAATCCAACTGAATTCAAATGTAACAGCAGTGTGCATAGCTACAACACTAGGAGAAAGGGTGACATACACTATTAAAGGTTAAATTTAGCTCTGTCACAGAAAGGGGTTAATTATTCTGCCACAAAAGTCTTTGGTCACTTACCTAGTAGTATCAAAATTCTGACAGATAGCCAACTAGCATTTAAAAATAAATTAAGAGAATTTCTGAATGGTAATTCCTTCTACACATTAGATGAATTTCTAGATAAAAGTTAGTACTTTAGGAAAAACTTAAAAAATAATAAAAAATATAAAATAAAAAAAAATAAAAAATAAAAAAAATAAAAATAAAAAAATAAAAATTAAAAATTCAAATATTGAGTGTCATGTAATATGTATAGACACACTTCATTTAACTGACACGTTCCACATCATTACGAAGTGTCGTATTCATGATCTATGGAACAAGTATTAATCTAATCTAATCTAACAGATTCGTTATGCATTTCCTATGTACATGCGTTGTAGCTGGATTGCTTTTTGCACATAATTTACCTGTGTGAACTTATAAACAACTTTATGTAATAACTTATTTTTTGATTAAGTTAAGGAGATTTTAACTCTTGAACCGACAGGAAGAAGATGCTGTGATATGCAAATGATTAGCTTTTCAGAGCATTCACTCAAGGTTGGCGCCGGTGGCGACACCTACAACGAGCTAACATGAGGAAAGTTTCCAACCGATTTCTCATACACACAGAGCAGTTGATCGTCGTTTCCTGGTGAAACGTTGTTGTGATGCCTCGTGTAAGGAGGAGAAATGCGTACCATCACGTTTCCGACTTTGATAAAGGTCAGATTGTAGCCTTTCACGATTGCGGTTTATCGTATCGCGGCATTGCTGCTGGTGTTGGTCGCGATCCAGTGACTGTTAGCAGAATAAGGAATCGGTGCGTTCAGGAGGGCAATACGGAACGCCGTGCTGGATCCCAACGGCCTCGTATAACTAGCAGTCGAAATGACAGGCATCTTATCCGCATGGCTGTAACGGATCGTGCAGCCACGTCTCGATCCCTGAGTCAACAGATGGCGACGTTTGCAACACAACAACCATCTGCACGACCAGTTCGACAACGTTTGCAGCAGCATGGACTATCAGCTCGGAGACCATGGCTGCGGTTATCCTTAACGCTGCATCACAGACAGGGGCGCCTGCGATGTTGTACGAAACGACGAACCTGGGTGCACGAATGGTAAAACGACATTTTTTCGGATAATCGCATTCGGGTTTGGCGACATCGCGGTGAACGTACATTGGAATCGTGTAGTCATTGCCACAATGGCGTATCACCCAGCGTTATGGTAAGGGCTGCCATTGGTTACACGTCTCGGGCACCTCTTGTTCGCGTCGACGGCACTTTGTACAGTGGCCGTTGCATTTCAGATGTGTTAAGACCCTTCATTCAATCCCTGCGAAACCCTACATTTCAACAGGATAATGCGCGGTCGCATGATGCAGGTCCTGTACGGGCAACCAACAACAACAACAACAACAACAACAACTTTCTGGATACGGAAAATGTTCGACTGCTGCCCTCGCCAGCACATTCTCCAGATCTGTCACCAATGAAAACGTCTGGTCAATGGTGGCCGAGCAACTGGCTCGTCACAATACGGCAGTCACTACTCTTGATGAACTGTGGTATCGCGTTGAAGCTGCAAGGGCATCTGTACCTGTACACGCCATCCAAGCTCTGCTTGACTCAATGCCTCGGCGTATCGAGGCCGTTATTACGGCCAGAGGTGGTTGTTCTGGGTACTGATTTCTCAGGATCTAAGCACACAAATTGCGAGAAAATATAATCACATGTCAGTTCCAATATAATATATTTGTCCAATGAATAACCGTTTATCATCTGCATTTCTTCTTGGTGTAGCAATTGTAATGGCCAGTAGTGTAATTCGTCTACTTCCTCTGATGTAGGGAAGATGATTGATTTTTTCGTGTCCTGTTTTAGTTATGTATGTGAGAGTAAATACATAATTGCTTCGTCCTCTGGTTAATTTAGTTTGGTGTTTAAATCGATGTGTTTATAAATGGGAGTTCTCTTAGTGTATCTCAAGAGTCTAGTGTCTTATTTATTTAGTCACATTGTTTCGTGATTTTAATATGCTTCTCAAGTCTGTTCTGTAGTGCTTGTGGATTGAACACTATTACCATAATTTACACTAGCTTCTTCGAACCAGCTATTCTTTTTAGACTGTCCCGTACCTCTACATGGGGGCCTCCAAATCTCAAAACCTACTTTTTGATAGTAATATATGGATTGGCAAATGGACGGAGGACCTCATTTTGTTTTGCCGCCGCCCTGGGCCCCCGACAGCCTTAGTCCGCTACTGCTTCAAACGTCAAAGGTATCATATACTCGTATTTATCATTCTTTCTAGGAGTAGTAGAGTACACAGAGGTTGTGTTATCTGTGCTATTATTTGTTGTTGTTCTTGTTGGAGATTATTCAAATGCCTACTTTGAAATTCGTAGTAGTTTTCACCGTGATACTTTGTATGGCCAGCTCCATATCAGAGACTGCCAATCATTATTCAATATTTCGTCCATAATTCTTTAATTCTCACTGACAGTTGCAGAAACGCACATCGAAATTGTTTTGTAATTTCAATGACTTTTTCCACAGGCATATGCCTTTTGAAAACAGAGCAGCCTTAAGAAATTGTCCATAACTTTACGAAAAAGTTAATAGAGAGAAGTAAACTATGTAATAATGTCCATTCCACACGTCGACAAATTCCAAGGGACAGCTGCCATGTTACAGCACGTCGTCACTTCTTATAACTAATGGCACACCCATGCCCGAGGGAGGACTCGAGCCTCCGACGGGAGTGGCTGTGGAACTGCATGACTTGGCATCTCAGACCACGTGGTCATTCCCACGCTTCGTTTTTGTTGCATTTTGTTTTACAATAACTAACAACTACCTCATTGTTATATTCTTTTCTCTAGTGACTTAGTTGAGCATAATTGTCATACATCTAGAGTTGAGCGTTATAAGGTTTGATGGTGCGGCTGATACATGGTCTTCAATACTACCGTTCCTAAGGCAAGAAATTACTTGAATAATCTGATGAAATCCGCTCCTCAGTTGACGTCTCATTTTAAAGCTGAGTTTTAAAATCTTAGAGTATATCAGTTTCTGTTTTCTATTTTTTTTTTTCTTTTGCATTCGGTTCATAACGGTTTTCTAATATTTCTTCGTTAGCTTTTTCTTTTGACATTTCGAATATTTTCAGTAGTGTTTATTTATTTATTTATTGGCATATCACTTTGAAAATTCAAAAACCTTTCAACTTTTCGACAATGTTTTCACACAACGAAACACAAACGATACGAAGAGTTTTGAATAATGCTACAGCTAAATAAGTTGCAGTACAGGACAAGAATGGCAGGGGAATGCTTAAGGATGAATGGCCTACTGATTAATTTAGTCCCTCTGTGCTAAATTTCTGTAATAACAGTTAGGCGCCACACCCCCTCCCCCGTAGCGTTAGCAACTTCCTTCCCACTATGGTTAACTTTAGCACTGGACTTGTCTCTGGGTTTAATCGTAATTTAATGCGTTTAATATCAAGGATAAATCAACCCTAAATCCACCTGCAGACTGACTGTGTTGTTTAAGAGGATGCACTGCAAGGTATTCACACAGTTCGTCGGAAACATTTACCGTAAGGAACCATCAAGCGACACAAAAACACAAAGCACCACATTTGCTGTGGTTTGACTACATAAATGCAAGACTACCTGACACAATGATTACATTAAGAATACCATCTTTAAGAAAAGGAACCAGGAATGAACAATAATAATACAGTAGTTAAGGAACTTAAAGTGGTATTTTAATTAGATCACGGTTGAGCTGTTATACATTTTCTCTGGAATATATCATAGAACTTCAGGAGTATAGCCAATCGAAGAAACGTATTTGTTACATAGAAGCTGAATGTTGTACAGCCAGCTATTTCGTTGTACTCACTCGGCTTAATTATTTGGATAAAAATGTTCCATAATTTCAACGATTGTTTATTTATTTTTATTTTATTTATTTATTTATTTATTTGTTTTCAGACTTGGTACATATGATGGTTTGAGCTCTGCACTATCAAATTAGCACTCCATTCTAACCACTACGACACAGTATACTAACTTACGGGTTTTTCATCCAGCAACTCAGCGCATTGACTCATGCTAGACGTTTTGTGTCTTTAATCTTCATTGTTAAAGTGTGAAGCTATCGTTTCGAGAAGCAAAAGACCAGACGAATTCAAAATAAATTTATCTGAAAAATTGGTATTTCATTCTTATTTATACCTGAATGGTGTATATTGAAGTCTTTATAAACATGTTTGTAAATTAATAATTAGCGAACCAGTTGCAATATATTTGATATATTTGTTTAATAAACTAGACCACGGTTTCTACGGATACAAACCCGTCTTCTTCAGAAATACATGTATACCTATAGACAATGTAACATCATAAATTACAAATTCATAATCGTTATGCATGAAATATGCGTCATACCAAATCTACTGTCTAAAGCATTGTGAAATACAAATCAGTATAAAACTGTTACTTACTATACTTGCATACCACAGGAATTGGACAGCCCTATGATCTAGGGATTGTGATTTAGACCGAAAGATGCGTCAACGCATCTGCAGTCTTCACGCTTACTGATTTGAAGCAAGGAGCCTGCATACCAGGGCCAATGGCGCGTGCGCCGTGGAACTTTCAGTGGATTAAGTAGCTTTTGGCAGAATGGACGTTGAATTTATAACGATGTCAATAAATGGAACATTTGGATAAAAAGAGGGTGAGAAGGTTGACGGAAACTGTGGAAACAAATATTACAAAGGTCAATTTGTAAAAATGTGCTTACTAACAAATACTGTTGAAATACATTGCGTAAACGAACAATAATAATAGAAAAGAGTACCTATCAGATGAATAAAAGTAAATTAGATTAGTACGTAGCTTATAGTATTGTGACGCGAATGAGATAAATGCCTGTCATGTCAATTACAAATGAGAATTACAAATGTAATCAGGTGTTAGATTTTTGAGGAAATGAACAAATCGCAAAGGCTACCGGTAGCTGTAACATTGCGTGATCAGTATGGGTTTGAAGCCTTCATAATATTTTCTACAGGCGAGATTTAACTGAACGTTTAATAAATTACCATCCTTGAGTCCTAGATGTTTAAAGATCTCAAGTTCTTCCCAAAGATCAAGCTTTCGCCCCTTCTCTGTTTAAAATGATGGTGTCTTCTAACTTTTTCGGAGTGTGGTTGGCAATCAGTAAGTGTTCTGCAAACGTGGAGTTATGTATGTTCGTTCCTTCCTGTCATTACACTATCAAATTATTTGTCAAAGAATTGGACAAAGAAAAATTGGACGTAGTGTAATGGGAACATCGTCCAATATTTCACCCAATCTAGGCCTCGGCCTAGATTTGATCAACGAAATCGCTCGTCTTCTGTTTCCTGCAGTGAGAAATGTGACCGCTTGGAGCGCTAGTAGTATACAGCTTCCTTGCCACTACAGCTGTTTTATTTGGTGGTTAAATATCTGACATTACTTTGACATAACGTTCATATTCGTAAACATGGCTAGTAGTGGAATGTTTGTGTAGTGTTTTCTAGCAACAACAAAATTTAAAAAAATCAGATGGGGCGTTGTATAACAGGTGACAAGGCCAATTCACACTGTCCGTCACGTCAATTCGCGTAGCCCAATACCCTGCGGCAAAAGTGAGGTTCAATTACAATCCGTCATGTAAAAAAAGTCATATACTATCGTAATTGATGAAGTAATACCCCTAAATTTTAATACGGCCGAAGGAGATTTTAGAATGTATGATTTTGGTAACGTGGTAAGTTCCGGGAAATGAAACAACTTTCAAAACATCGACATCTGTTTGCAAGCGAATCTATGTACATATAAATACGTCAGCCAATTTTTGTAAGGAAATAAATAGAGCCTATTTACTTTATCAGCAATGTTTCCCCCCTTACATTGCTAATAACGTCATAAGCAATTTAGATTATCGTCTTTGTCAGCTCTCACATTTTCCATTTAAAACGTTATTTAATGAAACTTGCTTTATCAATTTAATCTTATTCGTATACACTGTTTGAGTCAGCCTTTTTGTTACTCTATTGCAAACTGTGAAGGATGAATAGCGACAAAATAATTAGCATTGAACGGCCTGGCTGTTCTGCCGACGGCATAAAAAAAGAAAATCCTCCGGGTTCCGTAACAAATTTTATTTATCTCTCTCTGACACCCACGGTTTCATCCAAGTGCGTTTCCTTTTCTTTTTTCCCCACCTTCTCTTCTAAAAGCAGACACAACGCAACTGTAGTATAAACAACAGCTGAGCATTACACCGCCATTTTGAAGCAAATTTGACAAAATATTGGATGATAGTGTAATACCCCCTTTTGCGTATCGTCCAATTTCTTTGTCAAAAATATGACCAATATTTCATCCAATTTTTTCGTCCAATTCTTTGTCCAATAATTTGATAGTGTAATACCGGCCTTAAGTGCTCTTTGTATCTTGTCTTCACGGCTCTGCCTGCTTGACCAGTGTAGTAACACGGACAGTTAAATTAATATGTGATAACAGCCAATGTGATGACAGCCATTTATCTCATTTGCGTCACCATACTATAAGCTACGTACTAATCTAGTTTACTTGTACAGACCAGCACAAATATGGCCTGAACCACATTGCCAAGTGTCACCTGTTAACCGGAAGCAGGTTAATTAATCCCTCAATAACTTTTCAGTTGTTTCTTCTACCAGCCAACCATCAAAAGAGTAGGCGCTACAGTTGATCTGTGCGTATAGTTGCTCTGTGAAACCTCTTAGTGAAGATGTTATCATATTATCTTCTCTATGTGCGTAAATATTAAGCGTGGGTAATGCCTAACATATTATCGCGTTATCGCAATATATTCATAGTGTATAGTGAAGTTAATTATGATGATTCCAGTGGCTTAGCTTGTCTTATCCTCGTGCATACACAAACTGCTCTTTAAGGTCAGACAGATTGCTTTCCTCGCCAGATCACGTGGAGAGTTGGCTCACAGTCCGAGAGTTAAATAATGAAAATTCCCTGCAGTGCTGGCATTTCTGGAGATAATTAAAATTCGCGCCCCACTACGGTTAGGAATATCGACCACGAGTGTATTTATTTTCACCTCACTATGAGACTAACACAAAGGAAATTTGAGGTCCATTCATACTGTACAAATACAATTCATATATGTCTTTGGGCTGTTGTATAGTGCTGATGTTGCCTTGAGAGTATGTTGCTCCTCTGCAATGGACTTGATCACGTATCCATTACGTACTGCATATTACAAATGTCCTGTTTTCTTTCAGATTATCTAGAAAATTCTGTATTTCTCCGTTTATGACATGATACTAAGGAACCCGAAACTTAATTGAAAATGGGTATTAGCCTCAGACAAAGGTATCTGTTTGTGATAAATTCATATCCAATTGTACGTACTTCCGTATCTTCCAAATGTTTTAACACAAAAGTCTGTCACAATTATTAGTCTCTTATTTTGTTAAACATGAATTCTGTAACAGTAGCATTCACGTCATCGTGAAATACGTCTTCTGTGGGCTTCGATCGAAAACTACACCCGCATACCTCTTGCGGAAATTACAGATGTCCTAATAGGGGCTACACAGAGTCGCAATTGATCCGGAATTGTCCTTTACATCGTGAAGATGAAGTGATTTACATTCTCATGCAAATTTCTTTAAAAATAAAACGATACTACGAACGATGATTTATCATTCATAATCAGTGGGGAATAAGACAGGATTTCTTTTCTTTTCGTACATGTACTTTTACTATTTCATACTATTCAAATAAACCATCGAGATAATTTCGCAGAACATGTGATAACATATGCTGATTTTATTGAAGAAAATAAAAAAGAACAGGGATTCAAATCGGAGGAATGGAATATCTATCATAGCTGAAGAACACTTAAAACAATGAAAGTATAGTATCTTTAAGCGGATAACATGATGATTTACTTGTTTACATGGGTCTTAATAGTGAGAAAATATAACGGAAATTGTACATAGGACATAACTTTTGTTGCCTTAATTCTCTAGTAATCATTTTGGTAAATCGTAGAAATCCAAGCCAGGAGGCTAAATCAAGTGAAAGGGTCATTTAATGTTTTTCGGCTAGATATCGCAATTGCACTGAGCTTTGGAAAATAGGAGGAAAAGTTTTTGGAACTATTTAAGTTGTACGTGAGTGCTTAGCCACCAATGTTCAGTTCAATCGTGATATCTAGCAGAAAAATAATTAAATTGTGAAGTACAGCATGCTGGTCCGGGGGTCTCAAGACGATAAATGAATTACATACTTACCATTTAGAGACTAAGAATTTTTCAAGAGAAAATCCTTCAATCTCGCAACTACAATAGCTGCAAATGGTACCTTGTACGTGTGATCCTACACTCAAACACAATGCATAAGTTGTCAATTAAGTAATCATTGACGATGCTTAGACATTAAGTACATTTCGCGATAACAAAACAAGAAATAATCGTCAGCTCAAAATAGTTCAAGTCTTAGTTTGACGAATAACATATGCACACTCGTAAATTCTCTTGTAGAAACACATACACTGTTCGTTTTCAGTTCCGTAATGGAGTCGGAAAAAGTTAAAGTTCTTAGATTAGCATTCATTAGCCCTTGACAAAGTTAAAAAGTTCCAAAGAGAAGCCGTTCACCGCGCAGATTCTAACACCGTCGACAACGAATTACTTCAGGTAGCCAGGCAGGTCCTTCTCCTTCCAAGACGAGACATGAAGAGTTACTATAGCCCCAAGTGGCTCTCCTCGCGAACAGTGCAAGTATTTCACTTGACTACAGCAGTTTCCTGCCCTAGTCAGCCTCCCATTGGCAGATCGCCATCGTCTCCAAAGGTAGCACAGTTCTTAACACAAAAGGACTTGTTTCGACTTGATTTTGGCCACTTCCATAGTAAGTTAACGTTGTGAGAATATTAAGTAGAATAGTTATAAACTTTCAGTCATCTTTCAGCTATTTATGAGGAGTACAAATAAAGGAGTGAAATAAACAAACTTGTCACTTTTAATGAACTTTACCGCACAAACCACGCCATATTTACGTAATGTTACTATCAAAGTAGAGAAATATTCTCTAAATAGTTACAGGAACGCCGGCCGCGGTGGCCGCGGGGACTGAGGCGCTTCAGTCACGGTCTGCACGGCCACTACGGTCGGGGGTTCGAATCCCACCTCGGGCATGGATATTTGTGCCGTCCTAGTTCGTAAGTAGTTCATAAGTAGTTTGTAAGTTTAGGGACTGATGACCCCGTAGTTAAGTCCCATAGACTATACAAACATTTGAACATTAGTTACATGAACATGAGGATAAGGGGTGCATCAGTCCCTAAACTTACAAACTACTAATCATCTACCTTTTACGAAAGACAGCACAAACATCCATGCCCGAGGGAGGATTCGAACCCCTGACGAGGAACGGCCTCACGCATCGCAGCATAGCGCCTAAATGCGCTCGGCCGCTCCGTCGCGCCTACGACTTTTCAAAATACGGAAAAACACTTGCAATAGGTCTTCACTAAGTTTATATGTCACCAAGTAATCACTTCTATTACAGAACCGCTTGTAACAGCGTTACACACACCTAAATATGAATATAGATTATTTATTATACCTGTAAGTCCAATTAATGCTGCTGAATTGTGCCCAAAGTGCAACGGTAATATATCCCCATCACATTTTAATGTAAATACCTATTTACACTTTAATGTAAATAGCCAATATTCTGCCATTTTGAAGTACTGCCTTCGTTGTACGTGGCACAAAGCATAAAATATAAACACTTGTTCTATGTAAAAATAGTAGGTTATGAATACAAACCGATTTCAGATCTCATAACTGCAAAAATAAACATATAATTCCTGTTGTTGTTGATGAATCTTAATACATTTTTTTAAGAAAACGGATATCCCCCCTTCTACCCATATGGAAGCTGCAAACAACGAATTCACAGTGCAACAAATATAAGTATTCATTTGATAATTGCAAAAAAAAAAAAAAAAAAAAAAAAAAAAAAAGAAACAGGAATACTATGAGTCGTTTAACTGTTACAGGTTGATTTCAGCTGTAACTGGGAAGGATAACAACTGTCAACTGCAGTTCACACCGCTCGTAATGAGGTAACGGCATTTTTCCCCTAGTTGCGTGACTTAGATATTGTTTTCAGTATAATGACGTCATTTTATCTTTGGGTTATGTATCTTCTATTAATTAGCGTTTCGTTATTTATAAGTCAATTTCATCGAGTTTTTAAGTAAGTACAGTGAAATAACAGTAAAGGGGCCTTAATTTAATCTTTTGTTAAGAAATTTTATTGTTTTTATAATTCACAATTCCTATCCACTACGACAGCTACCCGTTACCCTAGATTAAATTTGGTGACCAGAATGAGAAACCTTCCTATCACAGAACAACAAAAGGCGAATATGTCCCGGTCAGAGTCACAAACGTAAAAGAGGAGCATTCGCTTCTTTCTTTATTACTAATTAACCGGATCCCCCAGCGTTTTGAACTCCCAAGACGGATTCATATGTAGTAACAGGCATCGCTAAGAAAGCAAGTATGCAAGCTAATCTTAAATGCCATGTCGTATGACATTATGTCGTGTGCCATGTTATATCGACATGACATTATCAATCGTTAATTTACATATGTGCGAGTTTGCCAAGATATTTTTATTTAAATGGTTTTCAACAATGGATTTCTCTGACCCTTGTCACGATGTCGCTTTTTGGGTCTTCAAATTGGACGGGTACCGTCAGCTCTTGAGGTGTGTGGTCTGTTAGCAATGTGAGCTGCCAGACTTATTCCCCGTGGTTTCAGCTTTTGAACAATGCTTTGTTGCCTGATCAGATCATACAATTCTTGTTCTTTTTTTCCCCTATTACCACATTACGGATCGGCTCATCTCTCTTCTCTTCTCACCAAGTTATCATTCCTGTTGTACTTAATATGTCTGTTCCCTACAACAACACTGGTACTATCACCGCAGATTATGATTTAAGTTTCGTCGTCATTAACAGAGTCTTTGATGACATTAACTGCCTCTTAATGAAATGACTTTTAGTCCTCTGGATACCTCCACTATATCAGCTTTTTCTGCATTGATCAGTAGCCCGTTCTTAATTTCATTCTGAGCTAGATTCTCTACAAATTCTGTCATAATTTCCACTGATTCTTCTACCATTGCAATATCGTCTGCATATCCTAATAAATCTGGTCTTCCGTTAAGCATCTCTCTCCTAAGTATACTCTTTACTCTTGAAGAAAAGTTTACATAAATATATTAAATGTGCATAAAGTTCAGAGCCGTTTTCATCCTTTAGAAATCGAAAACAGTTATTTCCGTTGACTATACGTTTGGATATATGCAGACGCTAGTGTGAGGATTTTAACCGTGGGCGGCAAGTCGCATTAAAGGAACTAGGAACATCCTAAATGGTTTAGTAAAAAGCAATGTTTTATTTCACATTTAAACTCTGTTTAGAAATGACATATAGTTAGGATATTACACAGACGTTTGAAGTCACTGGCAAGGGGTTTTACACAAATTACTTTGCTTTGAGTATATGAACTATTTGTGACTTTGTTTTCATAGGGTTTGATTGAACAGGTGCGTAACTAAGTGTGTAAACGTTTTGCCTACTTTTTTCATTCTTATTTCGTTTACACTAGTGTCAGCCCAATTTTTTGTTGTGTAAGACTATAAGGAGCACAAATCGCTTCACCTCGGTAAACTTTCTCATAAGTATCAATTTAATACAAATAAACAATCCCTGAGAGGGATTTTCGTCTCGAATATGTCAAAGACATTATTGATAAATCTGAAGCATTGAATTAAAATTTATGATGCGGCCGGGAATCGAACCCGGACCTACATGCTTACTAGGCAGACGTCTTACCGTTTCTTTATTATTATTATTATTATTAATAATAATAATAAAGTGTCTGAAACCCTTTTAGGAAAACAAAATTAGGTAGTGACGGGTTCTTTTTTTTCGATTTTTTATACATATCAATGAAAAAGAAAATAAGAGAAAGGAAAAGAAAAATATCTCCTTCTGTTGTGAGGATTTTCACTGGAAGTAAAATATCTCTATATGAAGTGCAGCATTAAAAGCGTCTGATAGTGAACGTAAATAAGACCGCCTTCCCGGCGGAACAAACATAAATGGTGACTGCACACCGACCATATGCGGATAGATGTTAACTGAATTTCCGTTTCCTCACGCGAGTTCCGGGCACGTCTTCTCGAATAAATTGTTTTCATCCGTTACATAGGTTCATTCTTCCGAGGGATCATTTATACTAAAATTATCGTCTCATACCCGGCACATCCAAGCTGTGGGGAGGATCCAGGAAAACACTACCCAGAAAATTGGCATAATATTGTCGGTGTCTTGAATTGTGTAGTAGAGACGTGAAGCGATCTTGGAGGAATTTCCAAAAATCAAGCACACTCTTTTCTCGATCGTGAAACAAATAATATATAGATTGGCCTTTCATCCAGTTCACTGCATTAGTCTTTGTGCGTGGGAAAAAGCTCTCGTCAGGAAATAGAAGTGACTGCCGTTCAATAGTGTGTGGAGCTGTACGACAAAGGAAGGCAAGTATTTTCTTTATGAACAGCCACACCTCTGCAGCAGGTCTACACATCAGTCGATGTTCATCAGTGTCTAACACGTGACACTGAGGGCAGTGTGGAGAGTCCGTCATCTTAATTGCATGCAGCCGATGTTGCGTCATGTATTTTCCATTCACAACCAGATACCAGGTAGCACGAGCATCTGTATCGAGAAGGGCATGATGCACAGAACGCCAGACCACGGGCATCTGATTGTTGGATGTCGTCTCTCCACGCAATTCCGAGTATGGCCCTTCATCATTATGCGGTACACATCACGTGTCGTCCGTGTATGGGGCAAGACTTCATGGACGTTACTATATTCGATAAAAAATGTCTTAATATGTGAGAGATAGCTACTGCTACTGCTATGGGCGGCATTAGAGATATAGGAGCAAGTTCGTCGATCAGAATCCCAGATATTCCGGTCTGGCGATGTTTCCACGTCGCGCGTGAAGGTTATCCCTAAACACTTGAGCTTGTCCACTGGTTGCAGTGGAGCCACGCTCCCTTCAGGAAGACCCCTGCCAATGTTCATCGCGGCAGACTTGGTCAGATTCATACGGCTACCCGCAGTAGTTCCATACTTGGTAATCCATTCGAGTGCTATCCGCACTTCGTCCCCTGATTGAGCCAAGAACATAAGGTCATCAGCATATGTGCGACAGATAAAGGACCGGTCCCTCATCTTCATCCCAGACAGTCGACATCGCAGTCCGTGTAAAAATAGCTCAAGCGCAATGGCAAAAAGAATCATCGATAGCGGACAGCCTTGTCGTACAGATCGCGAAATGGTAACGGTGCCTGCCACACGTCCATTGATCAGTACCGTGAGGTGGTACATCGGAGAAGCCGCAGGACAGTGTGTGTGAAGGTGGGAGGAAACGTCATTATTCGCAGCACTGCTTCAAGAAAGTCATGACTCACTCTATCAAAAGCATGGTCCAGGTCTACGGATGCGGCAAGTCTCTGCTAAGGCTATGATGTTACGATAATCACTTAGTGCTGTCTGGATGTTACTTCTGCCACCAAGGCATGTTTGATCCGTAGAGACGACCTGATGCAAGACACGCCGGAGTCTGGAAGCGAGGATCCTAGTAAAAATCTTGTTCAGCATCTTGTTCATGCAGTTCAGCATGGTTAATGGCCGATAATGTTCCACTTTTTGTCCCCTGGACTTCTTCGGGACTGGAATGATCAGGCCTTCGACAAAAGCAGGTGGGAATGGGACGTCAGGTATCGTCAGTTCTTTATACAGTTCTATCCAGCGAGAAGCCATTATGTCTTGAAAGGCGCGGTAGAACTCCATCTGGCCCTGGGGATTTGTTTGTTGCTCCCCTTCGGAGAGCGTCAGCGAGATCATCAGCAGTAATCGTATCTGTAAGGGTCTGCACAGACTCCCCATCAAGAGTACCAGGCATGGAGTCGAGCACTTCTTCCATTGCGATAGCATCCTGATCTACTTCTGCATAGAACTGTCGATAGTAGTCCACGAAAGCAGTGGCGATGTCATTCTGAGATGTCAATCGACGACCACCTGGGGTATCAATAGCGTGCACCAGCGCTCTTCTACGCCGTTGCTTCTCTCGAATAACGTGATGCATGGAAGGAGGTTCTCCAGCGACTCGATCTTGACATCTCGCACGTATCACTGTTCCCTCAAGTCGGCGGCGCATAAGTAAAGTAATCTTCGCCTTAATCCGCTGAATTTCAATCTGTCGTTCAGGAGACGGTGCTTGGCTAGCAAGCTCACGGAGTGCCGTAAAATAAAATTGCATGGTTCGTCGATGCCAACTCATCTTGTCACGCCCATACTGTACCAACGTGCGACGCAAAGCTGGCTTAGCACATTCGAGCCACCATCGAATTGTTGAAGGATATGCCGTAAGACGTCTCTGGCAGTTGTTCCACGTCGCTTCTGTATGCTGTCTGCACTCTGTATCCTCAAGATGTGCAACGTTTAACTTCCAAGTTCCTCGACTTCGACACACCCCCTGCCGTCGAAGAGAAACAGTACAAATGTAGGCGATGTGGTCCGAGAAGGCGGTAGGCCACAGCTCGGCATCAAGTATTGCCGTTGTGAGTTCGCGGGAGACATAGACTCGGTCTAGACGGCTCGCAGAATGGCTGGTGAAAAAAGTGTATCCAGGTCGATCACCATGCTTATGCTCCCATGTGTCTATCAGGTCCAGTTCTTGAATAAGTAATTTAAGTTTTTGGCACGTGGTAAAATGAGGAATTTGGTCCTTTATGGCAAGCACACAGTTGAAGTCTTCTCCAAGAATAATGTGATCGTATTGACCTGCAGACAGTGGAGCTATCTCTTATGAGTAGAAGTGCGATCGTTCCCTTCGTTTGTCCGTGCCGGAGGGAGCATAAACATTGATGATACGGACACCATGGAAGGCCCCTGCCCTATGGTAAGTAAGCAACGTCTTCAACCACAATACCTTCTCTCAGAAGTACGGCCGTCCCACTACCGTTGGAAGAAGATGGCGTTTGATATGTATTATAACCATAAATATCTGGAAATGACTCCAGGCGAACTTCTTGTAGAAGGGCAATATCTAGATCTGACGCCTGCATCATGTCACGGAATAACTGAAACTTTATCTACGTTTGGATTGTGTTAATGTTGATAGATCCAATTCTGTAAGCCTGCCCTTGTGCCATATTTACAGGGATGCTCATTGTAACACGAAGATCAGGTAGCACATTCTCCGCCAAACCCTCATCGATTAGCATACATTTAGTTTAGTAGCAACATCTGTTGCTACGTCGGCTGTGGATGAATTATCTTCAACATCTTCGTGCCATGCTGCGTTGCTTGGACGCTGGTCGTCAGTTGAAGCCCCTGGTGAGTCAACATGCATTGATGTGTCGTCGGTGTACGACTGACGAATGGCTGACTGCTGGTCATCATCTGTAGTAGGAGTTATACGCCGTGTCGATTCCGCCTCCGACTGGAGTGGGGCAGGAAGTTCCACTTGTGGATCTTCTGATGGTAGAAGGTCTTGGGATTCATCATTAGATTGTGATCGGCAGGTATCAGACGGAGCAAGCCGACGTTTCTTCCTTCTCTGTGGTGACCGTTGTTTTCGCACGTGTACGTCGTTATAAGACGATGTCTGGGTATTATGACTGTCTGACACAAAGGCGGCGGTGGGCACGACCATGGAGGCGGCATCTGTTCCCTCCTTCGGAGACACTTCGTTATCCTTCCTCATGTGACGTTCAGGAGCCGGCACAGGTGTAGCCTCCATCCTGTCCTCGTTGCCCTGAAATTCTACCGTGTTTGGCACGGTTTCATCAAGTGGTGTCGTCACAGGCTCATTTTGGGTTCATTTTGAAGAACCTGTACGTACGTCAATGGGAGCGTCGTCGATGCCGATGGGATCTGCTCATCACCAGGTGGTAACTGCGTTATTCTGCGCTGCATACAGCTAGAACGAACGTGACCTTCTTGGCCACAACCGGAGCACGTCTTCGGCTGGCCATCATAAATTATGATGGCACGGCACCCTCCAATATATAGATAAGATGGCACGTGTTTAGTCAATTCAATACGGACCTGCCGCACCCCATTGAATACCGGATATGTTGTAAATTGAGCCCATTTCTCGGCCACGTGGCTAATAACGTTCCCATAAGGGCGCAGCGCAGAAACAACCACGTCTGAAGGTACTTCAAACGGAAGTTCAAACACTCTAATTGTTCGTAGTCCAAGACCTGCTTGTTCGATAGTCACTTCACCGATATGTCCATCTGAGTGACGGAATTTGAGTCCATTTCTAGATCTGTTGAGAATCTTCTCACAGACGGCGTCGCTGGTAAGCTTCACATACACTACACTGCTCACTATAGAGAAGTGGATGCCGATAAGATCGTTACAGTCAATCTTCACTTCTTCTCTAATAAATTGTTCGACTTCAAGTGCCTTCGGTCGTGCATATTCATTCGAAAAACTGATTTTCAATGTTGATTTTCGCCAGGAGTGGGCCATTCTTGTTCTAAGTAAATAACGCAAGCGAAGACGACTGTGTCACGTAAACACACGCGAGCAGCAGGCTCGGCGACGGGACGTAAACAGACCTTCCGCACCGCTGCACTGCCTGACGCAGACTGCCGTTAGACCACCACACCACTAACGATTAAGGTATTTTTGAGTATGGATACAACAGAACACATAGAACTGCACCCTCTGGAAACACTAAGTCCATCTTTGAGATTAATTTAGTTCCATTTCCGTTGTCTTTAACTTAAAGTTGTTATGTTGTCAGGAGCTGTGATGTAGCATTCAGACAATTAATATCTTAGCTCATTGTATATAAAATTATAATTTTTTTCTAAATTTAGGCGATACATTATGCATGACGCTTTCACCGCTGTATCACAATAATACAAAACGAGGTCTCATTCTCTGTAGTTGTTTTGAAGTTCTCCGTCAGTCTTGTCCCATAAGCATACCGCTTAGCAAGCAGAAAAGCGTAGTGTTCGCCTCCTCTTTAGTAGCTCTGTTGCCTTTTCTCTTATGACAATGAAACGCTGTCTTTAGTGTGCCTACTTTGCAGTTTAGTCATTCGTAATTATTATTCCTACGTATTTAGTTGAATATTCGTCCTTCAGGTTTGACCGATTTACCTGGGAAACGAAGTTTTACAGATTCATTTTCGTAATCATGTGTATGACCTAACACTTTCAATATTTTACAGCCAATTGTCAATTTTCACTACCTACATATATATTATCCAAATCTTTCTGTACTTTTAGTTTTGAGCTACTTATGACTTTTTACTAGATGATAAATGGCATCATCATCTGCAAAACATCGAATAGGGTTGCTCATATTTTCTCCTATATCGTTTATAGTGCTTATAAACTTGAAAGGAACTATAACATTACACCAGATATAACGTGTGTTTTAGTCGGCGCCTTTGCACCAATAATTTGATCGAACTGTCGCCCTCTGACAGGAAAATGGAAATCAAGTCACATAGTTGATAGACCATAAGCAGGAAATTTAATTAAATACGTTTGTGGGCTTACGGTATCTGAAACGTTCTGGAAATCTAGAAATATGGAATCAATTTGAGAATCCGACGTCACTCATGAGTGTGAGTACACAGATAATTATGATTCATAATGCTCGAATACAGCAGTAAAATGTTCAAATGTTTGTAATTCTATTGTGGTCATCAGTCCCTAGACTTACAAGCTACTTAAACTAAACTGTGGACAATATTTCCGTGCCTATGGAAGGACTCGAACCTCCGACAGGGAGCAGCCGCGCAATCCGTAACAAAGGCCCTTTTTAATTTATTTTTATTTATATTTATTTTTATTTTTTTTATTTTTTGGGTCTCCTACCATCATTTCCAGTCATCCAATTCACACGTCTTAACGAAAGAAACAAAACAGAATCCCCTAGAAAAACCAATTTTCTGTTTCAAAGCGTAAAAGGAAACAAAGGCAGATCAATCCGCATCCAAAAAGAAAGTTCCGCAATAAAACGATGAGAAAAATCGGGGACCACTAAATACTGATCATCAGGGAGCTGTTTACTAAAAAAGGGTCACAACTAGAAAAAGAAAGACGAAGAGTCCTTCGTGTATACCGAGGGCACGTCCATTCCTGTGCGGCCGAATACAGCAGATATGCGCGGATATTGGCAGTAGTGGATATGTAGAGACGAAAATACTTTCAGCTAACTTTAGAACTGCATCGGACTGAAAAAATAGAAAAAATTAAAATAGATGGATTATCGAAAGATGATTCGAGAACGCATAAGTACAAGGCAACGACTTGTTGAGAAAAAAGACAGGTTAAGTGTTGGGGCGACGTTTGCCGTTAAGTGTCACATGTATTATCGTACCACGACCTTCCCTCACAATCTCCGAACCGAGACGGGTAACCGAAGCGGGAAATCACGCCACCTCCCGCGGTAGGTCGCACGCTCTCCAGAGGCAATGCCTCAGGGGGCAGCAGGAGCGCAAAGCGAGTCAGAGATGGAGCAAACCGATACGCCCGCTCACCTGCCGGCCGCTGCCGCCCCCGCCCTTGCCCAGCGCTAACCAACGCCAGGTCGGCCATCCGTGCCGCCCATTCAATGCTAATGCCTACAGAGGCAGGGCGAGACCTCGGCCCCTGACGTCATTGGAGCAGCCCCGCCGGCCAAGACACACATTTCCCGTGATACACTGGCGCTGCACCGCTTTCGTCGGCACCTCGACTCGCAGTAAATCACGCCGTACTTTCAGAGATCCTCATTCTATCAAGTACTCAAGGCTCCACAATCCCGTAACTGATCTACTGCGAATGGCAGACAATTTAACCCTCAGGCGGAAGCGCCAATTATTATAACTCAGCACCAGTGCAGTGCAGATTTGCTACCAGTGAGTATTCCGAGTTACAAACATAGTATATCGCTACTAAGTGACCGTAATGACACAAATAGTTCAATGTACACGCAGAAATATCACATTTGCCGCTATATGAATTAGTATATCAGGATCGGTGTATAAATATAACAAATATAACATTAGTCCGAAAGTGGACGATAATCCTGTATAATAGACCCAGCAGTACTATCATTTCCTCTTTCGTTACTTCCCTGTAGTTCCTGTCTGTTGAGTAGTGTCAGCTTTTTTTCTTTGTTATGTGGAACTTAGTACACATAATTACCTCATCAATCACATTATCATCTATCATGAATGACAGAGCTTGCGTCTCTGACCTCACGCCCCTTGCGTTCCCTTTTGAACCAGGGGAGATATTTATGAAATTCTTTTTCAGTGTTTTGGAGTGCTGCTTGAATTGGCGTTTTACTCCACAGAGTAATGCCGTCTTGCTTCTGAAATCTTGTTCGGGATCGGAACTAGGATTTACATTTGAATGATCTGATGAGGAATCTAGACGAAAATCACTAAGATCTTCATTACTTGTCAAAATAAATCTTTTTCTGCTAGACCCATACCACGTCTAAGAGCCCTGAAGATTAATTTATGTAGTAGAATAACACACATTTTCCCATTGTGTCAGGCTTCAAAAGGGTTAGAAATGAGACTGACGGAAACTGCAGCGTGACTAATAAGGAGAAACTGGAGGACAATTTATCGAGAGTTAAACTTCTATTTACGAAACAAATTTAAATTTTTCAACGTTCTAATATGTAGGGTAAAATTCATACAATACATATTTACTAGAAACTGCCACAAACCCATTTGCAACGGAAACTAGACGTAGAAGAAAACAATTCAAATCTACTTACATGACAGGCAACGCAGTCCAAGTCTGCTACCATTGGTGAGCTCCCTCACAAAACCTGTTTTGGGTGGACACAGTCGTGCACTAGAAACTCAGAACCTTCACTGACATCGTTGTTAAGGCTTAATTGAGGCCGGCCGTGGTGGCCGAGGAGACTGAGGCGCTACAGTCACGGTCTGCACGGCCACTGCGGTCGGGGGTTCGAATCCCCCCTCGGGCATGGATATTTGTGCCGTCCTTAGTCTTAGCTAGTTCATAAGTAGTTTGTAAGCTTGGGGACTGATGACCCCGTAGTTAAGTCCCATAAGTTCTACAAACATTTGAACATTTGAGCTTAATTGAGGAATAGCTAAAGCGGAAATGCGGCGTCTCCATTATTGCAACAACAGTGAGCATTTAAAGAAAAGTGGTAGCATATTTGTATCAGCGCTGCCGCTCCAGGGTTAAAAGGGAGTAATTACGTTTATAAGTTACCCGCCATTCATTATAAATAAAGGTCTGCGCGGATGCGGATATCCGCAGAATTTCTTACTTTGCGGATATAATTGTCAGCGACGCGGATATCCGCAAGTTATATGCGGATAAAGAGCGAGGTATCTGCTTTGTCTGTGCCAGTACGTCTGTCGAAATGTTAGCTGAAAACCTCAAGCCTGTGGACATCTTGGGAATCCAGGTGGAGCGGAAGTCTGTTGTCATCCCCTGGCCACAGGGGACGTAGCTGTACCAGAGACCTGCGCCTAAACCGTTTACGCGACCGTGTCTTAACTGTGATCTGTCAAGTGCTTCTGGGTGGCAAACAAGCCCACTGCCTACCAGAGGTGCCATGCCAAATTTCCGCTGCCTTCAGTTAGCGCTTTGTAGTGACTGAGTGACAATGAACATCGTAGTGATTACAGTGACAATTCTTTGTTAAAATCAACACTATATCGTGTAAAATGAAACAACATTAGTTAAGGAAAACAAATTGAAATCGTCAATTTGGGAAAAAATAGATACGTATTTCATGACAAGGAAAAGATCGATATAGTGGTCTGATTTGCGTGTAAGAAAGTATATTCTTAGACTGCACACAAAAGTGGATCTTCAAATAAAGTGCCCCTTTTGTAAAACTCCGAAAGAACCGTTTCTTTTATTGAATGTAAAAACAGTAAAATATCCTGTATGGCGATCAGTTTTAACCACACACATTTAAGAAGATGCCAGTATTAAACAGCTGACGTAGTGCTCCTACCACATGGCTCCGAAGCGCTACTGCGTGTGTGTGCGTGTGTGTATGTGTTTCCGACCGAAGCGTCAATGTCTTCATTTTTCGAATAGCCTGTTTTGAATTCGAGAAGTCAACAGTAGTTAGGTTGTCGCAGAATTGACGCTCTAACAATAACTGTAACATTACACACCATGGTTTTAAGTACCGCTATCTATTACTATTACCCATTCAGAACTTTAATATCTGCCGATGCGGATAACGAACTTGCGGATGCAGATAAAGTGCCGCGGATGTGGATATGAACCTTGCGGGTGTCGGGCGGATGGGGATGCAGACCTCTAGTTATAACACATATTTCTTTGAGTTATGTAAGAAAAGTGAAATGCCGCGGCGAATTAGCCGTGCGCACTTGGCTGCTGTGCTGCGGTGCGCGCTGCCGTTCTCCGTCGGTATTTCGAGTTCCCCTTCAGGCATGGATGTTTGTATTGTCCATAGGTTAGTTTACCTTAGTTTAATTAGTTTGTAATCTACGAACTAATAACCAAGCATTTGAATCCGATAGATTTACAAACATTTGAACAAAAATGAAATTCTATTCAATTAAATACCTAGAAGGAATAAGCCGGTCGAAATGTGACTATCTATCCAAATTATCGAAAAACCATGCAGTCGATGTCACTCTAAAAAACACACACGGCAGATGATCAACAGATAAAGAGCTAAGGGAAAATACAACAATGGAGGACAGCAAAAAACAGCTTGAAGAATATGAAGAAAATCCGTTAACAAAGCCACCGACCCTTTGTAGTCACTTGATGAAAATAGGAAGAAGTTCTAGCATGAAACCGTAGAATCATTCGACCACACACATTCAAGTCGTAGAGCTTGGTCTATTATCAGAAAACTGTATGCAACAAAGCGAACTCCAGTAAGACCTAAAACTGCCATCAAGCTAAATAATTTTGCCAAACATCTAATCTCGACCTCCAAGAGCCTAAAGGATAAGCAGACAAGAAGGGAAATCAAAACTCAGTTTAACACCAAGAAAAGAGCAGCCCCAAATTCTTCTAAATTCTCCAATCCATTCACTGAAGAGGAAGTAAGAGATGCCATCAGAAACATGGAAGTTGGGAAAGCTGCTGGATTCGATGGGATCTATCCTGAATTTCTCACACACTGTGGAGCAGTAACTATCAAATGGCTTTCTAACGTCTTCTCCGACATTCTCTCCACTGGAAATCTTCCCCCATTATTCAAGAAAACCAAGTTAATAACACTCCTCAAACCAAACAAAGACCCAACAAAAATAGAAAGTTACCGCGCAACAGATCTGTTAAGTGTTACTTACAAATTACTTGAACGATTCATCTACAACAGGATCCATGACACAATTAATAAAAAATGCCGATAGAGCAAGCTAGATTCAGTCCTGATAGAAGCTGTAATGACCAAGTGTTTGCCTTAACAGCACATATTGAAAGTGGTTACGAGAAGAAATTTGTAAGCATAGCTGCCTTCTTGGATCTATCCGCTGCCTATGACACCATATGGCGAGAAGACCTTCTCTTGAAATTTGTGAGCTTCATTCAGTGTCGTAAACTCGCAAACTTTCTTAGCATCATGCTAAGCTACAAACTTTTCCAGATCTACTCTGATAACGTCAGAATCAAAGTCTTCAAGTTAAATGACGGATTACCACAAGGATCTGTATATTGGCCCTTCTTCTTTTCAATTTATATATCTATGACCTGCCAGCCACATCCTCAAAGAAATTCATATATGCTGATGACATCTGTTTGGTAACCCTAAGCCCTAGTTTCACTACTGCTGAAAGTATATGAACTGCCGAAATGGAAAGTATCGACACACACTTCAGGAAATGGTGCCTACACCTAAACCACCAGAAAACTGTCACTTCAGCGTTTCACCTACGAAATTAGCACTCTAACTATAAATCAGAAGTAAAACTTTGCAGTACTGCAGCACACTGAAGTACCTTGGAGTAATACTCGACAAGTCCCTAACCTTCCGGCAAAACCTCTCCAACGTGGTTGCTAAAGTGAAGACCCGTAATAATATCATCCAGAATCGTGCTGGTACCTCCTGGGGTTGCAGTGCTCAAACTCTACGATCAACTGCTTTGGCACTTTCAGTCGCTGAATACTGTTGTCCAAGTTGGATGAACAGTGTTCACACTAACAAAATAGATGTGCAACTCAACCAGACAATGCGACTTATCACGGGTTACATACATAGTACTCAAACTGCTTGGCTACCAGTTTTAAGTAACATCCGACCTCCAGCTCTACGTAAATCAGATGCTTTCATGAAGATCTGAAGGAACATTCAGAAGAACCCCAAGCTACCCATACACACGATACATCAACAGCAGAACACCAGCGTTTGAAGTCAAGAAAACCATCTTGGAAAACTGCTCATCATCTTGAAGTCACCAACTTTGACATCAATGAAGCATGGAAAAGCTACTGGGAAGTATCATCAGTGGTCAACAGTCATCTGATTGAAAACCCTTCAATGCGAGTTCCAGATTTGACACTCCCCAGACGCCAGTGGAGAATCATAAACCGCATCTGAACAGGAAAAGGGAACTGCGGATATCTTCAGCACAAATGGGGCTGAGTAACATCTTCCGAGTGTGAGTATGGAGCTGCCCTACAAACAATAAACCATACTGTAGGTGAATGCCCGAAACGAGCCTTGGGGGGATCAATAAATGACATCCACCGTGCATTACCTGAAGGGCTCAACTGGATCATCCGTTTGGACTTAGAATTCTAAGAACTTGTGTAATTTGCACATAATTTAACACTGTACTTCTGATCCTACACATATATTGCCCTTGTCATACATATCATACGATGTATACAGTTAGAATTATGTATTTGAACAAAACTCTGTCTCATCAGTCGATAAATAATAATAAATATGTTGTACAACTGTATATTTTAGCAGGTATATATTCAATTGTGTAAGTTCTTTACGTCTGTAAAATCTGTTGCGAATACAGTTCACAGTAAATACGTAATAGATTAAAACTTGATGCATGATGGGGTGGTTTCCCATTAACGTTACTATTTATGTCCTCATAACTCATGAAATATATCTCGTTTATTGATACAATTTCGAAGGTACGATCAGCTACATAAGTGTATAATGTTTTAAAATTTCCTGCGGCTACAATTTGTAGTGTAGAAATTATAAATTGTAACGTGATACCGAATGCCGTAGTTTTAGACCATGACGTAGGAGGATTATTGCTAATGCTTGAACCTTTCTCTTTCATTTGCCGGTGATTTCTTTGTGTAGTAGTTGGCGACAGAAGAGGAATGTTCCAAAATGGAATGTCATATGGATGCGCGTATAAAACAGCGACGTATGATTGAATATACGATTGCTGAAAAATCGCGCCGATTAAAAACTATAGTCCCTTGTTACAGATGTGTCAGGCGATGGGTACGGAACTTCAAGGTGATGAAAAGGGCGTGCATGACAAGCCATTGCTCAGTCTATCTTGCATAGCTGTCATCCCTCTCAACGAAGAATTTTTTTTTTTTTTTTTTTTTTTTTTTTTTTTTTTTTTTTTTTTTTTTTTTGCGTAAGTGTTTAACCAATGGTGCTGACTATGAGGGAAAATTGCAGTCAGTAGCTGAAATATTGCTCTCTTTACCTCTGATTTGTGATTATGCATCTCGTATAGTGTCCATAATAAAATAGGAAGCTTTACACTCCAAACAGTCGCTTTAAGCTGTTGATGGTATAATTCGTTGCTTTCGGAAATTAATTCGTGTAATGAAATGCTGTACAACTCTTCACCATTTTTGTTCACAAATAAAGGAACGTGTAGAAAGCATAATTACGAGTCGCAAATGCTGTAAGTATGGACCAACAAATATTTAATGTTTGATATGTGTCCTTACACACCAAAATACAGTTCAACTTAACGGACTCTTACCACAAGTTCGTACTTGTCCCGTCCCTATAGCGCACTAGATAAATGTAGGTATTTTTATATACTACTGGTAGACATGACGTTTTAGTGTTTCGAATGTAACAGGTAATGCAGACATAATAATAACATATGTACGGCACTACTAGATGGCCAAAAACGACGATTGAATAATTGGTCTCTTTACCGTGTCGTCTATACTGCGGAAATAAGACTGATCTGAACATTAGGGGATTTTGGTACCGCCGGCCGCGGTGGCCGATGGGACTGAGGCGCTCCAGTCACGGTCTGCACGGCCGCTACGGTCGGGGGCTCGAATCCCCCCTCGGGCATGGATATTTGTGCCGTCCTTAGTATTAATTAGTTCATAAGTAGTTTGTAAGTTTAGGGACTGATGACCCCGTAGTTAAGTCCCATAACCTCTACAAACATTTGAACATTTTGATGTCGGTACTGTAGCGTACAGGGGGTCATCATGGCCGACGAGCAATGGTTACCGATAGAAAACCTATATCCCTTTGAATCTGCTTACTGTATTCGTCCCTCGCTCTCCCTCTACGATTTTTACCACACGCACTTCTTTCTAATGCTGAGTTGACGATTCCTTGATGTCTCAGGATGTGTCCCACCAACCTATCCCTTCTCTTAGTCAGAATACGGCAGAAGCTCCTTTTCTCCCCAATTCTGTTGAGCACCTCCTCATTAGTTACGTGATCTACCAATCTAATTTTCATCATTCGTCTGTAGCACCACATTTCAAAAGTTTCTATAATATTTTTGTCTGAACTCCATATCGTCCACGTTTCACTCCCATACAATACTCCACTAAAGACAAATGCTTTCAGAAAGGACTTCCTAACATTTAAATTAATACTGGATGTTAACAAGTTTTGCTTCTTTAGAAACGCTTTTTTTCCCATATCCATTCTACATTTAATATCTTCTTTATTTTATACTACTGTAGTCGGTGTTGGTTTTGTGTCCCTCTTTATTATGATAATGCGTTCACTACGCTGTTCATAGTAACTTACCCACATTTCTATTTTCTTATTCATTATTAGACCTACTCCTGCCTTACCATCAATTGCTTTTGTATTTATAACCCTGTACTCACCTGACCAGAAATCCTGTACATCCTGCCACCGAACTTCACTAATCCCTACCATATCTAACTTTAACCTATCCATTTTTCTTTTCAGATTTTCTAATTTACCTACGTGATTAAGTGTTAGAACATTCCACGCTCCGTTCCATAAAATGCCTGTCTTGTTTTTCTTGATGATGGCATACTCCTGAGAAGTCCCCGCCCGGAGATCCGAATGGGGGACTATTTTTACTTCAGGAATATTTTGCCCTAAGAAGACGCCATAATCAAATATTCATACAGTAGAGCTGCCTGTCCTCGGGAAAAGTAACGACTGTAGTTTCCCCTTGTTTTCAACCGTTCGCAGTAACCACATGGCAAATCCATGTTAGCTGATGTTACAAGGCCAGCTCAGTCAATCATCAAGACTGTTGTCCCTGTAACTACTGGAAAGGCTGCTACCCCTCTTCAGGAACCACACGTTTGTCTGACCTCTCCACAGATGCCCCTCCGCTGTGGTTGCACCTACCTGTGGTTGCTATCTGTATCGTAGAGGCACGCAAGCCACCCCACCTCGGCAATGTCTGTGGTTCATGGGGGTTGGTACTCCTGCTATCATGTTGGAAGTACCTCTTCAAAGAAGCATTTTAACTGTATCTTCGACGGTCGCGTAAATCCCCATTCATTTCGTGAACCGTTTCACATATCGAAAGGATGTTTTTTGGGAAATGTTAGAGCCTCAGGAGGCACATAGTTTGTGTTTAATTAATGTTTTTATCACTGCCATCAACTGAGATAAATAAATACCTCATTTTGGAAACGTATACCTTTTATAACTGCATTTGATAGCTCTTCAAAAGGCAGTGACAGTTATACAGTTTTTGTGAAGGTTGACGTTGAAACCAATCGTAAAAATATTCGATTAATGTCCTAGATTTTGAGAGCTCTTTGGCCGCAAGTGGTATCGGCGGTGCAAACACTGGCAATCAGTCATCTCGGACCAGGCTGTGTAGTTGTTTTCACATGAATCAACTTAATACCTACATGCAGCATCACCTATGAATGATGTACATGAAACTATGATATAGGCTAGAATCTAGCTCATCATTATTACATATTTGTGTTCCTTTCAAGATTTACGTGACCTGCAAAACAGAAATCAACCTTTCATTCTTAATCTACGTCTATAAACTTACTGTCCAAATCATATTTAGAGCTGACAGAAAGTTTATCGCACCTCAATCATAATATTTTTCCACCTTTCCAGTGCACGGGAAATGGGGGCTCCACAATCGTTAAGTTTTAGAACTGACTTCTCTTATTTTATTGTTGTGAGTCTTCTTCTACCCCCATGAACCACAAACACTGCAGAGGTGGGTTGGCTTGTGTACCTCAACGATACAGATAGCCGTACCGTAGGTGCAACCACAGCGGAGGGGTATCTGAGAAGAGGTCAGACAAACGTGTGGTTCCTGAAGAGGAGCAGTAGTCCTTTTATTAGTTGCAGGAGCAATGATGACTGACTGATCTGGCCCTGTAACATCAGGTAACATGACTTTGTCATGAAGTTACTGCGAACGGCTGAAAGCAAGGGGAAACTATCGTTACTTTTCCCGAGAACGTGCAGCTCTACTGTATGAATATATGATGATGGCGTCTTCTTGGGTAAAATATTCCGGAGCTAAAATGGACCCATATTCGGATCTACGGGCGGGGACTACTCAGGAGGATGTCGTCATCAAGAAAAGCAAAACAGGCATTCTACGGGTCGGAGCGTGGAATGTTCTAACCCTTAATCACGCAGGCAAGTTAGAAAATTTGAATAGAGAAATGGATAGGTAGGGATTAGTGAAGTTCGGTGGCAGGATGAACAGTATTTGTGGTCAGGTGAGTTTATTATTATTATGTAGTATTCTGCTTAGTGGCAGGTCCATGTCTTCGTACGGAGAATTTCTAATTCCATTGTTCCCTGTCTTCAGATTCTTCCTTCAGTCTGTTGTATCTTCTTCCTTCTTTCATATCGTCCAGATGCTGAATCGCCGCGGTGGAGTAGCCGAGCGGTCTAAAGCATCTCGCTGCGGAGCGCGCGGTTGCTCGCCGTGGAGGTTCGAGTCCTCCTTGGGGCATGGGTGTTTGGGTTTGTCCTTAGGTTAGTTTACCTAGGTTTAAGTAGTTTGTAAGTTACGGACTGATGACCACGCAGTTTGGTCCGATAGATTTACAAACATTTGAACATTTTGATGCTGAATCCTTCATCCTCGTCCTCTGTTTCCTCTTATTTTTCTTTCGATGACATCGCGCAGGAGTCCCTCGTGTCTAAGTACGTGTCCTATCCAGTACCACGTCTGTACTGGGCTATAAACACAAAATCAGTTGGTGGTAACACAAGAGTAGGTCTGATGATGAATAAAAAAAAAAAAAAAACAAAAACAGGAATGCGGTTAAGTTATTATGAACAGCATAGTGAACGCATCATCGTAGTAAAGATAGACACAAAACCAAAACCGACCACAGTAGTGCAAGTTTATATGCCAACTAGCATGGTCGATGATGAGGATATCGAAGAAATGTATGAGGAGATAAAGGAAATCATTCAGAAAGTTACGGGAGACGAAAACTTGATTGTGATGGGGGACTGAAACTCGGTAGTAGGAAAGGGGAGAGAAGGAAATGTAGTAGGTGAATATGGACTGGGAAAAAGGAATGAAAGAGGAGATTGCTTGGTAGAATTTTGCGCAGAGCACAATTTAATGATCACCAACACTTGGTTTATTCATCATGAAAGAAGGATGTATACGTGGAAGAGACTAGGTGACACTGGAAGGTACCAGATTGATAATGATGTTTCTGTTCTAAATGAACAGAATTGCCGATGGTGCACAGCTATTTGCGAGAATTTACGACTTTAGCTGTTATTCTTTAGTTGGTTTGTGTTTTTGCAACACATGAAAAATCATATACCAATCTCGCAAATGTAATATTTATATAAGTACCAGATTGACTTTATAATGGTAAGGAATAGAATACTGTTATGTTATAGTTTAATTGTATTTTCTCACAGAAGATGTTGAAACAGTTCACCTTCAACTTTTCACCGTCAATTTCAAAGCATTTTGTTGCTCTTTCAGACAGCTGCGGTGAAATGGCCACCAGCTCTTAAGCGCCTTGCTGCGGAGCGCGCGATTGCTTCCCGTTGGCGGTGCGAGTCCCCCCTCGGGCATGCGTGTGTTTGTTGTCCTTAGGTTAGTTGAAGTATTTTATGTAGTTTGAAGGCCTAGGAACTGATGACCACAATAGTTAAGTCCCACAGATTTACAAACATTTGATTTTCTTGTAGACAGTTGTTGTGTTGTTGATCGGAGCTCAGGTCTGTATTCCTGTATTTGAGCAGAAGCATGTAAAATTCTAGCGCAAAATTTCTCTCTCGTGTCCACTCTGCGCTTGTACACTCCGCCCGTCAGCCATCCCCACAATAGATAATCCAATGGAGTAAGATCGGGTGACCTCGGTGGTGAAGCGATGACTCCACGGCGACCATTCCAACGACCAGGATACGATGGGTTGAGGTAGTGTGTCTGGCTGTACGGAGTGTGTAGGAGCTCCATCGTAATGAAAGTATATTCTCATTGGACAAACGAAAGACAAGTATCATGTAGCATACTCTGCATGTGTGAAGGCACTAAACTGTATTGTTTGTTCACGTTACAACAGTCAAGTAATGACAAGTACTGTCGGACTGAGACAAAGTAAACAACTGCACCAGGCTCTAGTAAACGGCGTATTAACACGGTTACGAAAGACGACACTTTTCCCGTTCCTTGGAGTTTTCATTAGTTTACTCAAAAACGGTTAAGAAAAGCGCATATGTTTCTCAGAATCACCAATAGCATTTACCCTTTCTCCTGACTCATCATGTGTTTACAACGCTTTTAAATCGAGCAGTTCACATGGGGTTTCCATGGCAACAGTGCTTGTGTTCGCTACTGCCATAGCTAGATTTAAAATAATAACAATAATCTGTAAACAAATTTTTTAACTGTATTTAGGCGATAATGCAGTAAAATGTGTATCCAAAGGAACAGATACCACAAAGAATAAAATGAGTTATATGACACACTCTCTACTGTGTGAGAGGTGTATGGTTAAGCCAAAGCTCACACATCCTGCATTTTTCCAATGCTTTTTAATTAATAACAGCTCAAACAGTTGGTATAATCAAATGATGTACTCACTGACTAGTATTGATTTTCAAAAACGTCACTTTATTTAATTCCACTTTATCAAAAGAAAAATTACCAGTGCTCAGCCGAGGGTTTATACTAAAATCAAAATAAACTAATATGAATATATACATAAAATAAAATGTTTCCCAGAAACATTGTATAGGCTTCCACGCCCAGAGTCAGTTGATATAAACGGTTTTTGGGTTTTGTACCGTAAAGATGATTGCTGAAACAATACACGTTCGGCCATGTTTGCAAAATCTATCGTAAATCTGTGGCCTAAACTTGGTTTTTTCATACAAAATCAAGATAACATTTAAATTGATTTTCCCAGAAACGTTAAAGTTCAGCTACTGCCCGATGAAGAACAAGTCACACGGTTATGACTTAGAAAATATTTAATGAGTAATTTGCTACCAGGTTGCTATCGCAAAAAAGCGAGTTAAAGCCAAAAAAAGTTTATCCATTGGAGGATACTCTAGATTCCTTCATGTACCAGAAATATATTGTTTTCAGCAACAAGACATAACGGATTGTCTCTAAGTCAGAAATGAAAACATTTAGGAATATCTCTTCAACCGCTAAATTAAACTATTTTGCTGTCTATGTGTTCAAACAACCATAGATCTGACCACAGCAAAACTTTCACAACTGCTTTGTAATGATGGCTGTCACCGTTCACATTCTCTCACAATCAGTCAAAAGAAATGCTTTTAATTTGCATTAAATTCTAAGAAATGATCATGAAAACATGTTATTATATATATATATATATATATATATATATATATATATATATATATATATATATAGGGTGATTCAAACACAATGGGAATGAGGGGGGGGGGGGGCTTGTTGTATGATTAGATCAATGTTTCCAATTAAACTCATGTCTAAAAATGTCATCCAATGAAAGTATGAATACTATTCAATTTCGATAAAATGAAGAAAGTTTCATCTACTCAAGTTCTTTGTCTGCACAATTTCAGAAGGATCTGCTATAGCCATGAAAAAAAAATCTAGTAAACATGGTCTCTAAAATGCATACCTTAAGAGAAGAAACCACTTTGCCGATGGAGGTGTTCCATAGTACCGAAGATGAAAATATTATTTTAAAGCCTTTGTGCACTTGACATATTTTGTTTATTTTGATCCATAGAGTATCTCCTTCCGAAATTGGGCAAACAATATTTGTTACTCAGTAAGAAATAAGTTCATAGCACATTGTTGTATGACAGCTAATCTGGGCACGACTTAATCTGAGATGAGATTTCCTTGTAGTAGAGGTTTCATCAAACTAAAGAGGTGGGAGTGTACCATAAAATGTCAAATACAAGGTGTCATCAACAGACGATGGACAGGATACAAAAGAATAAAAAGGGAAGCAGACGACAACAGGCATGGTGGTTATTAACTTTGAACCCTGCAAGGCAGATAACCAAATGATGACTGTGCTTTCCATAAATATTCCACTGTTTGCTTTCTTTGTTTCCCTGTCATTAGTTTTTCCAAAGAATCTCCTCTTAATGTATCTATTATTATGCTATTTGTCTAAGCTGTTTAGTTTTCCTTTTGTGAACAACTGCTATGCTATCTTCCTGATTATGGATCACCTTCGTTTACTTTCACTTCAGTAGCACTACTTAACATTCAAAAAGCAAGATTTTCACATCTTACAACTGCATGAAATCTTCAACAGTGTCCAAGTTTACAAACACAGCAAAGTCTTATGTAGCTCTTATTTCCCAGCAAACTGAAGACATGATGGATGAATTATGCTTGATATTCGTGTCACTCTGGCACAATATTTCAGTTGCGTATCTTGCTGTCTTCTCCAGATGCTCCCTGCGACTACCATTTTGGCGAAACGGGTCTAGTATTTTTGCTCAAGGGGTACTGAGCGCTTCATTTGTGGTCAGCGCCCATCTGGCACTGATCCTGAGCTGTTGTCCTGCCCTGGATGCTCCGACGGTGGTCCACACCCGGTTCGGCCGCCATCTGTGACCATAGCAGCTGTCTGATGCCTGTCCCATGTTGCGCACTCTGTTCACAGTCGGCGCCCACCTGGCGCTATTCTTGACCTGTTGTTCTGCCCCTGATGCTCCAAGGGTGGTCTGCGTCCAGCTTGGCCACCATCTGTGGTCATGGCAGCTGTCTGCTGCTGGACCTGGGTCGTGCTCTCCCTTTGGGGTCCGTGCCCACCTGTCGCTGTTCCTGGCTGTTGTCCTGTCCTACCCTTGACCTTGACGCTATGCCAGTGGTCTGCGCCCGGCTCGGCCACCCTTAGTGGTCATGGCAGCTGTCTGATGCCTGTCCCGCATCACGTGGACCGCAAACGGAGTGCGGCATCAGACAGCTGCCATAACGGCAAAGGGGGGCTGATCTGGTTAGGACAACAGCTCAGGAACAGTGACAGATGGGCCTGGACACTGAAGGGAGTCTCATGGAGGACCTGAAGAAGGCAGCAAGGTACACAGTCGAAATATTGTGCTAGATCGACATGAATATCTGTCAGAATACCCGATTATGTATATGCCAAAGCAACGTCTTGACCAGTCTTGATCTTTGTATTAATTAACTTCTTCACTGGTAGGGGTCTAATTTATTTGTAAACAGTTTTCTGTTGTAAATATTTTTGTTCTATGATTACAAAAGGCAACAGATGGAGCTTTGGAAACGTATCACAACAGTGATTTTATGAACAGTGAAGTCTACTTTGATACAATGTACTGAGAGCTGATTAGGTTTTAAAATCGGTGTCCCAATAGGTTTCAAATGAAACTATTTGGTGGCCGAGCGTTCTGCGTCACGGCAGTCACAGTCTGCACGGCCACTACGGTCGGGGGTTCGAATCCCCCCTCGGGCATGGATATTTGTGTCGTCCTTAGTATTGGCTAATTCATAAGTAATTTGTAATTTTAGGGAATGATTACCCCATAGTTAAGTTCCATAAGCTCTACCATCAACAACAACAATCGCTGCATGAAAGAACAATAAAAATATAATATTAATGTCTTGCTAAGTCGAAGTATTCCTGACTGTCCACCAAAACAACTATGCATCACGAACATTACGTGAAAGATCATCAAGTCTGGCATATAAATGAAGAAGACATTGTATCTACTTGTTTAGCTTAAATTGTAATAGTAAGTTTGTGACCCAAGACGTTTGTCACTGTTTATTCCCAAACAATGTTTATAGTTACAGTGCCTTCATGCTAAAACTAATAATCGAAAGTTAATCGTTGACCATTGTGCCTGTAAATTCTATGATACAGGTGTATGTACATACCAAGCAGTGTGTCAGTAAGTTTGTGTGTTTGTGTGTACGTATTGTATACAAATCTACAGGTTTCTTCCAATGTTTATGAAATTTTGCACACTTAAGCTTCAATCCATAAGGACAGTTGCCGTAAGTGTTAGGATCGCGAACAACACATTGTTGACGAGATATGACGTCAAACAATGAGATGCGCGAAAACTGCTGCGTCAAACGACGTTTCCTCCTAGACCGATTTCCAAAAAATTTGCTGCACATGTTCTTTACCGTGAGATAAAATTATGTCGGGGTAAGAACCACTTACGACAAATAGTTCAGGAGATACAACGTCATAAACAATATAGTTGCAAGAAACTGCCACATAATGCGACGAGACTTTATTCACACACTGTATAAGAATGACAGTACTTATTGACTTGCAACAAACTTTAAACATAATTTTAAACCTTTATTGAACTTTTTCTCGCTGACAACCTTGACATTATTATGACATGAAAAACGTTTCTCGCTTACCACTTTTCGGTTGTTCATGGACTAAAACTACAGCATTCTACATTACGTTATAATTCGTTACAATTTATAATTTCTACAATGTAAGTTGTTGGCGAAGGAAATCATACAGACCTTCAATATGGTATCACAGTACGACACGTAGTTCATCAGATATGAGCATATAAACAGTAACATTAATAGAAAACCACCCCGTCACAAACATTTTACAGACACAGCACTTTTACAAATGAATATAAACATGGAAAATTGTACAGTTGTACAACGTATAACTCAATAAATATGAGATCATGCAAAATTTATATGCCATTGGTATTTTTAAAAAAATGCCCAAAAGTTTGTTAAGCTTATGGGACTTAACTGTGGGGTCATCAGTTCCTAAACTTACAAACTACTTATAAACTAACATATTAAAGACAGGGCAAACCTCCATGACTGAGGGGGGATTCGAACCCCCGACAGGGAACGGCCTCGCGCATCGGAGCACAGTGCCTCAATGCGCTCGACCACTCCGCCGCGGCTTGTATTTTGATTACTATCTTTCTTTGTTTGGATACTGCACGTATGATTTTGTTCATTATGCAAGACAGTTTTATTTCTGATATATTTTACGATAAATGTAACGTGTTTTTAGAAAAAAGGAGATGGACAGGGAGAGAAAAGGAGTAGGAGAAATACTAACTAAAGGCAGAAATGAATAATTAAATACCCTGGCGACGCCTGATTTTTAGCTAGTTGCTTATAAATATAACAGTGAAAAATCACTAACCGTAGAGAAAATGCGGTTAAAACACTGGAACCGCTACCGGATATTTCTTTAGAAGATATTACTGAGCACCGAACGGCGTAGACGGCCTCCAGGAATGCGGCTGTAGCTCAGCTGTTATTAAATTCCTGGAACGTGACCTGAATTCTCTGAAGCAGTATCATATTTTGTTGAAACGTTTACGTAAAAGGCTTTGGAAGGATCTCCAAGCGATGACAAACTTTTTCAAAATAAATGGACGTCCTCTTTTTTCCCCCGGACCATGGACAAAAAAAGAGTAGCAGCTTATCGGTCAAACACAGACGATATGTTTTCGAATACAGAAAAGCCTTTAATCCGATGTATCTGACGAGCACAGGAGTGCGGGACATCCGGCTGTATAAACTGATGGCATTGGTTTGGGATTAACACTGCTGTAAATGCGGACTTGTCGCTAGACGGTCTCGCGCACCAAGTTAAATTAACTGACTTGTTAAGTGGAACGTTGCTGCACAGATACATGATGGTAATGATGGTATCAAATATATATGTGAAAAACTTCTTTCTCTCTCTCTCTCTCTTTCGTCCCTCCCCCTCCCCCCAAAAATGATGTCACTAAGAGCGAATGAAATTTGTTTTCAAATTGTGAATGTGCGATTAACGAAAAACAGATTTTATCGTTGGTGAGAAATAGTGATGGTAATGATGTGGTCGTGGTAGACAGCAGGTACTAAAACATTTCATGAGACGTGTATATTTAAGAATTGTAGAAACAAAACGAAAATCAACATGTACATACAGTTTATATAGGTTAGATTACAGACTTTTGCAACTGTAAATTAGTCTACATTCGATCAGACGCGTTTCGCTTTATTTTAAAGTATCTTCAATGGTCAAATCATCATGTTGCCCTTTTCACGTGTTTCTTGTAGCACATTGCCACTAGCTGTCACTGTTTACAATTACACCATTTACAATTCAATTTTTTATAAAAGTTGCCGAAAAGTCGCAACTTCTGAAGCCTGAAGGGCTGTGTTTGTTTTTTACGCACCCCGCCAGGCTTCAGAAATGGCAACTGCGTAGAAGGAGGGAAAAAAATAAGAATTACGTATATACAACACAGTTTCCTAGAATCCATGTGCATACACACAGGAACAACAGTCGGAAAAGGTACTGATTACGCAAAGGTGATGTTTATAGAGTTCTATTTCACCAATTATATTTTCGCCAGTAATATTTTCATTTCCCTGTTTCCTTCAGGAACAAGAAAGTTTTACAGATGGAGCATGGCATCTTAGCCAGAAAGTTTAATTAGTATCGTAAGAAAATTCATACCAAGGCCTGGGTTAAAACCCGGGTGTCCTGCTTACTAGCCAATTGCGTCAGTACTGGAGAAGCGTCTCCGCACAACGGCGCGCATTTGCCTTGACACGACTTCTCTCTGTTAGGGTGACCAATTGTCCGGCGTTTCGCGGGGCTTCTTGCATTTTAAAATTTTTTTGTAAATTTTTCGAGCGGTACGTTATTTGTCCTGCAATCATTTCGTTTTATGTCGGAACGTAATTTAGTGTTACTGGCAGCGGTACGAATTTTCATGACGCGATACAGTGCTGCCATCAAACTTCAACTAAAGATAGTGCGTTGGCAGAAAGAACCTTCTGTCAAGGGAAATTTGTATGCTCAGACCTTAGGAACAAAATTCATATGAATATTTATATGTCACTACTACAGATCAAAATGAATTTTGGAATGAGTTGCACAAATTTCTGCAATGCGTTACTGATGGACGAAGAAATTTTAGCTTGTACCAGAAGTGCCAGATAAATAATGCAATAGTGTCACTTATTTTGAGATTTTCACTATTTCTATATTTAGTTTTTATACCTAGAGGTTTGAAATTTTAGTAGGGTTTTCCATATAACTAATAAAACTAAGAAATGTCACGAATATATATTTTCTTCAAGTCACAATTATTTTAAACAAATTTGATAAAATTCATGTTATGAAATGTTCAATAGGCTTGTTTATTTTATTATTTCCGATTTATTTATTTACTTTTACATTTGTATGTTTTTATGTAAATGAAGGGTCTTCAGTTCTCACAGTAGGAAAGAAATTACAGAATTAAGATGAGGGGAATATATTTATCCAAGTTGTTACTTCAATAACAGTATTCTTGATCGAAAATAAGGAAAATGACAACACAATGCTATTGAAAATGTTAAAATTTTTGTATTATTAAAATTACAGTTAAAATGTATCTCTCCCCAACAACTGCAAAAGTCCCCCTCTTTTGACTGTACTGTCCCACATTCCTTCATTAACAAATAGGTCACTCTACCCTCAGTCCAAATTTGCACCCTTGCCACATGTACGTATTGTTCGCCTACTCTCGAACAACACTGTAAAGACTCTCTAAATCAAAATAAATATAACCACTCTGGACGAAACTGATAAAGCCCAAGTACAGGTGTTTTTATACTAATGGAACGAAATAACTCAGACTTCTGCAAGTGACCATCCGTAACATCTCATGCACGTAATTCAAGTGCTTCTACGTATTACTTTTCTCTTCGTTTCGTCCTCTTTGTGGTATGTTCAATCAAACATTTCTCTGTGTGTTGATGTATTGTTAGTGCCCAGTACGTCCTCATTCTTTCTTCATTTATTATTCTTTCGAGATAGTTTGACTTTTAGTGAGGATTTGTTATGGAATCTTACATTTTTGTCTTTAGTTATTACATGAATCGATCAAGTAACGAATTTTATGTGACTTTAGTTTAATTTTTATTTTATTTATTTTTATTGATTGATTGATTGATTTTTATTTTTTTTTTATTTATTAATTTATTTTTTGTTTTTGTTTTTTTGAAAACAAAGGTACCATGACCATCCGGAACAACTTGAAACTGAATAAACTCTTCCAACCGGCAACTAAAAAGGATGGTGTACATGCAAGTCCTTAAACAGACTGCGCTCCGGCGTTGTAAGATAGAAGGACAACCTGAAGAAGTGGGTTATCGCTCAAGATGAGTGTAGGGAAGAGCAGACTTCAAACCATCTTCTGTAGTCAGAATGAAACTTTGCAGCGGAGTGTGCGCTGATTTCCTGGCAGATTAAAATTGTGGGGTGGAACCGCGTCTTGAACCTTGGACCTTTGCATTTCGCAGGCAAGCTTTGACCACTAAGCTATCTCGACACGACTCACAGTGCCGCCGCACAACTTCAATTCTGCTAGTACCTCGCCTCCTAATTTCCAAACTTCACAGAAGACACCGTGAGTCGTGTCGGGATAGCTCCGTGGTAGAGCGCTTGCTCGTGAAAGGCAAAGGTCCCATGTTCGAGTCCCGGTTCTGGCACACAATTTTAATCTGCCAGTAAGTTTCATCTTCTGTAGTGTTTGCTCAGACTCTTGTACATGGATATAACTGGTCCTTGCTGACAAAAATGCAGTAAATACTGGCTACAACTCGTGTAAATACTGTAAATTATGTAAATAAGAATTATTATACCTTTGGTTTTACTGTGCTTCAGACAGGAACAACTTAAACTGATTAATTTATTAGTTTTGTTTGCTTTGATTTGTTATGTAGTTTTTCATTCTAAGTACTCATTTTTCGTATTTCTGACAAGGACAGTACGTGGTGTCGAACAAACATATCTGTATGAACGTTTGGATACTGGATCTCTACGTACACCTCAATGTGCCGGTGGGTGTCGTTTTTCTGCAAAGCTCTGCAACCAAGCTCTAGATAACACTGTAGATGTAATTGTAGACGCCAAACGTAATGCAGATATCTTAACTATAACTTATGTAATAATCATCGTACATGTTCTCTAGCGAATTGTTATCAAAAGCCGTGATGATATTTGCAACTTTAACCTTCTTCCCGAAAGACTGTTGGTATTCACTGCCACTGCTTCCATCGCCTCTTCCCGCACTTATCGTAGCACTACCGCTAGCAATGAGTTGTTCATCATTATCGTCCCTATTATCATTATTATGAGTTTTTAACAACAGTATCTAACTTATGCTCATATTTCTGTGCCATAACAGATACGAGAAAGCATGCAAATAAGTCATCTTCTACACTAATTCCATCTTCACGAAGAACTTCATCTCAACTAATCGCAATACATTAGCAGGACTGTTTAGCAATCGCCACCCCATCTGACGCTTCACCACACAAATAACATCAGAAAACGCAACTTCGGAGGCACACTGCACCGTCCCTGCTGGCGAACCGACAGGTCAAAGTGCAATGCGGCATGGCACACGGAGATGCCTCTAACGGACGAAAATTTGCTCAGGACCGGGATTCGAACCCGGACTTTTCGCTTTGGACCAGCGGTCGTCTTACCCATTCAGGCTATCCAGGTACGCTTCCTTTCCAAATCAAATTGTCATCTTGTAGCACATTAAGATTGTAGTGCCCCCTTGTCCATTTGATTCCACTTGCTCGTAGCCTGTACTGGATTCCCGCAAGGGATCGAGCGTACTAATGCGTCCGCATTGAAATATTCAATTGCGTGTTGGGGCAGATATACAATTTATTACTGAAATGGTGTCTGTTCTTTTCGGACATGCCCGAAAGAAAAGACACCATTTGTTGACATTAACCGACTGCAGAGTTTTGCTGATGCGAGAGTTAGTGCAATAAGGGATCTTTTAATTATGTCTCATACGACTTTGGTGTATCTGTGTTTGTTCGAGCCCAAGTACTTTCCTTGTGAGAGGAATAAATAACTTAACAAATTACTGCTATAGTCTAACGAGCCACTTGCCTGATTCAGGCACTTGGCTGATGAGCCGCATTGTCAAATGACGCGACAGCAGAGCTCCAAGGGCATAAAGTTGGAACTAAAGCGTCTGTGACGTAAATATTGACGGGGTTTCTGTTGTTTGGTGGGAAGCGGAGCAGTGCAGCGGCTGCTGCGGGCGACGTAAACATTTGCAGAGTGTCGGCGGCGCGGCTGCTGGAAGAGACGGCGTGGCGCCCGCGTGGGCGGAAACCGCATCCAGCGGCGGCCGGCGGCGTCGATGCCGCTGCCAATCGATACCGGCCTACAGCCTCCAGCCGCGGCGGCGCGCAGGCAAGCGCTCCAGCCGGCTCCAGCGCTCTCCAGCCCTCAGTGCCACTCAGACGAGCCGCTCTGGAGGCCGACTCGTCCCAGTCACAGCCCGGAATACAAATTTATTGCGCTGCTCTCTTCAGACGCGACCGAAACGTTTCAAGCTGAACTGTCGGCTACAAACAAATGCCCTTCTCAGCGCGGTCTTCTTTGATTCTGATTTTGTTGTTTTGCTACTGCTCACATACTGTTTGGCCACGGTAACTGCCGGCCGCGGTGGCCGAGGGGTCTGAGGCGCTCCAGTCACAGTCTGCACGGCCACTACGGTCGGGGGTTCGAATCCCCCATCGGGCATGGATATTTGTGCCGTCCTTAGTATAAGGTAGTTGATAAGTAGTTTCTAAGTTTAGGTACTGATAACCCCGTAGTTAAGTCCCATAAGCTTAACAAACATTTGAACATTTGAATTTGCCACGGTAACTCTACGGTTTGCGCGATGGCTCCTGGGAGCTCCAGGAGACGTATCTTACACGCACATTATGGCTGCCTTGGGGATTGGAGGATGAGGGGGAAGACAGCTTGCTGAATAGCTGGAACCGTTACTCTAAGAATGTGTGCAGCAATATTTCGCGTCAAGGAGCAACGTAACGTCGGCAGCACTTGTAAACAAATGAATATCTTTTAACTAGTGCCAACATTCGCCGATTATGGCATCAGCATTAAAATCGTCAAATTATCGTGGACAAAAAGTACAACTGATATGAAACTTCCTGGCAGGTTAAAATTGTGTGCCGCAACCGGGACTCGAACCTGGGACCTTTGCCTTTCGCGGGCAAGCGCACTACCGACTGTGCTATTCCGACACGACTCACGATGCCGCCTCCCAACTTTACTTCCGCCTGTACCTCGCCTCCTACTTTCCAAACTTCACAGAAGTTCTCCTGCGAAACTTGTAAGACTATCACTCCTGGAAGAAAGGATATGGTGGAGACATGGCTTACCCAAAGCCTAAGGGATGTTTCCAGAATGAGACTTTCACTCTGCAGCGGAGTGTGCGCTGATATGAAACTTCCTGGCAGATTTAAATTGTGTGCCGGAACCGGGACTCGAGCCTGAGCAGTACAACTGATATAACGACTGATATTAACGACTAGTGAACCTGGTAATGATTTGCTGAACAAACATCGGAATTGGATATATGCTTTCTTGTAAATTATAAACACCAGGTTAAGGCACAGCAGCATGAGGTGAACATGATAGGCACGGTTCTAGAGTAAAGTCCTGGAAAATGAACGTTACAGGCCTTGAATGTGCAGTCTTTCAATTTTTCAGTCTTGATAATAATTCAATTATTGATATGGTGTCTGTTCTTTAAAGACATTAATGGCCGTAATATTACGAATTCTAAATATTTAAACATGTCAACCGTTTGAGGGCAATTGATTCCACTAGCTCGCAGCCTTTTTTGGGTTCGTGCGTATTAATGCGTCCGCATTGAAATTGTCAAATGATCAAATGTGCCGCGACGGAGCAGCCGAGTGCATTTAGGCGCTATGCTACGATACGCGAGGCCGTTCCCTGTCGGGGGTTCGAATCCCTCCTCGGGAAAGGATGTTTAATCTGTCTTTAGTATACGTTAGTTCATAAGTAGTTTGTAAGTTTGTGGACTGATGACCCCGAAGTTAACTCCCATAAGCTTAACAAAGCTTTTCAAATGTTTGTAAATGTTATGGGACTTAACTGCAAGGTCATCAGTCCCTAAACTTACAAACTACCTATGAACTAGCTTATACTAAAGACAGATTAAACATCTATACCCGTGGGGGGATTCGTACCCCTGACAGGGAACGGCCGCTCCGCCGGGGCTTGAAATTGTCAATTGCCTGTTGGAGCACATAAACAATTTATTATTAACATTATTCTTCTCTTTTCATCTTTGCCATTATAATTATTCTAATGCCTTGTATGGTCGAAATGTTTAAATATTTGGAATTTGTAAAATTACGACTGTTACTGTCAACAAATGGTGCCTGTTCTTTCCTACATGTCGAAAAGAACAGACACCATATCAGTAATATATTGTATAACTGCCCCAACAGGCAATGACAGTTTCAATGCGGACGCATTAATACACTGGATCCCTTGCGGGAATCCAGTACAGACTGCGAGCAAATGGAATCAAATGGACAGGGGACACTACAATCGTAATGTGCCACAAGATGAGAATTGGGTTTGGAAGGGAAGCGTGCCTGGATAGCCTGATTGGGTAAGGAGACCGCTGGCCCAAAGCGAAAAGTCCGGTTTCGAATCCCGGTCCAGCACTATTTTTCATCTTTGACATTGGATTTATTTCAATGCCATGAAACTGTCGAAACGTTTAAATATTACGAATTAATAATTATAGCCCGTATAGACACTAATTTAATCCGAACACTGCTCAACACAATTAGAGTATCAGTTAGATATCGTATAATATACATATGGGAATGAATTCTATAGAGTTATTGGTTACAATTATAATTTGTGTGTGATACAACACGATATTTACTTGAGGTTTGTATGGCCTTTACTCAGAGCGAAGCACAAAGGGGTTACCATAATAGTGAAAAAGTCGTTCTCCTTGTCCACTAAAATGGCGTGTGATCACCTACGACGGCCAGTATAATTGCACAACTGCCTGACATGGACAGAAAGAGGTTATCAATCAGCTGTTGAGGGATTCTTGGCTATTCTTCCAAGTGTGCAATACTCAGCTCTGCAACCGTTGTGGGAGGTTCTGGTCTGGCTGCAATACGCCTGCCAAGTGCATTCCAGATATGCTCAGTCGGGTTTAAGTCCGGTGAACAAGCTGACCACCCCTACGTTCAATTCCCTCAGCTTCAATGCAGTTTATCAGCTAGGTTATCTCACTCTGATTTAAAAAGAAGTGTTTTGATGAGCTATCATTTCATGCTTTGATACGTTTCTTCACGAACTCACTCTCTTCTCCCTCCCCCTCAACCCTCCATCGTCTCATGAAGTACTGCTGACATTTTGTGCGTTCAGACTCTCGTTTCTATGTTGCTTCACGCCATCCTTGACCCTCCTTCCCCTCAACCGTCCCCCCCATCATTACTTCTTTGACCCCACAAAAGCTATTCCGGTTTTGTAAGAGAAAATAAAAACAACTATACATGAAGACATAGTGAATATAAACTCTATGTGAATTAAGTCTTAGAACGACAAATTATCTTCAACTACATCCGTGATGTTGCTTCCCACACCATCCTCCCCCCTCCCAACCCAGTACCAATTATTAGCACAGAAACTGTAGCAAACAATAAAATGCCAACCTCAAAGCCGAATCTAAGAAGAAACCATCATTAACTTATCTGTGATGTCAAGACACTTAAAACATAGTACAAAAGAATAACTGTATCAAGATAACAAAACTGTTTAATTGGTATCGGGTAAATTTATTTGTTCTAGTTTTCTTTGTAATTCGGAAAGCAAAAATATTAACGAAGATGATGTGCCAGTCTCTATGACTCTACCACCCGCATTTGGCTAATTTTTCTCATAATTAGTTTTTCAAACTAATTGTTAGGCAGCTACATTTTACTAGTGTTTACAGTCATAGCGAGGAATATGCAAGTTTTGACTTTACTGAATATGATTCATGATTACATAACTCCGTAATTGTTAATGCACTACGTGTGGTGAGGATGCTGAGAACAGAAAAAGGTGAGTGAGATTCAATTTATTTATATTTGAGACCTCGAGTAGGAAGAACAATTTGTTCGTGGATTTCTTTGATCGTTCTAGATATTTTATTTGGACTCTCCGTTCATTCACCAACTTTTATTCTAAAACATTATAATTAATTATACCATTTCATTACAATACAGAAATATATTTGTTAATGAAATTAAATCTGAATCTTAAGGTGATCCTTATTTCACAACGTTATCAGTCATGTTAGCCAAGCATACATGCATGTTTCCTCTTATACTCGAAGTGAATATTTATTTCCAATTTGCTTAACTAACCAATTTCATTACTGTAAACTTAAGGGATTCCACTTTATGCTCTAATTATCCTGTTGTTATCAGTCACTATTAAACATTGACTGTCAGGCCACCCATGCACACATTTATGTATAGAATCACACACGTATTAAGAGTTTGTTTGTTCTCTGACTAATTAATATACTACCCGATTATTACATTATGCAGTTTCACCTGGTGCCACACTTGTCATTCTGTTACACAGATTATATTTCAGTCAGTCATTCTGTCAAGAGCTCATGTAGAGGGGGGTCATACATATCTTTATTAGTCACTGATATGCCGATTTATTAGCTTATTTAGTACCTTAATAATTGAAAAAAAAAATAATTAACCTTCCTAGGGCTGTGCCAGTCTGCGAGATTGTCAACGAGACTGATTGCTTATAGCGTTCTTATTCAAACATAATTAAGTTCTTGCACAAACACACACACACACACACACACACACACACACACACACACACAGAGAGAGAGAGAGAGAGAGAGAGAGAGAGAGAGAGAGATTTAGTTTTTATCATATTTTATTTTAGCAAATGAGCTTCATTCTAGATCTGGTAATTTTGGTTTTCATAGAGTACACGTGGAAACCTTAACGAAAGAGATCATTAAGTCCTGTCAATGAACCACTGAGATACAGAAAAAATGTCGTCTGAACGTAATAACTGAGATTAATTCACATCGTAAATGTTGGAGCTGGAGACGAACTGCCTTTACGACTGTACATCGAGGACCGATACTGCACCGATGGCGCTACATTCCCTTAATGGCGTCGTCTGCGTTTATTGCAAATCGTTTCTGGAGTCGCAATCACTATCGATCATGGGTCGTACACGTGGCACGTGGCGACTGTTTCTCTACACTCCTTTCCTCAGCAGTCAATCAACTTGCATGAATTTCCGCGCATTAATTTACCACTGATGCCGTTATTGTAGTTTAAATGAAGTCACTGTTAATTAATTTTCTTGCTCTCTTTAAACAAGCTTGTAACCTATACCATCGCTTCAAATTGTCAGAATTTTCAAGTTTAAAAACGACACTAAACTATAAACTTCGTAATAATATTTAAAATCATTATTATACTACATAGTCATCATTTGGGTAATATCTTTATCACATATTATTAAACGAAACTGGAAAGCAGTCTAGCAGAATGTACATGAAAGGTAACTTGAAAGTCAGTCGTCGATTTTCACTTGTACATCGCATAGTTGCAAAGAAAGAAGAGGAGGGAGGAAGATTAGTGTTGAACGCCCCGTCGACAGCGTGGTCGTTAGAGGCAGAGCTTACCCTCGGATTATTTCGGTAAGGATGAGGAAGGAAATCGGCCGTGCCCTTTTGAAAGGAACCATCGCGCAATTTACCTGGAGTGATTTAGGAAAATCACGGAAAACCTACATCTGGATAGCCGGAGGTGGTTTTGAACCACTGTCCTCCAGAATGCAAATCCAGTGTGTTATCACTGCCAAGTTGGAAAATAACAGCGATTGCTTAATACTTTCGTAATAGAAGGAACAAGAAACCTACGATTAAACTGTAAGTACATGATCCGTTAATTCATATTGTGTATGGGCATACCTATTCATACAGCTCATTCTGCCTCATGTTAAAAAACTACATTCCTCTCCCTATTTACTAAATTAATCGGGGTCGGTACGCTAAGGTATTCCAATAATGAGATGAACCTTTGTATGGATGTTAATTTTTATTGTGTATGCGCATTACGGAAATGCATTTTCAGCAGAGTTAAACGATAGTTCGCGTAACGGAAATGTTATGCTGAGATACGAAAACCAACCCTCATGAACCACAGACATTGCCGAGGTGGATTGGCTTGTGTACCTCAACGATAAAGATAGCCGTACCGTAGGTGCAACCACAGCGGAGGGGTATCTGTGAAGAAGCCTGACAAACGTGTGGTTCCTGAAGAGGGGCAGCAGCCTTTTCAGTAATTACAGGGGCAACAGTCTGGATGACTGACTGAGCTGGCCTTGTAACATCAGCTAACTTACTGTGAATGGCTGAAAGCAAGGGGAAACAACATTCGTTACTTTTCCCGAGTACATGCAGCTCTACTGTATGAATATATTTACTTATATATTCCAAAGGTAAAATAGTCCTCCATTCATATCTCCGTGTGGGGGCTACTCAGGAGGATGTCGTCATCAATAAAAACAAAACAGGCGTTCCACGGATCGGAACGTGGAATGATATAAACCGTAATCGTGTAGGTAAGTTAGAACATTTCAAATGAGAAATAGATAGGTTAAAGATAGATATAATAGGGATTAGTGAAGTTCGGTGGCAAGATGAACAGGATTTCTGGTCAGGAGAGTACAGGGTTATAAACACGAAATCAGTTAGTGGTAACGCAGGAGTAGGTCTGATAATAAATAAGAAAATAGGAATGCGGGTAACTATGAACAGCATAGTGAACGCATTATCATAGCAAAGATAGTTACAAAACCAACAACGAACACAGTAGTACAAGTTTATATGCCAACTAGCTCTGCCGATGATGAGGACATAGAAAAATGTATGAGGAGATAAAAGAAATTATTCCGAAAATTAAGGGACACGAATACTTGATTGTGATGGGGGACTGGAACTCGGTAGTAGGAAAAGGAAGAGAAGGAAATGTTGTAGGTGAGTATGGACTGGGGAAAAGAAATGAAAGAGATCGCTTGGTATAACTTTGTGCATATCACAATTTAATGATCAGCAACACTTGGTTTAAACATCATGACAGAAGGCTGTATACGAGGAAGAGACCAGGAGACACTGGACGGTACCAGATTGACTTTATAATGGTAAGGAATAGATTTAGGAATCAGATTTTAAACTGTAAGACATATCCAGAGGCAGATATAGACTATGATCATAACTTATTGGTAATGAACACTAGATTAAAACTTAAGAGACTGCGGAAAGGTACAAAAATTATGAGATGGAATCTGGACAAACATAAGGAAACAGAGGTGGGTGAGGGTTTCAGAGGGAGCATTAGACAAGGATTGGCTGAAACTGGGGAAAGTAATACAGTAGAGGAAGAATGGGTAGATCTGACAGATAGTGAAAGCAGCAGAGGATCAAATAGGCAAAAAGACAAAGCCTAATAGAAATCTCTGGATAACACTGGATATATTGGTCTTAATTGATGAGAGGAGAAAATATAAAATTGTATCAAGTGAAGCAGGCAAAAGGGACTACAAACGCTTGAAAAATGATATTGACAGGAAGTGCAGACTAGCTAAGCAGGGGTGGCTAAAGGACAAATGCGGAACCATAGAAGAATGTATAACCAGGGAAAAGGTACATACCGCCTACAGGAAAATAAAAAAGATATTTGGAGACAAGAAAAGCAGCGGTATAAATATCAAGAACTCAGTCGGAAAACCAGTAGTAAGCAAAGAGGGGAAAGCTGAAATGTGGAAAGAATATATAGAGGGCGTCAACAAAGGAAATAAACTTCGAGGTAGTATTCCTAACACGGATTATTTACAGACAAATGGAAAAACTTGTGGAATACAATCTTGGGGAAGATCAGTTTGAATTTAGGAGAAATGTAGGAATACGGGAGGCAGTACTCACATTATGATTTATCTTAGAAGACAGAGGAAAGCCAAACCTACGTTTTTAACATTTGTAGATTTGGATAAAGATTTTGACAATGACTGGAATACTTTTAAATTCTGAAGGTAACAGGGTAAAATATAGGGAGCGAAGAGTTACATTCAACTTATACAAAAACCAGACAGCGGTTATTACAGTCGAAGGGCATGAAAAGGACACATAGGTTGAGAAGGGAGCAAGACAGGGTTGTAGCCTTTCCCCAATGTTGTTCAATCTGTACATTGAGCAAGCAGTGAAGGGTTGCAAGGAGAAATTTGGAGAGGGAGTTAAAGTTCAGGGAGAAGAAATAAAAACTTTGCGGTTTGCCGATGACATAATAATTCTATCAGAGAACGCGAAGAATCTGGAAGAGTAATTGAATGGAACGGACAGTGTCTTGAAAAGAGGGTATAAAATGAACATCAACAACAGTAAAACAAGAGTAATGGAATGTAGCGTCAGAAAGTCAAGCTGTGCTGAAGGAATAGAGTAGGTCATGAGACAATAAGAGTAGAAGACTTTTATTATTTAGGGAGCAAAATAACTTCTGATGGCCGACGTAAAGAAGATATAAAATGCAGAATGGCTATGGGAAGAAAAGCGTTTCTGAAGAAGCGAAATTTGTTGACATCCAATATTAGTTTAATTGTAAGGAAGTCCTTTCTGAAAGCATTTGTGTGGAGTGTAGAATTTTACGGGAGTGAAACATGGACGATAAGGAGTTCAGACAAAAAGATGAAAGAAACTTTTGAAATGTGGTGCTACAGACAAATGATGAAAATTAGATTGGTAGATCACGTAACTAATGAGGATGTGTTTAGCCGAATCGGGGATTAAAGTAGGTTCTGGTATATCCTGACTAAGAGAAGGGATAGATTGGTGGGACACATTCTGAGACATCAAGGAATTGTCAACTTAGCATTAGAGAGAAGTGTATGGGGTAAAAATCGTAGGGGGTGCGATGGTACGGGATAATGTTGACGTTAATTGTGTAACTTATGTTCATAATGGAATGATAAAACTCGTGTGTCGACACTAGTTATAAAATTAACTTGAGTTTACGCAATTCCATTTAGTTGCTAAGTAGTCCTTGACTTGTAGTATATTGTTCCTTAGCTACACCAACTGTTAAAAGTTAACCGTGACAATTTTATTGACTTAAAAAAATGTTCAAATGTTTGTTAAGCTTAAGGGGCTTAACTGCGGGGTCATCAGTCCCTCAACTTACAAACTACTTACGAACTACCTTATACTAAAGACGACACAAACCTCCATGCCCGAGGGGGTATTCGAACCCCCGACCGTAGCGGCAGTGCAGACAGTGACTGGCGCGCCGCTGACGGCTCGGCCACTGCGGCCGGCTCCTTATTGACTTCCTTTCGAAATTCCCGCACCATAGCAAGAATCAGAAAAAATAATCTTTTAAATAGTTCATGAATAAAATATTAGGTTCTTGTACTAGCGGTGAAAAAGAATTTATGTGTAACCGTTACAGAAATTGGACTCAAAGTCTAACACAGGCACTACGGTTTGCTGTTGATAGCTTTAACTCTCATATTAAAATTCGCCGCCTCCTAAACTCGTCGTTCCACATCCACACCCAATATAAATTTTTTGTTACAGTCGAATATAAGACAATGTTAGACTCCACTATTATATCAAATGTCTTCTCAAACAAAGTAAAACTTCTCCGTAAAACAGATTATTCTTCCAGTAAATATAAATCACACATTAAGTAAATCTTCATAGCGCTCAAAATACTATTCAACATAATACGTACTTATTTTCTTCTGAAATAGTACAAGTTCAAATTAGTAAAGCTTGTACGAAGACATGTTTTCAGCACGACTATTAACAATTCTTTGAAAACGAATGACGTGCAGAAATAGAGAAGGCACAGCTGCATCCGTAGCCCCGTAGCCGTCGGTTAAATTCTGATAGTGGTTGTCTATGTAATGTTGGCTGCCGCGGCGACGACGCTGCCCTTGTTCGTTGCGGCGCCTCGATCGTACATGAAACAATATTTACACAAACAACAAATATGTACAATTTTGTACAAATTTCTTTTGGTGCATAGCCTTCAAAATAGGGCTGACATAGGGAGGTGGAGGACGTCTATGTTCATCCCACTACAAGGGAGACTGAGGAACTAATACAGTAAATCAAAAGGATGTAAGTTGTCGAACTTGTTCTCAGATGAAGAGACTTGCACAGGACAGGATAGCGTGGAGAGCTGCATCAAACCAGTCTGCGGACTGAAGACCTCAACAACGACAGATACGAAAACAAGTTGATGAGAAGAGACGAATTATTTGGAAAGATACTATTGTGTGAGATTTGGCACATGTCCTATAAAAGAAATCCATTGAATTTTATTGTGAGAAATCAATTTGCTCCGAGTAAAACCCTTGTGGGAACTCATCACTAAAATGTAATTAGTTTATGATCCGAACTATTGCTGAACTGTTATGTGTACTAATCGTTGTTAAATGAATTGCATGAAAATTAAATAATTTAATCTATAATAGTGGTACTACATCCTCGTATTGTAGGAGAGGCAACAGTGTAAAACTTTTGTATACCATAATATACTTCTGCATTTTGTAGCAATCACTGACTTGCATATATGATAAAGTAACAAAATGCTGTTGTGGCAGTATTAAGACGTACTTACTAGTGAACAGGATACCTTTAATTTCGATTGCTTATTTCCACCGCACTGTCCTCCTCCACTACCGTCCATCGCTCAGGACGTTTTGTACGAGTTCGATGAGCGTGGACCTCACTTAGATTATTCAGTATATTTTCCTTACCCTTGATGAAGTGTTGCTATATTTCCCACACTTTCCCGTTCAAAACTTTTCCTATTAATTGGACATCGATTACGGCTTTTTCCTATTTGCTCTTTTCAGTTGACTTGTGTTTGAGGCACATGATGGTTTGACCTGGACATATTCGGTAATTTCATGATTATGAATGAAATATACAAGATAACTGTGAGATATTCTTCATTGGTTTACGAACCGCTTTCAGGCTGTTACGCCATCATCAGGTAAACATTACAAGTTTAAGTTTCAAAAATTGCTAGATATATAACTTTCAAAGGAGGCTAGTGTTTTTGTTTATAACAAAGTTACATATCTAGCAAGTTAATATCTTTTAAACTTGAAATGTTTACCCGACGATGACCTAACAGCCGAAAACCAGTTGGTAAACCAATAAATTTGCAGAATATCTCACAGTTATCTTGTGTATTTCATTCATAATGTATCAAATATTCTGTCAAGAACCAACGGAACAGTCAGTGAATATGATTATTATTATTTTGTAGAGTTGCGGAACATGTGCGAAAGTCTGCCCATTACCTAGCATGTTATTCCACGTGGCCAGTGATCAGATAGCCCCATGTCTGCATAGGGATTCCATCATTGATCCTCGTGCTTTTACCTCCCCACACTTGTTGGTAGGTTTTGGGGGGAGGGGGGCAGGGGACACCAGATCACAAATAAATGACCACCAAGTCATGTTGCCATGGATGGGTAACACTTATGGAGATAGCTTTCATTTCAAGAAGCCAGCATTATGGCGGATATCTGGCGCTGTAACAGTCTCTTCAGAAAAACCAGAAAGCGTGACCATGTATATTTGACCCTAGTAACTATCCCTTCTCGGCACTGAGGATAACGCAAAATGAAGTCAAGGAACGTCCTGCCCTGAGTTCCTAGTTTGCACCCAGGCTTACGGAGGATCACATCCATTAAGCCAGTGTTTTTGTACAATATATCGAAAATTTTCGTGGTGAAGAAGTAGCACCGCCTAAATTAGTGAGCTGAATCCAAGTCTGACGGTTGTCCTCTTACTACCTGTCACTGTGAAATCAAGTAAAAGTCTTGAGGAACCTAAATTTCAGAAATCTAAGGTACCCATTCCCCTCTCATATTTTGAAGCCCGCTTACTTGTATCGCATCTCTGTGAAGATAGCCACTTACGTGGCCAAGTCATCACCATTTACTGAAGTATATACTCTTGCCCATCTCTTGTCCCCAAATAATTTGGCCAATAGAAGAGAGCTAGGACGTACATTTCCGCATAAAGTCAAGGAAATTACATCCTTCATTGGCATATAAACCCGGTGTCATGTAGGAAACCAACTCCTCGTAAATTTAAGCCACATGACTAAGGATTTGCCCACGTCTGTCCCCACAACAGATAATCCGCTATACCCCTTTCAGAACTAAGGGTGTAGGTGATGTGACATTAATATAGAGATGGACGTTTAAGATACAAAATATACACAGTAATTCATTACAAAAGGAAAATAAATTTATTTTCGATAATTTTGTACTCACACTATTGTCTGTTTTGGGCCTTCACTGTAAATTTTTATGGTCTGCACCATCTTACAGTAACATGCCTTTGAAAGAAATGACATAATAAAATCATAGTATAATATAAAAACGATGGCTATCAGATATGATAGCTTCATATGTAAGAAACATGGATATCAATACATTGTTAATAAATATTTCTTGTCACATTGTAAGTGTCCTAGAAGTTTGCCGACTGCCACTCGTCAACCCACAACTCTCGCAGGACTACGTGAACAGGTAAAGCAGGTGCGGAGTAATATTGTATCCGCCGTCTATACGATCGAAAATATGTCGGAATCAGTACTTGCACTGCATCCGGCGGAGACTACTCCAACTACTAATCATGGTGTTTCCACATATATCGACACCTGGCACCTCAGTACCACATTAGCTTTTGGTCTTTAAATGTAATCATTTCATGTATTCCATATGTACTGTTTTAGTGATAAATCTTGAGTGAACTTGTAACCGATAAGAAGGTGTAGATACATGTATTTCCGGCAGTGTATGTACTGATTAAATATGTACGCAAAACCTCGGTGCGAAAGTCCTATTCACACTTGTCAGGTATTTTAAATTATTAATAATTGTCCCCTTACTGTTTTTGTGTTCACTTATTGCAATGAATGATTTTAGTGAAATAAATGTCCACAATAATTATTATCAACATTCTTCATATTTTTCTCGGCGTATTTCATTGCAGCCTGAACCATGTATTTCTTTAAAACAGGTTCGTTGATTGGTGGAATAAGGTAAGGCTGTTCCACTGATAGGAAAAACAGGGTCGCTACAGGGGTTTGGCAATTGTGAGCCAGCTAAAGATGGTCTGTTTCAAAGCTACTCGTTCAAAACTGATCTGATGTTATATATAGCACTAATAATTGTCATCAGCTGGTAGTTAACACTCGTGATAACTACCTTTTCAATCAAGCTTATTAAAGATTAGTTGAATACATTTATTATTCATTAAATCTATAATTCTGCTCAGTTACGGCCCTAATATTAGTACCTGCACAGTTAATTAAGAAACAGTGAATTTAAACTGATTGAAAGTGCAACGGATATTTTGAACAAAGCAAGAACAATAAGTAGTCTGCATAAGGCTCACTGACTACACTTTAAATTTAACTGCGAGAGAAATATGAAAAAGCACAAATCACTTTCTAATAAAGCAACTGCGAGAATTTATCCCGCTAATTGACTGATTGCATAACTTTAGTATCTTGTTCACTTGCGTGCAGTATTGCACAACAATGACTACTATCATTAATACGCCGCACTAATAAAGAAATCTGTTAATCATACTCAGCTTAGTCACTACTATGCTTTGACTTTAATAGTAAATAACTTCCAATGAAAGGAAGAGTGTTAGCTTTCTAACTACAAAAGTGAAACAATTAAAGAAGTTTAACTTCCTCATTTGTTATTAGCAATAATCATTACATTACCTTAAGATTGGAGAACAACAATATCTTCTCGACTAATACATATATGAATGATACAAAAATCTTATAAAGACAGAATAGAGACTGTTCCACGAAATCAGATTACAAAATTATTCCATCATCTCTTACAAAACTTGCTGCCTCGGCAGCAAAATCAAAGCATGTCCGCTCTACACAAGAGTTACACAACGACTGACTCTCTCTGCTCAACTACTCCTCACATACATAATCTTTGACAGAGATGTTACACAACAGTGTAAACCATAGACGTAATTATTCAAAGAAGTTCATATAACATTTTACATACAAATATCGATACAAAATAGGCGAAACAAGATTATTGAATTTTTACAGACATGTTTCATCTTATTGCTAATATTTCGGCTGCATATCTTTCAGCCATCATCAGACCGATAATTAAGACAACTAGACAGTCGGCAGAGTGTTTCCGTCCATCTTCTACTTTGTAAAAGCATAGTAAATCGACGGCAAAAATGAATAAGGCCATGGTACAATATACTACATATGTTGAGAGCATATATAGTCACACTACCGTTGTCTTTGATTTCGTACAAATGTGAGTGCCGGATTCCAAATTTTATCAAGAATAAAACTATCATCCCGTTTAATTTACTCCCCAGCTGAATTCCAATGGCTTCTCTAAAAACCGAATCCCAGAAGGATGATACAGACGTTAATATATGAATATTCTCATAATCTATAATATGTCCTGTTTGAATACAGTGTTTAGCCATTGCAGATTTATCGGTTGTAACAGGTGGGTGTACTGTCGATGTGCCTGTTTGATTCATACATTGGTATCACAGTGAGCCTTCTTTATGGCTGTAAAATTTCCCTACTGAAGGGTACACACAGATGTAAATGTGGAAGTTCGCATATTGGGCCCACTTTGCGCTCAGTTCGTGAATGATGTGCAGAACATCGACGGTACACCCGCCTGCTACAACCCAATAAATAAGCAGTGGTTCAACACTGTGTATAAAACTGTCAGCGATTAGTCGTAAATATTTCGTTTATCCAGATCTACATTTCGATTACTGTGTGATCATTATAAATAATATTCAAGAGTATGAAAGTAATCTCCAAAATTGAGTTAGAAAAGTTTTATATGTTTCACTTGTTTGAAGCATTGATAATCAGTGATTGAAATCTAGATCTGAATTTTTTTTAAATATTTTCGACTAATTTCTGGTAATTTTCTACAAATCAAAACAGTCTTTGAGCACAACAGCCACAATAGAATCAATCCTGCTGGACATTGTATTCAAATAGGCCATAATATAGATTGTGAAAACGTTCAGATATTAACGTCTATATCATCCTTCTGGGGTTCGTTTTTTATTTTTAGATAAGCCCATGAAAATAAATTTAATTAATCGGGATGATGGTTTTATTCTTGATAAAATTTGGAACCCGGCACTCACAATTGTACAATCAAAGAAAAAGTCAGTGAGATTACGTGTGCTCTCTATAGATGGCATTACTGATTCGTACTTCTCCGCCGTCGAAGTTAACAACAGAATATGATTGTATATAATCTCCATGGAGAGAACCGCAGCCTTATACATCTTGACGATTTGCTACGCTTTTACAGTATAGATGGTGCACGGAACACTCTGCTATCTAGTTGTCTTCATTATCGCTCTCATGATGGCTGAGCGATATACTGCCGAAAGATTAGCAGTAAGAAATAAATAGCTACCGCTGAATACCTGTAATCTATATCTATAAATGTGTATGTCTGTTCGGTGTACGTTTATCACGTCTGAACCACAAGACATAAAGAACTAACAATTTGTACAGTTACTAATGTCTACCCGGGGAAGGCTTTAGGCACGGTTTTATGGCGATCGGATAGCTATTTATATATATACATATATTAATGGGCATATCTGTTCGGTGTACGCTTATCACGTCCAAACGACACGACGCAGAGAATTAAATATTTGTACAGTTACTAATTTATACCTGAGGAAAGTTTTAGGCACGGTTTTATAGCGATCTAATAGATAGTTAGTAATTTAAAGAATATAACGCGAAATGCGGAACAATAATTACTCTTCGAAAATTATATTTTGTCTTTGAAGATGGTTTTATTAGTTGCATTGTTGCTTGAGGGTCGATAATGATAAAAGCGTGGAGTATGTTGGGATGGAAAGTTATCGCTATATAAAAAATTATAAAATTCTACGTGTGTGTGTGTGTGTGTGTGTGTGTGTGTGTCTGTGTCAATATTACGCTTTGCAGCGAAAAGTAGAGAACGCAAATGAATGGTCTGTGGGTAATTGTTGTCCGAAGTCTCCCGTTGTACACCATAGCAGTTCCACGCCGATAGCTGTAAGGGAGTGGAAGATATGGTGGTTGAAAGTCGTCAGCCTATAAAAAAATTCGGACTGAAGGACAGCGATGACGTTTGCGACTCTATAGCAAGGAGGTTACATACAGGGAAATATTCAAATGTTAAAATGTTTGTAAATCTATATGACCAAACTGCGTGGTCATCAGTCCATAGCTTAAAAACTACTTAAACCTAGGTAAACTAACCTAAGACAACACACACACACACACACATGCCCCAGGGAGTACTCGAACCTCCACGGCGAGCAACCGCGCGCTCCGCAGCGAGACGCTTTAGACCGCTGGGCTACTCCACCGCGGCTACATACAGCGAAACGTGATGCCAAAGACCATATCTTTGGTCTATGCGTGTCTTTAGCTCTTTCTCTGTAAGCTTAAGCATACAAATAAGGAAATATAAGAATAAATAAATAAAGCAGTAAAAAAGATATTTCTTTTAATACATCTCTTTAAAAAATCGATTTGACGTTTCGCACATTACATCAAGTAATCCATCTGTGATATTATTACAATAATTATTGTTGAATTTCGTTATTTGAGTCTTCGAAACGAGTGCATTTTTACGTGTGATTTGATCTACACTACTTACTTTCCTGATAATCGGCAAGTGCATACACTTCTGCAGTCTGATAGGAATAGTTTTCAGTTTGTTTCCAAAGAAAGTGTTGTATTTCACTTCATCCTTCAAAACCAGTCCAATAGCACACTACTGAAATATAGCTTACCTATCATAATCAACCAACACGCGAGCGGAGCCGCGGGTTTAAGCCAGTTTTATTTATAATCTTCAACATTCAATATGTGTTGTGGCGGAACACGGCCTCAGCAATCAGTTGCTTGAATTTATATAGAAAGGAACGTTGAGTAAAATATGTAAACATGAACTAGAATTAATCACTATATTTATGAATAAAAGAAATGAAAATCCAGTCCTTTATAAACTTACTAAAAACGTCTCTGTCTTATACAGGTGTGTCAGCCTCCACGTAGTAGCACAGCGCGATACAGATGCCCCAACAAGAGGTCGGCGCTGTTCCACAGGAGCAGCAGTGTGCAGCGCTGTGAATAATGCATGTCGTCAGCGGCAGCGGCGCTCCGGTGACTTGCCGCCGGGCGCCTACAGCAAGGTGACCGCGCGTCACTCGTAACTAGTGTGGCGCGAGCATCTGACTGTCGCAGTTGTAGCCACCTGCCGTAGCTAAATGCATGGCGATGCTGATGCTTGTATGTAGACCCACTGCATCTGGATTTATAGTCCGCAAGCTGTCTCACGGTTTTGTAACGATGCAAGGAATTTATTACGAAATGTGTTTCACCTTTAAATATTGACTTATGTAGTTTTCACGAAAAACATAACTGTTAAGTATCTAGCCGGCCGCGGTGGCCGAGCGGTCTGCTGCGCGCCAGTCACAGTCTGCACGGCCACTACGGTCGGGGGTTCGAATCCCCCTCGGGCACGGATGTTTGTGTCGTCTTTAGTATTAGCTAGTTCCTAAGTAGTTTGTAAGTTGAGGTAATGATGACCAGCTAGTTCATAAGCAGTTTGTAAGTTAAGGGACTGATTACCCCGTAGTTAAGTCCCATAAGCTCTACAAACATTTGAACATTTTGTTAAGTATCTAACGTCTCATTGATATATAAATAACGATTTTGAACTTTCCTTTTTAGCCTCAAAAATATCTAAGCGTATTATTTCTTTGAACTTACCTCAAAATCTGTATATGAAGCCATAGATAACGATTTGTTGTGTTTATAACAAAAGAACTAGTGTCTCCAAATCAGTTCTCGTATCCTGACGGTTCTCAGGCGATAATTCCATGTTATTTACCAAGTCCTAGGGTCAAAGATCTTCAAACCAAGATATGCCACTTAAAAGAAAAATTCATATTCATAATACAAATAATACCAAAATGCCGCTTTACGTGTGAATTCGTATTCAATATAGTCTCCTTATACTTATTACTGCCTTGTAAATTAAATTAAATTGTTATATCTTCAAGATAAACGTAGAATGTATTATAGAAGAAAATGTATATTAATACTATTTGTTGCTAACATGAAATTCTAAATTAAAATCTAAACATATAACAATATAGGGTATCAGAATATTATTGCAATTCTTTATTGTATTAAACAATTAAATTTATTTAATTAATAAAGCAAATCATCATATGTTCACATCCTGTAACTGTTCACATTACACCGAATGTCATTTGTCACAGTGTATACAGGGTGTTACAAAAAGGTACGGCCAAACTTTCAGGAAACATCCCTCACATACAAAGAAAGAAAATATGTGGACATGTGTCCGGAAACGCTTAATTTCCATATTAGAGCTAATTTTAGTATTTCTCTGTAAATGTAAATTGAAATAATTTGCGCAGACAATTGTCAAAATACCCAATTGTTACGTTAGTATGTACTGTACTTCCTCGATTCACATCCAGTTGGCCCAATGGAAGGAAGGTAATGTTGACTTGAGTGCTTGTGTTGGCATGCGACTCATTGCTCTACAGTACTAGCATGAAGCACATCAGTAGCATCAACTGGTTAGTGTTCACCACAAACGTGGTTTTGCAGTCAGTGCAATGTTTACAAATGCGGAGTTGGCAGATGCCCATTTGATGTATGGATTAGCACGGGGCAATAGCCGTGGCGCGGTACGTTTGTATCGAGACAGATTTCCAGAAGGAAGGTGCCCCGACAGGAAGACGTTCGAAGCAATTGATCGGCGTCTTAGGGATCCCGGAACATTCCATCCTATGACTCGCGACTGGGGAAGACCTAGAACGATGAGAACACCTGGCAATGGACGAGGCAATTCTTCGTGCAGTTGACGATAACCCTAATGTCAGCGTCAGAGAAGTTGCTGCTGTACAAGGTAACGTTGACCACGTCACTGAATGGAGAGTGCTATGGGAAAACAAGTTGTTTCCGTACCATGTACAGCGTGTGCAGGCACTATCAGCAGCTGATTGGTCTCCACGAGTACACTTCTGCGAATGGTTCATCCAACAATGTGCGTCACTCCTCATTTCAGTGCAAGTGTTCTATTTACGGATGAGGCTTCATTCCAACGTGATCAAATTATAAATTTTCACAATCAACATGTGTGGGCTGAAGAGAATCCGGATGCAATTGTGCAATCACGTCATCAATGTGTTTTGAAGAAAAGTAATAAAATGAGCTCTAACATGGAAATTAAGCGTTTCCGGACACATGTCCACATAACATATTTTCTTTCTTTGTGTGTGAGGAATGTTTCCTGAAAGTTTGGCCGTACCTTTTTGTAACACCCTGTATAAGATGACGCGCAGGCTGTGCAACTGTTGGAGATCTGTTATGAGTTAGTTATGAGTTAGAAGTTGTTGTTGGCAGTCAGTTATGAGTTGTTGACAGTTGTGAGTTGTAAGTTGCAGTTGTAATGCGGAATTTTAAGTTGTAAAGTAACCGGAATTGAGTTTGGTGTAACAAGAAAATTATTTTTCTATGTGAGACTTGAAGATAAAAAAAACTGACAATACTGTAATCTCGCAATTTTTGGAACCTGAAACAGAATTTCACAGTGAACACTAAACAGAAAGAATTCCAGGAGAACATGAAGACTTCAGAAAGGATAAGTACCCATAAAAACGACTTTCTCTTTGATGAAGTGAATGAATGATTTACTAAAATTTCTCATATTTAACTTATCAGCTGGACAGTCATTATTCAACAATGTGCCAGTAGACGAAACTATTCGCATCCTACAAGAGCATGTCCCGCCAGATATATGCGACCTGGTACAGTTGTGTTTATCTTTGACTTACTTCAAGTGGCAACAAAGATTCTACGAGCAAACAGACGGCGTAGCAATGGGTCTCCCTTATCCCCGTCAGCAGCCGACATAGAGGCTTTCGAAGCAACGGCACTGTCTTCCGCCCCTTTACGCCTAAGATGCTGGTTCAGATAAGTAAACGACACATTTGCAATACGACCACACGGGGAGATGGAGCTACACAGATTTTATCATCTGAACAAATTGCACAAGAAGATTAAATTTACATTAGAAATCGAATAACACATCGCTAATCCATTCCTAGATGCGGGAGTTTACAGAACAAGGCATGGCACACTTCGGTACAGGGTATATCGGAAGTCTGTACATATTGACAGGTATCTGCACGCCAAATCCAACCACCACCTAGCACAGAAGAACTCTGTCATCTGCTCTCTGGCGATTCGTACGCAGCGCCTAAGTGATCAAGACAACAAAACAGCTGAGCTCACAAACTTCAAACAACATTTATGGTCAATGGCCACAACCACAAAGTGATCCACACCGTCACGGATACAAATAAACGAAACCGTGATACGCAGGAAATAGATCAAAAAGCAGCCAGCAGCACACTTAACACATGTGAAAAACGTCAAAGATCGGGTTGGTGTTCAGCCTGTATTCTATAGTAGTTAGATTAAATTAGTTGGTTCGTTCCATATATATGTGTTGAGGAGATCCTCGTGGATATGGAACATGTATCTTTTTACTTTTTACAAGATAATAATGTAATATTACTAATACAGGTACGTACACCTTTTACAAGCTGATGATATAATAATACTAATTGTATGAATACAGATACATGCACCATTTGGTTTTATTAAGGAATTCGTCAGTGGAGTCGAAGGATTTGACCACTAGAAAGTCTTTTAGGCTCCTCTTAAACTGATCTTTATTTGTAGCTACATTTTTATGATTGTTGGTAAATTGTTGAAAATATGTGTTCCTGAATAGTGGACCCCTTTTTGAACTAAAGTAAGTGATTTTGAGTCCTTGTGCAGATCATTTTTTCCTAGTATTGTAGGTATGAACTGAGCTATTTGTTGGGAAAATGGATATATTATTTATGACAAATTTCATTAAGGAATAAATATACTGGAAGGCAGTAGTTAAAATTCCTAGTTCTTTGAAGAGGTTTCTACACAATGTCCGTGAATTTAGACAAAAAATAATACTCTTGAATAAAAGAATATCTTGGTTGCAACCAAGACATTCTTTTATTCAAGAGTTCGTCTTAACATGGTTGCTGCACCACACAACGTAGAAATTGAATGGGAAGAATTTTTCAACAAATAAAATAGGTATTACGCGATTTTGGACTCAGAAAACCTCTGCTTGACTTTAAGAGTTACCCAAAACATTATACCATACGACATTATGGAATGAAAGTAAGCAAAGTATGCAAGCTTACTTACTTTTATGTCTCCTATGTCTGATACCACTCGTATTGCAAATACAGATTTGTTAAGTTGTTTCTGCAGTTGTGTCGTGTGATACTCCCAACTGAATTTATTATCAAGCTGTAATCCCAGGAATTTTTTACTGTGAACCTCTCCTATTTGCCCTTCTTCATACTTTATGCATTACAGGTTCTGAACTGCATGTAGTGAGTCTTTTCGAAGTTTAATGTCATTGAGTTGGCTTTAAACCATTTATTAATTTAAAATATCATTAGCAGTCCTTTCTAAAATTGAGCTTGACATGCTATTTATTGCTATAGTTGTATGACCTGCAAACAAAACGAACTCTGTTTCTGGTAGTGTAACTGATGAGAGGTCAGTAATGTACACAAGAAAAAGTAATGACCCTAAGATGGATCCTTGTGGAACACCACATGTAATTTCTTCCCAATCTGATGATGACTGATGGCTTAATCCACAAGTCCCTTGCACTGACACCCTTTGTTTCCTGTTAGCAAGGTATGTCTTGAACCATTTTGCAGCAACTCTTGAGATACCATAGAATTCTAATTTACGTAAAAGGATGTTATGGTTCACACAATCAAATGCCTTTGATAAATCACAGAAAATATCTGCTGCTTGTAATTTATTATCTAATGAATGAGGTACATTCTCACTGTAGATGTAAATAGTCTTTCCGATATCACCTTTCAGAAATCCAAACTGTGTTAGGTTAGGTGGTTGAGAAGCTGCTTTTACATTACCTTCTCTAGAATTTTTGAGAATGCCGGTAAAAATTGAAATCGGTCTGTAGTTTGATGGTATCTAAGTATGGTAACAAGATCAAGGATGTACTTGGCTCTAAAAAGGACAAGATGGAGGTACTACAAGCTACTAGCGTATACAAGGTGGAATGACCGGCCGCGGTGGCCCAGGGGACTGAGGCGCTTCAGTCACGGTCTGCACGGCCACTGCGGTCGGGGGTTCGAATCCCCCCTCGGGCATGGATATTTGTGCCGTCCTAGTTCGTAAGTAGTTCATAAGTAGTTTGTAAGTTTAGGGACTGATGACCCCGTAGTTGAGTCCCATAGGCCTTACAAACATTTGAACATTTGAAGGTGGAATGCGAGTGCGGAGAAGTATACATACTTGAGACAGGGAAGGCAGTGACAACGGTCATACTCGAACATGAACGCTACATTCGATTAGGCCAACACAAATCTGCAGTAACTGAACACCAGCAAGACAACAAGTAAAAAGATAAAATTCATCAATGCCAGACTACTCGATAAGCAACCAGGGATGGTTAAACGACATATCAAGGACGACATCGAAATTTTAAAACATCCTAATAACATGAACAGAGAAGATAGACTCAGGCTTACCTGTCGTGGCTACCAGCCACAAAACAACACGCGAGCGTCACCAGCAAGCAAATGCCGCCGCGCGGCCCGCCGCTAACCGGAGAGAAACGGCAGCCCTCACCTGATTCGCTGATACCACAAATCATGTCTCGCTATGGAAGAAGCAACAGACAATGACTGAGCCCAACAGTAAAGATAAAATATAGTGGCACGTAACCACCAGCTCACATCAGTATAACCAACATTGTAACGTTGGCCGAAACGTCGGTTATTAAAGTAATAGCCATATTATATTATGACGAAGTACAACACCCAGTAAACGTTTCTGACTGGGCCGCGGAAGCCTACGCAATTATATTGTTGGATGTCAGTGTGTATTGGAAGTCAATGTACCTGTGACACTTCCTGATTTTCCTATTTCTGTCAGATATGGTACGAGAGAAAAGAAACTGCTGGTAAGCCTGCATGTCAGTACTAATACCTCTAATTTTGTCCACATTGCAGTTTACTGAGATACACTGACATAAATACAAGTGTGTACACCCTCTCAGTTTTCCAGTTCACTAAACATTTATAAATGGAGAACTTGATTGCATATACAGAGCAATAGATTAAGCGGTACTGAGGTTCAAGATGTCGATGTTCATTATGTTACTAAGTGGTATAGCCTATATGGACGGCATTGCAGGCAACGATTCTGGTATCCATTCGATCATACAGATGGTGAATACAGTCTTGGGAGACGATTCCACGTCTGTTCTAACTGTTCACGCACTACGCTATTTTGTCAAAAACTGACATTGTGATAAACGTGGCTATGTTATTATAATGTTTATAATTAAGACAGCGACCAGCCTGTACATTAGTTCTACTAATGTGTTTCACAAGTGTTGTGCGAAATATCTACATTAACAGCACTCATACAGTGCACATTTAGAAAGTAAAATACACAAGAAAAGTACAGGAAAATTTCGTCACAGGAAAGGACACGGCATGTGAGTTTTTGCGACACTTCATTTCAAATGTTCAAATGTTTGTTAAGCTTAAGGTACAGCGGGGTCATCAATTCCTAAACTTACAAACATGAACTACCTTATACTAAAGACGGCACAAACATCCATGTCCGAAGGGGGGATCCGAAACCCCGACGGGGAGCGACCTCGCGCATCGCAGCATAACGCCTCACTGCGCTTGGCCACTCTGCCGCGGCACACTTCATTTATTTTTAACTGTAATACTCTTCTATAAATGTTGATAAAGACGAACATCAAGGAACTTAAATTTAACTTCAGCAAATAGTAAACGTAATAATTTTTCTCCTATCCTAGGGCTGCGATACTGTAACTGATACAAAACGAAGCTCCAGTTCAGAATCATGAAAAACCATCTGAAGATGGACTTGTAAATATAAGTCCTAAACCGGTCGTGGTTTAACAAAATAAATATTTTATAACATACTTGTAGCTTGGTCGCTGTTGTAATTATAGAATTTATGTTCAAGTACTACTTCAAGAGGCTTGTCGCACTCCAAACAACAATAACTGCGATGGGGCCAGTATATTTTGAACGAATGCACTATGAGACACTGCTCGAAATGTCTATGTGCAAGCTACCATCACCTGCATATACGCAGAATTTGCTTTCTTCGCTGAGGACTTCGCTATTCCACCTTCCAAGTGATTCTCTGACGGCACCAGTCGAGATGTGCATCTTGATGCTGTTGCGAGAGATGTGCTTGTACGGCTTGGCAGCAGTTCTTGTTGACACTTACAGTCTCTCATCTGTGCTGTGTCAGCCGAATGGTCTGCCACAGCTGCCGTTATAATAAGACGATTTTGGAGGACGTCTGTGCTGCGCGGACGTCCAGAAAGTCATCTGTGGTTATAATAATCTTCACGTGTCCCCTCCGACCACGGTCAGTGGACAACTGACCCAGTACGTCCACCTTGTGTGCCAGTTTTCCGTTAGGACCACCCAGCCACTCAGGAGACCAGAATTTGACCCCTTTCAAGAGTGCCTCTCCGTGGCATGGTGCCTGTTTGCTTCAGGCATTGTTATCGTAATGAGTCTTATTTATGGCTGTAAAAGTTCGTTATCCAAGGGCACACGGATGGCGCTCTGGCCCTTACATTATGATGCGATCTGTTGGCGGATGACGTTGAGACAACATCAGGAAATCTATTAATCCCGGACGGCATCTGCCGCCTTCGGATTGAGTCGACATCGTCTTGACGTGTGTACTAGATTTTTTCCGGAAGTAGGAAGCAGTATATGGATTACTTTTCCAGAAACGTACGCTCTAGGAAGTTTGACAGTTATTCTTAGAGTGATACCGAAAGCAACTCTTGCAGCGTCTGCCTCAGGAGTGGGCCGAAAGTCGTGACTACACTTAAACGTTTGCTAAACAAACCGGAAACAAAGCATGCTGATCTCAGCAGCGTCTACGGAACGCACACTGACGAGTTACATTCAAGTATTGGTCGAACGAGTGTTTTTTAAGATACTTCGTTTACTGATCGACTACAGTTCCGGAGTTCTCATCCAGTGAGTCTCAGTCAGGTATCTGCCTTCCTTCCAATTAATTATATGTAGTCTTTTTACTTCATATCATTCCATAAGTATACTACTAGTTATTTTACGGAGTAATTGCTTCCAATAATTGTTAGTAAACTTCGTAGTCATATAATGAAGGCTCCTTCTTTCCACGTATACTCGTTACATTTGTTTATGTCGAGAGTCAGTTGCCGCTACCTGAACCAAGCGTCGATACGCTGCACATCCTCCTGCATTTCAGTGCAATTCTCCTGCTTTTTGATTTACTACAACATTATCCGCGAATTATTGTCTACTACACCATTTACACACATTGCGAAAGTAAGGGCTCTACAAATCTCCTTTCGGATACGCCACACATTACTTTCACGTCAATAAACAAACCTTCAATTAAACTAACGGACTGTGTTCTGTTCGCTAGAAATTCAATCCAGTCACACTTTTTTCGATACTCCATACGCTCGTATTTTGTTCATTAGGCGACAGTGTCCAAGCCTGCAAAATAGCTATTAGTTTCTGCAATCATCTCCTCTTTTGAATGAAATCGTCGTCCCGCCCTGCCATTTCTTCAAACTGGGGAACAAATAGTAGTCCGAGGGAGCCAAGTCTGGAGAATAGGGGAGATGTGGAACGTGTTGGAATCCTATTTCCAATAATTTTGCGACCACAATTGCAGAGGAGTGTGCTGGTGTATTGTCATGATGGGAAATAACTACTTTTTTGGGCTAATCGCCGGCGTTTTCCTAGCAGCTCGGTTTTCAAACGGTCCAATAACGATGAATAATATGCACCTGTAATTGTTTTACTTTGTCCCAGATAGTTGATGACGATTATCCCTTGCGAATTCCAAAAGATCATCGCCTAACCTTAACGGGCGAAGGACCGATATTAGCCTTTTTTGTGCAGATTCAGGTCTCAAGAATATAGTAATGTATCCGTGTTTTATATAAAGTGTTGAAACGTCTCTTAAAGGCCTGCGGATTCTGCCTAAACAGCTGCAAACCTTTCTTGCAACACTTCACACGATTCTGTTTTTCGCAAAGCGTGAGCAATCGCGGGATCCACCTTGCGGATAGCATTTCATGTCTACATGTTGATGCAAAATATAATATACCCATTCATTCGAGATGCCGACAGCACTAGGAATCTCACGCACCTTAACTCTTGTGTCGTCCATTACCATGTCAATGATTTTATCCATGATTTCTGGAGACGTAACTTCCACAGGGCGTCCAGAATGTTCAGCGTCACTTGTCCCCATAAGGCCACTCCGAAAATATTGAAACCACTTATAAATTGAAACTAACTGGCAGATTAAAATTGCGTGCTGGAACCGGGACTAGAACATGGGACTTTTACTACATTTCGCGGGCAAAAGCTCTACAACGGAGCTATCTCGACACGACTCACGGTCCGTCTTCAAAACTTTCAAATCTCCCAGTAGCTTGCCTCCTACTTTCCAAATTTCACAGAAATTCTCCTGCGAAAATTGTAAGACTAGCACTCCTGGAAGAAAGGATGTGGTGGAGACAAGGCTTAGCCACAGACTGAGGGGTTTTCAGAATGAAAGGTGTGAGACGGGGTAGCTCAGTAGTAGAGCCCGAGAAAGGGAAAAGTCCCAGGTTCAAGTCCCAGGTCCGGAAAAACAATTTTAATCCGCCAGGAAGTTTCATATCGGCACACACTCCGCTGTATAGTGAATGTTTCATTCCACTTATAAACTGTTCTAATCGAAGGTGCAGAGTCGCCATCATGTTAATCAATCTTCTCTTCAGTCTCCTGAGGCGTTTTGCCGATTAATGACGACACGAAATTATTTTTTGGCCATTCTTTGAGCATTAATCGATTCCTTTGATTCACACAAATGCTAAACGCAAAGAAACAGACCAATATGGCTGAAACTTGGTGTGCGTTCTTTCCAAAGATGCTGCTAAGTAAACATCACCTCTATACGCGTCGGTGGTGCCATCTCTCGGACTTTGCACTGACTTTTCAAACGCACCTTGTATAAGAGAAAAGTAAATGGCGGGAAGTGGTTCGAGGTATTCTCCGACACACATCTTGCGACTGATTGCGGAGTATGTACTTAGATGTAGATTTTCAAGTAAATGTGACGAAAGAGATTTATAATGAATAAATTGCTCTGCTTTGATATCTATATCTATAAATGTGAATGTCTGTTCGGTGTACGTTTATCACGTCTGAACCACAAAACATAAGGATCTAAAAATTTGTACAGTTACTAATGTCTACCCGGGAAAGGATTTAGGCACGGTTTTATGGCTATCGGATAGCAATTTATCTATACATATTAATGTGAATGTCTGTTCGGTGTACACTTATCACGTCCGAACGACAAGATGCAGAGACTTAAATATTTGTACAGTTACTAATTTATACCTCGGGAAGCTTTTAGGCACGGTTTTATAGCGATCTGATAGATATTTACTAATTTGGAGAATATAACGCAAAATGCGGAACAATAATTACTCTTTGAAAATTGCATTTACTCTTTGAAAGTGGTTTTATTGATTGCATTGTTGTTTGTGGGTTGATAATGATAAAAGGGTGGAGTATATGTGGGATGGAAAATTATCGGTGTATATAAAATTCTACATGTGTATGTATTAATATTTCGCTCTGCAACGAAAACTACAGAGCGCAAACGAATGGTCTGTGTGTAATTGTCGTCCGAAGTCTCCCGTTGTACACCATAGCAGTTCCAAGCCGATAGCTATAAGGGGGTGGACTGAAGGTCAGCGATGACGTTTGCGACTCTATAGCAAGGAGGTTACATACAGCGAAACGTGATGCTACCGACCATATCATTGGTCTGTGCGTGCTACAATGTCTTCAGCTCTTTCTCTGTAAGGATAAGCATACGAATAAGGAAATACAAGAATAAATAAATAGAGCAGTGAAAAAGAAATTTCTTTTAATACATCTCTTTGAAAAAATCGATTTGACGCTTCGCGAATTTCATCAAGTGATCGATCTGTGATATTATTACAATAATTATTGACGAATTTCGTGATTGGATTCTTCGAAAGGATTAAATTTTTACGTGTCATTTGATCTCATAGCACACTACTGAAACATAATCTATCATAATCAACCAAAACGCGAGCAGAGCCGCGGGTGGAGTAGCCGAGCGGTCCAAGGCGCCTCGCTGCGGGCAGCGCGGTTGCTCGCCGTCGGGGGTTCGAGTTCTTCCTGGGGCATGGGTGTGTGTGTGTGTGTGTTGTCCTTAGGTTAGTTTACCTTAGTTTAAGTAGTTTGTAAGCTACGGACTGTTGACCACTCAGTTTGGTCCGATAGATTTACAAACATTTGATTTCTTTCCAAAGATGCTACTAAGTAAACATCACCTCGATATGCGCCGGTGGTGGCATCTATCGGACTTTGCACTGACTTTTGAAACGCCCCTTGTATAAGAGAAAACGAATTGGCGGGTAGTGGTTCGAGGTATTCTCCGACACGCATCTTCCGACTGATAATCAAGTAGATGTGACGACAGAGATTTAACCTGAATAATTGCTCTGCTTTGATATTGTGCTGTCGCACAAGTCTAAAGTGCGCGCCACCTAGTTTCGCCGCGCGCCGCCATGCACGCAGGGCGCGACTTTCTTACTACGTCAGCCACGAGCGCCCTCTGCTACGACTCCGCTCGTGGCCACCACTGAACGACATCGTTCACTTGGGACTGAGATAGGAACCAGCTAACACTCCGGAATCAGATAGGCACCAGTGAAGACTTGGCTATAGGATAGGCACTACGCAGGCCTCTAGCTCAACTATGTAGTACTGAGCTATGTAAAAGTTAAGTCTCTAAGAAATATAGATCTCGTTCTAATTTACTCTAGTGTTTCTAGTTTCTGCTGTCCCACTGGCTGGTCACCTCCTACCTGCACAAGCGTGCATCCTATATTCCTGTGTCGGTCTTCCTACTCGGCCACCGATACCTTCGACGGAAACGAGACACAAAAGCGGCGACGAGGCTGGGACACAAAAGATATATTGTCTATTTTTAAGTATAAGCGCCGCTTCCCTCTAACGTAGCGTTATCTAAGTTATAACATATAGTGGGGAGGTATTTCTAAGGCGGGAGCGGTGGCGCCCTCGGTTCTGCAGAGCATCCCTAGTTTGATCCTATTTGCGCAGCGGCGGAAAAGCAGCGCCTCTGGCGGAAAGAACGGCGCAGCGCAGTAAAGTAGGTCAGGAGCGGCGGCGGCGGTGGCGGGAATCCCGCAGGGCGGCGCCGACAGCCGCCAGAGGAATGCAAATGCCCGCAATAAAGGCGGCGGCGGCCGGCGTGGCCTGCCCGCCCGACTACTGTGCGCCGCCGCCGCGAAATTGGATCCCGGATGATGAACAGCCCAGAGGCCGCTGCCTCCTCGGACCGCGGCAGCTGCGCCCGTAGCGCAGGCTCCAATAGCCGTCGCGGGCCCAAGTGCTTTGCCATCGGGATACAGCCGGACCTCCCGCCACGATCCCTCCGAGTAGCGGCCAGTGCCTGGCGGAGGAGCTGCGATTTCGTCAGGGTCTTCTGATATCCCTCGACACGACCAGCGATTCTAAATATTACCGAAATCAGTGCCATCGTTTTCACCGTTAAGTAATTTCTGTGTGTATTTCTAATAAACGGCGCAACACATTGAGAAGGGTTACTGATATCAACCTCATACACTGGGGGTGGCAAGGAATGCATTGTTGGAGAGAAGTGTTCACACATCAGGATGTACCATATGTTCATTTAACATTTAGACTACTTATAACTTGAATGAAACTTTCACTCTGTGCGCTGATATGGAACTTCCTGGCAGAATAAGGAGAGCTTCTGTGAAGTTTGGAAAGTAGGAGGCGAGGTACTGGCGGAAGTAAAGTTGTGAGGCGGCATCGTGAGTCGTATCGGGATAGCACAGTCGGTAGTGCGCTTGCCCGCGAAAGGCAAAGGTCCCAGGTTCGAGTCCCGGTTCCGGCACACAATTTTAATCTGCCAGGAACTTTCATACTTATAACTTGGTTGCAACAATGGAAAATTATATTGAAATCCAATAGCGTCTGCTTCGAATTGACGCATGGTGCAGGGAATGGCTGTTGAATCTCAATGTAGACAAGTGTAATGTGCTGAGAATATATAGAAAGATCCTGTATCATTTACCTACACTACAGCAGGACAGCAACTGGAAGCAGTTAATTCCATAAACTATCTGGGAGTAGGCATTAGGAGTGATTTAAAATGGAACGACCATATAAAATCAATGGTCGGTAAGGCAGATGCCAGAATTAGATTCATTGGAAGAATCCTAACGAAATGCAGACCGTAAACAAAGGAAGTAGGTTACAGTATAGTTGTTCGCCCACAGCTTGAATACTGCTCACAGGTGCGGTTGATAGAGGAAGTAGAAAAGGTCCAACGGAGTGCAGCGCGCTTCGTTACAGGATCTTTTGGTAATCGAGAAAGCGTTACCGAGATGATCGATAAACTCCAGTGCAAGATTCTGCAGGAGAGAGGCTCTGTCGCTCGGTACGGGCTTTTGTCGACGTTTCGAGAACATATCTTTACTGAGGAGTCTAGCAGTATATTGTTTGCTCCTAGATCATGAAAATAAAATCAGAGAGATTAGAGCCCACACAGAGGCATACCGACAATCTTTCTTTTCGCGAACAATACGTGACTGGAATAGGAGGGAGAAACGATAGTGGTACGCAAGTTACCCTCCGCCACAGACCGTCGGATGGCTTGCGGAGTATGGATGTAAATGTAGATGTAGATTTGTGAATACAAGCAATGATATTTTAACAATATACTCTCAATAAACACTCCTGGCCATTAAAATTGCTACACCACAAGGTGACGTGCTACAGACGCGATATTTAACTGACAGGAAGAGATTCTGTCATATGCAAATCATTATCTTTTCAGAGCATTCACACAAGTTTGGCGCCGGTGGCGACACAAACGTGTTGACGTGAGGAAAGTTTCAAACCGTTTTCTCATACACAAACAGCAGTTGACCAGCGTTACCTGATGAAACGTTGTTGTGGTGTCTCGTGTAAGGGGGAGAAAGGCGTACCACCACGTTTCCGACTTTGTTAAGGTCGGATTGTAGCCTATCGCGATTGCGGTTTATCGCATACACTGTTGCTCGCGTTGGGCACGATCCAATGACTGTTAGCAGAATATGGAATCGGTGAGTTCAGGAGCGCAATACGAAACGCCGTGCACCGGAGCACCCATGAAGACAGCGTCCCTGATTACCAAATTTTCCTCAAACTATTCTTTTTTCTTATGCACGAGCCACTTAAATTTTAATACATTTTTTATGCGCCCGAGTTACTAATATATTTTACATATTTTTTAAATTATGTTCGAGAGTTAGCCACATTTTTCTCTTTTTTAACCGGTGTAAGAAATAGAAAATAAGCTGCTAAAGCTTAACAGTTACTCTGTGGCAGATAATAAACATAAAAGGCGTTCCACACGCACGTGAAACGAGTAAAAGAAAGCACCATTCGGGTGGATTAAAGAGAAACAGAAAGTGTAATTTAAAACAATTATGTTGTAAAATTCTCAAGATCCAGTGACAAATCAGGACCGGTAAAAGGGTATTTGAAGAGGATACTCATCCGCAAAACGGTTGACTGGGGATCGATAGATAAGCTCCCAAACATTATTTCAAGATAAAGAACAAAAATCAGCTTCAAAAGGGGAACTTAATGGCGACTCCGAAGTCTAACTCCAGGACTTAGGTACCCCTAAGTGGCGAATTAATTTGCGAAATGACAAAAAGGAGAAAGGGAGACTGTTGATACATTGGACAAATTGCAGGGAAAGAGTAAGTTTACGCAGGTGCCGTTGACGACTGATGATGCGTTGATAGTCATGAATGCCGATGAAAGGTAGTTTGCAAACTGGTACTGACAGTGTCTGTGCGACTTGACCCTTTCGTGAGCAGCCCAGAGGAAGGCCATGAATTCCACCGCTTCAAGTCAAAAATGGCATACGACGAGTGTCCTACCAACCAGACGGTGGTATTGAGTTTGGTACGTGGTCTGGGTTTCATGTCAGGCACGGTGAACCATTCCATTGAAACAATGGGAGGTGTTGTCCAATTTAACAGGGCCACCATGCCTCGGGTGAGATTCCACACGGTGGAGAATCGGCGACTTTGGAAACGATGTGGCAAATTAAGAGGAAAAGGCAAAGCGATCAAACCAGCCTGTCTTCTGATCGACTGGCGCGAGGAGGCGGCTGCAGATATCCAGACGCAGTCATCGAGCAGACAAGGACGCACTTTGCAGCGACTCTCTGCAAGAGCCCTGCCACAGGACGGCCTGTGACGTTTGGGGAGCGGCACTCACACCGCCCCCTCCAGCAGCCCGAGGTCGGCAGCCGCGGCGTTTCAGCTGCCCCGCGCCGTCTGGGGAGGGCCACGGACACAGACTGTGCTACGGCGACCATCCCTCACATCCACCGAGTGTTGCATTTCTCCGGACAAAGTGTATACAGGAAAGCCTCTTGTATTCATTGAAAATGTATTACAACTTGCGTTTGCATTCTGATTTTTGATGTTCAAATGTGTGTGAGGTCTTGATGCGACCAAACTACGTGGTCATCAGTTGCTAGACTTACACACTTATTACTCAACTAACTAAAAACTAACTTACGCTAAGGACAACACAAATACCCATGCCCGAGAGAGATTTCGAACCCCGAACGCAGCGGCCATGCAGGCCGTGACTGGTACGCCGCAGACCGCTCGGCAACTGCGGCCGGCTTGATGTTTGAAAGCATCTCCAGTACAGAGGTCATGGTATATCTGTTAAAATCGTATAGACCACATTGTGCCTGGCGATGTACATTAACACCAGCAGCCGTCTGCTGTCTCTATAGCCACAAGTAATTGCGCAAGCGTCGCCAGTTCAACATTTTATGCACGAACCATAAATGAAACATCCTGGTTTATTAAAACTGTACGCCAGATCGAACCCAGGACTGTAGCAGTTCGTGGGAAAGCGCTCGACCGACGGTACTATTCGTGCACTCCTCACGGTCCATGCTCACAACTTTATCTGTGCCAGTACCTTGTCTCCCTCATTCCAAACTTCAATAAATGTCATGTTGCGAGCCTTACAGGTATTGGGGAAGTACAACTGTGAGGACGGAGCTCACACAGGCATCTCGGTCAGTAGAGCGCTGTCCGCGAAAGGCGAAGGTCTTGGGTCGGAATTTAATCTGCCAGGAAGTTTCATAACAGCGCACACTCCACTGCAGTGTGAAAATTCTATTACTTCGATTCACGTCTAACGATCTAGATGACGAAATCATTCGCTAAAATCGTCACGACTGTTCTCCATACCAACAGTGAATCGTTGTGCTCCGATGGCGTCCATAAAAATGCTATCTCTGAATGGCTGCAGATGCTCTCCAATTAGCCGAAGATAACCACTGACTATGAATACTCGGTTTAGTCCATTACCTGTAAAACTAGTGTCTTGTTGACGAGTCCGTTACTACGTGGGGTCTGCACTACACTCGTACACTATCATTAGTTTATTACAACTGAAATCAAGAGTCAAAAAAGAAGTTAGGATCCAAACTATATGGTCACGAGTCCAGCACATGCACTGCAGTTGGTGTCGTCCTGTTAGATAAAGCATTACTGGGTCGATTGTTGCCATAGTCCATAAACGCTAGCCGCGTTAGGTTAGTTGGGCGCGCAGTTCTCACCGTCGGATGTTCGAGTCCTCCCTGAAGCGAGTATGTGTATTGTCCTTAGGTTAGTTTAAATCAGTTTAAATAAATACCAAATAAAAAAATGTCCAGAGACATATTTCGTCTCGATATCTGTTAAATACACTACTGGCCATTAAAATTGATACACCAAGAAGAAAAGCAGATGATAAACGGGTATTCACTGGACAAATATATTATACTAGAACTGACATGTGATTAAATTTTCACACAATTTGGGTGCATAGATCCTGAGAAATCAGCACCCAGGACAACGACCTCTGGCCGTAATAACGGCCTTGATACGCCTGGGCATTGAGTCAAACAGAGTTTGGATGGCGTGTACAGGTACAGATGCCCATGCAGCTTCAACATGATACCACAGTTCATCAAGAGCAGTGATTGGCGTATTATGACGAGCCAGTTGCTCAGCCACTATTCACCAGGCGTTTTCTAGAGAATGTGCTGGCAAGCAATCGAACATTCTCCGTATCCAGAAAGTCCCGTACAGGACCTGCAACATGCGGTCGTGCGTTATCCTGCTGAAATGTAGGGTTTTGCAGGGATCCAATGCAGGGTAGAAGCAAGGGTCGTAACCACCTGATATGTAACGGCCATTTTTGAAAGTGCCGTCGATGCGAACGAGAGGTGACCAATGGCACCGCATACCATCACGCCGGGTGATATGCCAGTATGGCGATGACGAATATACGCTTCCAATGTGGGTTCACCGCGATGGCGCCAAATACGGATGCGACCATTATGATGCTGTAAACAGAACCTGCATTCATTCGAAAAAAATGACGTTTTACCTTTCGTGCGACCACGTTCGTCGTTGCTCCTGTCTTTGATGCGGCGCTAAGGGCAAGCGCAGCCGTGATCTCCGAGCAGATAGTCGATGCTGCTGCAAACGTCGTCGAACTGTTCGTGCAGATGGTTGTTGTCTTGCAAACGTCCCCATCTGTTAACTCAGGGATCGAGACGTGGCTGCACGATCCGTTACAGCCTCGACTCCTTGTGCTACGAGGACGTTGGGATTCAGCACAGTGTTCCGTATTGTCCTCCTGAACCCACCGATTCCATATTCTGCTGATAGTCATTATATCGTGACCAACGCGAACAGCAATGTCGCGATACGCTAAACCGTATTAGCGATAGGCTACAAACCGACCTTTGGAGAGTCTTGGCAGTTTGAGACGTATTAATGAGAAAACAAAAGGCAGTGTTGAAATTTATGTAGTAGAGTGGGACGTGCCATAAGACTGTCCGTGCAGTCGCTGTATCCATTAAGTCTCGGTGGCCTAGTGGTTATTGCTTTTGCCGATTAAGCATGAGGTTTTGGATTTGAATCACAGCTGCGACAAAAATTTCAATTAATTAAGTTTAATATCAATAAAATTCTTCTGGGTATGATATCGCGTCGTCATTTTGTAAACTTTGCTGACGTTTCGGCCACTGTTGCAGGCGGCCTTCATCAGGGTCTGTGTCTGACTGACACAGTCAAACACAGACCCTGATGAAGGCCGCCTGCAACAGTGGCCGAAACGTCGACAAAGTTTACAAAATGACGACGCGGTATCATACCCAGAAGAATTTTATTGATAGTGCCAACTGCCGCGGAAGCCTACGTTTGCATAAGTTTAATATCTTTATTAGTTTAATTAGTTCGTAAGCCCCGGAACTAATAACCAAATAAGTCCCACAGAGTTACATGATGATTTCCTGTGGCATTTTTGTCCCTGTTCCAAGCTGGGATATTGTCCGACATGCCTGGTGCAAGAGTTTGGGTAACGTCGCATGGGCGACTTGTGTGTCGATGATGATGGAATGATGTTGAACACAGCACAACACCCAGTCCCAGAGTGAAAAACTCCAACGTGACCGGGAATCGAACCCGGACCTCATTCGTGGCAACCTACCACGCTGTCCACTGAACTGCGGAGGCGGAATAACAAATGTTTGAATTTAAACATAAACGCCATATTGCGCCGCACTGAGCTAACGGATACAAATAGAAGTCCCGCGTTGATTTCTGCGGTGTTCTGTGTATGTTAGCACAGACATCTCCACCCAGACACAGGTACTCTCGGTAATTTAGTGCCACTCTGTTGTCTGCGGTAACTATTTGCTATTCTCGGCACACACTCGATTATGTACATGCCGGGTTGTGCTGCCATAATCTCATCGCAAACCTTTTGAGATGAATCACCGGTGTACAAATGACAACTCTCTCATTGCACCACCATTTTGCAATATGAAATTTGAAATATGTATCTGTCTTACTGTTTTTCTTATTTCTTACTTTTATTTTTATGAGCGGCAGTTTTATCATAAAGAACTTCGTACTTGCGATTGTTTGTGTGTTGTTAGCGGACAGCATACAGACAAAAAACTGTTGATGAGACATAGGTGTCGAAACTCGGGTAGTGCACAGAAATAAAGAAGCTTGAAATTAACAACTGTTACGGATACAATTATTAAAGATGAAGAGGAAGAAAATATAGTCAGATAAAAAGTCTTGACAAGATTTTTCGATATTCATGTTAAAGATCACGTTCACGTGAATGTCAACGTGCTCTTCAACATGATTTTTTTTTCCTTTATCGAATTTTAATGCCCTATGACAGGCAGGCGGCAGCAGCCGATGCTGCTGCTCTACAGCCGAGCGAATGGTTAACAATGGACAAAACAGAATATAAAATTAAAGGTGATAAAATGGCGCTTTTACAATGACAAGATGAAAATTTGGGAGAATGTTAAAAGCCAATATGACAGCGGACAGAACATATATGGTTGTTAAAACAAGACATTGTCATGGTGGCTAAAAAACACTCACTGCAGACGACGAGACATAACAAGACGGCGACATTGAGGTAAAAAACGTTAAAAAACACTGGGCGATGAAACACTATTCACACGAAGCACTGAACACTTAAAAACACAGCACTGTACTGGCCCTGGAAGGGGATGGGGGGGGGGGGGAGGATGGAGAAGGCGTGGGGGAAGGGGAAGGAGGTGGGGGAGGGGAGAATGGGGGAAACCGGAAGGAGCTCCCGGGGAGGTGGAGAAAGGAGGGGGTGAGCCAAGTGGGGGACGGGAGGGGAGGGGGAGGGAGGGAGGAGGGAGCGGCAAACCACAGAGAGGAGTCAAAGTTGGAAGGAGGGATAGATGTCGGGACGGTTTTGGAGAACGTCGTCAGGGAGAGGTAGGTGGTGGAAGCCACCCTTGGAGACAACGTAGAGGGTGTGGAGGTGAAGGGAGGGAGGGATGTGGCGGTAAAGGCGTGGCAGGGGCCTGGGATCCAGGAGGAGAGGAGATACTAGTGGGTTATGGGACTCTATCTTTCGGTGGATGTACTTGAGGCGGGTGTGTTGAAGGAATTGGACCAGGTGTGGGATTTTCAACATGAAGATCGAAAGGTTTTATATGTGTTAAACCATGTTGTAAAGCATTGATGCACAGCCGCCGAATTCTAAATATGCAGTAACAAGTAAATACTTGCTACTGTTTGACTTTCATAATTAAGAAATGCGATATTTATAAGATTCCATCTTCCACTTCCCTATTACTTCTATATAATTTACAAGTGATGAACAAGTTTAGTCGCATAGCAGCGACATCTAATGTGTTTATGACGAAAGTGTACTATTGGCTACTGAAATAAATCTGTTATGAACAGTCACGCTGAAAAGAGCATGTTTCTGCCTGCACTGTGGAGGAATTCAAATCGTATTGCGAGCATGCGTGACGTTGCTGAAAGTATGGTGTATTCTATTTTTTACGATTCCACCATCGTTTCATTGAATTTTAAGAACATTTTACTCGTGTATGACGCTAACGATTTTCAGTGTGGAATTCCAGTGTTATGCGTATTTTACCGGTTCACAAGTTAAATTTGCTTCCTCCTTTGTTTTCTGCAGCAATTCTGAAGATGTCATCAGTGACTGAAACTTTTTAAGATTAAATGTCGATTTTCAGTAATTTATTGAGTGTAATTAATAATGTGTATTACATAATCATTCAGGACAGTCCAGAGAAATACTTCGTTGTTCCGCTGTTGGCTGTAAAAACCGAAGTAAAGATTGTTATATGATGCTTGTGTTCGCAAGGAATGAGGATATACGGAAACAGGTGGCGGTGAAAATTAACCGAGAAAGCGGGACCTGTGAAGGCAAAATATAAAGCAAGAAAGGCATTGATGAAATTCAGTAACAGAACTACTCCCTGTGAAATTCCCGCGTGGCGTAGTAGTCGCGTACTGACTTCATAATATGAAGTCTGCGAATTCGAATCCGGTAAGTGGTAATTTTTGAAACAGTATCTTCTTGCTTTTTGTTATTTTATGGTTCTGGTTTTTGACATGTCGTGCGACAAGGAATGTTTTAACATTGCTACGGCACCTCCTCCTTGGCTGTGGATTATTGGATATTCACAATCCTATAATTAGTTACAGGGCGTGAAGTGAGAAAGAGAGGGGGCGGGACTATTCATTGTAGATATTCAGCTACCTATTTCGAGTCTGTTTCTGCTTTTTCAGTAGAGATAATATCGGTATTTTTCCGATTTTTCGTGATACTCTGTCCCTCAAAGCATTTACAGAATGATGTTTTTTTATTTCCCTGTGTACGAAAATGTTGTAAGATAGACAGCACACATAACATGCATTATATCGGGGCGGAAAGCGATAATATTGTACTAATTTCGGCGATGGATATTCAGACAGAAAATTCTGAAACAGCATTATTTTCTATGAGATACATTAAAGTATCTCTCTTTCTTATTAATCAACTGCCAACTCTCGAAATTGCCAGAACATCGTAAAATATGGTATTAACATTCGACAGTCGTAGAAACTGTTTCAAGAGACTTATGAACTTACAAATTTATTATGCCTGTATGAACATAGATCAATGGCTTTTCTTTAACCACGTAATGATTAGTAAACTAGGCGATGTGCTTTCGTGTCATTGGTGGAAGTGATGACTTATTTCAGTCGTTACGTGACTGCATTTCTACCTGGATCGCTATGTAAGTGCACGTTCTGCACGCAGTCTGGTAAAAACATGGCGGCCACTCTCTCCCTATATAGGCTCTCTAGCCTGTACCTTTCCGAAGGCTCATCGTCTAACACCCCCTGTGCATATGAATACGAATACTTTGTATAACCACTCTTTACTGATGCATACACACAAGACTTTTTGGTTTGTTGATGTCCATGGTAAAACCCCTCTGAAATTCATTAGTCCCATTGTATTATTTTCGTGTTCAAGTGTTTATACGACCTTATTCCTTTTCCACACCTCCTCAAATTCCTGGAGCATATCAGTACCCTTTACGCTTCCCGCAGAATAGAATCATGCCACCCTCTGGATTCTACCCTCCTCTTGAATCCTGGGCGTCTGCTGCGCTGTTACCAACATATCCCTCCTTCCCTCCACCTCCGAAGGTAACTTCCATGTAACTTCAATCAGCTTACCCTTCAATCTCGACATCTATCCCTCCTACAAGACTTAATCCTCTCGTATCTCCCAGGAGTCCGAACGCACCATTCCCCCTCCCGCCCCTCCCCCTCCAATTCCCGTGCCTCCGCGCTTCCCCTCCTCTCCCTGTCCCTTGCGGGGTCACCTACAGTGTTGTCACTAGTGTGCCATTTGTTTGTAGTGTTTGGGATATAGCACCATTTTTCAAGACTTCAGCGACCACCGAGCAGACATAATAATTGTCGCCATGTGTTTTTATTCTGTCCTCCTGTCTCGTAGCCTTTCCCATGATCAGTGTCGACGTCAGTGTGTTTCAGCCACCGTAGCAGCTTTAATTCAGACTGCTTTCTTATACTGTTTCAACTCACTATGAGTGTTTCAATCTGCTTTCTTATATTATTTCAACTCATCATCATTCATCTTTGTATTTTACTCCATTTCTTCTGCGACGTTAATATAATGATAGTAATTGTAACCAATGCACTAAATAATTAATGAATCACTGACAGGTTGAAATCAGACCAAGACGTTGGGGTAGAGGTATACGGGGTGCATCCAAGACTGGAGGGTGTCATCTCTCTAGGGAAACTGGCCTCAGTATTTCAGGCGGAAATCACTACCATCAGGGTGTGTGTGGAAGAGAATTTGCGTAGGTGTTACAAATACCGTAGCATCTACATCTATTCAGACAGCCAGGCAGCCCTGAGATCACTGGCAGCTCCTGCAACAATATCTAAAATTGTTGCAGAATGTCACAGGGTTTATGAGCTAGGGGAAAGCAATAGGATAAACCTATTGTGGGTCCTTCGCCACTCGGGGATCAGTGGCAATGAACATGCCGACAGATTAGCCAGGATGGGGGCAGAGACTCCATTTATTGGACCGGAACCTGTTCTGACAATCACCAAGGCAATGATCAAATTGTAGCTACATAACTGGTTCAGAAGACAGCACGTAGAATATTGGACCACGGTCTATAAACAAAAACATGGCAAGATAATGATGCCAAAGCCATGTTTTAAAAGAAGCTCTATAATCCTGGGCTTGAAGAGGAGAGAGATTAGACTCATGGTTGGATTGCTTACAGGCTATGGTAATTTCAAAAAACATCTACATACAATAGGAATAACAGAAGAGGACCCTAAATGTAGGATCTGTGGTGATGGTGATGAAACTGCATCACATATTATTTTTGAATGCATTGTATTGGAGAGCAAAAGGCACAGAACATTTGGAACAACCAGACCCAAAGAAATTGTGCCTGATAAAGAACTGGTAAAGGGACTCTTTGCACTGTCCGAGGGCATTGGTTGGCTTTACTAGATATACAGGGAGCGATACCGCAACAATAAACTTAGTTTCGGTGCGGGCAGTGGCGGGTTGGACCACAACTGTTTTGATTCCCTGAAAAAATCAATCAATAACCTTTGTATTTTACTACATTTCTTCTCCGATGTTAATATAATGATAGAAATTGTAACCACTGCACTAAATAAATAATTAATCATCTGAAGGTGAATCACGGTTTTAGTGTGGAACACTTTTATGCCTTTACTTATTCAAGACTGCTGTAATTTCGGATGTAAAGCTTTATGACAAATCGGCTCCTGGGGCCCGGCTGCGCACCGCGCGCTACCTGCGCCCTTGCGGCTGCTCCCCGGCGCGTCGGCGCCTTTGAGCTTCGGCACGCCACCCCCCCAGCCACTGCGCCAGAAAACCCGGCGCTGGAGTTTGGGCTAGGGTCGGCGGCGGCCGGCTGCCTGTGACGCGGTGACTCAGGCATTCCAGATACACGGCCGCGAGGGGAGCGCCGCAGTTAACGCCACGCCGTCTGCGAGCCTGCCACACTTGCCGAGCGCTACACGTACATAGCTGCCCACTATTGTGGTTTGTAAGTCTACATAAAGTGAATAACTGTAATATTTGGACACCCAGATTTTTTTAGTTTGCTGCGTTATAACTGTATTCTGAACAAACAAGAATATAACCAAATATTATAAGAAGGTACATGTCTTGTAAATAACAGTATGAACGTTGATCATACAATGTAAGCTTTCACGGCCGGCGTCAACTTCATTTAAAACTTCCGGGCTCATAAGCCGTGGTCGATTTATAAAACTTTCCCCTAATGTTTCATCTTCGGCTGCGGAAGACATCTGTAGAGGTAGAGTTCGCCACTCTGAAGATGTCTTCCGCAGCCGAAGATGAAACATCAGGGGAAAGTTTTACAAATCGACCACGGCTTATGAACCCGGAAATTTTAAATGAAGTATGAACGTTGTTTACATAACGTAAAACAGTTGTTAAAGAATGAGATTAAAATAAACCACTCTTCGATGATCACGTTACTTTAATATTGGGACTGACGGCAGAGTCGCACTTGTCACCGTTCATGCTGGTGTGAGTAGGCCTGCTTCTAGTCAGAAGCCAGGTGTGCCACTACGGTCGGGGGTTCAATCCCCCCTCGGGCATGGATATTTGTGCCGTCCTTAGTATTAGCTAGTTCATAAGGAGTTTGTAAGTTTAGGGACTGATGATCCCGTAGTTAAGTCCCATAAGCTATACAAACATTTGAACATTTGATTTGAAGCCAGGTGTGTGTTTACAAGTGCGGTCGACTGTCCAGTCGGTACGATGCCACGCAAAGCTAATACCAGCTTTGAGATACGACAATTTGTGATTTTTCACAATACGAAAGGAAAATCATACCGACAAATTGCTGCCATGCTCAACATGAGCAAGAGTACTGTGGCAGATATTGTCAGGCGTTTCGAAAACGAGGACCGTATAAACTCCATACCACAAATGGGCCAGCCACAGAAGTTGGATGCTCGTGACAAGAGGAAGCTATTACGGAAAATAAAGAAGGATCCTACACTCAGTGCACCGAGATTAGCACGTGAGCTTCTAAACGAGACTGGAAAGAAGGTGCATCCCAAAACGATTCGCGGAGTATTGAAAGAAAGTGGATACAATGGAAGAGTGGTTAGCAAGAAACCGTATGTGACTCGACAGAAAAGATTTGTCTTGGCTAGGGAGTTCATCACGAAGGATGCAATCTGGTGTAAGTTTAACGTTTGTGGGTCGGATGCATGAAGCATGGTGTGGCGGAAGAAGAATGACGAATTTACTGTCACAAATATTAAACCAACTGTAAAACACAGAGATGGCAGCGTTCTTGTCTGGTGCTGTATATCGACATTTGGACCGGGAGAATTGGTGTTCATCGACAATACTATGGACAAATATGTCTACTTGAACATATTAAAGAACAATTTACGAAAAAGTGCTGAAACCATGCGGATATCAACACCTTCAAATTTTACTAGGAGAATGACCCGAAACATAAGGCTCGCATTGTGCAGGAATATTTGTTGTACAACTACCCCAAAGTCCTACAACCACCATCTCAGTCACCAGATCTCAACCCGATTCAGAATGTGTGGGGAGAACTTAAGCGACGTTTTAGAAGTACACCAATATTTTCCAAAGAAGGTCTGAAGCGTCGACTAAAAGAAGAATGGGTCGGTCTACGTGCGGACTATTTAAAAAAAAAATATCATTAGTAGTATTCCGCAGCGTTTGAAAGAAGTGATAAAACAGAATGGCTACCCAACAAGATATTGAAACATTTATTTTCCATAAATTTCTGTCTTGAAATACTTAGTTCTGCAAAGTATCCGAATATTAAAGTAACGTGAATATAGAACCGAGTTGTATTTAAATTGTATTATTAAGTAACTATGTAAGTTATCTTAATACAATTTATATTATTACTTAGAAGACACATCACGTAATGTAATAATTGATTATATGTTCGTTTGTTTTGTTATAAATAAAGTTATGATGTTCCAAGATTGAAATATCACAGTGTCCGAATATTAAAATTATTCACTGTATACACTTTGCAATCCACCATAAGGTCGTGGAGGAGGGTACACTGTACCAATACTAGGCATTACCTTTCCTATTCCACTCCCAAATAGAACGAGAGAAAAAGGAATGTCTTTATGCCTCTTTACGAGCCCTAGTTTGTCTTATATTTTTATGTCCGTAATTGCTACGGATTATCAGCTTGTTTGGGGAGTTACGGGAAGTTCGTTAAAAGTTACGGAGATATGAGATTTTAGTCAGTGAGGTTCTTAAAAAAAACGGAGAAAGTACTGTTTACATTTCGCTAACCATAATCCTAGTAAAGGTCTTATAGATCGTTATGATTTCCTTACAGGGTAGGTAGCAAAGATGTAGGAAATGATTCGGAAGCATTTTATCTGGAACAATCCTGCCTATTCATCCCCCGTCGGCATCTATCAAATCCAAGCTCACGCTCCAAGACCTACGTAAACTCTTTGGTGCCCATTTAACAGCACATCTGTTTTACCAGGCGATAGAAGTTAGGCAATTCGTTTCTGGAGAGAAATTCACTGCGTTTTTCATGTGTTTTATAGCAATGTTGTGCAACTCGAACTACGTGTGAGTGATGAGATTTCGGTGATTGGTGAAATTATCTGTCTTATATGATTTTATTCGTTGTTTTAAAATCCAATACCATTCTGTTATGGAGTTGCTACCTGCTAACTATTTCACATAGTTATTTCAAAAATGCAAGCAAGTAGAGGTTATTTTGTTCCTTCGCAAATGTTGACAGTTTCCGTAAAGACAAGCTCGACGCAAGTAGTGACTCGAAATTAAATAGTGCAAATAATGTTCAAATGTTTGTGAATGTAAGGGACGTAACTGCGTTGGACATCAGTCCCTAAGCTTACAACTACTTACACTAACTTTGATAAGGACAACATAAATACCCATGCCGAGGGAGGACTCGAACCACCGACGGCGAACAGCAGCGCTGCAAATAATGATAGCAGTGCAAGTGAAAATACGGTTAAACTCCTGTAGATGTCCAAAGTAGTCATGGATTTACTAATGTCAACAGCAGTGAGAAAGGAAGTGAAAAAACTAACGGTTACAGTAAATAAAAGTGTGCTGCAGAAATTGACCTAATCTCTGTTGGGTCAATCCATCTCAAATCACCCAATATAAATAAAATCTGTTCCTGAATAAGTTCCTTATAAATTAGATGGACAATCACAAAACACAGTTTGAAGGGTTTTTTTTCCCCCTTCTTGAAGCTATTTTAAACTGCTGGTTGGAAACATTTTTATGCAAAACTTGGTTTGCGTAAAGTGTGTTCAGAAAGAAATCAACTTCGCACATCAATTTTTTAGCTAATTTTATTGTGTTAGGGAGTCAGTCGAAATCCCCCTGTAGAGACACGGTAAATATTCTCTTGTTTTCATTCAGTCTGTTTTCAGATACTGATCTTAAAAAACTGACATTAAAAGACTGTTAGTCACTTTTGAAAAGACGTAGAAAATACAGGAGTGCATTCTCAGGACTAAAACTTATAATGCACGTACTTAGGTACGTATACAGCTCAGAAACAATATATTATCAATGAGTCTCTCATTTATGGTATTGTAACAATATTAATTTTTCCATGTCCTTACAAAGAGATTTTAACTGACTCCCTAGCACGATAAAAGAATTTAAAAAAATGTATGTGTGAAGTTCATTTATTACTGAACACACTAGTTTCTTAATTCTTCTGATATCTCTTAAAATAACTTTTGTGTCCCAGCCCCGTCGCCGCTTTTGTGTCTCGTTTCCGTCGTAAGTGTCGGTGGCCGAGTAGAAAGTCCGACACAGGAATAAAGGTAGCACGCTTGTGCAGGTAGGAGGCGAGAAGTCAGTGGGACAGCAGAAACTAGAAACACTAGAGTAAATTAGAACGGGATATATATTGCACAGAATTTGTACAAAACTTTTACATATCTCAGTACTGCAGAATCCTGATACATAGTTGAGCTAGAGGCCTGCCTAGTGCCTATCCGATAGCCAAGTCTTCACTGGTGCCTATCTGATTCCGAAGTGTTCGCTGGATCCTATCTCAGTCCCAAGTGAACGATGTCGTTCAGTGGTGGCCACGAGCGGGATAGCAGCAGAGGGCGCTAGTGGCTGACCTCTTAAGAACGCCGCGCCGTGCGTGCATGGCGGTGCGCGGCGAAAGTACGTGGCGCGCACTTTAGACTTGTGCGACACCACAATAACTTGGCGATTAAACCTTTCGCCAACCATGAAGATGTTCCCAACTGCCATTTTAAAATGGCTCCTAGAAAAAAACTATGGCTTATAAATTTTTTTTCAAATGGTGTTTCTTAACTGTCTGCCTATAGGGAATAAACGAGGTGAAAAAATTAGGAAAATAAAGAATGGTGAGCAACATTGTCTGGGTGATTTGAAATGGATTGACCCTGTTTCACGTTCAGACATAAAAAAAAAAAAAAAATTGTAGAACCAGACAGAAAGTACAGGAATGAGGGTAAGCCACCCTTGTTATTTACCAAGATAACTTCTTATGTTTCTCCATCTAGCCTGATATTTTTCATTTAGAGTAGTTTTTATTCGTGGCATATATTTATGTGTCACAAATAGAGTGACACAAATAGAGTATTTAATGGTAAAAGTCACATTTTCCTTGGGAGGCTGCGTCTGCCTCCCCTTTCCTGACACCCCATTTCCATTTCGTAAGACGTATGATACTAACAGCCTATTCCCACGGTTGGCAGCATGCACGTAGCGCCAGGAGAACCGCACGGGGATCATCGCGGGACCGGAACAAAAGAGGGGAGAGCGGCTGTAGATCCGAATAACCAGGTGGACAAAAATGTTCAAATGTTTGTAAGGCTTAAGGGACTTAACTGCGGGGTCATCAGTCCCTAAAATTACAAACTACTTATGAACTACCTTATACTAAAGACGACACAAATATCCATACCCGAGGGGGGATTCGAACCCTCGACGGCGGACTGCCACACGCACCGCAACAATGTCTCAGGTAATCGTAAACCTTCCATGTCTATTTGAGTTACAATCCCGTATTTGCCAACGTAGGTGGGGCTATTTTTTATGCTAGTGAACTTGCGCTCCCTGTTTTCCCAATGAGAACTGATTTTTTGATGCTGTGTCTTTTGCAGTTACAATGCATTTCATGTTCCCATAATATCACAGGGAAAACATAAGCAATTAAAGTGAGGCATAGCTCTATCACTGAATTTTCTTTTCGCCACATTTCTGTAATTCAAATTTAGTTTAAAAAGTTCCAGCGGTAGTTTCCTGTTTTCATTTTGATCTGAACAATCCAGTTTGTTCCGTTTCCACATTTAATCCTATTTCCAATCCTGCAGATAAGCATATCTCCAGGAGAGTGGTTTTCTAACAGGGGCTCAAACTGTTTGTCTTCCATATTAATATTCTCATTTATGCCTCAACGAATGTTACACACGTTTGACTGTGTAAACTTTAATTTTACACCGAATCTCAAAACAAATTTTTCACACAGTTGTAATTAACTCCCACGGCTGCTGTTAATATTTGATGAACAATTAAAGTACCTGAAACTTGGCGCTGTCGCTCACAAGTGGAACCCCGCGCCTGTGAAAGCTATTCAGGAAGGGGAGAAACAAATTTTCCCGGAGTAATCCAAGCTGCCACTGCAATTTCACGTCAATTTAACTTTGCGATTTCTCCATTATCGAAAAATTTATCAATTAATGAGCAGCTAATTGCTGATAATTCTCCTGTCCAAAAGACATAAGGCTATTCATTTATAATAACATGCTTTGGAATAATTTAACTTACTGCATTTGTTGTTGTATGTGCCTAAATTTCTGGGGCTATTCACACATTATTGTATAACATATTGGTATCCGCAACGTTTCGAGCGTTGCTAAGCTCATCTTACACACACAAACAGTATTAATTTGATGTTGCAGACAGTAGAATATTCGTGATCAAATAAGTGATGTAACAGCTTTGACGAATGACACCAGTTGCAGATATTACAGATTCCACACAAAGATTTGGAAGTGACCTACAAATGTAAACGCACCGCTTCATAATACACTGCCGGAACAAATCATTACCTTTAAGGATAGGGCTACTTTATTAAGTCAGGTGACGGAGTGTGTCTTCCTAACAATGTAGCCTCGGCATGAGATGAAAGTAACTGTAGCGACAATCTGTTGTCTACAGAGTCTTCATTAATAGAAGTTGGAGGAAAGAAGCACCAGCTATCACCAGATCACTCAGATGCAGATCTTCTGTACTAAGCGATCGGACTTCGTTTCTTTACAATAGGTGCTTCGTCGCCTTGTGCAAATTTAATTTAGGTCTACATACATATTTCGCAATTCTCCAAAAGGTGAGTGGCGGAAGGTATTCAGTACCACTACTAGTTACTTGCTTTTCTATTCCACTCACGTACAGAACGACGGAAAGACGAATGCTTAGATGCATTTGTACGAGGACTAATCTCTCTAATCTTTCTGATCCTTACGCGAAATGTAGGTTGGCGGCAGTAGAATCGGTCTTCAGTCCGCCTCAAATTCCGGTCCTCTAAATTTCTACAACAGTCGAAAAGAATGTCGCCTTCCCTCCAGCGACTCCCACTTGAGTCCCCGAAGCATTTCATGAACACTTGTGTATTAATTGAATCTGTCTTAGAAACCTAACCACCCGCCTCTGAACTGCCTTTATGGCATCCTTTAAATGATCTGGGGAATCCCAAATACTTGAGCAATACTGAAGACGGGGTCGTAGAAGGGTTTTATATGTCTCAGAGATGAATTACACCTCCCCAAAATCCAATTAAGTCGACCATTTTCCTTCACCAAGGCTGTCCTTTTATGCTTTCCATTTCATTGCTGTGCAGCGTTGTTGTTATGATCTTCAGTCCGGAGATTGGTTTGAAGCAGTTCTCCACTCTATTCTATCCTGAGCAAGCCTTTTCATCTCCTCATAAGAACAGCAACCCTCATCCATTTGAATCCGCTTACTGTATGCATCTCTTGGTCTCCCTCTGCGATTTCTACCCCACACACTCCCCCCCCCCCCCCAATGCTGAATTTACGATTCCTCGATGTCTAAGCTTGTGTCCTAGCAAGCGATCCCTTCCTTTAGTCAAGGTATGCCAAAAATTCCTTTTCTCACCAATTCTGTTCAGTACCTCTTCATTACTTGCGCGATCTACCCATCTAATCTTCAGCTTTCTTCTGTAGCACCACATTTCAAAAGCCTCTATTCTCTTCCTTTCCGCATTGTTTATCATCCAAGTTTCAGTCCCGTACAATGCAACACTCCACACAAATGCCTACAGAGCCGGCCGCGGTGGCCGAGCGGTCAGCGGCGGGCCAGTCACGTTCTGCACGGTCACTACGGTCGGGGTGTCGAATCACCCTTCAGGCATGGATATTTGTGCCGTCCTTAGTATTAGCTAGTTCATAAGTAGTTTGTAAGTTTAGGGACTGATGACCCCGTAGTTAAGTCCCATAAGCTCTACAAACATTTGAACTTTTTTTTTTTAAAATGCCTTCAGAAAGACTTCCTTACACTTAAATTAATATTCGATGTTAGCAAATATCTCTTTTTCAAATATGCTTCTCTTCCCATTGCCATTCTGCGTTTTATATCCTCTCTACTGCGACCGTCAAATGTAATTTTACTACCCAAGTAACAAAACCCATCTACCACCTTCATTGTTTCGTTCCCTAATGTAATTTCTTCTGCATCGCCTGATTTTCTAAGACTACATTCCATTATCATTATTTTGCTCTTGTTAATGTTCATTTTATACGCTCTCTTCAACACACTGTCCATTCCATTCAACTGCTCTTCCACGTTATCTGCTGTCTCTGACAAAATTCCAATGTCATCAGCAAAAAACAATGTTTTCATTTCTTCACCCTGAACTTTAATCCCTATTCCAAATTTTTCCTTGCTTTCCTTCACCGCCTGCTCGTTGTTCAAATTGAATAACGTCGGAGAAAGGTTACAACCCTGTCTTACTCCCTTCCCAACTAATTCTTTCCTTTCATAACCTTCGAGTCTAATAACTGCGGTCTGGCTTTAGTACAAGTTGTAAATAACTCTCCTTTCTCTATACTTTACCCCTGCTGTCTTCAGAATTTGAAAGAGTGTGTTCCAATCAACATAGTAGAAAGCTTTCTCCAAATTTAAATAAGCTAATAAGTCGTAAAGTGAGTATTCCCCTCCGTGTTCCTACGTTCCTCCTGAACCCAAAATGATCTTCCCCGAGGTCAGCTTCTACCAGTCCTTCCATTCTGCTGTAGATAATTCTTGTTAAAATTTTGTAACCATGACTTATCAAACTGATGGTTCTGTTATTTTCACACCAGTCTTCGCCTGATTTCTTTCGAATGTGGATTATTAAATTTTTCTTAAAGTTTGAGGGTGTTTCGCCTGTCTGATACATCTTACACACAGGTGAAACAGTTTTGTCATGGCTGACTCTCCCAGAGAGTTTAGTAGCTCTGAGGAATGTCATCTACTCCCGGGGCCTTGTTCCGACCTAGGTCTTTCAGGGCTCTGTCAAATTCATCTCTCAGTACAATATCTCCTATTTCATCTTCCTTTGTATAGCTCTTCTATATACTCTTTTCACCTTTCAGCTTTCCCTTCTTTGCTGAGAACTGGTTTTCCATCTGAGTTCTTGATATTCGTAGAGCTCTTTTTCTTGTCCCCAAATGTCTCTTTTATTTTCCTGTAAGCAGTATCTACTTTTCCCCTTGTTATACTTTCTTCTACAGATTTGCATATCCTCGGGATAAGTAACGGCGGTAGTTTCTCCTTGCTTTCAGCCGTTCGCAGTAATTGTATGGAAAGCCACATTAGCTGATGTTACAAAGCCAGCTCAGCCAATCACCCAGACTGTTGCCCCTGTAACTACTGAAAAGACTGCTGCCCCTCTTCAGGAACCACACGTTTGTCTGGCGTCTCCACAGATACCCCTCCGCTGTGGTTGCACCTACGGTACGGCTGTCTGTATCATTGAGGCGCGCAAGCAACCCCACCACGACTGTGTCTGTGATTCTTGACGGTGGGTGCAGGGTTACGCCCAGAATTTTAATTGTTGCGACTTTGTCAAGCAGCACACTACTAATCCTGTATTCGAACATTACGGGATTGTTTCTCCTACCCATCTGCATCACCTTACATTTTTCCACATTTCAGCCGCACATTGCAACTCACTCTGTCCGTCAGATCATTTATATATACAGGAAAGAATAGCGGTCCTATCACAATTCCATGAGGCACCCCTATGATATCCTAGTCTCTGATAGATTCTCGGCATCGAGGACAACGTACTGGGTTCTATTACATAGGTAGTCTTCGAGCCACTCACATATTTGGGTACCTATCCCATAAGCTCGTACCTTCGTTAGCAGCATGTAGAGCAGTACCGTGTCAAACGACTTTCGAAAATCGAGAAATATGCAGTCTGCCTTATGCATAGGATACAAGATGTCATGTGCGAAAAGGGTAAGCGGGATTTCGCACGATCGATGTTTCCTAAAGCGGTACTGATGCTTCGACAGAACCTTTCCGTCTCAAGGAAATTTACATTACAATATGTTCAAGAATTCTACAGCAATCTGATAGTAAGGATATATGTCTGTAATTTCGTGGGTCCATTCTTTAGCCTTTCTTATACAAGGGGTTACCTGTGCCTTTTACCAGTCGCTTGGAACTTTGCGCTGGTTCAAAGATTCGTGATAAATGTAATATGAATTTAGTCGCTATAACTTATATTCTGTATAAAGCACGTATATGAGATTTAGCCATGTCACAAGTTTTCGTGGACCACTTACTCACTGAATGCAGTTGCTGGGAGACAAATAGACTTGCTGTAGAACTAGTCGGAAATACAATGATTCCCACAATACTTCAGAATAAGGATAAGTGACATCTCATAAATAAAATGGAAGAAACTAGCCATCGGTTTCAGGAACAATTACAGAAACTGATGTCGGACCGAGGTACCTATCACGCTACATACCGGGCTTGCAGTGCACGAATCTGGCGCGATAATACTATTGATTTGATTTGATTTTTTCAGGGAAGCCAAAACAGTCTTGGTCCAACCCGCCACTGCCCGCACCGAAACTAAGTTTATTGTACGGTATCGCTCCCTGCATATCTAGTAAAGCCAACCAATGCCCTTGAACAGTGCAAGGAGTCCCTTTACCAGTTCTTTATTAGACAAAATTTCTTCGGGTCTGGTTGTCCCAAATGTTCGGTGCCTTTTACTCTCCAATGCAATGCATTCGAAGATTAGATGTGATGCAGTTTCATCACCGTCATCACAGATCCTACATTTAGGGTCCTCTTCTGTTATTCCCATTGTATGTAGGTGTTTTTGAAATTCCCATGGCCTGTCAGCAATCCAACCATGAGTCTAATCTCTCTCCTGTTCAGACCCAGGATTGCAGAACTTCTTTTAAAACATGGCTTTGGCATCAATACCTTGCCATGTTTTTGTTGATGGACTTTGGTCCAATATTCTACGTGCTTTCTTCTGAGCCAGTTACGTAGCTTCAATTTGACCATTGCCTTGGTGATTGTCAGGACAGGTTCCGGTCCAATAAATGGACTCTCTGCACCCTTCCTGGCTAATCTGTCGGCATGTTCGTTGCTACTGATCCCCGAGTGGCCAGGGACCCACAATAGGTTTACTCTATTGCTTTCCCGTAGCTCTACCAGAACCCTGTGGCGTTCTGCAACAACTTTAGACCTTGTTGCAGGAGCTGCCAGTGATCTCAGGGTTGCCTGGCTGTCTGAATAGATATAGATGCTACGATCTTTGTAGCACCTACGCAAATTCTCCTCCACACACGCCCTGATGGCAGTGATTTCGGCCTGGAAAACTGAGGCCAGTTTCCCTAGAGAGATGACACCCTCCACTCTTGGATGCACCTCGTATACCCCAACACCTTGGTCTGATTTTGACCCGTCAGTGAACCAGACAATATCCCTCGTACGGTGTCGAACTATTGTCTCCCACTGCTCCCTGCTTCCAATAATACTATAGTATCCGTCGCAATTGCGGAAGACGTCGCAACCCTAAATATCTCTAGTCCGTCGTGTATAGTCAAGAAATAATGGGAAGCACGTGCCAATAAACTGCTGTAATTGCAGTTCCCTGTCTTCGCGATGTCATTATCCCTACCCACTGGAACGGAATGGAGCTGGAGAATTGCTCTCCAGATTATTTAAGGACGTGGTCTCCGAATTCTTGTACACCTCCGCATTATGTGAAAAGATACCTGTAGCTAACCCAACAGAGGGGTAACTATTACTGCTATTCCTAGCTGCCGACAGTGGCTGGTTTCCGGCCCTCAAGTCAGGTGACCTAAACTCCCGCGAATTCTCATAACGCGGTAAACTTGTCTCTCTTTGTCACTGTGTGGTACCAACGTCACTTTCACCATCTTAGGCGTTTCCTATAATAATTAAATAGGGAATGTTAAATTACATTAAATTACATTCCTCCCTCCCTCCAACTCTAAAATTTTATGTAACTCTAAAATTTTATGTAAGGGATTTATGATGCAATCAAATTGGCCCAGCCACGTCTCTTTCAGTGATTCATCATGTAATTGCCTACATAATAGCAAATTCAGGCAATATGAAGTAAGTGTTACAACACAGGGTACCCAAACAGCCGCTGCAATACAAAGTGTACTCACTTCCAGGAGAAACGCAGATTGCATGAAGACGCCTAATGCCGAATGTCATTTTCGCGAAAGACTGTCTGTAGAATCTTACGTATTTTCTTCCAATTCATAAATGGTTCTTGCAACACCAAAAGAAATACTATGTTACCAAGATGATTACGTCCATTGTCCCGTCAGACAAATAGCAGCAGACAAGGGATAATGTCATGTGCAATGTAATCGGTACTGGTTACTCTACCTTACCGAAACAACAAAAGTGAGCGCGAAATATAGCTTATAACCTCCCCATACCATAATGTGTAGGTAGGGCGAATACACTCTTTAATAGGGCAGCTCACCACAACATTCTTATATACGTCCATCACCCTGATATACAAAAGACCTTCAGTCTTCACTGAAGATATAAGACCAATATTCCATTCCTGATCGACTACTCTCATAATCACCTCCTACGTAAACAAGAAAATAAAGGGCACAACGGGACGAACAACCCAAATGAAATTTTATAACCCAACTACTTAACTACTCGCAGTACTATTAGATCAGACTGTTGTATATTAAGATCAACTAAAAACCATAAACATTAAAAGTGAAGTTCCTCAGACAGTGAAAAGTTGTAAAGAATAAAGAATGAACTATGGGATGAATTCATCAACTAACAAAATAATAAAAAAAAGGTTTGGAAAGAACATGTATTGCGTTCGTCACCACAGAAAATTCAACCACAACGAATGGAATTCAATACCACTGAAAAAAAGTAAAGGAAAGAAAGAGCTGATCAGTCTCGAACTGGCCATTAGGTCTAATCTCGGGCCGACATAGGGAGAAGAGAAGTAGATTTAGAAATAAATATAAATATATTTCCAAACTGTTTATTAGGACATTAGGTAGCGGGAACTATGCGAATTTTAAAACGATAATTATCGCATTAATATTCAAATATTTTTAATCGCGGAGATAAATATTTAGTGGTAATATAATATATCACTCAGCTGCTACAATGACTGTTCCGTTTTATATGTAAATTAATAAATTCAGTCTACCTACCGGTCTTGTTGTATACCTATCCTTACAAGCTATTTTCAAAGTACAACAAAGGCAAGGTTGTTTGCTATCTGCTTCCGTCGCCTGTCTAGGGAGCTATATATTCGTTTTAATATAAAAGCCTATCTTTTATTTCACGCACTAGGGAAGCGTGAACAATGTTCCAGCACTTGCATTGCTGCCTTATTTCTTTTCCAAGTGGACGTAACGAGAAAGCTGAAGGAGATGTTACTGTTTTCAGTACAAAACTTCTAGCAGTAGCTGTAAAGCTGGATATGCAAAGATACTATTGTCTCACATAAAGAAATGATAACCATGTGAGAACATATTTGTCATATTAAGGATAGAGATAAATTTCGCACTTACAGACATTCAAAAGTATAACAGATTCCTCTAGCCTCAATAAGTGACTTCAAGCCAGTTCTGCTAACGGTTCCTGTATTCTAGACAGCAAGTAGTACATAGCTTACGGCTGGAGGCATGCAACTATGTCATAGAAAAATATGATATCTAACGAGGTATGTTTACAACAAGAATTTATCAATTATCATATCAGTCAGTCAAACAAGGAAAACTGTTAATAATTCTGCATGTTAAGAGAAAAAGATACATTTAGTACTGTAAGTTAATTTGAAGGAATATTCGATGACATTTTTATTACATCTTTACTTGAAGTTCAACGACTGTTAATCATAATTTTGACTTTGGAAAGACCCCTTACTTGCCAGTATGTTCAGTCAGCTTTATTATCAAAACCATTAAATTTGCTCCAGAACCTCTAAATGTGCCACTAATGTCTATTTAATGTAAAATTGTTGAAATGACCGAACTGAAGCGTAATTTCAATATAACAGCAGAAGAAATGTGCTTTAATTTCTGGGAACATCAAACTACTTATTTTGGCTGAATAACATGTCAATGCATAAGTCTACATCTTAAATTGTTCTCAGACGTTTTCCCTTCTCCTTATTCTCCATAAAATCGAAATTCAACGTGCAGCACAACAAAATAATATCTTTGTTTATTTTCAAGGTGCGTACTTCTAAAGACTTAAGAAAACAATTTGAATAACAGATTCATTGTTACACAATTTGATACAAGTGGATTTTCATTTCACCATCCCTCGAGGAGAGCCAGAAACTTTTATTTGCTAAAGAAGTTTCACTTTCTTTGAATTTAACGTCTATTGAAGACTTTTGAGTAAATACCTCACAATTGTTGCAATTTGACACTTATTAAAAAAAAAAAAAAAAAAAAAAAAAGGAAAAAGCAGAAGCGGAAGAAATTTCAAAGTCCAAGAGTTTCATGAATTTGAATTCATAACGTCGCCGCTATTAACACATAGCAGTTTCCGGTTGAACAGATAATAAAGAAGGCAAAAAAAAAAAAAAAAAAAAAAAAAAAAAAAAAAAAAAAAAAAAAGGAAAGACTTAAAGGCAGAAAAACAAAAGATGGACATTTCTATTTGCGAATGATTTAATCTATTACGGTTTTTCTTAAAGGACTGTGTCCATGACTTAGAGCTTCTTTATAAATGAATTTTGTATTATTGCTTAATCTATGACTCATGTAATTACCTCCTCTTCCCTAGTCGCAAAATTTTCGATACAGCAGTAAACCGTGGTAAGTATCCCATAGCAACTAATTTTCTTTAGAATTCCTAGAAGTGTTGTCTATTTGAAACTGAAGGAAAAGACTTTAAATTGTACCTGTGACCAGTGGCTTCTGGTGATTCAGATGATCGATGACATGGGGTTCACTTCTTTGTGTCCGGATCTTGGCAGTGCCTCCCCCCCCCCCCCCCTTGCGATACTGTAAGCAGCACCCTCTCCTAACCTTATGTATACTGAAAGGCTGCTCTCACCCTCCATCTTTTCAAACAGTTAAATATGTGTTACAACGAAGAGTATAAAAATAATTTACCGTTGAAATCGCGACACATTTGCTAAAACTTCCAAAGTTATGTGACTAGTAACAATACAAAAGTCGTTTTTGTTCCCTTATCTGTTAAAAAAAAGACTAATTTAAAAAAAAATTGCTTGCAGTCGGTCTCGAACCTGCTACCTTCAACAGCGCAACGCGATGATGCTAACCGCATGGCTATTCGAAACAGGTGAAAATTATTATTCATAATCGGATCTTATGAAGGCTTTTACAGTTGATGCGTCTTTAATTTATAGTTATACTAGCTGAAAACCCGGCGTTGCTCGGGTAGTTATTAATTTATTCCTGCCATTTTTCAGGTATTCATTCATTTGTATAAGGGCTATATGTCGGTAATCCAGTTAGTGGTAAAGAAGTAATAGATAAAACTTGGTGCGGGAATGGATGGTTAACCATGAACGTTACTGTTTATGTGCTCATATCTCATGAACTATGTGTCGTACTGTGATACAATTTACAAAGTACACTCAATTATATGCGTGTATACTGTTTGTAAAATTTCCTACGGCTACAATTTGTAGTGTGGAAATTAAAAATTGTAACGTCAAACTGAATGCTGTTGTTTTAGTTCATGAACAGCGGAATGTTATTGTTTATGTGCTCATGTCTAATGAACTACATGTCGTACTGTGATACAATTTAGAGGGCACATTCAACTATATGTGTGTATAGTGGCTACAATTTGTAGTGTAGAAATTATGAATTTTAACGTCATACCGAATGCCGTAGTTTAACTCCATAAACAGCGGAAAAGTAGTAAGCGAGAAACTTTTTTTCCTTTGGTCTTATTGCTATGGTTGTCATCAAGAAAAAGTTTAATAAAGGTTTGAAATTACGTTGAAAGTTTATTGGAAGTCGCTAAGTACTCTTATTCTCATATAGCATATTTATAATATCTCGCAGTTTTATAGCTATGGGCATGGAACTGCTATGGTGTACAATGGGAGACTTCGGACAACAATTACTGATTCAGATTGACAATCTGAATAGCTCCCTTAGATTGTTCGCGGATGATGCTGTCGTTTATCGGTTAGTGAAGTCAACAGAGGATCAAAAGCAACTGCAAAGCGATTTAGACAAAATTTCTGCATGGTGCGAAAATTGGCAATTGACACTAAATAAAGTGTGAAGTAATACACATCACCACTAAAAGAAATCCGCTGGACTTCAAATACGCGATAAATCAGATAACCCTTAAGGTCGTAGATTCTACCAAATACCTAGGAGTTACAATGACGAACAACTTTGACTGGAGAGAACACGTAGAAAATATTGTGGGGAAGGCGAACCAAAGATTACGTTTCATCGGCAGAACGCTTCGAAGATGCACCAGCTCCACCAAAGAGACTGCCTACATCACACTTGTGCGTCCTCACCTGGAGTACTGTTGCCCCTTGTGGGACCCTCACCAGGTGGGACTGACGGAAGATATTGAGAAGGTTCAGAGAAGGGCAGCTCATTTTGTTCTATCACGTTACGGGGGGGGGGGGGGGGGGAAGTGTCACGGAAATGTTGCACGAATTGGGGTGGAAATCATTAAAAGAAAGACGTTATTCATTGCGGCGTGATGTGTTTGCGAAGTTTCAATCACTGACTTTTACTTATGAATGTGAAAATATTTTGCTAGCACCCACCTACTTAGGGAGACATGACCATCCCAATAAAATAAGAGAAATCAGATCGAAAACAGAACGATTTAGGTGTTCTTTACACCCGCGCGCTATTAGAGAATGGAACGGTAGAGAAAAGTTATGAAAGTGGATAATGAACCCTTTGCCAGGCACTTGAATGTGATTTGCAGAGTATCTAAGTAGATGTAGATGTAGATCATTCGTTTGACTTTTGTTGTTTTCGTTGCAGAGCAAAATATTAACACAAACACACGTACAATTTTATATACATCGATAACTTTCCATTCCAATATACCAATATACTCCACCCTATTATTATCAACCCTCAAGCAACAATGCAACCAATAAAATCATTTTCAAAGATTAATTATTGTTCCGCATTTCGCGTTATATTGTTCAAATTACTAAATATCTATCATATCGCTATAAAACCGTGCCTAAAACCTTCCTCAGGTATAAATTAGTAACTGTACAAATATTTAAGTTTCTGCTTCTTGTCGTTCAGACGTGATAAGCGTACATTGAACAGCCGGCAGCGGTGGTCGAGGAGACTGAGGCGCGCCAGTCACTGTCTGCACGGCCACTACGGTCGGGGGTTAGAATCCCCCCTCGGGCATGGATATTTGTGCAGTCCTTAGTGTTAGCTAGTTCATAAATAGTTTGTAAGTTTAGGGACTGATGAACCCATAGTTAAGTCCCATAACCATTTAAACAATTTGAACATGGACTCCACTTATGTCTGAAGTAGTGCTGGAGGCAAGTGACACCGTGCATCCAGCAGGGCTATCCATAAATCTGCAAGAGTTCGAGGGGGTGGAGATCTGAACAGCACGTTCCAAAACATCGCGTATATTAAAATTTAGAACATAGCTGCTATTGTCAGCGACCGTTACAACTTCAAAGGATGAAAATGCAGCCCTCGGTCGCAAAATAAAAATTATTTAACCTGGTTTCGGCAATAACTATGATTGCCTTCATCAGAAATTATGAATAAAAACTAACACGGACTGATGTCTCAGTTGTTCTTAAAAGAAAAGTGACAATGTAAGGTATTTACTCAAAAGTCTTCAACAGACGTGAACGTATTAGACGCTGTAACTACTTCATTAAATAAAAGTTTTTGGCTCTACTCGAGGGATCATCCTCTTAGATTGGTGAAATTAAAGTCCAGTGGTTTCAAATTGTGTAACAAAAAATGGTTATTCATATTGTTTTCTTAAGTCTTTAGAAATACCCACGTTAGAATAAATAAGAAAAGGAGGAAAAGAAAAAAAAATATTTTGTTACGCTGCACGTTGAATTTCGATTTTATGATGAAAAGGGGGGTGAGAGAACGTCTGAGAACAATTTAATATGTAGACATATGCACTGACATGTTATTCAGCCAAAAATAAGTGGTTTGATGTTCCCAGAAATTAAAGCACATTTCGTCTGCTGGTATATTAAAATTACGCTTCAATTCAGTCATTTCTCTAACGTCGGTCAGTTGTAGAATTTTGGAACATGTATTTTGTTCGAGTATAATGACATTTCTGGAGACTAGAAATCTGCTCCGTAGGAATGAGCATGGGTTTCGAAAAAGGCGATCGAGTGAAACCCAGCTCGTGCTATTCGTCCACGAGCCTATATGGCCATAGACACGGTTTCGCATATAGATGCTGTGTTTCTTGACTTTCTCAAGGCGTTTGATACAGTTCCCCACAGACGTTTAATGAACGAAGTAAGAGCATATGGGCTATCGGAGCAATATTGTGATTGGATTGAAGAGTTCCTAGATAACAGAATGCAGCATGTCATTCTCAATGGAGAGAAGTCTTCAGAAGTAAGAGTGATGTCAGATGTGCCACAGGGGAGTGTCGTAAGTCCATTGCTGTACACGATACATATAAATGACCGTGCGGATAACATCGGAAGTTCACTGAGGCTTTTTGCAGATGATGCTGTAGTATATAGAGAGGTTGTAACAAGGGAATACTGTATTGAAATGCAGGAGTATCTGCATAGAATTGTCGCATGGCGCAGGTAATGACAATTGAAACGCAACGTAGACAAGTGTAATGTGCTGCGAATACATAGAAAGAAAGATCATGTATCATTCAGATACACTATAGCAGGTCAGCAACTGGAAGCAGTAAGTTCCATAGATTATCTGGGAGCAGGCATTAGGAGTGATTTATAATGGAACGACCATATAAAATCAATCGTCGGTAAAGCAGATGCCAGACTTTGATTCATTACAAGAATCCTAAGGAAATGCAGTCTGAAAACAAAGGAAGTGGGTTACAGTACACTTGTTCGCCGCCGGCCGCGGTGGCCGAGGGGACTAAGGCGCTCCAATCACGGTTTTCACGGTCACTACGGTCGAATCCCCCCTCGGGCATGGATATATTGTGCCGTCCTAGTTCGTAAGTAGTTCATAAGTAGTTTGTAAGTTTAGGGACTGATGACCCCGTAGTTAAGTCCCATAGACTATACAAACATTTTGAAAACTTGCTCGCCCTCATTTAGAATATTGCTCACCGGTGTGGGATCCGTACCATTTGGGTTGATAGAGGAAGTAGAAAAGATCCAACGGAGAGAATCGCGCTTTGTTACAAGATCATCTAGTAATCGTGAAAGCGTTACGGAGATGATCGATAAACTCCAGTGGAAGACTCTGCAGGAGAGACGCTCTGTCCCTCGGTACGGGCTTTTGTCGAAGTTTACCGAGGAGTCTAAGCAGTATATTGCTCACGGAGAGATCATGAGGATAAAATCAGGGAGATTAAGCACACACAGAGGCATACTAGGGATGGCGGTTATCGCTGAAACAACCGGTTTTCGATTATACCGCTTCTTTTCACCTCCAGTTTAACCGCACAGTAAAAATTGCTCAAGATAACCTGTTTTTTAAATAACCGGTTTTCGGTTTTTTATTGCTATTATTTCCAGTAGAGTTCGACCGAAACATATTTTGCGGCCGAAACAGAAACCGTAATCGAATTTTTGGTTCTTCTAATTTCGGTCGAAACGGAAACTTGGGAAATTTTGTTAATATTTAGGTAAATTTACGTTATACGACAAATCACTAGTCTTTCAATATTTTGCAAGATCCCCTCCCAATAGTACGCCTTCCTGAGTGTGTGTAAGCCTAGCCAGGAGTCCGTAGAAGACGATACACAAAGCATACAGATTTACTGGCCTAGTATTTCCATCAGGCAGTTGCGAATATTGAGCCAACCACTCCGTTAAGTTGGACTTGTGAGCATACGAATATCTCGTTATACACATAACATATATAAGTTACAGTCAGTAAATTAACTTCAATCAGTGCTGCAGAAGTATTTCTAAAAATAAAGCCACAGTTCCGACTAACAGTAAGATTGTCGTCAGTGTAAATTTACGCAGATTGAACTAGGAAACCACTATACCACATGGTCAAAGAAAGTTCAAATGGGTGTGAGTTCTTATGAGACTTAACTGCTTAGGTCATTGGTCCCTAGACTTTCAAACTACTTAAACTAACTTACGCTAAGGACAACATACACACCCATGACCGAGGGAGGACTCGAACCTCCGACTGGAGCAGCCGCACAGTCCGTGACATGAAGCCTCAGACCGCACGGCTACCTCGCGACGCACTACATGATCAATGTTACCTAAATCCATATTGATTATTATAAAAGCCCCTCGCTTTCAAGGAATCACGTTAATAAAACTTGTTAGCATAACAATATGATAATACATTAAAAGTTAGTATTCCAAGTATGACACAGCATGTTTGTAATACCTCCACCCGTTTTAAGCTTTTTAAAGCATATGGAGCATTGCACCTCACTGCTACCGTACTTCATGAAGTACTTCCACACTCGGGATGGTGCCATTTGAGACACAAGCGATGTCCGGCGACGACAGCTAGGAACTGCCTAGGGGACTGACAACCCAGCAGTTGAGTCCCCTTTAAACACCCAACAACAACAAGGAACTGCCGCATGACCAGACGGAGGCAAGTCTCGTCCACTGCCGGTGCACGCGCGTCGTCTAATAGGCCACGCCACACGGCAGCAGGTGCATCGATGCCTCAGTAGCTGCACCAGTTCTAAAGTTCTTATGCCACACGTTTGTTGCGCGTTTCTGACTGCCGGGATTGTTCTTAAATTATCAGTGATCGCTTTTCTTAGTTACTGCGATGACCTAATATTTCACAGCAGTGGAAATTTTAGGAATAGCCCTAAATATTAGGGACTACTAGTTTCAATTTTTAAAAATTATTTACAAAAAACACATTTTGAACCACTACTACAGGATTTAGTCGTACTGGTTTTTTTACCCGGTTCTTGGCAATAACTAAAAGAAACTGGTTACAACCGATACAAAATAAATCCCGAAAAAACCGGATATTCAAAACTAAAATACCAGTATCGGTTTTAACCGGTCGGTTTTTCCCATCCCTAAGGCATACCGACAATCTTTCTTTTCGCGAACAATACGTGACTGGAATAGGAGGGAGAACCGATAGTGGTACTCAGGGTACCCTCCGCCACACACCATCGGGTGGCTTACGGAGTATGAATGTTGATGTAGATGTAGAAACCAAATTGAAGACTCCGGAAAAACAGGTCCATCCTGGGATCGCTTGGCAAGTGGCACCGCTCCGTAAACAGTCAGCACGGCAGGACCATGCCTATTCTGAGCACCGCCACTGAATACACACCACCTTCCGGCTGCCGAGCCACTGACTCTTCCTCGCACTTTCTCGCTCATAAGGCCGTCTCGCGGGAAGCGAAGATAGCCGCCGCTAGACAAGAGCGCAGCGCAATCGGATGCCCCGGCGACGGGAGAAATCAAAATTAAGATCGATAGGATTGCGCTCCACGATACTGCGCCGCCACCGTTCAGTAGTCTTGACCAGCGTTCCCAGCGAATGCCTTTAGTGTCACCAAATTGAATTAGTGCTTCCTTAAGATATAGATCCGCTATATCCAGCGGTAAGTTCTAAATACGCACCTGTGTAATTCTTCAGTTGCATTAGCAAGAAAATAATAATAATAATAATAATAATCATTAGAGGCTGATTATGCCTTTCAGCGTTCAGTCTGGAGCATAGTACCTCTAATAAAATTCGTCTAAGATCCCCTATTCAAGGCTAAAATTGATGCTTCGTCTGATGTTATGCCTTTTACTTCAAAATCATTCTGCATCGAATCTAAGTACTTTCTTCTTGGTCTACCTCGACTCCTCTTACCCCTGCCGAGTTCATGAGTCTCTTAGGTAACCTCCCTTCTCCCATACGTGTAACATGTCCCCACCATCTAAGTCTGTTCGCTCTAACTGTTTCATCTATGGTGTTCATTCCCAGTTCTCTTTGATTTCCTCATTATGGACACCCTCCTGCCATTGTTCCCATCTATTAGTACCTGCAATAATTCTTGCTACTTTCATATCTGTAACCTCTACCTTATGAATAAGGTAACCTGTACCCACCCAACTTGCACACCCATACAACAAAGTTGGTCGAAAGATCGAGCGGTGCACTGCTAACTTAGTCTTGGTACTTACTTCCTTCTTGCAGAACAGAGTAGATCTTAGCTGAGCACTCACTGCATTGCTTTGCTGCACCTCGATTCCTGTTCTTTCACTATGTTGCCATCCTGTGAGAAAATACATTCCACGTACTTGAAACTGTCTTCCTGTTCTAACTTTGTTCCTCCTATTTGGCACTCAATATGTTTAAATCTCTTTCCCACCGACATTACTTTCGTTTTGGAGATGCTGATCTTCATATCATAATCCTCGCACCTCTGATCGAGCTCTGAAATATTAGTTTGCAACCTCTCAATCGAATCGACCATTACAACCAAGTCATCCGCATATGCGAGGCTGCTTATTTTGTTTTGACATATATATATCCCTGTGTCGGAAAGTAGCCTGATAACCAAGTTTAAATAGCAGCTCGTCGACTTCAAGACGATTCATGAATTTTATAAAAATGACGTCAATTTCAGTGTCAAAACATGCCTTGTGAACCTGGTGAAACTTTTGCCAGCTGGTCGTAGATTGTAAGTGAACTTGGCTGTACATACCGGAGGGGGGGCTACTAGCCCGCCGCGGTGGCCGAGGGGACTGAGGCGCTTCAGTCACGGTCCGCACGGCCACTACGGTCTGGGGTTCGAATCCCCCCTCGGGCATGGGTATTTGTGCCGTCCTAGTTCGTAAGTAGTTCATAAGTAGTTTGTAAGTTTAGGGACTGATAACCCCGTAGTTAAGTCCCATAAGCTTTACAAACATTTGAACATTTTTTTTTTTTTGGGGGGGGGGCTACTAAATTCAAAACTAACTGTACTTTTACGTGAAAACTTCCTGAATGACAAGAACACGGAAAAAATAGAAACGTCGGTGGCCTAGCCGCCACTAAAAGCACAACACAAAAATGAATAAAACTACGTTGGAAAAGAACGACGCCGTAAATCAAAAGGACTCGTAAGAATACACTCCACAGCAAGCCCAACTATTCACACTTGCCGGCCGCGGTGGCCGAGGGGACTGAGGCGCTTCAGTCACGGTCTGCACGGCCACTACGGTCGGGGGTTCGAATCCCCCCTCGGGCATGGATATTTGTGCCGTCCTTAGTTGTAGCTATTTCATAAGTAGTTTGTAAGTTTAGGGACTGATGACCCCGTAGTTAAGTCCCATAGACTCTACAAACATTTGAACATTTGTTCACACTCGTGTGCTTCGGCGGGAGCAGGAAATAAATAAGTGAACAACGTGCGGTCGCTGTCTCATCTCGAGCGGAACTGCGAGTTATTCGACCGTGCTGCAACACTGTCTTCAGTGACAAGTCTATCAGCTGTATTGTAAGTGCTGCGCTTCAAACTTTATGGCCCGTTTTCTTGAAATTTTCTAGATAGTGAGTTTTGGCATTTGTACGAGATGACACCCTTGAGGTATGCTACTATCCTACGAAGTGACATCTCGAACTGAATTTCCGAGACCGGGAAGGCATCCTTGTCAGTGGAAGGAAGCGGCAACAGACAGGAAGAACTAGAGGCAAGCAGGAACGACACGTCCTAAAGCAGCGAACGGAGAGAGATTTTTAAATATAAAAATGAATAGCTGTGCTTTAGTCTGATAAAAATTTAGAAGTGGCTTTGCCGATTTCATTCTTTGGTTTTATTCCCTTTAATTCAGATGTGGTTTATAAAGTAAAATAGGAAAAGCCCAAGTTGAACGGCGAAATATCCAAGAAAATGAAAAGGCATCATAATACATACATAAAAAAAAGTGTTGCATCACCAAGATTCTTGGGGATCATGATCTTTTCCATAAAAATGGAAGCGAGATTTATAAAAACATTCCATTTTCCTTTGCTGCCCATGAAAACAAGTATTTACATGTTGTACGACAACAACATAGACATTCTGAATTTGGGTACCACATTGCAGCATACAAGAGTACCATTAATACTCGGTAAAACGTCCGCTTGCACTAATGCATACCTGTATTCGTTGTGGCATACTGGCCACTAGATGTCAACTTTGTGCCGTATAGCCGTTTGATTACCTGACTAGCAAAGAGGCGTACGGTGGACCCACAAATTCACTGAAAGAGTGTAATAGGAAGAAAGACCTGGAAGTCTTACTTGTCTCATTCAATGTGATATCCGTTATTGATTTTCCAACTCGGGTAGTGACTTAGTAATTCTAAATAGTCCTCATGAGTTGTGCGCTCGATTAATGACTTAACAACTAGAAATTTCAAAGAAAGTCTACGCAGTTAGACTAGGATAAGGTTTATAAGCAACATGATGTTAATTTAAAATATAACTTATTTCTTGACACTTTTGTAAAGGTATTTGAAAACTGTTTCCCCAAGAAATTGGTTAAATATAATTGTAAGGAAATATGCAAAAAACCATGGCATACTAAAGAAATAAAAATATCTTGTAACCGAAAAAGGGAACTATATCTATCTGCAAGAAAGAGTAAAAACCCAGAAACAATAAAATATTATAAAAAACCACTGTGTTACATTAAGAAAATTTATTAAAAAACCAAGAAGCATGTGCATCAAGTCTGAGATTAGTTCCTCAGATAATAAGATTAAAACAATTTGGAATATTGTTAAAAGAGAGACAGGGCAACCAAGAGCAGAGGAAGAGGGTATTACCATCAAAACAAATGAAACCTATAGTAACAAAAAGACAGAAGTTGAAAACATTTTTAATGATTAGTTTTTAAATGTTGCAGAGAAAATAGGATCTAAATGTTCATTAGAAGGTGCAAGGCAATTAGTGGAAGAGGCCAACTTACAAAATTTGATACAATTGAAATTCCACCCACCTCTCCTTCAGAAATTAGGAAAATAATAAACCCTCTCAAGACTAAGAGGTCATATGGAATTGATGGCATTTCCAGCAGGTTATTAAAAGCTTGTTCCCAAGAAATAAGTAGGATTCTCAGTCATGTATATAATAGCTCCTTAAAGCAGGGTATATTCCCGAATAGCCTGAAATATGCTATCGTTAAACCTTTGCATAAAAAATGGGATACGTCTGATGTCAACAACTACCGCCCCATCTCACTTCTGACAGCTTTATCCACAATTTTTGAAAAAGTTATGCATTCTGGAGTTGTTTCACATATTAGTAAAAATTAAGTCATAACAAAATGTCCTTTCATAAAAGCTTTTCAACAGAAAATGCTGTATATACCTTCACTGATGAAATATTAAATGCTTTGAATAACCGGACAACACCAGTTGATATTTCTTTGTGATCTTTCAAAGGCTTTTGATTGTGTAAATCGTGGTGTTCTTCTAGATAAGCTTAAGTATTGTGGTATGATTGGGGCAGTGCACAAATGGTTTAAATGATACTTAACTGGAAGAGTGCAGAAAGTTTAAATAAGCAGTTCACTTGATATAGAAGAAACAATTAATTCTTCTAAGTGGGGAGTTATCAAAAATTGGGTCCCACAACGTTCGGTATTGGCTCCTTTGCTGTTCTTAATAGACTTGTCATTCTACATTCACGAAGATGCTAACCTAGTTCTTTTTGCTGATGATATAAGCATAGCTATCACACCAGACAGAATTAAATGATGAAATAGTAAATGATATCTTTCAGAAAATTATTGAATGGTTCTCTACAAATAGACTCGCATCAAAATTTGATAAAACCCAGTATACACAGTTTCATACAGTAAATGGCATGACACCATTAATAAATTTTGACTTTGAACAGAAATCTGTTGTTAAGGTAGAATATTCAAAATTTTTAGGTGTTTGCATTGACAAGACATTGAATTTGGAAGAAACACATTGAAGATCTGCTGAAACGTTTGAGTTCAGCTACTTATGCTAACAGGATCATTCCAAAATTTGGTGATCTACATCTCAGTAAATAAGCTTACTATGCCTATTTTAATTCACTGATTTCATATAGGATCATATTCTGTGGCAATTCAACATTGAGTAAAAAAAGTATTCATTGCAGAAAAGCGTGTAACCAGAATAATTCTGGAGCCTACCCAAAATTATCATGCAGACATTTATTTAGGGATCTTCACTGCATTTTCACAATATATATATATATGTGTGTGTTATTAACAATCTGACCTAATTTAAAAGTAATAGAAGTGTGCATAGCTACAACACTAGTCTTCGGTTCCTTACCAAGTAGCATCAAAAGTTTGACTGACAGCCAAGTAGTATCTAAAAAGAAATTAAAGGAATTTCTGAATGGCAACTCCATCTATAATTTAGATGAATTTTTTGATAAAACTTTAAAAATATAGTAAGTAAAAAAAATATTTAAAAAAATTAATTCAAAAATCCTTAAAGTATTGATTGTTATGTACAGACAACATGTACTAAACTGACACGTTCCACACCCTTACTAAAACTCATAAATATGATCTATGGAACAAGTATTAATCTAATCTAAGCACTCCAAAACATAGTGGAACCAATACTTCGCCGCATCTTCTGAACGGTGTGCTTCAGACGTCCAAGCGCACCTGACTGCCTCCCAAACCTTCTCCATAGACTGTCTGGTTGAAGTCAGATGTGAATTTCGTCTGTAAGTAACATTTCTGACGATTCCATTCCGCATGCTGTTTGGCCCATGTGTACCATGCTGCAGGGTGTTTCAGCGTTAAGACTGGTCTTCGCCATGGACGTCGGGAATAAAGTTACGTCCCATGCAGGCTATTTCTTACAGTTTGAGGCGAAAAACGGTGACCTGTGGCTGCACGATAATCATGACTCAGCACTGAGTCATTCCTGTCAAGCGATCTTCTGAGATGAAAACCGTAAGTAGCGGTCATCAGCCGTTGTGGTAGCCTTTGGCCGGGCAGAGGGAGGCTATTCATTAACGATTCCTCTGCCCCTGTTCTTCCTCCACGTCCAAGCAAATCGCTTTGTTTCGAAACATTTGGAAACTCCCTTGCTGAGAGTTCCTCCTGACACAAAGTAATAACGTGGATGCGCCAAACTTCGGAATTGGCCTTCTAGATATAGTGGAACTCCAGTTGTAACGCCATTGCTCAAGTTTGATCGTTTTTAGTAATAATATTTCATTTTTCATGTTATGTAAAATACTAAATTTCATGTATATTACAATCGATCCCACTACTGTATGGTATTTCTGTACTCCATATGCTTTGTATGTCTTATGAATATCTATGTCATGTTTATTTTTGTATATTATTTTGTAATTTTAATTTGATTTGTAAATGTCATTTGATTATTTTTGAATTGTTTAATGTATGTGAATATTATGTAAATTGTAATATCTCACGACCAGCATGCTAAGTAAACGATGTAGTGATTCCACTGTGAACGGAGTTCCGTTCCGAGTTAAAAGGTGGCGTTGGCGAGCAGCTAACGCAGTGAACAATAGTCAGTCTGAGGTTTGAGCTCACGGCAGCAAGGCGTTGGAAGGAACAGGCAGGTCACAGTAGTAGCTCACATGCAACGAGCAGAGGCAGACTTGTGCTACAGTGTTTTCTGGGCCAAATATCTGTTCACTGGAGGCAGAAGACCAATCTACCCACAATGGCCTCGGTGGACGTCTTACTGTAATGGTAGCATTCATACTGTCTGCTTGTGGAGTTAAATGGAAGCAACTGGAAACTGCCGTTATAATAACTGCACATACCCTGCACGAAAAGGAAATCTGAGTTATATGCGCTGCGCCTCCACGTTACCACCACTCCGCATTAATAACAGGTCATAATTATTATTTTGTAACTGGGCGATGAGAACTTCAATAGTGTATTCTGGTTAGTTTCGATAGAGGTTGCTCTTCTGTAAATAATAATAATAATAATAAAAGAAACCTAGTGCCTAGTGTGTATGTAACCTTAATTTATCCCAAGTCACAAAACCTTGTGGGAATCCTCTTCCGCAAAGATTACATATGCTAGTAATCCAATTTAATTAAGAGCAGCAACCATTTTTAATTGTGTAAATTTTGTGGAGAACCTTTCTTTTCAAATTTGCTTATATTTGAAGTAACATTGCTTTGTATGGTTCCTCCGCGTATCTGTATAGAAATTCCAAGTGCAATACATGATGCTGCAACTATATATTTCATTGCTGATTGCACAATGGATAAAAGTTCAATTGTATTTTTGGGAGAAATAAGTTACTTTCTTACCATATAACTACTTATAATTTGCTCATATCTTTTAAAAAGGTCAGAAATATTTATGTGAGGCATTAGCCAAAATTTGTGACAGTGTTTCTATAAATCTTCAGTACAGTTTAAGTGATATCATTCTAAATTCAAGGTTAGCAGATTTAATTGATAAACCCAGTCAGTAAAGTGTTACCTAAAGATAGCTACTTTTTACAGAATCAAAGTAATTAATTTGTTTCATGGTAGGCAGAAAGAATTAATTTTCAGCAAAGTGATATCTACTAGTCAGTGTTGTTCATGCAGGCCATTGAATAGAGTTCATAATAACTAATTTCCTACTTACTTGTAAAGGGTATTAGGAACAGCACTAACCGTAACATCAGCAAATTTTTAAAAATCTTTTTGTTACTACTAAATTATGAATTTTTCAGTAATTTTGTCTATGAGTGACACTTGTACTGCATTTCTACAGCCCATGCTATACTCTTTATAGTATCATAAAGTAACTGATGAGATGAGTCTTTTCTTCAAAATAATTTAAATAGTTCCTGCTTTCATTCGAATCTTAATCATCAGTGTTTTTATTTATTTATTTATTTATTTATTTATTTAAATTCAGGTCTACAGTTCTGTTTCGAACTTGATGCAAGTTTGCAACACTTAATCTTCAAAATTAGAGGAAGGTCACTGTCTACATGAAATTTAGTTTGGTACATTTCCGATCTTAAAGCTAATTTTCCTCATTTGACGATCAAAAGGTGAGGGTGTCTTAGAACAAACTATGACACCGTTTTACTAATTTTTACAAAGTATACTCAGGTATAAATGTTTCCATTAAGAGGGTTTCCAAAAATCGAAATTCGGCTCAATGTGCATGGCAAAGCGTACGTTGCAATAAACTTCGTCAGCGTTAACTGATCACCACAGAATTTCACAGATATGTGTGAGGTTTCATAGATATGGGGAGAAGGAGATGAACTGAAGCGACGAAATAAACAGAGAGAGGAGGAGGGGGTACGGAAGAGAGGGCCGAGAGAGAGAGGAAAGAGGACATGAAAACAGAGATTGGAGACGAAGATATCGACAGAGAGACAGAGAGAGAGAGAGAGAGAGAGAGAGAGAGAATTGGGGGGGGGGGGGGGGATGGACTGTGAGGATATAAAATAAAAACTTTGAGTTTTTCGCTTGTATACAATATAACTTGCGCACCTTCCTTAGTACGTGAAGCAGATTGTAACATCTAATGCTGGCCATCCAAATTATGAGATGCGGTTGAGACAACGAACCATTAGATAACAGCATCAGTTACGTAGCAGGAATGTATTTTGTGACGCCTGAGACCACGGCATCCATTAGCCCTGTGTGGCGGGCTGCGCTGCGGCGGCTGGCTCCTGGGCCGGAAGGGTTCCTTCAGCGCTGAAAGGGCGTGGCAGGCGGGCGGATGCCGCCCACGCAAACATCCGTGGCCGGCGGCGGCTGACGCGGCGCAGCCCACAGTGGCGGCGAGGTCACTGCGCCTTGTCCAGGCAGAGCGAGGCGCCGAAGCGACCCAACTATAGCTGCTCTACTTTAATGACACCTGCTCTTTGTTGGAACCTGCTCTGCCTAATTGATAGCATTTCAAAATAACTCCGGTTATTCTTGCAAATATACAGACTTTCACTGGTAGTCCGAGTAAGTGCCGGGTGATCAAAAAGCCAGTATAAATTTAAAAACTTAATAAATCACGGAATAATGTAGATAGAGAGGTAAAAAATTGACATACATGCTTGGAATGACATGGGGTTTTATTAGAACTCCCCCCCCCGCCCCGAAAGTATTGCTAGACGCGTGAAAGATCTGCGCGTGTCGTTAGGTGATGATCGTGTGCTCCGCTGCCACTTTCGTCATGCCTGGCCTCCCAGGTGCCCAGACCTCAGTCCGTGCGATTATTAGCTTTGGGGTTACCTGAAGTCACAAGTGCATCGTGATCGACCGACATCTCTACGGATGCTGAAAGACAACATCCGAAACCAATGCCTCACCATAACTCCGGACATGCTTTACAGTGCTGTTCACAACATTATTCCTCGACTACAGCTATTGTTGAGGAATGATGGTGAACATATTGAGCATTTTCTGTAAAGACCACCATCTTTGCTTTGTCTTAATTTGTTATGCTAATTACTGCTTTTCTGATCAGATGAAGCGCCATTTGTCGGACATTTTTGAACTATTTATATTTATACTTTTTATTTTATTTTTTTCTAATAAATCCCCATGTCATTTTAAGCATGTGTGTCAATTTTTACCTCTCTGTCTACATTATTCCGTCATATATTAAATTTTCAAATTTATACTGACTTTTTGATCACCCGGTATATTCAGCCCTCACACTTCTTGATAATCACATATTTCAAATTATTATACTGACCTGTAAATTGTAGAATTTTCAATGTTTGTATAGTCTATGGGACTTAACTACGGGGTCATCAGTCCCTAAACTTACAAACTACTTATAAACTACTTACGAACTAGGACGGCACAAATATCCATGCACGAGGGGGGATTCGAACCCCCGACCGTAGTGGCTGTGCAGACCGTGACTGGAGCGCCTTAGTCCCCTCGGCCACCGCGGCCGGCGTAGAATTTTCAGATACAGAACAGAGCTTATGATATGCTTTAACAAATGCCTCCGATGGACGCACTTACACTTTCATACGGCCGGCCGCGGTGGCCGAGGGGACTGAGGCGCTCCAGTCACGGTCCGCACGGCCACTGCGGTTGGGGGTTCGAATCCCCCCTCGGGCATGGATATTTGTGCCGTCCTTAGTGTAAGATAGTTCATAAGTAGTTTGTAAGGGACTGATGACCCCATAAGTCCCATAAGCTATACAAACATATGAACATATACTTTCATACGTCGTAAATAAGGACCTGTAGTTTTGAAAATTGTAAAAACACTCGTATATGGGTTTTATTTAATTCATAGTTGACATTTATCAAATATTCAAATGTTCGTGCAGCTTATGGGACTTAGCATCAGTGTCATCAGTCCCTAAACTTACTGACAACTTACGAACTAACATATACTCAAGACAACACAAACATCCATGCCCGAGGGAGGATTCGAACCTCCGACGCGGGAGGCCGCGCGATCCGCAACGTGGTGCTCCAGACCGCTCGGCTACTCCCACGCGGCCATTAGTGATCGTATAATTGATTTATTAATTATTTCTTGACTAGCTAGGTCTGCTAGGCCTAAATTTGATTACAAGGTTTACACTCTGCGAGTAATTTTATAACACAGTTCCACATTATTTATTGCGAGAATAAATTTCTCTTACTGGATTTGAATTTATTGTAGTTATATTAAGATTTTTTATTCATTGTTCAATTGATACTATAGAAAATTATCAGCATTAAAGATCTTGTCCGTTTACTGAAATCTACACACCACATTGCCATTGAATGAAGTTCCCCTTGAAAAAAAAAAATCACTAACATTTAAGTTATTGTTGTACATCACTGTTTGAAACTTATTAAGTGAAGTACTGTAATCGTTCCTAACTGACATGAAATAAAAGTCACTGTAAGAATTTTGCAACACTCCTTGTCTTTATACAATACCTTGATAAATTACCAAATTTTTTGTAAAATTACTTTCAAGTTCACTGCGGTGTCCAAGAAAGGCTGAAATAAAATTATTAAATCATTACTAAGTTGATTACGACCCGACATTGATTTATTAGAGATGTTTGAACTTAATGGCGGCAGGATGCTGCAATCCAGGCAGGCAGCTGCTCGCTGCAACAACTACTAAAGTTTAACTGAAAATCTTTAAAATTGGGTTAAATATTTTCAAAACAAACTGAAATAGACATTCGTATTTTCATACATATATTTTAACATATTTAGGCATCATTTTGTATTTATACACCTTTTTTTATCGAACCTGTTAATTTTGAAAAGAATCTAGCGACGTCTTAACTAAAATTAAAGCTCTCTTTCATTAGTCCTTCCACAAAGAAATACGAAAATAAAGAACATTCCTTTTGTGTTACAGATATTTATACATTAGTAATGACATTGATAAAAATACTTTTACTACAATTACATTTTAGTCACTGCATAGTTAAAAGCCTTTGGTGGCACGTTGGGTTTACATAAGTGACATATTGTAAATAGTCTTTTCTTGCACATTCTACTTGAAATCACTACATTTTATGGTCACAAACATTAATTACGAAGGGAGGTCATTATAAATTATCGTTTATTTATTTATTATTATTTTAGAATCCTGAGTAGCTCCGTTCATTTCTCCTCCTCTCCCCCCTCCATCTGCTATACCGACGTGCTTATGTCTCCCACTCTAGGGGTTACATACGTGACCAGCCCTCCTGGGACGTCATTTAAATAATTATATATTAAAAAATCATAAATCGTAATTAATCCAAATTGTCAAAACATCTGGAGAGTATAGACGCGTCTCTCTTCCTCCACAGCTCGTGGCACTAAGCACCGCGCTAATCCGCCTTCTTAAAATAAATGAATACCGCATATTATTCTCACATTAAACAAGCTTTTACTCGCGGCTTCGCTCGCGTTGGTGTCCTTGCATACGCGTCAAAGACGTTCTTTATCGAAATGAAAATAGAGATATTATTATATACGAAAACAAACTTTATTTGTTGCATCGTGACTAGACAACTAACTGAAGACGTAATGCAATGCGTAAATTAGGCAGGATTAAAATGTCATCGAAATTGGTTCGGCCGACTGAAGACGTTGTCGTCTTGTGTAAGCATTGTATGCATTATGTTGAATCGTATTAGGGATCTTTAATTGAACAGAATTTTAATAAATGTGTTAAATTTCAAAAGTCAAAGAATAAATAGCTTTTTCAAAGAGTCTGGAAGAGTCTCAGAAACTATAAGAGTAACGTTGATGCTCAGCTGTCGCATATTTCGAGTTATATACTTAAAATCAATAAATATCGTGAATTAAACATCTCCTAAAATAACCTATGTTCTTTATCAGCATTCAAGCATGCTGTCTCCATACCCAGTTTCATCAGAATCGGTTAAAAGGTTCAGACATGAAAGCGTTCGAATACAGCTGTTTTTGCATTTATAATGTTAATATGAATTAATATCAAGTGTCGCTTGGGAATTAGTTAAAACTGAGACGTGTAATATTCATTATTTTATAGAATGTCTGTAACATGTGTGATGTCAAAGTGAATGTTGTCACTTGTCACGAACAAATAACTCTTATATGAAGAAATATTTTGATTTAAAAATATACCCGGTGTTGCTCAGGTATTTGTTTTCCACACTCTTCTGTCCTGTCTCCCCTCATCTGCCGTTCTCCATATCTTCCTCTCCCCTCGCTCTGTTCGAATCATCCTCCCTCTCTCTCGGCCCATGTCTTCACCGCACCTTCTGTCCATCCCATCGACCCAACTCTGTCCAACTCCGCCTCCTCAAGTCATCTCCTCCCCCTCTTTCCTTTTCTTGCCCCTTTTCCCTCTTGCGCTGGGTCGGCATGGTTGACTATAAAATTGGCGTGGTTAATTTTAAAGCGTGGCCGGATGTTCATCTTATGTGATCTATTCCACAGCCTGTCTATGAAAAATCACAAATAAACATCAACTTTCGCTGTGAACAGTGCAACAGTGTAAAATGTATTGCAAATAACCCTCTGCCTTGTACCATACGGTAGCTTACTGAAGATCAAGTATACAAAATATCAAGATCGGAATAAAAAAAAAAAGTAAGTTTTGTTTCGGCGAATTCCGTAAGTAAAGTACCCTCCGCCAAGTGTCGTACGTATTTTATACAGATATTGACCTTCCTCTTGTTTGGATGGTAAAAATTTTCATCAAACTCTTAGCAAAACTGGGGATTTTGTCGAAGTCCATAAGTAAAATACCCTCCGCCACGCACTGCACAAAATTTCATGTAGACGGAGACTTTCCTTTCGCTTTGAACGACTGGGACGGGATTGGTAAGTTTTAAAGATATTAAAAACATTTTACTCAGTAATAAACCGTCAGAGATGTCAAACTAAAAGGACATGGAAGGGCTGAGTGGGTACACCAATTATAGTCCGTTTTTAGGACCACTCTTTTATTTAATAGAGGCAAGAAGATACTCAAGAGAACAATGTTACTTGCTGAAGGCTTGTTTCCGAACAGAGTTTAAAAGAGTCATTCTTAAGTATTTTCAAGCTATAATGAAAACCCAGATCTTATCACACAATCTAAACCTACCAAAAGCTGTTTGAATGGCGACTTGACCTCAAAATGCAGCTTGGGGCAAGGAAGCTAAAAATTGCGAGTAGTTTTAAAATACAATTGCTCTTCAACTACAGATACCACTTCAAGTGTCTTGAACACGAAATCTAGACCCAAAACACAGCTTAAACTATGTCTCGTAAGTCAAAAGATTATTTATATGAAAATAAAATGAGCGTCCTAAAGTCGAACTGGTATCACCTTCGGGGCCCTTTTTTTATAAATGAAGCAGCAATGGTTTAGGCTGGCGATAACAGGCACTAGGTTACCATGGCAAAACTGGATGCAAATAAGGAGGGAAAGGGTGAAGGCCGGATAGAAGAAAATGAGAATTTCAAGGACTGCCGCAGTACAACTGCAGGGTAGGCAGGATACCCGGCGGAGCGAAAAGAGCACTACCTTAAATTACGCCTGTCCCCGAGTAGGCATAGAAGTAGCAGACGGGGCACACACCAGATAAAACCCTAGACACCCTTAGAACACAAATGATCACGTAGGCGTAACCAGTCGTCTGCTATAACACTGAATCATGTCAGTTTCACTTGTGCAGTGACTTAACAGACCATTCTCTACCTGCTTGTTATTTTTATAGCCAAGCTAATATGGATAAAGGATAAATGATAGAAAACAAGTGTGTGGCAGGCAAATCGGAAAGTTTAATTACAAATGGCACAATGGCTAAACATCGTCTCATTCATACAAAAAAACATGCCTTTTCACTGTCCTTTAAACAATATTAATTTCGTGAACATCTGCCTAATCTGCTAACCTCTTTTCTCCGCAGATTTCGTTTTTACATAAATGATGTACTCTACAAGTGAAGTAAGGTTTTAATAACAGCTTTATTAGGCTGGAGTAATGAGATTCCTCACAAAATTCCGAGGATACCATTAAGTGCTCGTAGTTAGTAAATAAAGGTTTGTTTCCCAAAATTCTAAATACATCTACATACATTCGCAAAAGAAAAAAATTTCTACAAGATCTTTAGAGGGATTGAACAGACTGTTTTTCATTCCATATAATCCGATTAATCGTGCTTTATTCTCATTTTTATGAGCAAGGAGAACTTACAAGCAATCTAAATACTTGAGTTTTTTGATCACTTGCCTAATGATACTTCCACAAATAGTTAACTACTTTTTCGGAATATAATGTCAACATTTCGTAATCTGGCACATAGTCATGGTCCAATAAATAGGCCTACTGCTCTCTGAATGACTTAAATCACGATTTGTAATAGGTAATAAAAGAGGTTCCATGTCTTCTGCCTGGCTACATGACATATCTTCAAATGAAGCTGATTCACCTAGCTGACGTTTTGCTGTTTGATGTTCATGGAACGAAATAATCGTCGGAATCGCATTAACCACAAGCCGCTTTGTATCATTTGTTGCATACATGATTTCTCCTCAAAATGCGATGCACAAATGCAACTGTATGCAGTAAGTTTCCACTTACCTCGCCTCATATTGGCTAACCATTGTTTTGTAAGTTCTTCATTTTTAAAAGGAAAACTGAAAAATTTATTATTACAGCTTACATAAGTTGCAGTAGGACTATTGTATGCAGAAATGTGGTAGGACAAAAGACGAGTACACGAAACATTAGAAACGAAAACATACGATATTACCCCGATTAGTACATTTATATGCTGCGCATACACTGGGCACGATTTTAGCTTACTAAATAACCTTTCAAGCTTACTACGATATGTAACATCTGAAACCAAAACACGTACATAGCGTCGGTCTAACTTTCGTATTCGGCGCACTAGACGTACCACAGTTCCTGGCTACTGCCACAAGGAGCGCTGTTCACCCATAGACAGCCACTCTATGTAGTTTATATAGCTCGTTGGCTACTAACAACACGGCGCGGACTGCCTCGTACTCCTTCCTTCCACTTGCACACGCAAAACGACACTGCCTCAGCGGGTCCGGCGCCCGACAGAGCCAAACTGTAGACTGCTTTACTCAGGCCACACTACTATCGCTTACGCACGCACCACCAGATATAGCCCCGAACGCGACAACTAGCGCCGGCAACAAGACAAATGACAAACGGAATATAGCCACGCCACCCGTGCTGAAGTAACGAAGAGATATCGACACGAGAGCTTGAGCGAGGAAAATGGCGCCAGTACAAGTAAATCGAGCCAGCACGGCTCACTCTTCATCAAGATCGGAAAGCAAAAATGTGGATTTTGTCGAAGTCTGTGTGTAAAGTACCCATATCATGCACCACACGGAATGTCTTGCTTTGAAGGTTAAGTGTGCAAAATTTCATCAAGATCGAAATAAACCTATAGATTTTGTCGAGGTACACACGCCCCATACACGTCGTATCCCTTGAACTGTGTGTAGTACACGGGTCTTGCCACTAAAGTCATTGTTAAATTACGGTAAGGAATATGTACACCAAATTTAGCTGAACCGCATCATTGGTTTTGGATGTCACGTGATGCGGCAGTTTTTCACGCATTTCATTGTTTATGACGTCATATCTTGTATGTGTTGTACGTGATCCTTACACCCACAGTGAAAGTTCTCTAGGTTTGAAGATCAAGTGTATAAAATTCATTCAAGATTAGAACAAAAATAGAGATATGTATGCAATACAAACACATAAACACACAAACCCTCCAACTAATGGACACAATACTGTATACACAGAGATTCGTCGCTAAACAAGTATTGAAGCCTCATAATTGTTCTTCTATGCCAGAAATGACCGAAAAAATATGTAAATAAAATTACACAAATTCGATGAGTGAATGAAAACATTCATATTGTGTAACGACCGCATTCGACAGAGACTTGCTTCATTCGCTTGTTCCGCATCGAGTGAAACCACCCAAACCCGGCGAGTGAGTGGAAACATTCATATGGCCGCAGAGACTATTTTAATTCAGTTGTTTCATTCGACTGAAAAAACCGACTGAACGACAAAACAATCGACTGACCAATCGGTTGGTAAAAGCAGTCGGTTGTCCCATCACTATCTGAATGCGAGCAGTAAAAGGGCTGACCGCATCCATCGGTACACACCCCTGACGTGATGGACGTCCGTTCGGTCCCCTCTTCCGGTTCATAATAATGGTCGCCCTCTAGCGGCCTCCAGCTGTGAATCCGAGGTTCACATCCCCTGAAACTGAGAGAGAAGTGTCACCAACTCAGCTCGCTTTCGCACACTACACTCACAACCCATTACTAGAGCACCTAGACAATCGGACGGCTGTAAAGACGCGCTGTAGACTCTACAGTGAGTAACTAAGCTAAACAGAAACAGAAGACTGTCGCGATTCACACGGTGGAAGAATAAACTAACCAGATACTTAACGCGAATCGGAATCTAATATACTTTACAAAATGCTTACTGCTAACCATCAGCTGAAACCTTATCATAAAAGTTAATTAAACAAATTGATTACGTTGGTACATTGTCTCTCACCTTATCCATGTCAATCAATAAAAGATTTATTGATTGAGACGGATATGGTGTCAGAAAATGTACCAAAGTTAGCAGTTCGTTCAATTTAATTTTCTGATGATGGTTCATAACCGAAACTGGTAAAGTTATAAATATAATAAACATCTGATTGTTGGAAATATGCATTTTTAAAGTATATTACGGCTGTTACCACGCAACTCAGTAAAAATTTAATGCACACACCAGCCCACAAAAATTTAAGGATCTAATGAAAAGCCAAGAATTTCTTGTAGCACCGAGCCTCCACAGGGATTCACGCAACCTTGAGACTGGCCTAGAATACCCAACCCGCTACGGCTATACTATATCAACTTTGGCAAACTTTGGCAATATGTAAAAAGATGATGCACCGTTGTACCTCAACAACATATCCAGAGCCTCACTGATTCCACGCCGAGTCATTGAAACACGTCTCTTTGTCTGTGGCACAAAAATAATTAAGTTGGCAGTAGGTTGTTACTACGCGTCAAAGATGTACAGAGGTGTAATAATACAAGACGAACGCTCCAGTTTCTAGCGTCGTACATAGAGGCCGTGTGATTCGCAGTGGCGGCAGACACTGATTCTAGTTTGAGATTGTGAACAGTGAAATGATCTGATCCGCGGGGAAGCATATACTGATTGATATTATCAGTTTCAGCAATAAAGGCAAAGAACTTTTGTAATTTTGTAGCGAATGTCGGTAGCGAGAGAATCACTTACCGAGTACGTATTGTTGAGAGGTATGTTATATAAGTAATTTTGAATTGAAATTATAAAAAGTTGGCAAGGATTGTCATTTAAGGAGAATTTTGCATAACAATGTTTTAATTTCTCAGTACTACATGAAGTAGTAAAATAGCCTTCACCTTTAGTATTTTAGTAAGGAAGTATCATTTTACCTGTAAGTTTACCGCCCAATAGAAATACTGGTAATTAATAGCATTTGATAATTAAACAGTATGAAGTTCACTGCAAACATTGACCATGCCAATGCACTAAATGTTACACAATTTTAATCTTATTAATAATGGTAGCAATGTATGTACGCAGTTGGGTGACAACATTTATAGTTAGGCCAAAGGTAGAAATTCTCCACGCTGAGATTTGCTGTTTGCTTGTAGCTGACGGGAGGCCAGCGAGCAGGCCGACGTTGGTGGCTTGTTCCAGCTTAGGATTTCCAGTTTCGTTTCCGGTGAGGGGAGAGAGGGACAATGGCGAGTGCCAGGCACAGTGCAGTGCACTGCGTGAAATAAAATATTCTAATACTACTGGCATTTGAAGTAATACGATGCAGTTAGGAACCTTTAAGGCCCTCATTACAAAATAGCCTGTTGACAAATAAACAATACATTAGCTGATATAGTCACATCTGACGTAATATGTTTAATTGACAATGAAAAGTAATAAATTATCAATGAATACAAGACAGTTACACAACTAGCATGGCAATGTTTGTTTCTAAAAATAATATATTAACTATTTCTCATTTTATTTTCAATTAATCTTGTGTATTTTATCTTGAAGTATTCAGTTAAATCATTTATCTGTGACATAAAAAATTGCACGATTATGATAAATAGTACAAAGTATGTTTATACCAATATAAAAACCTAAGAAGACAATTTTATTTAATGTGTAGTGTAATTATTTTGATTATAAGTAAAGTTTTGGAAATGTATTGGCTGAGCGCTGTACGTTGGCAAATCGGTTAGAACAGCTCACATGGGGAAGTTGATGACGTAGGGGAAAAACCCTGGCAGTTGAGCTTTTGGCGGGCGCGCGCGCGAGGGCAGGAAGTGACGACTCGGGAGCGAGTGGTGTAGCTGGCCGGGCGCGGCGTCGCTCTGCATCAGTCGGCATGTGTATCTCCAGGTGGAGACTTGATATTTGTGTGTGGGAATCGCCACGTGTGGTTTCTCGTCGTAGACTGCACCAAGTTGAATAGAGTGCTACTGTGTGTTTGTGAATATTTAGCCGGTGGAACAAGGTGTGCATCGCATTGAATTAAAGTGACTGTGATTTTATTAATGTATCACGTGTCGTCGCATAGGCATGAACATAGACTGTGTTTGAGACAGGCACATGGTGTGAAAACAATTTGCGACAAATATTCATTTTGTCTGGGGGCTCACGAGCTATAACGTTATTTGATAAATGTGTCGACGTACAGACTTATCAGCCACAGGGTACTAATATTGTGAAATAAACAACATAAAGTGAACTTTCACGTGTTTTCATAATTACTAGTTAGTACACCCTTTTCTCTCATGAACTTACTTTATTATGAATTTGTTTTGTTAATTATATGCAGGGAAGGAAAGCTGCGAACGTGTGATATCATCCCCTAGAAAACGAGTCAAACAGCAGTAATCACAGTTCCAATGTTTTTGCGTATTTAGGAATTTGGTTCGCAGTTGGTGGTTGTGAGTTTTAAAAATTAAACTTTCCCTATTTTAAACTCTCACCCCGACCTTCACTCTCGCATACCCCACTTTCAATTATAAGTGTAAAATCTGTGTAATGAATGTGTTTCAAGGTTGCGTAGAAAGAAGTGCATTTTCGAGTGTGCAGAAAGCATATTAGAATTTGATTAGTTAGAAAGCAGAAGAAAATATTTTTCGTAAAGATTTCCGTTATTGTCAACAGTTAAAGTGTTGAAAAAGTTCTCATTTTTATCTTCTCAAAGAGTTTCATTTCAATTTAGTCAGATGCGTTAATATTAGAAAAAAATGTGTCAGTTGGGTTACTTAAAAATAAAATGATAATGTTGAAGTTTCCGAACACAATGAAGTAGATCAGTAACATTTCTAATGTAATCATCGTCGTAAATGTGCAGTGACAATATTCACTTCAGTATAGTCTTTGAGAGTAAAAGAGCACATTGTGTATTATCTTCAAATTAAAGAGCGGCCACTACCTATTCTCCGTACCGATAGTTAGCAGAATTTTATATCGAGCCGCTGACCTCACATAACCTTGAGACAAGTTTCATTATTATTAGTCCTGTATTTGACGACAATCAAGTTTTATAATGTAACAGCGGCTATAATTGGCCGTCGCGCCAACACTCAATAATGATTACGTCATCTTCTTTACTTCATACTGCGCTGTATTCTGAATTATGTAATCGTTTTACAACGTGTTATCTCAAAAATAAATTTGGGCTTGAGATCTCCGGTACTTTTTGATGTAGAATTTAGGATGGCTAGCAGCTCGCTTGAAACAAACGTTAGCTTTCACGATAAAACTACTGCAGTTTGGATTTACATCTCACAGTAGCAATCCACGCTCTTTCAAGCCAAAATTGGAAAGTTTCTCCATAGCTTTACTCTTTCTGTACTTCAAATTCCGGCCCTCTAAATTTCCTCCAGTGATCCCCACTTGAGCTCTCGGAGCATACCCCACTTTGGGAATCACTGGTATAGACAGAAAATAATAGCGGTCCTATCACACTCCCCTGGGGCACTCCTGACGATACACTCGTCTCTGAAATACACTAACACGAAAATTGTGGTACAGATCACTAATTTATTCGTACAAGAAGGCCATTTGGTCGAACCTAGCATTAACGAACCGAGCTGTTCGCCTAGGAACTGCTTCCATGTCATCCTTTAAATTAATCTGCTGTGGGTTCCAACCACTTGACCAATACTCAAGACGTGGTCGTGCAAGCGTTTTATAAGCGGTCTCCTTCACAGATGAAATACTTCTTCCCAAAATTTTCCCAATAAACCCAAGTTGGCTTTCCGCCTTACTCACAACTGTCCTTACATATTCGTTGCATTTCGTATCGCTCAGCAATGTTACCCTTAGATATTTGAACGATGCGACTGCATCAAGAAACTCACTACTAATACTGCATTGTAATATTATGGGATTATTTTTCCTACTCATGTGCATCACCAACTAGAAATTTTGTCTACGTCATCCTGTATGCCATTACAGTCAAATAAAGACGACACCCTCCCCCACACCACAGCATCATCAGCAAACAGCCGCAAATTACTACTATGTCCATCAGATCATTTATATACATCAGGGCTTCCTAAACTTATTTGTCACGTAAACCCCTTGCCAATTTTTTGTGCCCTAAGTAGACCTCCTGCCTTTTATGTACTTAATTTTTTTAGAAATTCATAATTTCAAATGTGTTTTCGCGCCTGATACGGTGCTACCGTACTAACTTTGATAAAGGTAGAGTCAAAATCAAGAAACAAGGAAAAGAAAGATGTTAAGTATCATACATTTATTGTACATTAACAAAACTCATTCATACAGGTTTTAATGGGAGGAATACGGCTTATGTGTTTTTAGTTAATTATTAAGATTTGGTTTCAATTTGTTAGGTTTAACCTGAAATCTCTTTCAGTGATTTCCAGCTTGTTTCTTCCTTTCGTAAGAAGACTGGCAACAGTTTCTGACAACTCCTCACATCCTTGAGAGATGAGGTCTGGGTTAAAACACAGACTGAAAAATTCCGTGATTGACCGGGTTTCGGACCCGCGACTATTCGGTTTCTAGTCGAGCGTTTTACGCTGCAACCACCAGGAGTATAAAAAAAGGTCATGCACCTATGTTTCTTTGACCGCTCTTTCAAATGTAATACAAGGTTTAAATTCTGTGCAGTAGGGACTGCTAGGCAAAATGCAGAAAAACTGAAGAAGCCCGCAATTACCCAGTTCCTAATACGTTAATATATCCCTTGATGAATGACGAAACATTTGCTGTCCCTTTGGAGGGTTTCCTTATTCTGATATACTGCTTTGGCTAGACGTAAATCGATTACCCTCCAAATTGGATGTAATGCGTTTAGTGAGCTAGGATGTATAAGGCAATTCCCTTTTTGCTGACAGCTTTAAAACTAAACGTAACTTTGTGATTTGGTCGCCGTTTAAACTCTTCTTTAAGAATCTTGTAGCCGTGTAATAAATATTTTTGGCATCACAGACTTCGATATACTCCGATCTTCTACAGGGTAAGTGATCTTCTTGTAACAATTAATTTCATTTATTTTATAGTATATTTTAAAATAAAGAGACGAAAACAGACTGTTGCATTTGACAACAAACTCTATTTACAATACCATAAAAACACAAAATGTTCACAATAATCATTATCATATACATCATACGTCTCATGAAACTTATGTCGACTTAATGTTCTTAGCGTTTTTTTTCCGTAACTCCATACAAAATTCATTTGGTTTTTTCCCAACAAGTATTGTTGTTAATGTTCACTGGAAGTGTGACTTTTTTTTTTTTTTTCGCTATCCACTTTGCTACATTTCTAACGTCTTTGACAACTGCACCACTCGTTCGCTAAAGGACCCGCGCACAGTATATGACCAACTCTACTAAATATAAGATTTCAAATATTTTTAAATATCTTTCCTTTCGTGCCCCAGTATCCAGTGGAAAAAGCAATTTTGCTTGTTTCACTACACCTTCATGGGCAGCGTCCGATACTCCTCCCACCGCTCGAAGAAGGGTAAGGGATAGTAGTTTACGTAGTGGAGCTATGAAAATAATAACGTAGCTGATGGTATAGTAATTGAAAAGTATGCTCAAGTTCCTCTTTGGAGATTTGCATTTAATAAAAACTAAAATTATCTTTGTTGAAACACATGTGCACCTTTAGATTTACTTATGCTGTATATATATATATATATATATATATATATATATATATATATATATATATATATATATATCCCATCCGTCAAAAAAAAAAAAAAAAAAAAAAAAAAAATCAATGGGCCTGCAGCATGAGACAGAAAATACAGGGTTCCTCGACTCTCGCTTAGGCAATGAAGCGAACAGTTACATACAAAGGATCAAACTTCAACATTGCGTGAATAATTCTGAATTTTGATTGTGACTTTCCTAAATGTGAACCACCATCGTGGACGCCCATTTACAACAAGTAGACCCCAAATTATTTTTCCGTTGACGTGTGCCCCTTGCTGATTGGAATAGACCCCTTGGGGTCCATATGCCCCACTTTGGGGATCACTGGTATAGACAGAAAATAATAGCGGTCCTATCACACTCCCCTGGGGCACTCCTGACGATACACTCGTCTCTGAAATACACTAACACGAAAATTGTGGTACAGATCACTAATTTATTCGTACAAGAAGGCCAATGAAAGTTATATAATTCGAAACATTGTTTCTCGTAGATTTCACGAATATAAATATTGTGTGTGCATTTAGCCATTAAAAGTGGTAAAAGGAAGTAGAAATTTTCCTATCTACAGCTTGGATCAACTTCTACATTCTCCAACAATCAGCTCACTGATTGGCTATTCGCCTCGACGAAAGACGCTGTAATGCAGCGCATCTGCAGTATTAAAATAAGTGAACATCGAAACATGGAGTGCTCCCAACTCACTTTCTTGTGCCGCTCAAATGTTTCATTTTCTCAGTGATTAAGAGTGGTTAAAGTGGATGTTTTCGTATGAATGCCGATATAAAGGATGATGCGCAGGGAGAGGCATCTAGCGGTGAGCGGTGCTCGGGTGGAACTACGAAGTCGAGAATGCCGATATAAATGATGATGCGCCGGGAGAGGCATGTAGCGGTGCACGGGTGGAACTACGAAGTCGACATGTTGTCAGCTCTGGAATTCTGAATATCGCAGTATCAAAATAATCTTATTTCTTGGCGTTGTATAAATATATGAACACCGAAATTGTAGTTACATTTAAAATATTAAGCTAATGAAAGTTATATAATTCGAAAATGGCATGAGAAATATATACTTCCGTTTTTATTTGTTGTTATTGTGTCAGGCATACCGTTTCATACCTCCCGGTGCCGGTTAAATTTTACCAAATATCCCAGCGGCCTCCTATGATAATGTTGGCAACAGACGCTGAATAGTTAGAATCCTGTGAGTCTTCATTTTAACCAATCGCTTGACAACGCTGATGTTTTCACATGGAATCTTCGCTTTACGAGGGCAATTATTTTTAATGAGTGGACGAGGGTACATACAAGAACCTGTCAACTATAAAGCAGGAACAGAATTATTTGTTTACTTCATGGTCTGCACGATACACCAATCGAGTCATAGTATGAGGTTCCAACAAATGGGCAAAGATTTTCTATTGTGTTGTTGATGTTGCCAACATAATCACTCGAGGCCGCCGACATGATACATAAAATTTTACCCACAGTGACCACTGTAAACATAATTGGTCGACTTTCAACCACAGGCAATAATAGTAAAATTAAAATCGTAGTGGCTTATCCCACGTCAACATATAATAAAATTACATGTATGTCATAAATCACACTTATATTTTGCATATAATGTTGATTGATTCACTCGCAAATTAGCGTGCGCTCTCAGGCTCCTTATTGCTCCCACTAGGAGGTTCGAGTCCTGCCTCGGGCATGGGTGTGTGTGTTGTCCTTAGCGTTCGTTAGTTTAAGTAGTTTGTGATTCTAGGAACCGATGACCACAGCAGTTTGCCTCTATAGCTTACAGCGGGAAAATTCTGTAGAAGATGTGCTAACATGTCCTGTATCATTTTCTTTCCTTGCCAGCACTCTTTCCCACGAGAACCCGACCTACAGTACCACCTCTACCATCTCTGTCGGTTATTGATTCTAAACTGCAGTACCGTCGCAAATTTCAAATATTAATATGATGGCTGTAAGCCACAAATATTACGAGCTTTACAAACATTTTAGCACATTTTATAAATAATTAAATGAATAAATAAAAAATAAATAATTATACTTATCGAGTCATTCTATGTGGTTCGAAGAAATGGGCAAAGTTATTTTAAATGTGTTTATTTCCGTCAACAGTTGCAATATAATTGTTTAATAACATGTTTCGATCACTTGGATCATCTTCAGACCTTATAGTTGCGTCCGCAACTCGTCTGGCTGAGTACAACTATAAGGTCTGAAGATGATCCAAGTGATCGAAACATGTTATTAAAAATTATATTCCAACTGTTGACGGAAATAAACCCATTTAAAATAATATAGTGCAGTTGCGGACACTCTCTAATCGACCATGTCGACTATAATGAAAATGGGCAAAGATTTTCTATCGTGTTGTTGATGTTGCCAACATAATCACGCAAGGCCGCCGACATGATACGTAAAATTTTGCCCCCAGTGACCATTGTAAACACCACAGGCAATACTAATATAAATAAATAAACCTGTATAATCGCTCAGGCTGCGTCAGAGCACTGTAAGCGAGATACGTATTCGATGTCGGTGAGTTTTCAGCCATTACTGGCCAGTGAATTCCTGCTGACGGAGCAGCAGAGGGACTTTTAACGCAGGGGGCAGGTGTCTGCTCTACCGCAGCGTTCACGGCCGGTGTCGGAGTGGCGCTGTCGCCGATGGCTGGCTGAATCCCGGCCAGCCTAATGCGCCGCACTTCATTAGCCCAGCACTCCGCTTTTTTTAAATCCCTCCCAGCCGACACGAATAAATCCTGTTGTGACTGACGCAAGCCCGCGTGTTTCAGCATCACTTCTGTATCACAGGCACTCTGCCACGCGCGTTCAGCTGCGGGTCTTTCTCAATAAATGTCATTAGGATTTGTGTGTGTGGCTTGTGAACAGAAAAAAATCTCGTTGTATTAGAAGCAAATCGGGAAATTGAATGTGACTTCTAATTATTCACATATCGCATAGCCGGCCGCGGTGGCCGACCTGCCTGCGCGCGTCAGTCACAGTCTGCACGGACACTACGGTCGGGGGTTCGAATCCCCCCTCGGGCATGGATATTTCTGTTGTCCTCAGTATTAGCTGGTTCATAAGTAGTTTGTAAGTTTAGGTACTCATGACCCCGTAGTTAAATCCCATAATCTCTACAAACATTTGTGAACATTTTTTTATGGGTTTAGGCATTTGTTGCTTCGAGTTGAAAATCCTGCCCCTGCATATTCACTCAAACTGTCGCGAAGTGTTCCTGTTCAGAAATAAATCATCGACTTCCTAGGTACTCCTTCATCTGAAGAAACACGTCATAGTCTCTTGGAACGAAGGCAAAGATGTCGAGAGGCTGGTAGATAGTGTCAAAGCGAATTTACTTCAAGAGTTCAGTTGCTATGACGACTTTCGTTGTTTTGAAAGAACATGACGCCCTCGGTGAGTATTCCTGCCGATTTCGCGTCTTCAAGGTATCTGTCAGCGCTCACTGTCCCCTATGTTTTTAAATCTCCACGAGTATGACAACCATTTTGTCCCTATCTTTGGAGAAGAGGAATGTTTTCACTCAAGTGACAACCGCTTATTGATGGTAGTGTAGTGGTGAATTCCTGATTCGTCAGCGGTGACAATGTGGCGATAAAAACGGTTCCTTTCCATGGAAAAAGGCAGTACAATTTGCGAAACACGCCTCCATGCACTTCTCCTCGCTGTTTTGGCACGATTTTTTTAATTCCACCGAGAACAAACTTTACTGTACGGTACTGCTGAATACCGTGAAAATACGTCCTTCTCATTTTCACCGTTATGTTTCTTAACAGACGCTCCTGTTGATTCGAAGCGGTTCCTCTACAATTTCCGTATTCTGTTCTTATGTTGTACTGGATCGGGTACTGTGATTTATCGTTTTCTCTACTAAACATTCGCCACCATTCTGGAGTGACAATGTGGTGGATCATTACGGACATACATTAAATCATTAGTAGCTGCCGGTGAATATCATCCCCTGTTACATGTATCGGCTACAGAAATGAGATAACTGAGAGGACTTCTTCGCGAATCCAGTTTTCCAAACGAAGCGTCAATTTCAAATAATAGCGGTCCTATCACACACCCCAGGGGCACTCCTGATGTTATACTGGCCTCTGATAAATATAAATAAATATACCTGACCTTTTCGTTCACGCTACGTCAAAATACTGTAGGTGAAAATTTATTTGCATACAACTAACACTGTCTGAAACTTTACCAAGTTGCCATTTTGCATTTATCAGTATTGTCACAAACTGACAGTTTCTCTGCCTGCGGTCCTTTACTTCTAGTCACCCCACGACCCATGTGGTGCCACAATATACTCGCCAGAAATCACAAATGATATCGGTATTCTAGCTTGAAGGTCTATGACGTCGTCTCTGGACTCGTCGTATACGCGTGTTCGCAGACTGTGCTCACCAATCTCCGCTGCTCTCTGAAAGCACGTCCCATGATTCGCGTCCCGTGCTAATTGCCTATATCATCGCGGACAGGAGGTAGGGTATACAAGCAGGTGAGTTTAAAAGCTGACTAAAGGCATTTCCGCTACATTCGCAACCATGGGGCATGACGATTATCGTAGGCTACACCAATACAATATCAGTTAGGAGTAAATGTTGTTCTGTTTGTACGTACATTTCTATAGATGAATGTGTTTTATAATGTATGTGCATCTGTTCATATATGTGAGTATCCGTTTTTTCGTAGATGGATCTAGATTTGATTTAAGTAAATAAATCAAGTCACGCTTCGCTATAGATAAGTCTGATGTGAAGTGAATAGGAAAGCAAATAAAAGAATTCGTGCTTTTTATTGCTATGGCTAAGTGGAATGAAAAAATAATTGGGAGAAAGCCTTTTCTTTAGAAAATGATTATTTATTGTAAAGCCAGTTGATTGTACATTTAGAGCATATTTTTTAACTATATGAAACGAAACTTACATTAGATACAAACTACGGCGTGAACCGCACTAGTTTTTCGGGTGTAGGCTACAATATGTTCGATATGTCTGCCTTCCGTGGCGACGACGTGGCGCAAACGAAAAGCAACAACGTAAGTGTCGGGACATCGAAGCTGTCGGAGACCTACCGAATGGCTATTTTGAATTCAGAAATGGTTTTTCGGTATTGCTGTACACTATCTCTTTAGTAACACAAGGAGTCGCATGTGTTCACATTAGGAGAATATAATAGGCCAGTGGTCTCTGGGTACCCGAAGCCAGAATGCGGTCCATAAAGTGCTCCTGCGGGACATCAAACACTCTCCTGCTTCGATGGGGTCAATCTCCGTTTGCATGAACCACATATTGCCATTTTCAGGGTCACTTTGCATAATGGGACTGAAATCATCTTCCAGCATCGGTTGCCGACCCTCTATCATTTTTTAAAATGTAATGAATGTAATAAGAAGACAAAGTCAAGATCTATTGTAGCACATATCAGTTGTTCCACCCTCATGAACCACATACATTGCCGAGGTGGGGGGGCTTGCGTGCCTCAACGATGCAGATAGCCGTACCGTAGGTGCAACCACAGCGGAGGGGTATCTGTGGAGAGGCCAGACAAACGTGTGGTTCCTGAAGAGGGGCAGTAGCCTTTTCAGTGGTTACAGGGGCAACAGTCTGGATGATTGACTGAGCTGGCCTTGTAACATCAGCTAATGTGGCTTTGCCACACAGTTACTGCGAACGGCTGAAAGCAAGGGGAAACTACAGCCGTTACTTTTCCCGAGGACATGCAGCTCTACTGTATGAAAATATGATGATGGCATCCTCTCGGGTAAAATATTCCGGAGGTAAAATAGTCCCCCATTCGGATCTCCGGGCGGGGACTACTCAGGAGGATGTTGTCATCAGGAAAGATAATACTGGCATTCTACGGATCGGAGCGTGGAATGTTAGATCCCTTAATCGGGTAGGAAAATTAGAAAATTTAAAAAGGGAAATGGATAGGTTGAAGTTAGATATAGTGGGGATTAGTGAAGTTCGGTGGCAGGATGAACAGGATTTCTGGTCAGGTGAGTACAGGATTATAAGTACAAAATCAGTGGGGGGTATCACAGGAGTAGGACTGATAATGAATAAGAAAATAGGAATGCGAGTAAACTACTATGAGCAGCACAGTGATCGCATTATCATTGTCAAGATAGATACGAAGCCAACACCGACAAAAGTAGTACAGGTTTATATGCCAACTAGCTCTGCTGATGATGAGGAGATAGAAGAAATATATGAGGAGCTAAAGGAAATTATTCAGACAGTTAAGGGAGACGAAAACTTAATTGTGATGGGAGACTGGAATTCGGTAGTAGGAAAAGGAAGAGAAGGAAAAATAGTAGGTGAATATGGACTGGGCAAAAGGAATGAAAGAGGAAGCCGCCTGGTAGAATTTTGCACGGAACATGATTTAATCGTAACAAACACCTGGTTTAAGAATCACAAAAGAAGATTGTGTACATGGAAGAGACCAGGAGACACCGGAAGGTATCAGATAGATTTTATAATGGTAAAATATAGATTCCGGAACCAAGTTATAAACTGTATGACATACCCAGGGGCAGATATAGATTCTGACCATAACTTGTTAGTCATGAACTGTAGGCTGAAGCTGAAAAAACTGCAGAAAGGTAAGAAAATAAGGAGATGGGACTTAGATAAATTGAAGGAAAGTGAAGTTCTGGAGAATTTCAGAGGGAGATTTAGGATACAATTGACAAAAACAGGGGGAAATAAAACAGTAGAATAGGAATGGGTAGCATTGAGAAATGAAATAGTGAAGGCAGGAGAGGACAAAATAGGTAGAAAGGCAAGACCTACAAAAAATCCTTGGATATCACAGGAAATACTAAATTTAATTGATGAAAGGAGAAAATATAAAAATGCAGTAAATGAAACAGGCAAAATGGAGTACAGACGACTAAAAAATGAGATTGACAGGAAGTGCAAAATGGCTAAGCAGGAGTGGCTAGAAGCCAAATGCAAATCTGTAGAAGAATGTATAACAAGGGGAAAAGTAGACACCGCCAACAGGAAAATCAAAGAGACATTTGGGGACAAGAAAAGCAACTCTACGAATATCAAGAACTCAGATGGGAAACCAGTTTTCAACAAAGAAGGGAAAGCTGAAAGAGTACATAGAGCAGCTCTACAAAGGAAATGAACTTAGAGACGATGTTGTAGGAAGGGAAGACGAAGTAGATCAAGATGAAATAGGAGATACTATACTGAGAGATGAATTTGACAGAGCCTTGAAAGACCTAGTTCGGAACAAGGCCCCAGGAGTAGATGACATTCAGAGCTACTAAAGTCTCTGGGAGAGCCAGCCATGACAAGACTATTTGAACTGGAGTGTAGGATGTATGAGACAGGCGAAATGCCCTCAGACTTTAAGAAAAATGTAATAATCCCCATTCCTAAGAAATCAGGCACAGACAGATGTGAAAATTACAGAACCATCAGTTTGATAAGTCATGGTTGCAAAATTTTAACACGAATTATCTACAGGAGAAAGGAAAAGCTGGTAGAAGCTGACCTCGGGGAAGATCAGTTTGGATTCAGGAGGAACATAGGAACCCGGGAGGCAATACTTACTTTACGTCTTATCTTAGAAGATAGATTAAGGAAAGGCAAACCTACATTTTTAGCTTTTGTAGATTTGGAGAAAGCATTTGACAATGTTGAATGGAATACACTCTTTTAAATTCTGAAGTCAGCAGGGGTAAAATACAGGGAAAGGTGAGTTATTTACAACTTGTACAAAAGCCAGACCGCAGTTATTAGACTCGAAGGGCATGAAAGGGAAGCATCAGTTGGGTAGGGAGTAAGACAGGGTTGTAGCCTTTCTCCGATGCTATTCAATTTGAACGTCGAGCAGGCGGTGAAGGAAAGCAAGGAAAAATTTGGAATAGGGATTAAAGTTCAGGGTGAAGAAATAAAAACATTGCGTTTTGCTGATGACATTGTAATTCTGTCAGAGACAGCAAAGCACCTGGAAGAGCAGTTGAATGGAATGGACAGTGTGTTGAAGAGAGAGTATAAAATGAACATCAACAAGAGCAAAACAAAAATAATGGAATGCGGTCTAAGAAAATCAGGCGATGCTGAAGGAATTAGATTAGGTAACGAAACAATGAAGGTAGTAGATGAGTTTTGTTACTTGGGTAGTAAAATAACATGCGATGGTCGCAGTACAGAGGATATAAAATACAGAATGGCAATGGGAAGAAAAGCATTTTTGAAAAAGAGAAATTTGCTAACATCGAATATTAATTTAAGGGTAAGGAAGTCTTTTCTGAAGGCATTTGTGTGGAGTGTTGCCTTGTACGGGAGTGAAACATGGACGATAAGCAGTGCGGACAGGAAAAGAATAGAGGCTTTTGAAATGTGGTGCTACAGAAGAATGCTGAAGATTAGGTGGGTAGATCACATAACTAATGAAGAGGTACTGAACAGAATTGGTGAGAAAAGGAATTTTTGGCATACCCTGACTAAAAGAAGGGATCGCTTGGTAGGACACATTCTTAGACATCGGGAAATCGTAAATTTAGCATTGGAGGGAAGAGTGTGGGGTAAAAATCACAGAGGGAGACCAAGAGACGCGTATAGTAAGCAGATTCAAGTGGATGTGGGTTGCCTTTCTTACGAGGAGATGAAAAGGCTTGCTGAGGATAGAGCAGGGTGGAGAGCTGCATCAAACCAGTCTGCGGACTGAAGACATTAACAACAACAATCAGTTGTTGCGGTTTGAGACGTTAACTAAAATATTACGTGAAAGCTTTGAATCGGGGAGAAACGGAGGATAAATGGAGGGTATGATTTAAAATATTCTTTGATTAGTTTTGTATAACGTCAGAAATAAAGAGAATGTTGGCGGCAACGACATCATAAAAATGTCGACAGGCTTTACCTTCATTTTTACCATACATCTTTTCCATTGATATCAGCCCGGAAATCTGTAAATTAAAATGAGAATAATTGAAGGTAAAGCACCATCGTGACCTGGAATTGGACGGGCGGAAATTTTATGTGCAGTGGACCGTGTGATAAATTATATTAGTGGGCCCCGCGTTTGCGTTTTTTTCCTGTGTTGTTAGTTGTTGAAGTGCTACCACCTTTGGGGCTGGACTTCCAAGTGTATAGGATAGGCAATTTTTCTCTTTATTTTATTGACTTTTGCAGGACAGTGGCCTCACTGGGGGTCTTTTGCCCTACATACTTATAATTGCCTTTACACCTCTTCTATGATTGCCCTGGGGACCCTAACTCTGTGCCAGTATTGTGGTTGTATTGTAGCTACATTTTCCAGCCGTCTTGTAGATGGCCTGAGTATCTCTATTTTTTTCGAACAGTTTTCTTGTTCTTTCCTCTATCTGTGTTTTTATCATTGGTATGTCCAGTTCCTGGTATATGTCCACTGTCCTTATCCATCTAGGTGGTTTAATATCGTTTTGAGACATCTGTTTTGTACTATTTGAAGTTGGTTTATGTTGGTGTCACTAGCAGTTCCCCATGATGCGCACCCATATAACATTGCAGGTTAAGATTGTACTAGTGTATAGTCGTTTCTTTGTTGTTTGTAAAATTTCTCCGCTACTGAGGAAGGGATAAAGTCCGTGAGTGGCTCTGTTTAGTTTATCCTTCTTGTCCATGTGGTTTTTATAATTTAGGTGGTGGTCTAAAGCGACACCTAAGTACTTTGTAGAAGTTGTCCGTTCTATTTCTTGGTTGTTTAGTGTTAGTCTTCCTCGTGAAGAATATTGCTTTGGTCTCATGCGGGTTGACCTTAAGTCTGTTATTGGCTACCAACTTTTCGAAGATGGTTAACTGGCGTTGCAGTCGGCTTACCATATAGTGCGGTTGTCTTCTACTCGTTAGCATTGCTGTGTAAAATATTGCGTGGATAAAAAATTCAGACTTTCTCATATACTACTGCTTAATAAAAATGACTGCAGATTCTAAAAAATTCAGTACTATTGTGAAGAGGTGAAGATTGAATTCTAATGGTAATAAAATGTTTAACAATCACTGCACTGTTATTCATCAGCCGTAATGGCGTCCAATTCCGTAACAAGCAATTTGATTGAACTATCTACGCCACTAGAAGGCAGGAAATCAAATAAGAACACATCCGCCATTTAATTAATGAACTTATATATTTCAAGTTATATCTTTTCGAATTTAGCGCTATATTTACAGCAACTTTAATGGCGAACAGGGAGAGTTGCCAGTAATGCGTCTTAACTCGTAGGCGGCAAAATACAGACAAATGAAGCGGTTCGTTGTTCTTTCGCTCCTGCGGTAACACAAGGGAATGTAAGATTTTCAGAGGTTATTTTTCATTAGAGAGAAATAAAAACGATCCTTTGTGGTATCTATAATCTTCGACTGACGAAGTTAATTATTCTGTATTTATTTACATTTTTATTTGTAGCGTTTCAGTATATATAAATTACTCATTTACCATACGCAATTACTAGCTTCAGCAAGCTATGTCGCCATTATCGAATGATCAAACGTGACTTTGTCAAACTACTAAAATACTTTTTACAAAATGCAAGATATACGAATTAAAAACTGATACAGCACTGAACATATTACATGTTGCTTGGTGCTATATCAATTCTAACTTTAAATGTGCAAGCATCAGATGTCAAAGATATCACGTCCATTGTATATCAAACAACATGTGATATGTACAGTGCTGTATCAGTTTTTAATTCATATGTCTGCCATTTTGTAATAAGTATTTTATTAGCTTGACAAAGTAATATTTGATCATTTGATAATGGCAACACAGCTTGCCGAAACAAGTGATGACATATAGTAAATGAATAATTTATATATGAGAGCTTGGCTTCGTCTTTTTATTGAAGTCATTACATTAAAAAAATATTTTAGGATCGCTTTCTATCATTTGTTTCAATTTCACTAAAAAAGGTTGGAGTCATCTTGCATACATGAAATGAAATGATCGTTTCACGTTATTGGCCGGGGGGAGGGGGCTCCAGGGGTTGTTCAGCCGCCCTGTGCAGTTGTTTTTATCTCACGCTGCGTGAGTAACTTTCGTGCGCATAACTGAGACCCCTCGCTGTCCTGGCCTACAGAGGTGGACGGCCTGCATTACTCTAAGTGCGCTGAGGTCTGCTTAATGGCCCATAAGAGCCAATCGGAACCGACCGACCACCATGTTATTCCCTGTCATTCGGGTTATTGGAAGCCGTGTGTACGTCATTGCGACATCACACCGTTCTCCAGGCTCCGACTACCTTTACGTTGAACTTCCACTTGTAATTCACGTAGCTTGCAAATTCTGAATCACGAATCTGAATACACCGTTCTCCCAGAATGGAAGACTCTCAAGCAATGCTGACAATTGACCCGGTTCGTCTGCAGAGTAGTGAAACACTGACCACTAAGCTACAGATTCGGACGCTGTATGGGTACCGGTATGTTGAAATTCCAATATTTGCGTATCCAAGCGTGTAGCACACTTCTTGATGAATTAGTGTGGCATTTCTGGCCGTTAGACCCTAGTTGGGGCCGTGTGCGGCCTGCCTGGTGCAAGTCTTTAGGTGTCGGCACGTGGGCGACTTACGCGTCGAGGATGATGAAATGATGATGAGGGCGACACAACAGCCAGTCCCCGAGTGGAGAAAATCTACAACCCGACCGGGAATCGAACCAGCTGCCCACTGGACTACGAAGGCGGACATACTTCTCGGTAATTTGGCGTTTGTTCGCATTACACCTTGACGCTGCTGCAATTTGAAAGGACAGGAGTGTACACATGCTGACTGACATAGTTCATTTCCAAGATACACAGGCGAAATGAACTGCAATGGAGTCGTTGCTCAGGACCCTGCAGTGCTTTCTGCGGTACTGATATAGTGATAACATTTCATTAGATCTACATCTACATAGATACTCTGCAAATCACATTTAAGTGCTTGGCAGAGGGGTCATAACCCTTCTCTACCGTTAGATTCTCTGGTAGCACCAGAACACCTAAGTTGTTCCGTTTTCAATCGAATTTCCCTTATTTTATTGCGACGGTCACATCTCCTTATGTAGGTGGGTGCTAGTAAAATATTTTCAAATTGAGAAGTAAAATTCGATGATTGAAATTTCGGAAATAGATCTTGCCGTAACGAATAGCGTCGTTCTTTTAATTATTTCCATCCCAAATCTTGAAACATTTCCTTGACGCTCCCCCCCCCCCCCCCTGTAATGTGATAAAACAAAACGAGCTGCCCTTCTCTGAACCTTCTCAATGTCTTCCGTCAGTCCCACCTCCAGGAGAGGACTCATAAGTGTGATGTAGGCAGTCTCTCTGGTTCGACTTCCCCACAATATTTTCTATGAGTTCTCTCCAGTCTTAGTTGTTCGTACTAGTAACTCCTATGTATTTGGTACATTTTACGACCTTAAGGTTCGACTGATTTATCGTGTCATTGAAGTTTAGCGGGTTTCTTTTAGTGGTCATATGTGTTACTTCACACTTTTCATTATTTAGTGTTAGTTGCCAATTTTCGCACCATGTAGAAATTATGACTAAATCGCTTTGCAGTTTCTTTCGATCCTCTGTTGATTTCACTAACCGATAAACGACAGCATAATCCGCGAAAAGTCTAAGAGAGCTATTCTGATTGCCTCCTAAATCGTTTATAAACAGGAGGAAGACTAGGGGACCTAGAACGCTTCCCTGGGGAACGCCAGATAACACTTCTGCTTTATTCGATGCCTTACCGTCAATTACTACAAACTGTGTCCTTTCTGATAGGAAGCCGTGAATCCAATAGTACAATTGGAGCGATATTCGATAATCACGCAATTTCATTGTAGTAATCATACATATTTCCTAACCTTGTAGTAGTGATACACGTCGTAAACACCAGTGTTTACACTTGTTTTGCAGTGCAGACCAGTAAGAGGCGAGGTGCGCGCCCTATCCCCCTGGCCTCCTGCACGGCGGCCTTTGTTGCTTCCGGTGCGGCCATTATGCCGGCGGCGGCGGCGGCTGGCGTTTTAATTAAGGCTCGTGCTCCAGTTAATAATGCAGCCCGCTGCAGCGGCGTCGGCCGCACCTGCGCGGCGCGGCGCCTTCATTAATCCAGGCCGCCTCTCTCCGGGCAGCCACGTGGCCGCCTTCACCTGTCCACGCAGCCCGCTTTGCCTCTCTGTTTCGTGTTTGCATATTAAGCCCTGCTTCCGCGGCCGGTGGTCCGGCGAGTCTCGGCTGAAGTTTGTCAGATCTCATGCCATGAGAACGAAGACTTGTTGTTGCTAGGGAAGTCTTGTGGTGACTCGACGGGGCTCTTTAATGGTCTGATATATCGTGCAGCGATCGCCCGATCTTGTCCGTGGTCGGTGATACGGCTATGTCAAACACGTGGCGAGACCTGTATCTACATCTACATATACATGGGATACTCTGCCTGGTAGAGGCTTCATCGAACCACCGTTATACTATTTTGTCTCCCATTCCATTCTCGAATAGCGCGCGGGAAGAATGAACACCTGAATCTCTCCGTTATGGCTCTGATTTCTCGTATTTTATTCTGATGATAATTTCTACCTATGTAAGTGGGAGTCAACAATATATTTTCGCATTCGGAGGAGAATGTTGGCGATTGTAGTTTCGTAAGCAGCCCACGCCGCAGCGATAAGCGTCGTTGTTGTAATGATTCCCATCCCAGATCCTGTATCATTTCCGTAAAGCTGTCTCCCGTGTATCGCGACAATACCAAACGAGCTGCCCTTCTTTGGACTCTTTTGATGTCCTCCGTCAAACCCACCTGATAAGGATCCAACACTTGGCAGCAATATTCCATAAAAGGCCGCGGTGGAGTAGCCGAGCGGTCTAAAGCGCCTCGCTGCGGAGCGCGCGGTTGCTCGCCGTGGAGGTTCGAGTCCTCCCTGGGGCATGGGTGTGTGTGTTTGTCCTTAGGTTAGTCTACCTAGGTTTAAGTAGTTTGTAAGCTACGGACTGATGACCACGCAGTTTGGTCCGATAGATTTATAAACATTTGAACATCCATAAAAGGACGGACAAGCGTATTGTATGCAGTTTCTTTAGTAGTTCTGCTGCATCTTTTAAGGGTTCTGCCAATAAAACGCAGTTTCTGATTCGCCTTTCCAACGACCCTTACACTTGTCATTATTTAGTGTTAATTTCCAATTTTCGCACGGTGTAGAAATTTTGTCTAAATCGCTTTGCAGTTTCTTTTGGCCGATTTTTGATTTCGCTAACCGATAAACGACAGCATCATCCGCGAACAGTCTAATTGAGCTATTCAGATTGTCTCCTAAATCGTTTATAAACACAAGGAAGACTAGGGGACCTACAACGCTTCCCTGGGGAACGCCAGATATCCTGTTTCACTCGATGCCTTACCGTTAATTACTACAAACTGTGTCCTTTCTGATAGGAAATCGCAGCACTGCAGTGAATCATCTCCGCAGAATAGCCTCGCAGTAGCGTTATGCAGTTTTTGTTGCTTTTGTTGTGGTCTTCAGTCCACGGACTGGTTTGATGCAGCTCTCCACGCTACCCTGTCCTGTGCAAGTACCTTCATCTCAGAATACGAACGCCAACCTACATCATTTTGAATCTGCTTTCTGTAATCGTCCCTCGGTCTACGTCTACGATTTTCACCCCACACTCTTCCCTCTAATGCTAAGTTGACGATTCCTTGATGTCTCATAATGTGTCCTGCCTGTCTATCCCTTCTCTTAGTCAGGATATGCATGGAACTCCTTTTCTCCCCAATTGCGTTAAGCACCTCCTCATTAGTTACGTCATCTACACATCTAATTTTCATCATTCGTCTGTAACACAACATATAAAAAGCTTCTATCTTCTTTTTGTCTGAACTCCTTATCGTCCACTTTTCACTCCCATACAATGCTACACTTCAGACTAATGCTTTCAGAAAGGACTTCCTAACATTTAAATTAATATTGGATGTCAACAAATTTCGCTTCTTCAGAAACGCGTTTCATCCCGTAGCCATTCTGCATTTTATATCTTCTTTACTTCGGCCATCAGAAGTTATCTTGCTACCAAAATAACAAAACTCATCTACTACTTTTATTGTCTCATTACCTAATGTAATTCCTTCAGCATCGCCTGACTTTCTGACGCTACATACCATTATCCTTGTTTTACTCTTGTTGATGTTCATCTTATACCAATTGCTCTTCCAGATCCTCATCGGCAACCCGCAAAGTTTTTATTTCTTCTCGCTGAACTTTAATTCCCTCTCCAATTGTTCCTTGTATTCCATCACTATTTGCTCAATGTACAGATTGAACAACCCTGGGGAAAGGCTACAACCCTGTTTTACTGCCTGCCCAAACTTTGCGACTCTTTCATGCCCTTCAACTCTAATAACAGTTTTCTGGTTTTCTTATTAGTTAAATATAACTCTTCGCTCCCTATATTTTACCCTTGCTAACTTCAGAATTTGAAAAAAAGAGTATTCCAGTCGACACTGTCAAAAGCTTTCACCAAATCTACAAATGCTAAAAACGTAGGTTTGTCTTTCCTTAGCCTATCTTCTAAGATAAGTCGTAATGTGAGTATTGCCTCCCGTGTTCCTACATTTCTCCTAAATCCAAACTGATCTTCCCTAAGATCGGATCCCACAAGTTTTTCCATTCGTCTGTAAATAATTCGTGTAGGTATTTTGCATCCATGACTTATTAAACTGATAGATCCGTAATTTTCCCATTTTTCTTAACTTACTTTCTTTGGAATTGGATTCGCTATATTCTTCTTGAAGTGTATTGAAATTTTTTTTCCTGGAAAATGGAAAAACAGGAATGAAAGAGTAGGGATTAACGTTAATTGGAGACAGAGCGCACCCTCGGAGTGGTGGGAGTGTAAATAGGCCACGCCTGTCAAAGGACCCATCCAGGAATTGGCCTTGAGTGATTGAAGAAAATCAAAACAAAACCAAAATCTGGCTGGCCGGAGTTGGATTAGAACCACCGGTCATCTCGAATGCGGGAACAGTGGACTATAACCAGTGCACCACCTTGCTTGCTGGAACAGTACCGATAAGGAGCAATAAGATTTTTTTTCTTTTTAAGCAGTACAAAGGAGTAGCAAATAAAGCCGTTGTTGGATATACCAAACTAACGAAAAAAAAATTTTTTTTTTTTTGAGAAAAAGAAACAAAAAACCACTTGGTGAACACCACCGACTTTGTTGGTATCTACTGCCCCACTTTAGGTTACTAAGAATAAAAGTGAGCCATTTGTGACGACCTTCAGACAGCTGGAAATTTAATTGCAAATAACGCCTTAACCGTTCATCAGAGACGGATTTTTAGAGTAGAATATTCTTTAGAACTCTGCTTTCTTATCGCCCATCGTTTCATATATATATCTACAAAAATAATGGCGTTCTGTTTTTATATCTTGATCACACTTTTATGTCACACTGACCAATCGGCACCAAACTTTAGACGAATTTATAGGCCGCTAGCGGCCAGAACCTCTCTATCTCGCTTATTATCGGTTGGATTGAATTAAATTTTCAAGTAAAATTTCAGTCTCGAGTAAGTTTTCTTTGCATTTTGTTGGATACTTTGATTATGAAAGTAGGTACACACATCTAAAGATGTAGTTCTTCATATGGCTCTACTGTCATATTATTTTGTTGCAAGTCAGTTAATGGAGGTTCAAAGAAGGGTTTGATATTTCAACTACTGCAGAAAAATACATTTTTATAAAGAAAAAATGAAAAATTATCGCAATTGATAATCATCATTCTTGCTTATCGGGATTGATTCCGTCATTTCAAATACACAGGAAAATACCTTTTTATAAAGAAAAAAATGAAAAATTATCACAATTGATAATCATCATCTGAACTCCATACACCCCAACATCAAATTCACTATGGAGACTGAAACGGAGGGTAAATTGCCGTTCCTTGACGTCTTGGTTAAGAGAAGAGCTGATGGCACCCTGGGTCATAGTGTATATCGGAAGACAACGCACACTGATCTGTATTTACACGCAGACAGCTGTCACTACCCTTCACAGAGGAATGGGGTACTTAAAACTCTAGTACATAGGGCGCGCACTATCTCCGACGCAGAGAGTCTACCCCAGGAATTGGAACACCTGAGAACTGTATTTCGAAAAAATGGGTACTCAGAGTAGCAGATTCAGCAGGCTCTCCGTCCAACCACTACAACACAACCTGTGGAAACGGATGAAAACACAAGGGAGGATGTAGGCACTGCGTTTGTTCCATATACCGGCGAACTCTCAGGGAAGATCGCCCGCATTTTGAAAAAACACCAGGTTGGAACTGTTTTTTGTCCGACGAATAAAATTCGTGCACTGGTGGGGAGCGCTAAAGATGATCTCGGTTTGAGGAAGGCGGGCGTGTACCAGATTCCGTGTCAGTGTGGAAAGTCATATATTGGACAGACGATGCGTACCGTCGAGGATCAATGCGTTGAACACCAGAGGCACACACGATTGATGTATCCGAGCAAGTCGGCGGTCGCTGAACATTGTTTGTCGGAGAATCACGCCATGGAGTATGAACACACTAGGATTCTGGTACAGACGTCGAGATACTGGGACTGCGTCGTTAGAGAGGCCATTGAAATTCGCACACGTGACGACCTCATAAACCGTGACTCTGGCTATAATCTTAGCAAAGCTTGGGAACCAGCGATTGGGTTAATTAAGAGTAAATCTAGCAAACGTAACGTAGTGACGACCACGGCGGACAGAGCCTTCACACCGACGTCTTCTCAGACGCTGGCGCAATCGGTTCCACTGCGCGGCCGCGGCGCGGGGCGCGGACCACGGAGGGGTCGCTCCGCGGGCCGAGGGTATTTAAATGGCCTGCTGCCGGGCTAGAACCCAGTTCCCTTCGAGCAGCCGTAGCGTGCGGATCTCCCTGCCGGCGCGTTTCCAGGAGCTCAGTCCGTCAGTTCACCTGATGATGGCGACATGAATGATCGCCGAAATATTGTGCCCGTTGGACACTAAAGACCGGCAGTACACCCGTGGATATTTTGATCATCAAGTACGCCGGGAGAAACTGAAGAATCAATCATCATTCTTGCTTATTGGGATTTATTCCGTCATTTCCGAACGCACCACACATATATATGAATCTTTGCCAACTGGATTTCTTTGAGAGTGTCTTCCAAAACAGTTGCAAAGTATATAAATATATCGCACTAGCCTGATATTCGACCTACTTTTGCTAATATTTCGGACAAAAACTAAAAAAAATTTAAATACCAAATAATAAATCATTTAGTATATAGTATATTATTATTTTTATATATTCAATTATTTTCTTTTATTTGGTTAAATATTGTATAGTATTATTTTCGTGCATTTAATTGTATAATTTTTGTACCAGATTTGCAAGAATTGTAAAGGTATAGGAAAACCTACAATGGGCTGTAAAACACGTCAGATGAATTTTTTGATTTATTTCCGTGTGAAACGTAAAGGTGTCGTGGAAGTACGTAACAGAGCACTGTGATGGTCACCACTAAATGGAAATAACATCTTGAAACTAAGGGAAGATTAGACATTTGTTTGTGACAAGATAATCAAAAATACGAGGCGCATCCCAAAAGTAAGGTCCGGTGAACAAAACGTGAGAGATGGTAGCTTCAATGACTTTTCACGCCTGCAGCGCTGTCCACCAACTCCTGGGGAACATACTGCAGTGTTGGTACGTCACAGTAGGCGATGAAAGCAGATCCGAATGGCCGCAACATCCTTGTGGCTACCACCAGTGCGCGGTCTCATACAAACTAAGAAATCTCTTTAAAAATTATAACGTACAAATCCCATCCGTCATTTCTGCGTCTTTTAATACATGACATAAATACCACACAGGATACATATAAATGGAGGATATATACAAAATTCACTGCTCTGACTTTAATGCATGCTACATAGAGCAAACAGGGGACAACTTCAAAACGCGTTACGAGAAACACACAAAACTCGGCGGAAAAAAACGTTGAAAACAGAAAACCTTTGCTGATCACCTTATACGCAACGGTCACAAGGTAGACAGTATCGAATACAACCCTGACAATACTCCACACGATGAAGAAAGGCTATTTCATGGACGTTTGAGAAGAGGTTGCAATGTACACCCGCCTAAAATAGTCCAAGGAAGACACGCTTAACGAGCAATGAACTTTCAAGAATACCAGTTTCTTAGATATCTGCCACCCAGTAATTGATAAATTTATTTAGAAATACTCATCAAGTGGGTAGCTGTACTTGAAACATCTGTTTGTAAACTGTACAATGTAAACAATCAACGACGCGTTGACACTGCATTGGAGCCCGCACTGGCTTCTGATCGTTCAAATAATCGCTCGCTAGAGGCCGCCCCTCAAGATTCGGCTTGGACGCCTCGTTCATTGCAGCTACCTTAGATTTTTATACACTAGGAATTATTCTTAAGTTTTTATACAAGCAAATGTAATATAAAACCGCATGGAATATAATTGGCTTTAAGCAAAATTATGCAACGTCTTGTATCAAATTTTAAATTGATGATACTCCCACTTTTCACATAGCCTGATAGGACACCACATGTACCATTTTTATCTAAACTGACATATGTAATATTTTATGATTTTATATGCATCTTGTGCATTAGTTATGTAAAACGTTTGAAAGGCATTCACCGCCATTTGATTGAAATAAACGTTTATTTCCACAATCTGTTCAGAATTGTTCAAATGTTTGTAAATCTATCGGACGAAACTGCATGGTCATCAGTCCGTAGCTTAAAAAGTACTTAAACTAAGGTAAACTAACCTATAGACAAACACACACACACACACACACACACACACACACAAGCACCCCCGATTAATGAATCGGAATTTTAAGTATGACACACCCATTTTTCTCAAGTCGTCATTGGGCGCCAAAATGTTTTAATGTCTCTCAGCATTCTATTCTTTTTATCAATCGACGTTGCTCCCTCTATGACATAACGTAAGTTCTCTTTTCCTTCTGTACAATACTTTTACATGTTTAACATTCTGTCCTGTACCATCTAAATTTTCTTGTACACCTATTGCTACACATATGTTGCAGTTTCTGTTATTCTTGAACATGGCTTAACATAGAGACCGAAACCGGTAGTGTAGTTTTAAATAAAGATCCAATTAAAGCAAATGAAGCTGGACTTTCATTACATTGAAACACAGTTGCGGCAACAGCAAAAGTTCCAGTCTTGGAGAAACTAATAATGGAATCATATTGTCTTGTCTGACGAGTATTGTCTTCAAACGTATCGAGTGGATGAACGTGTACGAATATGGAGACAACCTCATAAATCCTGGGACACTGCATGATAGCAGGGGAATATTCAGGCTGGTGGAGGCTCCGTAATGCTATAGGGCATGTGTAGTTGGAGTGATATGGGATCTCCGATACGCTAGATATGACTCTGAGTTTATACTCTTCCGCTTGCCATAAATCTCTCCAGATTTGAACATTACTGAGTATATCTGGGATGCCTTGCAACGTGCTGGTCAGAAGAGATCTCCAGCCATTCGTACTCTTCAGATTTGTGGACAGTTCTGCAGGGTGCATGGTGTCAACTCCACCCAGTACTACTTCGGTCATAAGTCGAGTGAATGCCACATCGTGTTGCTACACTTCTGCGTATTAGCGGGGGTCCCTATACGGTACCAGGCAAGTGTACCAGCTTCCTTTTTTTTCTGTATAATTACTTCCCGTCACTTTAACCCAGATAGCGCTGACGTCTTTCCAGAAGGACTTGAACGGCATCATACTTTTTATTCTTGTCTGTAAGAATTCGTGCACAGTGTCATATTATATTTCTGTGAATAGCCTGCTCCCATTGCGGATCAATTGTTGATTGCAAAGTGATTGGATACGGCTGCGAAATTGAGGTTCGTACAAAAGATATTCAAGACTTCCTCGTATTTGTGTTTTTATTTCTTGAACATTCTTCAATTTTTGAGACTTTTGTATCTATATATTTCATCTTAAATATTGTTTTAATAACAATGATTTATTAGATTGAAATTCTAAAATGTTCATTTTCACGTCATGCCAGGAAGAAGGGCAATATTGCAAGACTAATGGCAAGATTGTGAAAAAAATCACTTAATACGATCTTGTGCAGTCATATGAAGGTAAACAATAGCTTCCGAGAAAATAATAATAATAATTCCGCGCTAATTTGGTTAAAACTGCAAGTCTTGGAAAAGTTTATCTAGGTGGCAGTTTTCTTCGTAGTGGATACTAGAAGGGTGAGTGGCGGAAGAAGACGGTCTATATAACATCTCATTGTACTCAGGACCAGTGATGTAGAAAGTTTGGGAAACACTGCCGTACTGAAATAGAGATTCATTACTTTCGATTGGTAGTAAATATTTCGCTTCGCTTACGAATTTTTATCCAGTCTCATAAATTTAATAGAAGTAATGTTGACATGACGTATTATTTTTAAAGAATCTTCCTCTCTCCTCTTTTGTTGTTAATGTTTCTTACATTATTGAATGAAAGACCCGTGGATATTTTGATAATCTTAAAATTATTTATGAATCTGACATTAAATTATATTTATCACTCACCGTACCGCAATACCACCATAAACATTAGACATTTGAAATTCATGCTCCAGTCAGTTTGCAAAATATGTACAAAACAAATAATTAGCAATCTGTTTCATCTACACACAAAGTGTCAACAGAAGCGAAATGTATTACTACATAAAAAGACGCAAGAAATATTTAATAATCAGGTTACAAAGTAAACACCTAAAACAAGAGTAACTAGTGGCATAAAGCAGTAAGAAAGGCGTAAGTAGAAAGGTAAGTTGTGCATTTTTTAAACCACAAATAGCACAACACTGAATACAACCGTTTGATTTCGTTGGCGCTAGACAAGCTGTTACTAAATTAGAACAGCATGCAGAGAGAGAGAGAGTATATTCTAACCATTCAATCGTATACAAATCATAAAAATTTGTGTTCCAGGCCTAATTTCCAACTAAACAAGAAGCACATATTTATCGTATGCCAATGGAGTGAGATGCACACTGAACTCAGTATATAACTCAATTAAAACGTGAAATTATCCATCACCTCTTTAGATATATTACATTAAATATATCTTAGATGAATCTCAGATACAATTTGTACAGAATTATTATAATTTTCATAAACGAAAAAATTCGTACTCATGATAGCAGAAATAGTGTTCTAAAATTTAAGTGTCTTGCATACGACAGAATATCGTCACCATTTATTTCTCAGCGAGCTTGGAAGGAAAAAGAGCATCATGATCAAAAATAAGATTTTTTTGTGCAATGTTTATTTTATTATCTGTTCGCCATTTTACTGTGATGAAAATATTTGTCGTCAAGGCCGTGTTTACAGTCAGTGGTGAAGATGGTGTTATGAAACAACTTTACGTGGCACAGAAGAGCCACTCTCGTTTATGCCGCGCATCACTCAGTAGTAAAGTGCGTCTCAGTCTGAGAGGTGATGTCCGCCTGTATTTCATGGTTTGTGACGATCACAAACTGAGAAACGAATATAGATCGAATGTAAATATTTTTAGTCCCTGGTTCAGCTTATTTATTCTCAGCCCGCTCTTCGTAATTTATCATTCTCCTCAATCACTGGAGCAGATCCACCATAAAAAGCCTCCACATTATGTTTCAAGCATATGTGCCAGTACTGAATATTTAGCAGGGGAGATCAATTAATTAATCTACTCGAAAGTTTGCGCACCAGTGATGCTATAGGAGATACATAAATGACCTAAATGACAGATAAATAAAGCAATATTGAAAGTACATATTGTCATTTTGGCATATAGTCACTACAATCAATTATACACTTTTGCCAACGATGAACCAGAGTGAAAGACTGAAAGAACACAAAAGTCTTTGCCGACTAGGTAGAATTGACAAATCAGCTGTAGCAGAACATGTTTTCCAATCAGGAAATCATGAAGTGAACTTTTCCGAAACGAAAATTTTATCTAAATCGACGAACTATTATCCACGACTGAACAGAGAAGCAATCGAAATATACTAACATGGGGATAATTTTAATAGAAAGGAAGAAGCAATGAAACTTAATGACATATGGACTGTGGCTCTTCAGAGTAGGTAGTTATGCTTTTATATTTGACCATCGACTATCGAAAGTTATGTTTTATCTTTGACAAGGCTTATCTCTGCTGCGCACGTGAACACTTGACCACGCCCTCTTTTGGACAGTATTTATACCGCTCTCCGACGCCCGACTCGTCAGTCGGCAAGACTCACCGCTACCAGTAGCACCTCTGAGGATGTCCAGCGCAGCTCTGGATGAAACGTCAGGAGCAGATATGTTTCTTCGACCACGACCACATAACCCGGAAGATTCAACAGCAATTACTTAAAATAGAGTTCGCGGGGCGGTTCGATAATTCTGATAAATTTGTATGGCAATTGAACTGATCCCTTCATCAGTAGTATAATTGCCTAAAAAAACAGTCATCCATTATCTAGGTGGCAAATTTCAATGTTAAAGCAGTATTAACGGTAACATATAAATTTCTTCACAGTTTCAAAGACAGTGTGGCGGCCGTATTTCTGGCTGGCAGAGCTCAGAGCTCCAGTGTACGCTACTTGTCTACTGGATCACATGTACAAATTATTTTCAGCGAGTTTAGCCGCAAGTATACGAGTACTTTTCGACCCTAATATTTCACCGACCCACTCTTCTGCAACAGATTCATCCACATCCAAATTACTTGATGTATTGTGTTTGCCCGATTTTGTCGTTCCAGGCGTGTATCGGTTCGAATGCAGCAAGTGAAGTTGCAACTCGCATGGTCGAGCGGATTTGGTAATAACTGAGTCCTCAGTACTGTCGCAGACTTGTACAGGATAGAACACAATGGAGACCCGCTATTTATTCATTCCTAGATCACAAGAAAACCAACAACAAGTGCAACACCAATAATTAAGGTAGTGTAACTCACATTGAGAAGTTAATAAAGGTATGAAAGTTCACTCCTTTGCAATAGAATGTAGTAGTGAACTAAGGATCCAATTAATTCTCTCAAGATAAATCCGTTGCCAAAGCGGTCAAGAGTGCCTTTGAACATGGCACAATGGTGTTAGGCTGCACAACGAAAATATTGCCTAGGCCACAAAGTTATAATCTACGATTTGTGTCCTTTCTGAGCAGCCGCAGACTTTTTCTGCAAGTTAACGGAGTAGTTGAAACCTCGAGAAATGACCCCGGGACACGGATTCAACTCCCTCTACCGCAATTGATATTATAGTTTTACTTATTTCCTCAAATGGAAGGAAAACTTTGGGATGATTTCTTCGAGCTTTAAAGAGCCGATTATTCCCCAGTTACTCTGAAATGCCGGCCGCGGTGGCCGAGGAGACTGAGACGCTTCAGTCACGGTCTGCACGGCCACTGCGGTCGGGGGTTCGAATCCCCCTCGGGCATGGATATTTGTGTCGTCCTTAGTATAAGGTAGTTGATAAGTAGTTTGTATGTTTAGGGATTGATGACCCCGTAGTTAAGTCCCATAAGCTTAACAAACATTTGAACATTTTTACTCTGAAATCTGAGGATTCTAACGTTATGAAATTACTCTGTCATGGGAGCATGTTTATCTTTAATACAGATCATTCCTTAGAAGCAGTACCGAGCAAGGTGGAGCAGTGTAACGGACTGGACTCGTATTCGGCAGAATGGTGGTTCAATCCACCTCCGGCCATCCAAATTTAGGTTTTCCGTGATTTCCCTAAATCACTCCAGGCAAATGCCGGAATGGTTCCTTTCAAAGAGCACGGCCCATTTCCTTCCCTCGTCCTTATCCAAAAATCCGAGCGTTAGCTCCGTCTCTAATGACCACGCTGTCGACGAGACGTTAAACCCTAAGATTTCTTAGAAGCAGTGATTCACGCGCTGTTTCACTGCGGTGAAGGAACGTTGAATGTGATTTCTCACAGCTTTTCAAATTCACTACAAATGATTAAAATACGAAAACATGCAGTAATGTACTAAACTGAAAAGAAATCGAGTGATTGTTGTTAATTTACCTTTTTCTACCGTCTCCTCCCTGCTACCAAACGACCCCTTCTGTTTCGCTACGAGCATGAAGCTTTGTTGGTGATTTACAGTCCTCTCTGAAGAAGTAGCGGCAGTATTTTCCTGCACACTTCTTTGTGTTTTCGCGGAGCTTTATTTTGCGTGTACTATCACGTAATTGATACGCGCATTTGTGAGAGTAGCTCTGGCAATAAACGCCCATCAGCGGCCCTCACGTGTAATTTACGACGCGTGTCATCTGAGCCAGATGAAGCCCCGCTCAGAACTTCATTACGTTAAGTGCTGCGACTCCGCGGTACTGAGCAACCGCGGGGGCTGCCAGCGAACAGCGTGTCTTGAAACACGCGACACGGCGCAAACAACGGGAACGTGACTCCACACTTAAATGCACACAGGTCCTACCCGAATACACTACAATGAAACTTCTAATCAAATAATACCCGCACTTCAGTAAAAGACAGCTTATAGTAGCAAATAAAAAACAGAACAAAAACGCTTGAAAATTATCATCGATGCTGCTGAATACTTTACCACAACAATACTCTTAAAATCATAATACATGTGTAACATTAATTTACATACTTAATAGTTTTTTTCGAACTATTTGATACTAAATGTTTGTTTTGCTGTAATCGATATATAAAATTTAACGTATCCGTCTTTAATTGTCTTCGTCAAATGTGGTATGTATGTTAGCTTATTTGGAATATTTGTAGAGTTAAAAAATGAATTTTGTGTATCTTGATTGTTCAGTATTTTGATGGTAATATTTATTGTTATAAATGTAAAAAAATTGTAGTCTGGTCCAAACGCAAGGCATTTAATACGATATGTGGAATGTGAAACCACTGATACTTCCCCGTTGCTGACGTATAAGGCACCATGTTTTGGCGAAGAAAGAAGCAGTGTGGCTTAACGATAGAGTAGAATGCGAACAGCCAGTGAGTGAGCACATACGTGGCGAGACGTGAGCGAGGAAGCAAAGCGAAGGCTTGGAATTGTATCAAGAGTTTCCAGAAATTAGCCTCGGATGCTGATTGACTATTGTATCGTGGTATGAAATTATGGGCACAATGTAAATTTATTCATCGCCAAGAAGTGAATACAGTGCCACACAGCAAGAGCCACTATTGATGACAATTGGCCTCTAGTTGTGCAATCACGCAACTGCTCATCCGCAGCATGGGATATTTGACAAGGTTATGTACGGCACTTTTAGAATTGTACTGCGAATGGATAAGACAAAAAGTAGTGATTTGTGTCAATAATTAATGAACTAAATATCTGTGATAAACTCGAACCTCCTAGTGGGAGCAGTAAGGCGCGTCAGCGCGCACGCTAATTCCCGAGTGGATCAATCAACGTTATATGTAAAATATAAGTGTAACTTATGACATTCATGTAATTTTATTATATGTTGACTTGGGGTAACCCACAACGATTTTAATTTTATACAGTTTCATATTTCACAAGTGTACGTCTGACAAAGTAAGCAGTGTCCTTCAAAAATGTTCAAATGTTTGTATAGCTTATGGGACTTAACTACGGGGTCATCAGTCCCTAAACTTACAAACTACTTATGAACTACTTACGAACTAGGACGGCACAAATATCCATGCCCGAAGGGGGATTCGAACCCCCGATCGTAGTGGCCGTGCAGACCGTGACTGGAGCGCCTCAGTCTCCTCGGCCACCGCGGCCGGCAGCAGTGTCCTTATAACATATGAAGATGCCGATTAAATTTTGCCGAAACCAGTAATGGGAAGGTATGTAAAGGACATATATGCAAATAAATCATCTTTATAAAATCTCATTACAATATGATCGCCTCCAAGCTGACAATGACAGGTAATCGCATTGTAACCTCTTGCCTCTGGGTATAACTACCAATCACTCCAAACACGATAAAACCTCGTACAAAGCGAATGTAAGGGCACAGCCCATGGAGGGATATTTTGATTTAACCGTGTGTGTACCTAAAATGTTCAAATGTTTGTATAGCTTATGGGACTTAACTACGGGGTCATCAGTCCCTAAACTTACAAACTACTTATGAACTAGCTAACACTAAGGACAGCACAAATATCCATGCCCGAGGGGGGATTCGAACCCCCGACCGTAGTGGCCGTGCAGACCGTGACTGGAGCGCCTCAGTCCCCTCGGCCACCGCGGCCCGCAAGATACTTTTGAATTGTGTCGGAATTTTGACAGACTATTTGCTAAACGGTGACAAAATGCTGTGCACAAGACTTGATCAGTTTACTGAATGTTATTTTTACGGTCGCCAGCCTGACAGCTTGATTAGACAATAAAATGTTCAAACTGTTATTCATGATCTGATTCCAATCTGTTATAAATATTACTTTAAAAGAATTAGGTACAAACAAGTAGAAAGCGTTGAGTTTATGGTCCAATAACGAACACTGTAATCTCTATGGAAAGCAATATGCAAGACAAGGCAAACCAAACCACATATTTACTACACAAATATAGCCCTGAATATGAAAGAAATATTGGCACTTGATCAAACAATGGAAGATTTTTGGACGTAGGTGACAGATCAGTCACTTCCGGAATGAACACATAAATTGCACAAATTTACCAACCACAAACCCATATTTAACTACCTTTTGATTAAGCATTATATAAATAATTTTAAGGAAATTTTACTGAAAGACGTGTTGGTAGCCCTGAAACTGGTATAGTGCACTTCCCACTGTTTACATTAATTTTGAGCAACATTAACTATATTTGCAGCTCCATTAAACTATGATTATCACTTTTAAGAAAAATCATTGAAATTAATTTAGCTGTTCTAAAACTGGAGAGAAGATATATACTGTACTCCTGGTTTGATGCAATCAGTCAGTTTACGGTTACCAACTGATAAATACTATCACTTTAAATTATTTACTGTTATTTCAAACATTTTTGTTTTAATACTTTTTTTATTAAATTTGACATATGAAGTGCAATCTTTAATTAGTAATTAAACAAACTGCAATAGTTTCTTACTACTTATCAATTATATACTGCAAAAATGGAACTAAGCATTTCAGATTGACAATTAGTTAATTAAGAAAGTTATTTAATTTTTATCTGTTTTCATTTAGGACACTCTGACATTTACACACTAGGGTAGGACCCTGACTAAGTAAGTGATAGGAATAAACAAAGTTTATCACAAATATTAAGTTTAAGTAGTTTTTGATTCTAGGAACCGATAACCACAGCAGTTTGCCTCTATAGCTTACAACGGGAAAATTCTATAGGAGATGTGCTAACGTGTCCTGTATCATTTTCTTTCCTTGCCAGCTCTCTTTCCCATGAGAACTCGACCTATAGTACCACCTCTCCTGGTTCTCACCAGCCTCTACCATCTCCGTCGCTTATTGGTTCTAACCTGCTGTACCGACGCAAATTTCAAATATTAATATGATTGCTGTAAGCCAGAAACATTACAAACATTTTAGCAGATTTTACAAAAAATAAATAAATAAAGAGAGAGAGAAAAGAAATATTTGTAAAGCTTATTGGACATAACTGCTAAACTTACAAACTACTTGTGAACTAACTTATACTAAAAACAACACAAAAATCCATGCCCAAGGGAGGATTCGAAACTCCGACGCGGGCGTCCGCGCGCTCCACAACATGGCGCTCCAGACTGCTCGGCTACTCCCGCGCGGCACAGAGTTTACATGTTGATTATTATACATGGTGGTCCATTGATAGTGACCGGTCCAAGTATCTCACGAAAAAACTACAAAGAACAAAACTTTTCCAGCTTGAAGGGGGAAATAGATGGCGCTATGGTTGGCCCGCTAGATTGCGTTGCCATTGGTCAAATTGAAATAAATTGCATTTTTTAACAGATATCCCCATTTTATTACATATTCGTCTAGTACGTAAATAAAAGTGACTGTTTTATTCGGAACACTTTTTTCGTTTTGTGATAAGCACGTGGTATCGCGTAATATTTCGCCAGTGCAGATGGTATTTGGTTCGTGATACATTACTGGTGTTAAAAGGGACCGTTTACTAATTGCAGTAAATGTCAAAAATGTTCAAATGTTTGTTAAGCTTAAGGGACTTAACTACGGGGTCATCAGTCCCTAAACTTACAAACTACTTATGAACTACCTACAACTAAGGACGGCACAAATATCCATGCCCGAGGGGGGATTCGAACCCCCGACCGTAGTAGCCGTGCAGACCGTGACTGAAGCGCCTCAGTCCCCTCGGCCACCGCGGCCGGCAGTAAATGTCGATATGATATTTACGTATGGCTATTGTGATCAAAATTCCCAACGGGCCTGTGCTATGTATGTTGATCGTTATCCTGGAAGACATCATCAAAATGTCCGGACTATTCGTCGGATAGTTACGTTATTCAAAGAGACAGGAAATATTCAGCCACAAGTGTAACGTCAACAACGACCTTCAACAAATGATGATTCCCAAGTAAGTCGTTTAGTTGCAGTTGCGGCTAATCCGCACATCAGTAGCAGACAAATTGAGCGAGAATCTGGAATCTCAAAAACGACATAAATTTCACCTGTACCATATTTCTATGCACTAGAATTTACATGGCGAATACTTTCAACATAGTGTACAGTTTTGTCACTGGGCACAAAATAAATTACGGGACGATAACGGATTTTTTTTCACCCGAACTGTTTAGTGACGAAGCGTCATTCACAAACAGACGTAACGTAAGCCGGCATGACATGCACAATTGAACAACGGAAAATCCACGATGGCTGCGACAAGTGGTACATTGGTGGCCTTGGCGGGTTAATGTATGGTGTGGCATTATGGGATGAAGGATAATTGGCCCCTATTTTATCGATGGCAATCTAAATGTGCAATATATGCTGATTTCTTACGTTATGTTCTACCGATATTACTACAAGATGTTTCACTGCACGACAGAATTGCGATGTACTTTCACCATGTTGTATGTCCGGCACATGTCTCGCGTGCAGTTGAAGCGGTCTTAAATTGAATATTTAATGACAGGTGGATTGGTCGTAGAAGCACCATACCATGGCCCGCGCGTTCACCGGATCTAACATCAAAAAATGTTCAAATGTTTGTAAATCTATCGGACCAAACTGCGTGGTCATCAGTCCGTAGCTTACAAACTACTTAAACCTAGGTAAACAAACCTTAGGACACACACACACACCCATGCCCCAGGGAGGACTCGAACCTCCACAGCGAGCAAACGCGAGCTCCGCAGCGAGACGCTTTAGACCGCTCGGCTACTACACCGCGGCGATCTAACCTCGCCGGATTTATGTCTGTGGGAAAAATGGAAGGATATTTGCTATCGTGATTCACTAACAACGCCTGAAAATATGCGTCAGCGCATTTTCAATGCATATGAAAACATTACTGAAGGCAAACTACTCGGTTTTGATAGAAATTTCGTTATGCGTTTTGCCATATGCATTAAAGTCGAAAGACATCATTTTGAACAATTACTAAAGTCATAAGGTAATTAAAAGTATTCATGGAGTGACAGCATGCTTTCTCATAATGTATGATAATTTTTGAAAGGTATACATGCATCACATTTGAACAAACGAAATGAAGTTCAAACGTACCTACGTTCTGTGTTTTAATTTAAAGAAACCTACCTGTCATCCATTGATCGTCTAAAATTGGGAGCAATATGTTTGTGAATATTACAGCGTTATCTGTTCCAAATAAAACATTCATATTTATTTAAGTACTAGAAGATTATGTAATAAAATGGGGGTACCTATTTAAAAACAATGCAGTTGATATACGTCTGACCTATGGCAGCGCCATCTAGCTGGCCAACCACAGCGCCATCTGTTTTCCCCCTTCAAGCTAGAATAGTTTTGTTCCCCGTAGATTTTTCGTTTGATGCTTATTTCCTGGGATATTTGGCCCGGTCACTGTCAACGGACCACCCTGTATATTGCATATTTCATATCATTAAAAATTTTTATATGCTGGTAAAATGACATGAAGTGTAAGTATTGAAGCCAGTTTCGACACTGCAAGGTCGCTATAAAAATGTTCAAATGTTTGTGGAGCTTATGGGACTTAACTACGGGGTCATCAGTCCCTAAAGTTACAAACTACTTATGAACTTGCTAGTACTAAGGACGGCAAAAGTATCCATGCCCGAGGCGGGGAATTCGAACCCCCAACCGTAGTGGCCGTGGAGACCTTGACTGGCGTGGCGCAGACGCGGAGCGCGCGGTTGCTCGCCGTGGAGGTTCGAGTCCTCCTTGGAGCATGGGTGTGTGTGTTTGTCCTAAGGTTTGTTTACCTAGGTTTAAGTAGTTTTTAAGCTACGGACTATAGCCCAGCAGATGAGTCGGTTACATTTACAAACATTTCAACATTTGAACTTATGGCGATCGTTGACTGGGCACTACACGTTAGTTCTAACACATGGTCTCCGCCAATTGTCTCTGCAATATGGCTCTATAACCATCACAGTTTATTTTACTCCTAAAATAACCAAATTCTTCTTCAACTTTTATTAGCTCATTTCCTAATCCATTCAACATAGCTCTGCAGTTTGGTCATCCCTATACGGTGCTCAGGATACATGTACGTTTCGTACCCATTCACATCTGTGTGCATTTGTTTTGCAGTCAAAGCTAAGTGGTGTCCGTTGGGCAGCTATATTAGGTCTTCCACGCACGTCATAATCTGGAGTGGACTGAGATGTGTTCTCACTTGCTACTGAGTGCACTTAAAGTACATGTGGAGTGATACGTGAGGCATTTGTTGTTGAGTACACGTATAGTACAACTCGTGTAGTGTTACAGTGGGGTATTCCAATCAGAAAATGTCAGATATGCACCGTTTGTATGGACGGACTCATTGTATCACAAATGACGGCGTTTTATGCGGTACACTTTCCTGACAGAAGTTTACCGAACAACAAGACGTTCCATAGAATACACGAGAGTTGTTGAGAAACAGGATAGAAAAATGTTTGTAAAGCTTATGGAACGTAGCTGCGTTATACAAAACAAACATCCATGCTCGAGGGGGCGGGGGATTCGAATCCCCGACGGGGGAACCAGGATCGTTTAGCAGACGTGTTGCTGCTAAAGGACGACCTAAGAACACAAGAATACCTGGCAAAGAGGATCGAGTTCTCAACCATTTTGAGGAAAATAACTGGAACAGGTGCAGGAAAGTAGCGGCAAGAGGGTTGTGAGTCACATAACAGTGTGCAGGAATCTACGAGAATAGCTCGTCTATTCGTATCATCCTCAAAGAGTGCAAGGTGTTTGTGCAACACACTTTGCACCCACATAGCGTTTTGTACCTGGTTACGATAGATGTGCGGTCCGGAGCAATATTTCTCTCTGCTATTATTTTTACTGATGAAGAGAAGTTTACCAGAAATGAACTTTCACAATACTGCGCGTTTGAAAACACCAGTGAAGTTCTGCAAACCGGACATCAACAACCGTTCAGTATTAAAGTTTTGGTTGAAGTAATAGGTGTCATATTAATGGATCCTTTTATTTAACCACTAACATTGATAGGAGCATGTTACTGCGCCTTTTTCATAAATTAATAATATAGTAAGGACAGTTTACAACTCACCGCATAGACGTGGCGACGAGCTACGACAGGCACATACAAAAGACACACACATACAACACTTTCAGCTATCGGCCATGGCCTTCTTCAGAAAATAGAACACTCACGCAATCACACAGGTACACAACACAGTCATACAACCATCACCTCCGGCCGCCGCACTTCGAATCCTGATTTGTTGGAAGATATGGTACTGGATTTAATTAAGCGTATGTGGTTCACGCATTTTTCTCGTGCTGCTAGAAGAATTTCACATCAGCGATTCCAAAACAAATGGATAGGTCGTCTGAGACCGCCAGTGTGGCCTTCATGTTCTCCCAAACTCAATCCATTAGACCTATAGTGCGGTCATTTGAAGGCCCTTGTGTATGCCACACCTATTCATAGAGTGGAATTGCTACGTCAGCGCATAGAGAAAGCATCTAAGCAGATACCTCAGTGCATATGAAAAAGGATGTCAGCAGATACGACAGACGCCTGGAATATGGGAACGAGTAAGCGCATAAACGCCTGCAATATAGCTCGTGGTAGCCATGTTGAGCATGTTCTGTAGATTGGATGACACTGTATTAACACAATTCACTAAACGGCAGAGATGGTCTACGTCGTGTTCACCAAAATAAATTCGTGTAGCAATGCAACGAAAGAAAATAAACCATGTGTGTACGGGACATGTTATGCTTGTTGTCAGGTCCTCTATTGGAACCCACGAGCTTTCCCACACATTCAGTTACACTCTGTATAACTGTATCATCTTCGAACTTGACCGAGCGAGGTGGCGCAGTGGTAACACACTGGACTCGTATTCGTAAGGATGGTGGTTCAAATCCACCTCCGTGATTTCCCTAAGTCACTCCAGGCAAATGCTGGGATGGTTCCTTGCAAAGAGCACGTCAGATTTCCTTCCTCCATCCTTCCCCAAAAATCCGGCGTGAGCTCCGTCTAATGACCAAGCAGTCGACGGGACGTTAAACCCTAAGATTCCTTCCTTCCTTCGAACTTGGTCGACGCTCTCCGGCCTATGATACTTTAAGTGACCCATGTCTTGTGCAGAAGGCAGCTGGCTGCAGTGCTGGCCTCGTGGCTAGTTAGCCTGGCGACTCTCAGGCCGGCGGGCATGAGTCAGCAGCCGTCGGGCTATCGGCAGGCCGCCATCAACCGAGCTGCCAGCGGCCAGCGACCGGGAACGCAGGTGCCGCACTCTGCCGGTGCTTTCTCCAAACAGCCTGTCTCCCGAGAGCAAAACAAGTGCTAATTAGTATATACGGTGCGCGGCCGTTTCATCGGTCGCCCGCCGTAAGAATCTGAGATAACCCAATAAACCCGCCGCAGGTTGGGAGTCACGATCCAGATGCGTATCGCTGGCCCGGGATAAAGCAGGTGCCATAAAGTGGGCGCGCTCTGACGTCTTTTAATGGGTGGGCGGATACTCGTTCCAGTTAGGGAACCGGTTGGCGAGCGCGCCGGCTCACGTCGCCCGATTAGACTCAGGCGCATGCGCAGTTAAAAGCGCATCGCAATGCGTCGCGGGGCTGCCGACTCTGCCCCTGCGGCTCCTCCGTGCCGATCTGATTTGGATACGTCTCGCTCTTGTTCATGATCAGATAATCAGTACCAGACATCTGTATGGTGTGAAAATTGTCAATTCACGCTAGATAAAGAAAATTGTGAGGGTATCGACATGAGTACAAAAAGAAATCCTTTAACGACATAAATCGCAATTTGCAATCAGTTATGGCTGCACTGTATTAGGTTTAGATGGAATACCAAAGTACGGCGAATGAAAATTTGTGCCCGGCCGGGATTTGAACCCGGGATCTCGTGCTTACTAGGCAGACGCGTTGATCATTCCGCCATTGAGGAAACAGTGACCAGCCCGACTGCAAACGATTCTTCCCTGCACGTCTCCCGCCACACACAATTCTCCGCGTGGTAATAGGAAAGAGACAACGTGGCGATTGGAGATTTGGGTGTGGCAGGAGACGTGCAGGGAAGAGTCCTCTGCAGTCCAGCTGGTCACTGTGTCCTCGGTGGCGGAGTGCTCAACGCGTCTGCCTAGTAAGTAGGAGATCCCGGTTTCGAATCCCGGCCGGGCACAAATTTTCATTCGCTGCACGTTGGTATTCCATCTAAACCTAGTACAGTGCAGCCATAGCTGATCGCAGTTTGCGATTTATTTCATTGATTGACCGCTGTAACATCGTCAAAAATTTACAATTGAAATCCTTTAAATTACGACCAAACTATAAATCCCACAAATTTCAAGACTGTCAATTCAGCTAAATACCTTGGAATTGCGAGTATGAACAACTTTAATTGGAGGAACCACCTTTATAATATTGTGTGGCAGGCGAGCCAAAGTCTGGGATTTGTTGACAGTAGATACCACAAATCCACTAAACCTGTCCGTCCTGCGCTGTTGTATTGCTGCAAGATGAGGGATCTACTCCATATAACTCACACCGGGGCACGTAGGAATTCTGTATTTTTGGTTAGGTTAGCTATGAGCCAGTGAGAATTAGGCAATGACTCGAGACTGCTGCCGACCGCGGTGGCCGAGCTGACTGCGGCGCGCCAGTCACGTTCTGCACGGCCACTACAGTCGGTGGTTCGAATCCCCCCTCGCGCATGGATATTTGTGCTGCCCTTAGTGTTAGCTAGTTCATAAGTAGTTTGTAAGTTTAGGGACTGATGACCCCGTAGTTAGCCCCATAAGCTTTGCAAACATTTGAACTTTTTTTTTTTTTTTTTTTTTTTTTTTTTTTTTTTTTTAGACTGCCGCAGTCCCATGGAATATTTTAACTTCGGATAGCTCAAGGGAGCGATACGTCGGTACACTTAGTCTAAATCAGCAAAACTGCAGTTTTGCCTGAGGTAAACTTCAGATATTCAATCGCGACTGTGACAGGTTTTCGGCGCCAAACGCTAACTTCAGTACCTTAACACTTGAGGGATTTTAGCTTTGGTGAGTTCTGTGATCCAGTTAAGATCCTTTACTTCTTTCAGTTCAATGCGGAGCTATAGATGGAGAATGCATGTTATCCTACCCCTTATTTCTTGAGTATTGAGGTATAATTAGTCATTTTCATAATTGCATTAATCTCAGCTGCGTAATATGTCGTGTTAACGACATTTCTACATCTATTACAGTTGTTATAAATTATTCATTTATCTTTATTAAATAGGTCTGATTATTATATTATTATGCTAGTCTACGCAATGCGTACGCTAACTGACTGCAGGACCACCGGTACAAATTATTATTTAAAGAGAATTTAGCTGATATGCAAGAAATCTACATGCACATAGAGAAAATAAAAAAAGGAAAGGTCGTTTTTTATTATTACGTAATAGGAAAGAGAGTGTGACCTATATTTTACGCGAGATATGGTGGCAACCATTAAGGCAAAGACGTGTTTCGTTGCGGCAAGATTTATTTACGAAATTTCAGTCACCAGGAATGCGAAATATTTTTTCACCCTACCTACAAATGGAGAAACGATCTCCGTCATAAGTTTCGAAGAATCAGAGCTCGAACGGAAAGATTTCAGTAAGATATCTTCCTCTTCATCAGGCTGTATGGTATAGCAACCTATGCAATATTGTTTATAATAAAACACCGTCTTGATGGGAATATTCTATTTAGATAAACGCGTTTCGCCTTTTTGAGGCATCATCAAAATCTTAAAATAAAAAAATTACATCGGTCAGCTTGCGCTGTCGGGCTCTGGCACGAAATCTTTTTAAAGGAAGCTGACCGGTGTAAAAAAATTTTTTAAGATTCTGATGAGGCGCCAGAAGAGCGAAACGCGTTGATCTAAATATAATATTCGCATCTAAACTGTGTTTTATCATAAGAGAAGGATAAAAAATAAGTGTAATGTTTTCTCTTGCACTGTTCGTGTTACAGTAGATAGGCTGAAACTGGTTCCATGAAGCCGTTGCCAGACACTCTATCTGATTCTCCAAACAGTACTTTGTTTCTTCAACCTCTTGGTCTTCCTATTCATTCTTTACATCATACAATTCCTGCAATTATAGACCTGATGAGCCCTTCAAGCTTAAGAATATGTACAACCAACCGAGCTCAAGTTGTACCTGAGTTTTCTTTCTCTTATATGCGATTCAATTGGTCTTCATTACCTTCAGTCAAAACTTCCTGGCTGAGTGATCGTGCTCGATGGATAATATTCCTCTCTGAAGCTTCGTCTACAACTGGAGTAGACTCCTTCCGTGGTCTCCCAGCTACTGCAACTGCGGTTTGATGGGCGCTCGCTGTCATATAGCACATAGAGTGCAAACAATTCGTCACGTGATGCCGACTGTGTGGCTAACCCTGGATGTGGTCGTCATTTTCGATTAAAAGTAAAGGAATGTGATTCTGTGGCCGCACACTCGAAATTCTTATTTCATCTTACTGGTAAAACTTCTTCTTGTTTGTCTATGAATGTGACTATGAGAATACGATGGCATTGCTAAAACACTCGTCTCACTAAATTTATTTCGTTGTTTCCGTACCAAGAAATATGTCCTATCACGGCCAATTTTTCGGTATGTCCCAGATGATATCTTTAGATTAATAACATTGAAATGCACCTAGAAAACGTACACGTCGTCTTCATTATGAGTCTATATTTGAGGTATTATCTTCATAGTGATATCATTTAGCTCGTCGTTTTCTAGCAGTATGCAGTGCACGTTATTCGAAAAGCTTGATAGATAATTTTCCAACAGTTGGACTAAGAAATTTGCCCAAGCCATCCCGTCAATCTGTATCTAAACCTTATTATTGCGCTGGAAGTGTCATATGGCAATATCTAAGGAAAGCCAATGTATCAGACGAAAACATATTTGCTATGTATGAAACTTCGTGTACAGGAACCAAGAAAATAAGGGCACTACATCAAAGCTCAAAAGTCTGTCACTTGGACAATAAACTCCCTCAGGTTTTGCATAGAGTGTTTAATGCAACGGTCAATTCTACAAATACAAGGCACAGTCGGCATTATTGGTTTATGCACATTTGGTAACCTATATAGCTTGGATGGGTAAGTTTCTGTTGTGCAGAGAGGTTTTTTGTCGTCCGAAGAGAGAGAAAGTCTTTACCAGCTGACTCGTAGTTCTTAAATGCTTCGTTGTAGGACCTTTTCGAATTACTTTTGTAAGTAGTGAGAACCATAAGGGCGGTGTTCTTATCATTAAAATTGTAGCATTCCCTTTTATCTTCCGCAGGTGCAGTGAATCTCTTATCCGAATTGATCTCCTTCAGCGCCCTCCGTCCGCTTAAGACAAATTGCTGTCAGCTGATCCGCTTTGCGTAATATTCTGGCTGTTTCTGTCTTAATTTCATCAGCTTTAATTAGACATAACGTCTTCCCCTGGGGACCTATACTGGCCTCACCGCAAAATAATACTCTTTTGATAGAAATGAACTTCCTTTATTCGTTTATTCTCTCCAGTCAAGTTAATAAACACCAGTAGTTATGTAAACCATCGAATTTCCTCTTAGGCCTATTAGTTTACACCTCTGAATTCAGTTCCTTGGTCCTGAGTGTTAGTCCATCCACCTTATCCCAGTCACGGAACTTCATTTTGTTGCCGATATATAAACGGAGACTGCTAGTTGCAACAATTTTTCGCCGCGTCTGGTGAATCCGCTCTTGTAACGTCGCTAGTCCTATGCGTTAATAATACTGTTAGCTTGCGCAGGAGTGGAAGTTTCTACTCACATTCAAAAATTTGTTTTATCCCAGTATCCCGGCAGCGTAATATGGAATTAAGTGCGTTCATTCCCTCCAGTCGTCGAATCAAAACTGGTATATCCTCCCAATGTAGGCGTTTAGTCATACTTCGGTGTTCAGTTACAATTTCTGGGCTGAGAGGACGTGATCATCGTAAAAACATTATTTCTGGCGTTTCCTCACTAACCGCGGGAGACATCCATCAACTTCTGAATATTTTGGCTAAGTAAGGTAATAATAAAAGCACGAGTTTTATGGGCTCTCAGCTATTTTCATCGGATATGCACTGAAAAAGAAAAACCACAAAAATGAGGTGAGAAAGTGTAACTTTGAATCCAAAACAAGCGCGTATTTGCGTGTGGTAACTGATATTGTGAAAAGATGATAATGTAACTCGTGCGGTTGTGACTAATAAACTAGCTGGCATCCCATTATGTTTAGCTCATCATTTAATAAAGAAACAGTTCCTAGCCAATTGCAGCATCAAGTGCAAGAACCAACGATCTGCGAGGTGTTTTCTGCGGTGGCACCATTATGGGAGAAGACGACAGGTTGGTGAAATAACTCTCAGAACTGAAGCATGCTACTCAGGGAGGTAGCAGCAAGTAGGCGCCTCACGTGTTCTGTAGCCTTGTTACAACCGAGAACGAGTTCATGATGCCCATAGTAATATGGAGAAGGTTCAGTTATGAGAAAAGAAGAGACTAGGTAGGCATGTTCACCTTTGGTGAAAGTAGGAAGACAACCAACAGCACAATACTAATATCAAGTTAATCCCACCCCCACCAAAATCATTTTTTATTTTTATTTTACCCGCCGTAATATGTTATTTGGACATGTGTTGGCACCATTCCGTGGAGGCCTGCGAGTGATGTGGTGGCGCGTTATCATCTTGAAACACCGCCAAATCGGGTCGGGCATGGTCCGCGGTCAGGTTAACAAACCACAGATTTGAACAACTAGGGGAGGGAGGGGGGTGTCCACACCAGAAAAATGGTTCCTAGACCATAATCAAGACACTACCACCTCACACATACCTTATTGGAAGGTGGGATCCATCGATTAATACAGTCTGCATCCATACAGGGCATCATCTGTATGGTTCAGCTGAAATCGTAAGTAATCCATGTCACGCACTGTCACGGTTCTAGTGTCCATCACTGGCGATTCGCGACAAATGCAAGTCGTGGTACTCCATCACGTGTTAACAGTGGTCCCAAAAAAAAAAAAAAAAAAAAAAAAGTTCAAATGTTTGTACAGCTTATGGGACTTAACTACGGGGTCATCAGTCCCTAAACTTACAAACTACTTATGAACTACTTACGAACTAGGACGGCACAAATATCCATGCCCGAGGGGGGATTCGAATCCCCGACCGCAGTGGCCGTGCAGACCGTGACTGGAGCGCCTCAGACCCCTCGGCCACCGCGGCCGGCAACAGTGGTCCCGTTTGCAACGCAGTTTCCATCTCAAGCAACCCATATTCCTACGAATTGTCCACTGAAAGCTTTGCTGGATGTTTTGTGTTGAACTAATCCGTGATTTGTTACACATTTTCCCTTCTGTCTCTAGTCAAACTTCCCCAGATGTCACCAGTATTCTATGACTGGGCACCTAGTAACTCGGCTGTTGTGGACTGCGACAACCTCATGAAACCATTGTCTCTGTACACAATTCAAAGAATGCAGCGGAATTCCTTCACTACTGCTGAAATCGAAATTTCCAACGATTCGGCATCGTTCGAGCGGCGTCAGCTCAAGAAGACGATGGCCTGTTACAATAATCACTTTGACAGCTTTTTCTCAGCCACCTGCAGAGGGCGCCCGTGACTTCCAATTGAGTGTAGGGTCCGTTTGTTGTCAAATTGCTTAACAATCTCGAAGTTGACTACGCTACATATTATCGGAATGTTGACTGCAGCTGTGTATATGAACTTTACGAATATGCTGCAAGATTTGAAATTTGAGGATCAGAAAAAAATAATTAATTTTTATCACGAGTTATCAACATCAACTACTAAAGATTGCTTCGCATATTTACATTACTGGGTTCATTTGTTAGGTTATGTGAATCCCCAGAATTGCAGATACGGGTGGCAGAACAAGCAAGCCGGCCGCGGTGGCCGAGGAGACTGAGGCGCTCCAGTCACGGTCTGCACGGCCACTACGGTCGGGGGTTCGAATCCCCCCTCGAGCATGGATATTTGTGCCGTCTTTAGTGTAAGGTAGTTGATAAGTAGTTTGTAAGTTTAGGGACTGATGACCCCGTAGTTAAGTCCCATAAGCTTAACAAACATTTGAACATTTTAGAACAAGCAATATTTTCGTCTGCGTGAAAAACTTCTCCAGTAATATGTTGTCTGTTCTCCGGTATGCATAATAATGGATCCATATTTTCTAATTTCACCTTTAAACAATGTCATCAGATATCTAGAGATGTTTGACTCTTTCTAACCACAAGTAAGATATGTAAAAAAGTCGCATGGAGTAATCTGAAGAACGTATGAAAATAATTTGTCATCAGCGGCATCTAGTCCCATGGTCGTCGGACTTTTCATCATGTGGTCTTTATTTATGGGATGTATTATAACGCAAACGGCGCTGAGAATCCTCAAACAATTAACGGTCTTAAATACTATTTTGCATGAGGAAATACATACCATAGATCGCAAGGAATTTCAGTCAATTAAAATGTTTGTATAGCTTATGGGACTTAACTACGGGGTCATCAGTCCCTAAACTTACCAACTACTTACAAACTAGCTAATACTAAGGACGGCACAAATATCCATGCCCGAGGGGGGATTAAAACCCCCGACCGTAGTGACTGTGCAGACCGTGACTGGAGCGCCTCAGTCCCCTTGGCCACCGCGGCCGGCCATTTTCAGTCGAACTTTCTTTCTTTTACCAATCACAACAAACATGACAGATGACCCGTTTAGATTTCATCACATCATCTTCGGATCCTTCTTCTCTTTCTCTTTAGCATGTTACCACACATGCAGGGTCTGCTTTGTTAATTCGGATTTGGCGTGTTAATATTTACGGGGTGGCTTGATGACCTTCCTGTCGTCACCCCATGCCCCCCACCCCCTGGAGGAAATGTGTACAACAAATGCCTGCGTATATGTGTGAAAGTGTAAAATGTTATGAAATGTTTGACAATTGCGTAATTGAAGCGCGACTTATATATCAGACCGGAATTCACCTAGGGGGATGTGGACAACCGCCTAAAAACCTCACCCAGGCACGCTGGCACTCCGACCACCTTCGTTAATCCGCCGCACGGATTCTAACCGGTGCCGGTGTCTCTGAAAGCGGTGCGTTAGATCACACCGGTTTGTCACAGCATATTCAGCTCAATGTTTTAAAGTAAAATCAGAAAATAATAGACACAATGTCAATTCTTTAATCCGTTTAACATGAAAAATTAACATGTAATAATATATAATTAACATTTGAAAGACGGATAGACAAGAAATCAGTTACCTTGTATAAGAGGCTCCACCACCATGAACCACAAACATTGCCTAGGTGGGGTGGTTTGCGTGCCTCAACGATACAGATAGCCGTACCGTTGGAGCAATCACAGCGGAGCGGTATCTTTGGAGAGGCCAGACAACCGTTTGGTTCCTGAAGAGGGGCAGCAGCCTTTTCAGTAGTTACAGGGCAACTGTCTGGATGATTGACTAAGCTGGCGATATAGCATCAGCTACCACGGATTTTGCATGTAGTTACTGCGAACGGCTGAAAGCAAGGGGAAACTACAGTCGCTACTTTTACCGAATACATGAAGCTCTACTTTATGAATATATGATGGCGTCTTCTGCGGATAAAATATTCCGGAGGTAAAATAGTCCCTCATTCTGATCTCCGGGCAAGGAATACTCAAGTAAACCAAAAGAGGTATTCCACAGATCGGAGCGTAGAATGCTCTATCCCTTAATGGGTAAGTAAGTTAGACAAATTGAAAAGATAATTGGATACGTAAGATTTAGGTATATTGGGGATTAACGAAGTTCGGTGTCAGGTAAGTACAGGGATATAAATACAAAATCATTTGGTGGTAACGCAGGAGTGGGTCTGATAAGAATAAGAAAATAGGAATGCGAGTAAGTTACTATGAACAGCATAGTGGACACATTACCGTAGCAATGACAGACATGAAGCCAACACCGACCACAATAGCGCAATTTTATTTGTGGAAAAAGGACTGGTTAAGGTATCTCCTTTGTAATAAAACTCTTAAACGTTTCCTAACGATTTTTTAACTAGACTTGTTTTTGTTAGTACCATTCGTCGACTTACCCTACAGGTAGTGTAAGATGACGAAATGAACATTTTATTTTGAAAACAAGATCTTCAGGGAAGTTGAATTTCCTAGTGTCGCCTTTAAGAAGCTTACCACTCCTTACGCGTTGCATTGCCTCTTTCAATGTTTCCTTGCTCAATTTCTGTCACCCTGTCTTACTTATGAACTACATAATTCGTCATCCTCGCCGCAATCGACATTTTGGATTCGAATTTATACATGCACACAGTACTACACAATAAATTTATTAAACCGTTATTAAAACTAGTAAAACCACAAGGTTTAATTTAAATCAACTGTTATTCATTAATACAAAAGTATTACTTGCATGCAACTTATTTAAACCGCAGGGAATATTGTTACGGAAACAGAATCCACTTCCTAGCCTCTGTTTTCAACAAACCAAAATGACCAACAGTTCTATTTCAAGAGACACGACTGCAGAGCGCGCTAAGGAAGCGGTACAATAGTACACGTTAAACAGTCTATAGATTTATCGCAGAAATTCAAAATTCGTCATCTTAGACTCCTCGTCAACTTGTCCGACCTTCCCCTTGGTAAGGGAAGGGATGGGAAGGGAAGGGAAGGAAAAGAAAAAAAGTAGGTCAATGTGAACTGGGGTAAAGGAATGAAATAGTAGATTGATTCATCACGAATACTTGGTTTAATCATAATAAAAGAAGGTTGGAAGATACCAGTGGACACTGAAAGATACCGGATAGACTTTATAATGGTAAGGCATAGGTTTCGAAACTACATTTTCAACTATAAGACATGGCCAAGGACAGGTGAAGACTCTGATCATACGTTATTGGTTATGAACTGTAGATTACAATTTAAGAGGCAGCAAAAAAGGTACAAAATTCAGGAGATGGAAGCTGGACAAATTGAAGGAACGAGAAGTGGTTGAGAGTCTCAGAGGGAACGTTAGGAAAGCAATGGCTGTATGGCTGAAATAAAGTATTACAGTGGAAGAATAATGGATAGCTCTGAGAGACGCAGTATAAGAACAATGCCTAATAGAAATCCTTGGATAACACAGGAGATATCGAAGTTCATTGAAGAAAGGACAGAATATAAAATGCAGCAAGTAAATCAGGAAAAAGGAAGTACAGATGAGATGGCAGGAAGTTCAGACTGGCTAAGCAGGAATGGCTATAGGAGATATGCAAAACCGTAGAAGAAGTATAACTAGGGGAAAGTTAGATACCGCGTACAGGAAAATAAGAGAGATATTTCGACACAAGGAAAGCTGCTTCATGAACATAAAGACCTCAGATGGAAACCTATAAGAATCAAGGAATGGAAAGCTGAAAGGTGGGAGAATTATATAGAGGGCATATACAAGGAAATACAGTTTAAGGCAGTATTCTTGAAATGGAAGATGAAGTAGAGGAATATGATAGGAGATAAGATACTGCAAGATTTTAGTTGACGCACGGTCCCTGGACATTCCTTCTGAATTGCTGATATCATTAGAAGAGCCATTATTCAAGAAATTGTTCCACCTGGTATGCAAGATGTATGAGTCAGGGGGAAATACCCTCCGACTTCAAGGAGAATATAACAATTCCAAATTCTAGTGCAGACAAATGCCAAGTGCATGAGCAGACAAGTACAAAATAATAATTTACAGACGAATGGAAAAACTGGTGGACCTTAGGAACGATCAGTTTGGATTTAGGAGAAATATAGCATCACGGAGAGCAGTACTAACGACTAATCTCAGAAGATAGGTTAAGGAATTGCAAACCTACGTTTTTAGCGTTTGTAGAGCTGGAATGTTGACTGGAATACACTCTTTCTAGATCATAAAATAACAGGGATAAAATAAAAAAGATTAATAAACAATATTTTTATCTGAACTCCTTATGGTCTACTTACACTCTCATACAACTGTCCATTTCATTGAAATCCTCTTCATTTTGAAATGTGGTGCTACGAATGATGAAGATAGGATGTAACTAATGAGGAGGTGCTCAACAGAATTGGGGAGAAAAGGAGTTTCTGGCATATTATGTCAAGAGAAGGGATAGCTTGATGGGACACATTCTGAGACATCAAGGAATCCTCAACTTAGAAGGAAATGTGTGAGATAAAATCGTGGAGACCGAGGGACGAATACAGTAAGCAGATTCAAAAGGATGTACGCTGCCATTCTTATTCTCAGATGAGGCTTGCACAGGACAGGCTAGCGTGGAGAGTTGTATCAAACCATTCTGCAGACTGAAGGCCACAATAACAGCAGTATTGTTGAAATTGGAAAAGCTTACTTCTGATAACCGGAACGACAATAGAGACTACAGCGCAGAGGGTCGACCGTAGCGGCGCCACAATCACGAATAGTCACGAAAGCGATGCTATGAGGCAGTACTATACTTACAGAAGACTGGCGGTTGGCTCTTCTTCTGGTATTGGGCCTACTGTCCTTCCAAGTTCTACATGTAAACTTCTACATATATCTTAATAAATGACTTGATATAATCACTGGCAAACTTGAGCATCCTGCTAGGTTAATTGGGAGATTTCCTGTGCTCCAGTCATCTTGGAGTCTATGGAAAACTTACATATAAAACAAACAACCATTTTTATATCTTCACTAATCCCGGGCCTCTGGCACACCTTTACCATTGCGGCCCAATCTTCCTCCACCTGCACACTTGCCACATCCTGTGCAAGGGTAACTTCCGCCACCTGGCCCTCCCGGATGACGCCCTCCGTCGCAACATCTATTCCTCTTACCAATCCTAACTCTTTCCCCATGGATTCAACGCCCCTTATCTCCATTCCCTCCCCTTCCACCGCTTGTCTATCCCCCTCCCACCCTCCTTCCCCATTCCCCTCCTACTCCTTTCCTCTCCCTCCTCCCGCTTTTCCTACACTTGGACCCTACCTTTCCCTGCGGGGTCGTCAGGTCAGCTCAGTCGAGTTCTTAATCCAGTGCCTCGTTCAATGTCAGTGTGTTTCCTAGTGCATCAGTGTATTCGATCAGTGCCTCCACCGGTCACAAACAAGTGTTGAATCCGTAGTTTTAACCAGTGTCTTTGAGAGTTTCTCGTCCAGTCAGTGTCCTGGTCTCTGAATGTGAGCCGGCCGCGGTGGCCGAGGGGACTGAGGCGTTCTAGTCACCGTCTGCACGGCCACGGCCACTACCGGGGTTGCTCTGTGATCGCCGTCAACTTCTATTTGTCAAAGATTTTAACTTGCTTCATGGTTTTATCATTTCTCTTGCTCTCTGTTGGCCAATAAATAATTGTCAAAGAATTTAATACTCCATATTTTAACTCCATATCCATGTTTTATATTCATCATGTTCATTGTTTTAATTTTCTCGCCGCTAAAGTGCGGCGTATCATGCTGCTGACAGCCTGCTGACTGCATGTTTAGTGTGAAATGACAATAAAGGAAAAAAGTTTTTATAGATATCGATTTGTTTTGTGATGTGTTAAGTCTTAACCTTTTCGAAATCTCACAAACACCTTTTAATAAAGTAGATGGCAGCTGTTGTTGTCGTCAGTTTGATTTTCTGGTTGCAAAATCCACGCGCTCGTCCGACCAGGTTTTTGTCACACGATACTACACCAAGGTTTGCACTGTTAAAGTTTACGAAGCACGACTTCGTTAGCCGCAATCTAAAGCTAAAAAACTGTAGTTGAAATTACAATTGAGATAGCCTTTGTAAGCAAATGTTCTTCATACATATCAAAATAAATTATTTATAAAAAGTTACTGCTGTTGGTTGCATTCAATTGGACATATACTGACCATTCGCAGTCCTCAGTCCAAGTTATTTCTTCACGATTGTAGAGGTAGAATTACAATTGGAAGTACAATTTTTACCAACGAAAACGTGGAAGCTTCGTCAAGTGTAGTACCAAAGCAATACGTACAGAGCCTCTTCGATTCAGTTCTAACAATCGCAGCAATGATGTTCATTGTTTATAAAGTTACGAGTTATTAGATCAGGTTTGATGATTGGAGAGGTGCAGATATGTGGGAAATGGGGAGCACAAGGACGGGGATGGATTGACAGACAGCTCCTTACAATTACTGAAATGTGCCCTAAAAGAGATCTGGCGTTTTGACAAACAATATAATGAAAAATTTTTGTTTGTAGAGTCTATGGGACTTAACTACGGGGTCATCAGTCCCTAAACTTACAAACTACTTATGAACTACTTACGAACTAGGACGGCACAAATATCCATGCCCGAGGGGGGATTCGAACCCCCGACCGTAGTGGCCTCAAGAAAGGACGAATTCTGAAATGAAATGTTTGTATAGTCTATGGGACTTAACTACGGGGTCATCAGTCCCTAAACTTACAAACTACTTATGAACTAGCTACAACTCAGGACGGCACAAATATCCATGCCCGAAGGGGAATTCGAACCCCCGACCGCAGTGGCCGTGGAGACCGTGACTGAAGCGCCTTAGTCCCCTCGGCCACCGCGGCCGGCTATAATGAAAAATGGGGAGTCTAAGTACCGAATCAGGTCCAGGTTAAGTTAGAAATGTACTTAATTTATTTAACAAATGAATCAGTATCTGGATAAGATCCAGTAATTGACGAAAATAGGAACAGTTCTCAGAAAAGTTCTCAAACAATTTAAGACTAAAGTAAATGAATAAATACAAAAATTACACCAATAAATGACCGCCAATTTCCTACTATATCTGTAGTTTCGGACAGCGTCAAATAACTCACGACACGAAAGAGACCAAGGGAGCATGCCGTTATTACAAGCACTTTCCACATAAGACGATGTTTCAGAGAACCGTCGAAAGAAAGAATCCTAACTCTCGCCCAGACAAACAGTTGCAAGCAATACTCAAGCAAATGCTGCTGGAGCTGGCGTCGATGGAACTGGGACAGCGGCGGCAGTGCGTTGAATGATGCAAATCACGGTCCGATCAAAAGAAAAAAAACTTCTCAATACAGAAGCTTGAATGCAGTGTAATTTTTGTATTTATTCATGTACTTTTAATCTGACATTATTTGACACTTTTAAAGTTCTCAAAACTGTTTCTAGTTTCGTCAGTTAATGGATATTATCCTGAAACTCTTTTACAGTATTTTCTATAATGTGATCTTACAATTAGTACAACGAATTTATATCCAAAATATGTTTGGTTGTTATATCTCCTGTCGTTCTGGGTGTTACATTTCGGCCGGCCGCGGTGGCCGAGGGGACTGAGGCGCTCCAGACACGGTCTGCACGGCGACTACGATCGGGGGTTCGAATCCCCCCTCGGGCATGGATATTTGTACCGTCCTTAGTGTTAGCTAGTTCGTAAGTAGTTTGTAAGATTAGGGACTTATGACCCCGTAGTTAAGTCCCATAAGCTATACAAACATTTGAACATTTCTTGTTACATTTTGCTAGCTTTATAGATTTGTAAGTCTTTAGACGCTTGACCGCTCTGTAATTATTGTTTAAATTTGCTAGAAAATTAATAATTAACGTAGGCGGAAAAGAAGAGAGAAAATTGTGTTTAGCATGTTCATAAAGTGTGAGCGTGTATTTGGAGACGGAAATGGATGTCGCGGCAGCTGAGTCCACCTGCACCTGTGCTGTGTTTACTCTGCGCTCCCGAGGATCAAAATGCCCCGGCGTCGACGCCACGCTGGCGGCGTTGAGGCAGGCACCGGGCGCGGCACATAAACAGGGACCCTCGCGCCCGCTCTTAACGGCAGAGAGGCGCGGTATCAGGCGAGGAAATAGAGTGCGACACGCGTGAGCTACGGCTGGATTTATAAAACGGTTTTCAGCTCTCCCGCCTAACGGCGGCACCACCACGATACGCCGAGAGCTGAGTTTAGTGCCTCGTAATAACTCCTACAGGTATGTAGGGCCTGCGTATGGGAGAAGTTCCATTAGCAGACGCTTTACGTGTCGCTGGGAGGGCTTCCATTTCCAGCGCTTCTTTTACGACATTGAATGCCGTTGTCAAGACCCCGGCCTCGGCGTAAAGACTACACCTTGGTGTCCATGATATAGACTAATATGAGGAAACAGTTTTCGAAATGACTGCTTGAACATAAATGCAGATTCTAACCAAGGATTTAGGAAGCATCATTTAAATAGTCCAAACTTGCTGCTAAGGTGAGATGTTATTTTTTTTTTAGATGTCAACGGACTGTTTGGCTTAAATTATCATTTTCAAGTGACCTCCAGCATTATAACTATTTCATATGGCACCTACATATTTAATAATTAGTTACTTACGTCGTGGTTGAACATTCATCTTCGTTATAAACTTTCTTACAGCTATCAAAATTTTGTGATTTATAAACTAATTTTATAAAATACGTTTCACAGTTCCCACGATGACGTATGTTGCGATGGCGAATGTTGATAGATGATACTTCCATGGTAACAAAGATCCTATTTATATTATTATTTGTTGTTGCGATCTTTGGTTGCCTCTTTACGTTAAGTTGTATTGATTTTCTAATTAATATATATATAGTTGTCATAAAACCGTTAAATGTGGCTCTTAGTGATAAAAAATTATGTATGTTAATTTCATTTTATTTCTATATATTTCTGTATTACATCTCATATTTTTCGATTTATAATGTTTGGCTTGCTGTTTTCTTTAATATGTTAGATTTTGAAAAAGAGTCATCTTTAGTTGAGCATAAATTACAGAACCAATACAGCTTAAAGTAAAGCAGCAACGAAAGATCGCAATAACAAATAATAGTAATATAAAAACCATCTTTGTTCCCATCAAAATATCATCTATAAATGTATGTTTATCGCAATGTGATAACTGTCAAATCTGTCACATATAATTTAATAACATCAATTTATTATATAAAAACATTTTGTCTGATATAATACAGTTCATAACGATGATGTATGTACGCCTTTCAACATAGACTTAAGTAACAAATTCGTTTTACATATAGAATAAGCTCCGTAATATTAAATTCCTACGTAGGTGCCCCGTAAAATTAAATATATATCTGCAGCTCACTTCAAAACGGTCAAACGTAAGTTGAAACTGTTGTGAAAATAAGAGTAACATCTCAACTTAGCAGCAAAGATGGAACATTTAAAAGAAACGATATCATTATATTACCTTTATTGGGCTGCGGGTCCCAAAGAGCACAAAAATTTAAGTAGCGGTTTTGTACTTAACCATGCATGTCTCCAATATGTTGCAAAAGTCATTCACAGTCAGAACAGTGCTTCGTAGAATTTGTTCCTGTATTATGTCGGAGGTAAGTGCATTCGAACGTGGGTCAATTGATGATGCTTGTACGGTGGATGCCACCATGACCAAGGAAGCCAAAGTGTTTGGCGTTTTATGTTGCATACAAGGTGAGTCACAACGTGGACAAGAGAGAGTGTTAACTAAGCGGAGAAACGGCCACTGAAGGATAAAAGCTGCTGCACATCTGGATGTCGCACTTGTAAACATTTTCAGTACCGAGGAGGAAACTAAAAAATCAATTTACAGAAATGCAAATTTTTTGAAGAGAAGAGCTAAGATAGCTTTTTATTTCTTTTTTAGTTTGTCAGTGTAGTTGAGGTTGGTAATTTGATATAAAATTTTTGGACAATTGAAATAGTCCACTTGTTGGTTACCATGAATCAATACTTAGACATTAGCTACTATGCACATCTGTATGCAAAGTGTAGTCAAGGGAGGGAAAAAGAATACTGTTGTTATACTATAACTATTTTATTACATGCCTTTCCTTACATACAGTACCAATATGTAGGATGTCATCACAGTTTGTCCACATGATTTAACTTAATTTTGTAATTATATATCAATACCTACACAGTGGTAAATTATGCAAATGTCTGAAATATTTATGTGGATTAACCCACAGTAGTTTACATAAAAGAATTTCTTAACAATGATTTCCAAATAAATCCAATGGCTATACTATTACCAGTTGTAATGAGTGATAACACTTAAACTATGTGCACCACGTGTGTGGTTCCTAAAGAAATCGCTATTCAGTATAGAACCACAAACGGTTTTATTGCTTTATTGATCATGTCAACTGTTTTTATCCATTATATCATCTTATTTTCCGTACATTCAATTAACTAGCTATTATTATTATTATACTTCCATACTCAGACCTTAGGCTACAATGCAAATTCCTCATAACGAACTGTTTTTACTATGACATTCTGTATGTACCGTAATTTTGTCTATAATGTTACATATCATGTTAATTCTTTTTCTCAACCTATGTACGTATACATTATGTCTCGTTATTGGTATCTGATGTCTAAACATAGACTTTGGACTACAAAGCAGTTGGCTGTATATATAAGTTTGTGGCGACTTTTTTACCTTTTCCCTTCATGTTCTTGTGTTTTTAAATAGCGGATCCACATAGAAAGGAAAATTGTAATATTTATTACAATTATCATCTATTGCCTAATCTGAATGTCGTTTTGTATGTACAAGATTGACATCAAGGAAGTGATGCTCAAGTGTCACATCTAGAGCACCATCCGGTATGTACAAAGTGTAGTCAAGGGAGGGAAAAAGAATATTGTTGTTATACTATAACTATTTTATTACATGCCTTTTCTTACATACAGTACCAATATGGAGGATGTCATCACAGTTTGTCCACATGATTCAACCTAATTTTGTAATTATATATCAATACCTACACAGTGGTAAATGACGCAAATGTCTGAAATATTTCATGCGGATTAACCCACAGTAGTTTACATACAAGAATTTCTTAACAATGATTTCCAAATAAATCCATTGTTTTTGTTTCCTCAGGTATCAAAACTTAATTATTTATACTAAACGATGGCTATACTATTACCAGTTGTAATGAGTAATAACACTTAGACTATGTGCACCACTTGTGTGGTTCCTAAAGAAATTGCCTAAGGACAAACACTCGCACACACATGCCCCAAGGACTACTCGAACCTCCACGGCGAGCTACAGAGCGCTCCGCAGCGAAACGCTCTAGACCTCTCGGCTACTCCACTGCGGCATTCCCTTAGCTCTGATCTAATTCACACAAAAGTCGAACATGGTTCTGACTCTCGCAACGTCTTAAATACATAGCAGAGATTTCGTTGCAGAACATTATTGTCATCAAATATCAATGACGCGTTTCGCCTGTATCGGCATCATCGGGTCATCTACAATAGAGAAAATCAGAAAACGTTATGGAGATGTTTTGCTCCTAACTAGTGCGAATGTGCGCTTTGGAGGATTTATTAGTAAGTACTTACAGGCAGTAGTCACGGCATAAATCATTAACGAGAAACTGAAAAATACCACGGTGTGAATTCTTCGGTGGATAACTTGGGCTATTAGATATTAATCATCGCTACATATGTTCGAAGCGTTTTAAAAGAAGAAAAAAACGGTGCGGCAGGGACTGAAAGTAAAACGCAGAAGGAGTGGGAAAGTAAAGCCAAAATCATTTAACTTACAAGCGCAGGGTACGGCGCAGAAGCTAGAAGCAGACTGACACGTGGAAATGGTGAACATCTCGTTGACCTGTAATATGGCGGACCGCAGTGGCCGAGCGGTCTGCGGCACGCCAGTCACGTTCTGCACGTCGGGGGTTCGAATCCCCCCTCTGGCATGGATATTTGTGCCGTATTTAGTATTAGCTAGTTCATAAGTAGTTTGTAAGTTTAGGGACTGATGACCCCGTAGTTAAGTCTCATAAGCTCTACAAACATTTGAACATCTTTGAACCTGTAATATTGAGTGTGATCACCTGGGACGGCCAGGACTTGCATACCTGCATCTGTCAGCTCTTGAGAGATATTTATCCATTCTTCCATGAGTGCAATATCCAGCTCTGCAACTGTTGTGCTGGTCTGGCAGCAGTGCGTCTCCTAAGTGGAACACTGACACGCTCAATGGGGTTTGAGTCCGGTGACCAAGATGGGCACTGTATTCGTTCAATTCCCTCTGCTTCAAGCATGTTGTCCACCAGTACAGCTCTGTCTGGACGAGCGTTATTGTCTGCCAGAAAGAACCCTTGTCCTATGGCACCAGCCTAAGGCACAACAAAAGGTAGAAGGATCTCGTCTCTGCACCTCTGAGCAGTAAAATCGCCTTTCTGAAAGATATGGAGGTCCGTATGTCCACCAGTACTGACTCCTCACACCATGATTTCGTGATCTTTCTTACTCATAAGCGGGATTATTTCTAGTTTCACGTTGTTTCCAAATGATCGAACGACGATTGTTCGGCTGAATACAAAATCTTGCCTCATCTTTGAACAGAAGCAGGCGCTATTCGTTACGAGTCCAGTCCTGATGTTCCTGTACTCATTTTCTTCGAGCTAAACGCTGTCGTGATTTTAATGGGACACATACCACAGGCTTCCGTGCCTAGGAGCCACATTTCCGAAGGTGATTTCGGATTGGTTGTGTTGATATTGCGCGTGCTGTCTGGAGGGTGTGTTCCAGATGAGTTGCATTCAGTCTCATGTCTCCATGGGCTGTTAAACACAGATAACGGTAATCTCTTGCTGATGTTACCCTTGAGCGACATTGACCCTGCCTTGTTCTAACGGTTCCTCGTTTTTTGGAATCGCGTCCAGGACATGGAAATTACTCTTTTGGACACTGTAATGGCTGCTGCCGCTTCTGAGTCTGTTGCCCTTCCAACGTCCCTTCGGGTCTCCATGGTACAGCTTCCGGTAAGTCACGTTGTTGTATGTATTGCCCTAACTTCTTACTACACTGTCTGAACCCAACTGCTTGTGCAATTCGTTTGGGAGAGTAAACACAACTCAACACCTACTTCCTCTGCAGCAAATTTCTGTTATTACCACTTAGACTTGCGCATAATAGTTCGCGATCGGGAGCGCTCACTTTAGTTCGCGGCTCTGGCACGAACTAGTTTGTTCTTTTAGTTCGTCCGCTTCCACTGACGGCTGAGCGGCGTGGTCTGCGCATGCAGGTGGAGGGAGAAGTTCTCCCACCTAGCTATTTCATGCGCTTGCTGCGTGAGCCGCTAACGATATCACGCAAACCAAAAGAAACAGTTTGTGGATAATTTCTCGCGTTTAAGTTTAGGCATATCTCTATATCTTGGGATTATGGAATTTATTAGTGAGATATTGCAGAGTGCAGAGTACTTCAAAACAGAAATTTTGTAGCACTGAACTATGTAATCTAGCACGCAGACGCTCACCTCGAAATGGCTCTCATCAGCAGAAGGCAAAGACATGATTTTTAATTCTGCTGCGCGCCCTCTCGCTAATGCCTGTGGGTCTTCGGAAAAGAATCCAAGGAACTAAGAAGCGAGATACGTCTGGCGTAATAGTTCGCGACCGCTAACGCATATTTTAGTTCGCGGCCGATCGCGCATATTTTAGTTCGCGACCGGTAGCTGTCCATTTTGTTCGCAGCTCGGCCGCGAAGTAGGTCGCTCTTTTTAGTTCGTCCGCTCTTTTTGGCTTTTTGACACTGCTGAATACCTTAGAAAGGAAAATTTGTGGCAGTGAACTACGAAACTACAGATCAGCTGCATCTCAGCTCGAAATGACGGTAACTGGCAGAAGGGAATAACGCTTTTCTGCTCGCTCTCGCGTCCTATCGCTGCACCCCGCCAGTCTTCGGAAATGGAGCGGACGAACTAAAAGAAAATGTTCAAATGTTTGTATAGCTTATGGGACTTAACTACGGGGTCATCAGTCCCTAATCTTACAAACTACCTATGACCTAGCTAATCCTAAGGACGGCACAAATATCCATGCCCGAGGGGGAATTCGAACCCCCGACCGTAGTGGCCGTGCAGACCGTGACTGGAGCGCCTAAGTCCCCTCGGCCACCGCGGCCGGCCGAACTAAAAGGCGAGGGATCTGCAAACTAGTTTGCCTGTGGCAGCGCTCTTCCGAACTAGTTCGTTCGCGAACTACAAAAGAGTATTACCACTATTTCGGTTGCTGTAACGTTGTTGTGCCCACTCCGTAGAACCGACAGAAAGACGCCGAACCATTTTAGTTCATTCTGCTGATGACAATACTTCAGAACCTATAGATCTTAACTGATCTAATAGTCAAAGACATTATTGATAGAGCTGAAGCATTGAATTAAAATTTGTGGTGCGGCCGGGAATCGAACCCGGACCTCCATGCTTACTAGGCAGACGTCTTAACCGTTAGACTACCAACACCACTAACGATTAAGGCGCCTCGGAATAGTCTATGTACGATTTCCCTCCACAACACAAACTTTAATTCAGCTTCTTTGTTCCAAAGATAATTGCCACTACTGCCAAGGCTCTCCATGCAGCGGAATAGCACCTCAGCAATGGACATGGTGGAACAATCCTGTTATGGTGATATAAATATCAATTAAATACAATGAAAGAATCCCTGAGACGGATTTTCGTCTCAAATATGTCAAAGACATTATTGATAGAGCTGAAGCATTGAATTAAAATTTGTGGTGCGGCCGGGAATCGAACCCGGACCTCCATGCTTACTAGGCAGACGTCTTAACCGTTAGACTACCACACCACTAACGATTAAGGCGCCTAGGAATAGTCTATGTACGATTTCCCTCCACACCATAACAGGATTGTTCCACCATGTCCATTGCTGAGGTGCTATTCCGCTGCAAGGAGAGCCTTGGCAGTAGTGGCAATTGTCTTTGACATATTTGAGACGAAAATCCGTCTCAGGGATTCTTTCATTGTATTTAATTGATATTTATATCACCATAAGAGGATTGTTCCACCATGTCCATTGCTGAGGTGCTATTCCGCTGCATGGAGAGCCTTGGCAGTAGTGGCAATTATCTTTGGAACAAAGAAGCTGAATTAAAGTTTGTGTTGTGGAGGGAAATCGTACATAGACTATTCCGAGGCGCCTTAATCGTTAGTGGTGTGGTAGTCTAACGGTTAAGACGTCTGCCTAGTAAGCATGGAGGTCCGGGTTCGATTCCCGGCCGCACCACAAATTTTAATTCAATGCTTCAGCTCTATCAATAATGTCTTTGACATATTTGAGACGAAAATCCGTCTCAGGGATTCTTTCATTGTATTTAATTGATCTAATAGTTTTCGCCGGTGTATTTCCGAGGAAATTGACAGAATAGATAACGTTTGCTATTCTGCAGGTTACCCGTTAAAAGTACCTTTTTATAACAATAAAATTAATAATTTTAATCCTTATTACAATTAATTTAAAAACTATAATAACATTACTAAAGATCAAAATTTATTATCTCATCTTTCGGTTACTGGTTCGGCCTGTGACATGTATTGCAAGAATTTTAACGCTCTGTATTATTCCCAGTTTCTGTACATGCACTCCCAAATTGTTCTCCGGAAAGATTAACTTCAAGATACAAGTATTTCGCTATTTGGTATGGCTGCAGCAAGTTTTCTATAGCAGAGCTGCTCTGTTTAGCCGCAACGGCATGCGTGAATACGGGCCGGCAACGCGCAAATGAAACTGCGTGCGAGAGAGTGTAAATCGCGGCGATGTGTTTATGACCGAAAATTAGAGCAGTGGGGATGGCAGCTGAAATGTGGGCTAGCGGCGCTCATTAAAGCACTTCGCGTTTGCGCACAGCGGCCTGATTTAAGTGCGAGGTATAAAGTCGCAGCTGGGGCAGCCCGCGCGCTCGTTCGCGCATACGCGGCTGGCGCGGTGCTACGTCACGCTGGTTTATTCGCCTGCACGTCGGCGTCGCCTGGTGCGGCTGACGGCACATGGGGACAGGCCGGGCCTCGGCTAAACACCCTTTCACACGGCCGAGTTCCCGAGTTCCCAGTCTCAGTTAATTGCTCGAGACGAATGAGCCTCCAGCAATGCCCTTTGGCTCAATCTCGTCCGTCTCGAATGGTTGTTTTCGTTTCCATATCAACGACAAAATGCGCGAGCTGTCTGCTGCGTAGTTATGCTCCTCCATGGCAGCACTGAGATCATGAAGCGACTATCCCTTTTAGGAAAATTACAAAATATAGCAATTTAAAATAAATAAATAAATAAATAAAAAACATTAAGATTACCTGACATCGCCTGGACTGGAGGCGATAAATTCGTTTTATAGTTTCCAAATGACAAGCCAAGATCGCAAACTAACAATTTATTAAGTGACGACCGGTTTCGGTGCACTGTGTCACCATCATCTGGTCATATATATATAATAATCTGGTCATCTTGTTAAAAACATGACAGCTTACAAAATACTGCAGTATTTTGTAAGCTGTCATATTTTTAACTTAAGTATTGCCGCGGTGGAGTAGCCGAGCTGTCTAAAGCGTCTCGCTGCGAAGCGCGCGGTTGCTCGCCGTGGAGGTTCGAGTCCTCCCTGGGGCATGGGTGTGTGTGTTGTCCTTAGGTTAGTTTACCTAGGTTTAAGTAGTTTGTAAGCTACGGACTGATGACCACGCAGTTTGGTCTGATAGATTTACAAACATTTGAAACATTTGAATTTTAACATGTATTTTTTTTATAGTGACTGAGTGCAATGTTGCACTTGTTATTTTATACCCAATTTTTTAACAAGATGACCAGATTATAATATATATATATGATCAGATGATGGTGACACAGTGCATCGAAACCTGTCGTCACTTAATAAATTGTTAGTTTGCGATCTTGGCTTGTCATTTGAAACTATAAATAAAAACATGGCTGCGTTTCCTCGGCGACCGTTCATGATTTCAATTGGTAGTAAGACAGCCCTCAGTCACAAAGTGTATTTTACCTAGGTTTCTGCGACTACTATGAGTGCCTTCATCAGAAATTACTAAAAATTCCTATAATTTACAATTTTTTTCAAAAGAGAAACCGTCTTTTAAATAAAATGTAAGTATCAGTTTGAGGTACAGAATGGAATCAGTATTTGCATGTCTTATAATAAAATAACATGTAAGTGAAAATGCTTACGGCCGGCCGCGGTGGCCGAGGGGACTGCGGCGCGTCAGTCACGGTCTGCACGGCCACTACGGTCGGGCGTTCGAATCCTCCCTCAGGCATGGATATTTGTGCCGTCCTTAGTGTTAGCTAGTTCATAACTAGTTTGTAAGTTTAGGGACTGATGACCCCGTAGTTAAGTCCAATAAGCTACACATCTTCTAATATATAAAGCAGTGTGTCCATATATTTGTACGTGTTGCATACAAATCTACAGTTTTCTTCCAATCTTCATGAAATTTTGTACACGTAAGCTTCAATCCATAAGGACGGTCGCCGTAAGTGTAAGAATCACATACAACACATTGTTCACGAGATATGGCGTCATAAACAATGAGATGTGCGAGAAACTGCTGCATTAAGGGACAATACTGCTCACTTTCTCCTAAACCACTGGACCGATTTCAACCAAATTTCGTACACATATTCCTCACGTGAGATAACAATTGACATAGGAGCAAGAAGCACATACGACACATAGTCCAGGAGATATAACGTTATTAGCAGTATGAGTGCCGAGAATCTGCCACATAATGCGGCGAGAATTTATGAATACAATATATGAGAATGAGAGTACTTAGCGACTAGCAACAAACTTTAAACATAATTTCAAACCTTCATTAAACTTTTCCTCGCTGACAACCATAGCAAAATGATGAAAGGAAAAACGTTTCTCGCTTACTACCTTTCCGCTGTTTATGGAGTAAAACTACGGCATTCGGTATGACATTACAATTTATTATTTGTACACTACAAATTGTAGCGACAGGAAATTTTGCAGACAGTATATACACATATACCTGAATGTAGCTTCTAAATTGTATCGCAGTACGATTCATAGTTCATGAGATATGAGCACGTAAACAGTAACATTCATGGAAAACCGCCCTATCACGAACCAATTTTTCATCTATTACTTCTTTACTACTAATTGTATTCCCAATGGATTTTACAGACATAAAGCCCTGATATAAATGAATATATACCTGAAAAATGGTAGGAATAAAATAAATAAATATCCGGGCAACGCCGGGTTTTCAGTTAGTTTTTAATAAAATAAAATAGACTCCTGATGCTTTCTTCACCATGTGAGTAGCCTTTAGAGGCTAGCCTGCTATTTCATTTTATTACAAATGTAACTTAAGCTTTATCGATTACATCCAAGAACTGCTTCCATTCTGTATATCAAACTAGTGCTTACATTTTATTTAGGAAATACTGTGTTTTCTTTTGAAAAATTTAGTAATTTATTTTATAGACAATTTTAATAATTTCTGATAAAGGCACTTATAGTAGTCACCGAAACCTGGTAAAATACATTTCACCTCTGCGTTCGATGGTTATCTTACTACTAATGCAAGAGTAACAATGAATTTAGAAATAAGATTCTTCAATTTCTCCACGTGTATTTCACCATGAAATAGATCTCGGGTGAACAGCCTAGTGTATGTGTGCATAGGACACAATATTTCGGCAATCGACCATGTTGTTATCATCAGGTACCAAGTCAGATACCAAGTTAAATGTTCAAATGTTTGTAAATCTATCGGACTAAACTGCGTAGTCATCAGTCCGTAGCTTACAAACGACTTAAACTAAGGTAAAATAACCTAAGGACAACACACACACACACACACACACACACACACACACACACACACACGACCCAGGAACGACTCGAACCTCTAACGGCGAGCAACCGCGCACTCCGCAGCGAGACGCCTTAGACCGCTCGGCTACTCCACCGCGGCGATACCAAGTTAAAACCATCTTCTGCCCTCCGGTAAAAACCAGAGCGCTTCTTGGCAATGTTAAGAACGACCTTGGTCTACGTAAATCAGGAGTTTACAAGATTCCTTGCCAATGCGGCGAGGAATACATAGGACAGACTATTCGTACAATTGAAGAACGATGCCGCTAACACCAAACGCAAACGGGATTACAACAGCCAAATAAGTCGGCAATCGCCGAGCATTGCCTATCGCACCTCCATGGTATGGATTATGACCAGACCAAGGTTCTAGCACGCACATCGAATTACTGGGACTGCATCATCAAAGAGGCTACAGAGATCAGAAAAAGGAAACCAAAACTGAATAGATACAACGGCTATTTTCTTATCAAAACTTGCGAACCAGCTATTACTCAGATTAGGACGAACAATGAAACATCACATAGTGTACTGACTTTGAGGGCGGAGGGAGAAACAGATGGAACAGTAATCAGTTCCGAATCGAATTGGGAAAAAGGAAACTAATGTGAAAATTGTCTGATAGAACAGGATCATCAATAGGAATCTTCAAAAGCCGGCCGCGGTGGCCGAAGGGACAAGGGCCGCCAGTCACGGTCTGCACGGCCACCACGGTCGGGGGTTCGATTCCCCCCTCGGGCATGGATATTTGTGCCGTCCTTAGTATTAGCTAGTTCATAAGTAGTTTGTAAGTTTAGACCCCGTAGTTAAGTCCCATAAGCTATACGAACATTTGAATCTTCAAAAAATCGTTAATTCTATACCAAAGGGAAGGGCAGAAGAAAGTGTAGGTAAAATATTGTAGAGAGTGAGCAAGGCTGTAACGCTAGTAAGCAGGTTCAGGTGGATGTATCCATGCAAAGAAGAAGAGGTTTGCACAGTATAGACTATATCTGCATCTACATTATTACTCTGCAATTCATAATTGTTTGGATGAGGAAACAGACAGCCACTTTCGAACTATTTCTCGACAGTGAACACTTTACAATAGCATATGAGATAACGAAACACCTAAATATTATTCCTCTCCTATATGATTTTAGCCTTAGAATTTATGTCTTCGCTGATAGTGCTGGAGCTTTGTCCGCCATATTGGGAAATGGAAACAAATCACCCTATCTCATTTATATGTATAACGGTTGGATTTGCCCACAAAATACTTCAGTACAAGATTAAGTAATAAAGGTACAATGTGATTTTCCTTTGATTCACTTTAGCAACCTTCTTGGTGGTCGGGATTCTGGTTGGTTTGTTGTTCTACACTTGCCTTGGTAGCTGGTGGCAGTAGGCACATAAAACTGCTGAGACTGACTTTCTGCAACTGTTAAGGATAAGCTTCCAGCTGGTAGTGTATAAACAGCTTTCCTCGAACACCCGCCTCTCCTTATGGCACTTAGCAACAACGCACAGTTTTATTTGATGGTACATTCTGCAGGAATGATACCTAGTTTCCTCCTCTGTTGCGTAACGTCATGATACGTTCACGTAATCCTAGTCGCTGAGCTAATGAAGTGTTTGTAACGTAACATATAGGCTGGCGTTTCGTGGCTAGACACCGCATGCAGAGCTATAACCGATAACAGCCGGACTAGAAATTGTGTGGTGTGATGCATTCATAAAAAATGACGTTACACGTTCCTAATTTTTACATTTCTTCATTATTGCAAACTTTACTGATCAGTGACGCACTAGAAGGCTTCAAGTTTCCTGCCAGCTCCACAACATCAATGGAGCTTAATTTCCTGAAGATGGTCTAAAATAAGACCGAAACTAGTCGGAAAAAAATAAATTTTTTTGCACTCTAGATTGTTTTTTATACATAAATTCTAAATAATTCTCAACCGAACCCAAATACTTTCTCCTCCTACCTCTCTACTACCGAACCCATGATTCTCATACAGTAGGTGACCATGCTTCTTCCATGCGTTTAACATGTCCCCACCATTTCAACCTGTTCGCTCTATTTCATTCCCACTTTTTCCTTTATTTCTTTATCATCGACACCCTCCTGCCATTGTTCACGTCTATTGGTACCTAGAATCCTTGTTGCTACTTCCATATCTCTAACCTCAACCTGATTAATAAGTTCCCCTGTATCTACCCAGATTTCACTCCCATACGACAAAGTTGGTCGAAAGGTTGAACGGTACACTACTAACTTAGACAGTCTTGGTACTGACTTTCTCCATGAAGAATTGAGTAAATTGCATCTGAGCACTCACTGCATATGTTTCGCTACACCTTCCACCAGTTCTTTCTCTTGAAACTGTCCACCTATTCTTTTTGGCTCCTATTTGGGAATATAATTAAATAATATTCGTTTTGGAATTGCTGATCGTTATAACATAACCCTTACATCTCTGATATAGCTCTGAATTATTTTCTTTCTACCCATCTTTATCTCATACTGCCAGACTATTGTTTTCAAAAGGTTGTTGTCAAGTGGTGATCTAAATCCGCAATGTATTTAGAAAAAAATCATCCTTGTGTAAACAGCTCTATATTGTTTTCATTTATTTAGCAAACTGGTTTTGTCCCCTGTCTGCCATCAACAGGAGATTGAAAAAGATTTTGGATGTCAGTTATCACGGGGATTGGAACTTAATGGTGGCAACACTGCTGTGGTGACACTTTTCAATTGAATGTACTATTGTCGCTGATAGCACATGTTGCTGACATACCTACCTTACCTCCGAGCAAATGGACTTTCCCGTCCCACTCACCGGCGTGCGTTTAATCGAGGGAAACACAGTCACTAGTGAGCGATCGGTCTAACGTATCGGTGACACTATGTTTTCGAAACAGGAACAACGGAGTTGCATCAAGATTGAATGTGTCAGAGGTCGTAAAGCACGGCAGTGTCATCAAGGTCTTCAAGACGCGTGCGGAGAATCGGCATTGCCGAACAGAACAGTAGCGTACACAGCGCAAGCTGTGGCTGCTCTGGTCGGTAGAAGGGACTGGGAAGTACTTTACCACCCACAGTACTCCTCGGACATGATTCCTTGTGACTTAGTGGCATTCGCTTCCAGAGGTTCGACAGGCAGTAGATTGTTCCATTCCCAAAATCAAGGGAACAGGCTCTGCTAACGGTATACTATGCCTTCACATCGCTGGCAAAGGGTTCTTCAAAACGCTGGTGACTACTTTCAAGGGCAGTAACAGTTTTTTATCAGTTGTGAATAAATGGTTACCACTATTTAAGTTCCAATCCTCATACAAGAATTCGTTTCTGATTATAATTTGTACTCGCAAAATCAAAATTAAAAGTAGAATTGTTTGCAACATTTGCGGTGTCTAAATAATATGAACATATCACAGCCATGTCCTACTCCTGCCACTGCGCTGATAAATGAACTCAGTTTAACGTGAACTGCCGCGGCGGAGCCGTTGAGCGCATTGAGGAGCTATGTTACGATGCGCGAGGCCGTTTCCCTTCGGGGTTCGAATCCCCACTCGGGCATGGATGTTTGTGCCGTCTTTAGTATAAGGTAGTTCATAACTAGTTTGTAAGTTTAGTGACTGATGACCATGCAGTTAAGTCCCATAAACTTAACAAACATTTGAACATTTAACGTCAACTCTAACTGCTGTCTAACTGCTGTCTATCTACGTACTTTAATTGCCTGCAGAAGTTTGCCTTCTATTCCATAACCCCATAGAAGTGACAATAGCTTACTCTTATGAACACGGTCTAGATCTATAAAACAGAAATACGATTCCCTGTTCCACTCATAGCACTTCTCCATTATCAGCTGGTCCTAACAGCGTCCAAGAGACACTGATTTTCATCCAACTTGCCTTCAACGAATACTCTCACTGTCCTATACTCTCACTGTCCTTTCAACAATAGCTGAGAATATTTTGCCCACAATGTTAATTAAAGATATACTTCTGTAGTTGTTACATTCTTTCCTATTTCCATGCTAGAAAATTGGTGTGATTATTGCTTTCGTCCTGTTAGACGGAACCTGTCCCGACTCCCACGACATTTCAATTATCCTAATCGTCTGAGACCTAACATTCCATTATATTGGATGAGTTCCGACTTCAGTTTGTCTATCCCACCCGCTTTATTGCACTACAATCTCTTGACTATTCTCTCCACTTCCTCGAAATGTGATCTTGTTTTAATCATCATTCCTGTCCCATTCTACCTCAAAATCTGAAACATCACTGAATGTATCGCCTACAGTGAGCAACGCTTCAAATATTCCCTCCATCTTTCAAAGGCACCCATAGGATTCATTAGAAGATTTCCTGACCTGTCCAAAAAAACTTGTCGATTCCGTCTTCCCTCCCTTTTAAAGACTGCTAATTATGCTCCAGAATGGCTTTTACCGTGGCTTGACTCAAAATATTTAACGTATTTTTAAAGTCTTCCCATGATTTTTGCTTCGATTCTGCAATTATCAGTTTGTGTTTGTTTCTATCTTCAAAACAACTTCCTCTGTCTGCCTGTGTTCTAGTATGGAGCTCTTTCTGAAAAGCCAGACTGTCTTGACTGTGTCGTTCCACCAACCTGTCAGCTTCTTCCTGCCTTTACACATCTTTCTATTTTGTACTACAGCCTAAATTCCGAAGAAGGAAGGAACTTTAGGGTTTAACGTTCTCAAAAATAGGGTCATTATAGGCGTTTTCTTAACGGTGGAGTAAGGAAACCGGTCGTGCCCTTTCAAAGGAACGATTCCGGGATTTGTGTGAAGTGATTTAGAGAAAGAACAAAAAACCTCAATCAGTATGACCGGAGGCCTGTTTGAGCCGCCGTTCTTCTGAATTCGAGCTCAGTGCGTAACCGCTGCGCCAACTGTGAATTTCGAAAGGAGGTTATGTGTCGTAAATATTCTTCACTTTCTTCTTCTTATTGTCATCCGCATTGCAATTATGACGCTACAATTTAACAGCGTCTGCACATCGCTGACACCATGTAGTTACACATCTTATGCGATGGATGTGACGAATTCAAATGTTCAAATGTTTTTTAAGCTTATGGGACTTAACTACGGGGGCATCAGTCCCCATGTGACGAATTTTCCATACACTTTAGACATATTTATTTCCTGGAGCATGTGGACAAAATGTTTGTAGAGCTTATGGAACTAAACTACGGGGTCATCAGTTCCTAAACTTACAAACTACTTATGAATTAGCTAATACTAAAGACGGCACAAATAGCCATGCCCGAGGGGGGATTCGAACCCCCGACCGTAGTGGCCGTGCAGACCGTCACTGGCGCGCCGCAATCCCCTCCGCCACCGCGGCCGGCTCATGTGGACACTTTTTGTATGTACAGATCAATCGAAATAAGTATAAGTGAGTATTGAGATTATTTTCTCTATCACTAGCTCTGATTATGGAAAATCCGCTGATGGCACACCTCACTCATCATAGGTTTAAGCCGGTTTTACAAGAGGGATTCTGGTCAAAATCGGCTACTCGAAATGTATGCACCTTTCACGTCCACGTGTAAAACAACAGCCAACCACGTTCCATGTGTGTCTATGATATTATCTGTACCAATTTACAAGGTAATTTATCAGCTGGAGGTCTCAGCTACCTCGCTAAAACAGTGAATAACAACTGTCACTGACAGCATTTTTTGAATTACCGTATAAGGTTGTCTTCTTCGGTCTGTGTTAAGTTTGTTTTCAGACCTAATCTACCATGATGGACGGCGGTAGTGGCAGCTGTCGTAGATCAAGACCGAAAAATGCATTTTTTTTTCCTATCTTGATCTTCGATCCCTGGCTCATCTACCAACACCGGCATCAATAACGATGAATGTTTGTCAGAAACCAGTAACAGAATAACAAAAATGCGGCCGTTGACTGTATTCAACTGCAATATACAGGGTGTTCCATATATCTTCACCAACAAAAATATCTCCGGAAGAACAACGGCTATTGTAAAATGACTTTCACCGGTAATAATGTAAGTCTGGGGCTCATGAATGTAAATACTTTGACAGGTCCTAAAACGAAAGTATATGTGTTTTTAACACAAACTTTTGTGTTTTTAAATGGACATCCTATATTATTTCGTCAGAAATCTATAGCATGACAAATCACGTAAACATTGGCGTTGATTGCAACGCAACACGACAATTACATCCAGAGACATTGGGAAGCAAAGTTGACGCTTGAAATATGAGAAACGCGCGGCATGGGGTTCCTGCCTGAGTCTCAGGACGTGCGCTAGCCACGCGTTTCGCGTACTTCAAGCGTCAACTTTGCTTCCCAATGTCTCGGGATGTAATTAGCCTATTGTGATACAATCAACGCCATTGTTCATGTGATTTGTCATGGTTTAGACTGCTAATTAAATAATATATGGTAGATATTTAAAAACTCAAATGTTTGTATTAAAAACAAATATGATTTCGTTTTAAAATCTTTCAAAATATTTGCATTAATGAGCCCCTACCTCACATTGATACCGGTGAATGTCATATTATAGTATCTATTGTTGTTCCAGAGATGTTTTGGGTGATCAAGATAAATGGAACATCTTGTATACCTTCAGATTGTGTGGAGTTGTAAATAATGCAGGACAGTGCATATGTATAGAAGCAATATACTTTTGTGACATGTCTCACATCAACGTTAACTTACTTTAGTCGAGCTCACTCCTAGTCTTCGCGTTGTTCGTTTCGAAACACAATGAAGCGATATCACGAAGTCCTGGTATTTTCCTTACTACTGTTCTTCTGCAAGGGAGCCGAAGTAACGGAAAGTAAAAAAAAAAAGACTTATATTACAGAGAAAATAAATCTACGCTATTCATAGAATAAAATTTTAATTAATGTACCTAGTTTAATGGAATTATTTTAACTGATGAAAGTTCAATTATGATAAAAACTATTTTAGATTTTATTTCGTTCTTAGCAAGAAAGTAAGATACCGATGATAATTTAAAAAATACTGTTTAGTATGTTCAAGATTTGTACAATGTATTTTCAAGTCTATATTTTCCCGATGAATTAAATGCAGGTGTTTTCAAATGTCTGAACGACACTTTACCTGTTCTTTCTGTATTAAAGTCCAAGTTCAAATATTTCTATTTACTTCTTGTGTGGTTTACCCTTTTACACTTCTGAACAAGGTTCTAGCCTGATACCTACAGAAATGTCTTCCTCAAATATAAGTGTAGGTAGCCTACTTTATGTTTATGGAAATGTTTTTCTTGGTGCTATAATAGTTTTGTACGCCACTATTCAGTGCACCATTCTGCTTCTCTTCGGCTCCGTATTACAGCTTTCTGATTCTTAGCTTACAATCACTTCACATCCTCCAGCAAAAAGAGCTTAGAGACGTTTGATTCAAATAATTAACAGGCTCAATATCTGTAGCTTTTGTATGGATCAGGATGACAATCAGCCACCACAGAACATCAGAGTGCACCATACTTACACAAACATACTGCTATAGAGTACATATATTATACGACTCTGTAAAGAGAGAAAAGTTGAGGTACATTGTTCAGCTACATCTCAAAGCTTCCGACTGTTATAAACAATATATTTGTACCTTAAGTTACTACCATATCTTCGTGACAACATGAAGGGAATGAAACGATTAAGAACCTCATGAAAATAGAAATCCCTCTTAGCTTTTGCAGACAATGTTTCAATGTTTATTCATGATTATTCTGGGAGCTGCAGAACTAATGAGTGCCGCAATGGTAATGAGATGCAAATTTAGTTCCCACTTCTTCATCACGCAGAAGTAGACGCCTGTGATTTCATATTGTGCCGGTCGGATTTTCACTTCGAAATTCTTAGAGTAGATAAGATGCTTAGGTGACAAATACATTCATCTGCAGATTGGAATTTTCTGCAAAACTGGTCTTCTCGAAAAGCACAGTGTTATAATCAAAAAGTTAATATTACAACAATAAAATTTCAAGTAAACATATTTAAAGACATGCGGAAAAGAAATTGAGAATGATCCATAGTGAAAATACATTGTAAAATGAACATGATAATGTAATATAATTCTTAATAGCGTACTATGTTGACAAGCCAAGTTACAAACTTTGCTCAATATTAGGGTCTTCAGCACCCATAACAGTTTGTACGGTAACCATTTCACAATTGCAAGCAGAATTTTTTAATAGTGACCCCTCCATGGTTCAGCAATCATGACACTGCTTGAAAGTCGTACATAGCAACAAGCCTTCTCAGCCACGGCAACAGCAACTTATTCGATTTGTGGCGCAGTTGGCCGTCAACATCTCAAAACCAATTTCGAAGTAAATAGTTAATTCGAAGTTCCAAATCATTTCTTCAACCCGAGCGTAGAAAGAGGTCCTCTCTTTAACGTGTCGATCCCGGACGCCACTCATTTACAGTATCACAGAAGAAGGTTGTAGGTTCCTAAGACACAAATTGAAGATGTTTGTGTCGCATTAAGAGACATATACGAGGTTTCGATAAAGTGGTTCTTAACTCTAATGTGTGAGTGTTGTCCTTAGATTAAGTTAATTTAAGCAGTTTGTAAGTTTAAGAACTGGAGTCCTCGGTAGTTTGCTTCGTTATACATTACAAACATTAACTGAATATTTCTTTTAATTTTGTTACACAGTATAGAAGGTGGAAATGGACTAGATGACAAACATTGGGTTATGTCTAAACGACGATGTAAAATGATCCATCTAGTGTAATATTTGCAACTAATGATGAAACCATTGACGGAGGATGACAATGCGGCTGGTCGAAAATCCAGGGGTCTTCAAGAGCTAATACTTTACCTGTTTTTGTTCTCGCTACTTGAAAATACAACAAATTCAAATGTTCAAATGTTTGTAGAGCTTATGGGACTTAACTACAGGGTCATCAGTCCCTAAACTTACAAACTACTTATGAACAAGCTAATACTAAGGACAGCACAAATATCCATGCCCGAGGGGGGATTCGAACCCCCGACCATAGTGGCCGTGTAGATCGTGAATGGCGCGCCGCAGTCCCCTCGGCTACCGCGGCCGGCAAAATATAACAAATAGGAATTACTTTTCTCCCTTACATCTAGCACCACTGAAACAAACCCTCTTGTTTAGAGGACTCTATGAACTGGGATAGAGTCATAGCAGTTAAGGGAGGAGAATGATACATTTACCTATTTATTTCTAAATTTAGTACAACCAGCATTCACGGTGACTGCAGACAAGAGCCGGTGTATCGAGAAAAAAAGGAAGCCCTAGCGTTCCCCCGCGTTTCGAATGCCGCTCCTCCGATGGTCGTAAAACACATAAAACAGTTATTTAATTCCAAAAAACAGCGCAGTACAGGTGTAATTCAATTCGACATCAGTGGGCTTCGTGGAAACCCACTAAATCAGTCGCGCTTCAAAATACGATTTATGCGAGAGGTATTAACTGCGCACGGCTGGGACGCATGAGCAGACAAAAGAATGAAACCGTTGTTTGACGCACATTCGAGGGCGAAAATGTGGCATGGAGCCGCATATAGGAAAAAGAGCCGGGGTATAACACGTATCTTTGAAGTTCGCGAAACGGACCCATAGACACTAAAATGACAACAAACATTCGCTCTTATTTCAGTAAAAACTAGCAGCTAAAAATCTGTTATTCGGAAATCGGACACTATTTGTGAGCGCGGAATTCTAGACTTTAGATTCGGAACGTGCAGAGTATGTGTATTACTAAGTTTCCTAGTCGTAAGTTAGACATGTCAATTTAAAAAACTGTAGACACAAATAACCTAAGAACATGAAGATGTAATACTTGTATCCTAATGTACAATAAAGGTCCAGACATATCTATACATTTCTCTCTCTCCCTCCTTCAAGGGCTGCAACTTAAATAGTCTCTCTTTGGCCATGTTTCCGCACATGCAGGGTCGGCTTTGTTAAATCCGGGTTTGGGGTGTTAATATTTACAGGGTGGCCCTTCCTGTCGCCACCCCATGCCCTCCTGCAGGAAATGTGTACTTCAAATGTCTGCATACAATCTTATTTGTGTAAAAGTGTAAAGTGCTACAAAATGTTTGCGAATCGTTTAACTGAGCCGGGACCTGGTACCAGTCCAGTATTCACCTAGCGGGATATGGAAAACCACCTAAAAACCACATCCAGGCTGGCCAGCACTCCGACCCTTTTTTTAACTCCGAATCGAACTTATCAAGGGATAGATATGGACTCTGACCGTAACTTATTGTTTATGAACTGTAGATTACAGCTGGAGAAACTACAAAATGCTAGATAAGTAACGAGATGGGACCTGAAAACTCAATAAACCTGAGATTTATGAGGGTATCAGAACGAGAATTTGGTAAAGGTTGACCGTAACAGTGGAACATAAAATAGGAGAAGAATAATGGATAACTTTCAGAGAAGAAATAGTAAATTCCGCGGAGGATCAAATAGGTCCAAGGGCAAAACCTGATAACTTCTTCTATATCACAAGAGATACTGACCTTAAGTGATGAAAGGGGAGAATATAAAACTGTAGGAAATGAAGCTGGTCACATGGAGTACAGGTGGCTAAAAACTATGTTCACTGGAAGTTTTATTTAGTTTTGCAGTAGCGGCTAGAGGACAAAAGCAACTCAATAGACGAATGGATAAGTAGGTGAAAGAAACAGCCTGCAGGAAAACCAATTAAAAAAAAAAAAAAAGGAAATCAGAAAGGTCGAAGAAACATTCAGAGGGCCTAAATAAGGGAAAAAACTTGAAAGCTGTATTGTACAAATGATAGCTACATCTACATGGGATACTCTGCAAATCACATTTAAGGCCTGGCAGAGGATTCATCGACCCACCTTTATACTACGTATTAATCTCCCATTCCATTCTCGAACAGCGCGCGGGAATAAAGAACATCTGAATCTCTCCGTTCGATAATTTTCGTATTTGATTCTGATGATCCTTTCTACCTATTTAAGTGGCAGTCAACAATATATTTTCACATTCGGAGGAGAATGTTGGCGATTGGAGTTTCGCAAGTAGCTCACGCCGCAGCGATAAGCGCCGTTGTTGTAATGATTCCCATCCTAGATCCTGTATCATTTCCGTAACGCTATTTACCCTGTAGCGTGACAATACAAAACGAGCTGTCCTTCTTTGGACTCTTTCGACGTCCTCTGTCAAACCCACCTGATAACGATCCCACACTGGGCATCAATACTCTAAAAACGGACGGACAATCGTACTGTATTCAGTTTAGTAGTTGTGTTGCATCTTTTAAGGTTTTCTGCCAATAAAACGCAATCTCTGGTTCGCCTTTCTCACGACATTATCTACGTCTTCTTTCCAGTTTAAGTCAGAAGTAATAGTAATTCCTAGGTATTTATTGGAGTTAACACTTTTGATTGATTTATCTTGTAAACAAAGTTAAACTGATTTCTTTTCGTACTCATGTGGACGACAACACAGTTCTCATTATTTAGTGAATTGCCAATTTTTACACGATAGTGATATCTTATTTAGATCGATCAGCAGTTGGTTTTGGTCTTCAGATAATTTTACAAGACGGTCAATGACGGGGTCATCTGCAAACAACCTCAGAGACCTGATTAGATTTTCTCCCAAATCTTTTATGTAAATAAGGAACAGCAGGGGACCCATAACACTACCCTGTGGAACGCCCGATATCTCCTCCGTTTTAGTCGATGCCTTACCATCGATTACTACAAACTGTGTCCTCTCTGACAGAAAATCCCCTATTCATTCGCAAATGTGGGGCGATATACCATAACCACGCAATTTGATTAAAAGCCGTTTATGAGGTACGGTGTCAAAAGCCTTCTGGAAATCAAGAAATACGGAATCAATTTGAGATCCCTTGTCCGTAGCATCACTTCGTACGAGTAAAGAGTTAGTTGTGTTTCGCATGAAAGATATTTTCTAAATCCGTGTTGAGCTTGGGTCAATATATCATTCTGTTCCAAAACTCTGCTACAAATTGACGTCAATGAAATAGGCCTGTAGTTTAGTGGGTTACTCCTACTGCCTTTCGTCAATATAGGTGTGACTTGTGCAACTTTCCAATCCTTTGGGACACATCCTTCTATGAGCGAGCGGTTGTATATGGCTGTTAACTAAGGATCTATCGCTTCAGCATAATCAAATAGAAATCTAATGGGTATACAGTCCGGACCAGAAGACTTGTTCTTCTTAAGTGATTTTAGTTGCTTCATTACTCCGACGACATCTACTTCAACGTTACTCATTTTGGCCTCTGTAATTCGAAATCTGGAATATTTGGTGAATGAATATCGAAAAGCTGTGTTTACTAACTCTGCTTTAGTAGCGCTTTCATCGGTAGGATCGCCATTACTATCAAGTAGTGAGGGTATTGTTTGTGTTTTGCCCCTAGTATATTTAACATATGACCAAAATACCTTTGGGGTTTCTGTCAAATTTCGAGAAAGAGTTTCGTTATGATAAGTATTGTAGGCATGTCGCACTGAAGCCCTCGCTAAATTTCGAGCTTCTGTTTAGGATCGCAAATCCTGGGGATTTTGTGTTCGTTTAAATTTAGCACGCCTTTTTCATTGTTCTTGCAACAGTGTCAAGACCTGTTTTGTGTAACAAGGAGAATCACACCCTTCTTTCATTAATGTACTTGATAAAAAACTGTCAATTGCTGTCGATGCCACTTCTTTGAATTGGAGCCATATCTGGTCTGTACTTACTTTTTCTGTTAAGAACGAGTGGAAACTCTCTTTCAGGAAGCAATGTATTGTATTTCTATCTGCTTTCCTGAACAAATATAATTTTCGATTATTTTTTTTTTATTTTTTATTTATTTATTTTTTATTTTTTTATTTTTTGGTAACTTTGGGATATTCGATATTCAGTATCACTACGACAGCTCTGTGTTCACTAAACCCTGTAACCGTTTTGATGCTCGTTATGAGCTGAAGATTATTTGTTGCTAAGAGATCAAGTGTGTTTTCACATCCATTTACAATTCTAGTTGGCTCATGAACTAATTGTTCTAAGTAATTCTCAGAGAATGCGTTGAGTCCAATTTCGCACGATGTATTATGAGTCCCTCCTGATGTGAAAATATAATTTCTCCAACAGATTGAGGGTAAATTAAAATCACCGCCGACTGTTATTGTGTTAGTCGGGCTTGTGTTTGCAATTTGACACCAGTTTTCTTTGAACCTTTCTGCTATTGTATCGTCAGAGTCGGGAGGCCGGTACAAGAAATCAATTTTTTACGATTTTGAGGTACAACTTTTACCCATAATAGCTCACTTCTCTACATGATAGACCACTTTTGACCGTGACAAACTCATCTCCACCTATTTTGTTTTATCTGTGCTTTCTGAACACAGATCTTTTGCAAAAACTTCTGAACTTATTTCGGGCTTAAGTCAACTTTCGTTACCTAGAATGATATGTGTTTGGTGCTTTCTATTAACGCTTGGAGTTCTGGTACTTTCCCGACAAAGCTACGACAATTTACAACTGTTACACCGGTAGTTCCTAGATCTATATTGCTCCTGTGATCGGCATGTACTCTTTGAGACAGCCTATTTAGTGTTTCCCCAAAGTCCACGCCACGCAGCCCCCGCTACCCGCTTCCTGCGCATTCGGAGGAACCCGAAACCCCACCACCCGATGGCGCAAGTCGAGGAATCTGCAGCCTACAAGGTCGCAGAACCGTCTAAGCCTCTGATTCAGACCCTCCGCTCAGATCTGTACCAGAGGTCTACAGTCGGTCTTGTCAACTATTCTGCAGATGGTGAGATCTGTTCAGATCCGAAGGACACACATCATTGGTACCGATGTGAGCCACCACCTTCAGTTGGCTGTACCCCGTACCTTCCATGGCATCCGGAGGGACCCATTCCACATCTGGAATGACCCCACCCGGTATGCACACAGAGTGCACGTTGACCTTCTTATCCTCCTTGACAGCCATCTCTCTAAGGGGCTCCATTACCCGCCTATGTTGGTAAAACCTCAGAAAGGCTTTTTAGCAAACCTAAGTCCAGAAAATACACCCCATCCTTTTATAATAGGAATTCTATTGCCAACTTGCTCTTCAATAGCAAATATAATATTCCACCATTGAAAAATGGAGCCATATATAGGATTTCTTGCAAACTTTGTGACAAAGGTCAATCAGGTTGGGTTATAAGTACTAGAAAGGCTGAACATGAGAGGAGTTGCAGAGTAAAAAAGAGAGATTCCATATTTGTAGAACATGCCTTCAATTAATGTCATACTTTTCACATTAAATGTGATGTTCTCCACAGAGCGAATGAAGGCAGAATGCTAACATAGCTTGAAATTATATTAACGAACACCAAGCTCAGAAGCCAAGCCTAATTCTCAATTATCAAACTCAATTTCAGTATTCACCCTCATTAAAGTAACATCTATTGCAATCCTGCAACCATGCTTGTTGAAATTCTGTAATGTTTCTCACCCACACTCCAATTTTTTTCCTTCCTTGTGCTACTCTCGCCATTCTTGTGAAAAACAGTGAGTATTATATATGTTATATAATTTAATATGCCCCATTGTTCCGTATTCACATATTCAAAACATATGTAATATTGTCCTCCACCCACATTTCATTGTTTATGTCTTCCTGCCACCTACTTTTGTTCGTATATGTCAGTTAATTTAATGTTCAATTGTACTTACTGGTTATATATTGAAATTTAATTTATAGTTATTTCATAGTTACTGTTTTGCTTTAATTGATTAAGAGTCTCTGTTTCATATAAAATATAAGGGTATATAGACTATGACTGGACACTTATCTTTGTAAAATCTTTGTACTCGCAACATAGTGGCTGGTGTATAAGTATTACCTTGGAACAAATATATAGTGTATCACAGTTATTTATCGTGTCTATGTTCCATCAAGAACCAACATAAGAGTCCAGAAAAATCACCTATATGGCATAATGTTTTCAACCATAGCACTAGTTTCTTTGTTCGTCTGTATATGTGCTGACTCTGGCTGTTTGAACCATTCAACTAGATACTCTGTTTTATCGTTATTGCCACTCCATTGTTTATAATTTTAATTTTTTTTTATTTCAAACATGGTATCATCCTTATCGAGAGGCATAAGTACTTGACTGGAGGCAAATAGTACCTATCAGATTCCTCTGAAGATCTGTGACTTGATGTTTTCAGTATATTTTAGTTGAAAGGACAAATTTAATGAACAGACGAAATGGCATGGACTTACCCTTTTCAATGTTTTGGTAAAGAGTTAGCAGCTGTCATACATTTCATAAAATGCATCTTTACCCATCAGCTGTTTATTAAATCCTTAAAAATCGGCTCGTTTCGGCCAAGGAGCATCATCATAGATGGTATTTTCAGCTGTTGCAGCTAAAGTAATTATGGAGGCTTTCGAACAGCGCTGAGTTTGTTGGTCGAGGTACGTGGACCAGACGTTCGTTCATATAGCCTTCCTTCGGGCATGGGTGTGTGGTGTGTGTTGTTCTTAGGATACGTTAGTTCAAGTAATTTGTAAGTTTAGGGACCCATGACCACTGCAGTTAGGTCCCATAACTTTACAAACATTAGATTCATTAATTGTTTAATTATGTATTACAGGATTATCCTTTCTATGTAAACTCAGCACTTTTCATTTGTTCATGTAGATGGTCAGTTGCTACTCCCTGCACCATACGTCGATACGCTTCACATGTCCCTGCATTTTGTAAACTTTATTCAGTGTTGCAATTTCTTGATATACTACAACAATCCCAAAAAAAACTTCATTGAACAGCCGATGACATATTCGAGGTCAATTATAAAAAGCCGTAAAAAGCAAAATGTTAAACATGGCTGTAGTTCAGCAACTATGGATCACGATCCAAAAGTCAACAAGATTTCAGCCGACCAGTTGCATAAAATGGTTTACATGCATAAACCTTGACCCAGGTTTCGGCAAAAGTAATTTTTCCTTCTTCATATTTCCTAACAAAATATAATAGACCAATCATATGAATAATAGTAAAATACATAAAAGTATCTAAAATAAGTAAAAAATTAAAATTACAGCATTGCATGACAATGTACGTACATTTAGGTCACATTAAAATATTTGTTAAATAAAATCAAGTCGCCAGATGTGACTGACTCCACTTCATAGAATAAAAAGTAAAATTTAAAACATGTCTACAACATACAATTGTGGAGCACGATCACACAGGTCGAGTGAGCACTGCGTACTGGTAGAGGCGTAGCCGGCCGCGGTGGCCGAGGGGACTGAGGCGCTCCAGTTACGGTCCGCAAGGCCATTACGTTCGGGGGTTCGAATCCCCCCTCGGGCATGGATATTTGTGCCGTCCTTAGTATAAGGTAGTTCATAAGTAGTTTGTAAGTTTAGGGACTGATGACCCGTAGTTAAGTCCCATAAGCTTAACAAACATTTGAACATTTGGTAGAGGCGTAGGAACACTAGTGACGTGCGCCCCCCACTAGGTGGCGCCAAGAGGGATGATGGGCGTGCGCGCAGTTGCGGAAGCGAAAGAATTTGAAGAGAAGAAAACTATTTGCATGTAACACTGACGGAAAACAGATAGGGTAAAGAAATATGGGAAATCAGATGAGACTTAAGGTGCAATGAAATCCGGAGCTGAGTCATGTGCATGACACAATATATATACGTGCATACACAAAAGAATTGAGGATAGTAATGATTAAATATATACAGCGGCCAAACATATGGCGCATGAAACACAAACTAAGAATAAACAGCACGTAGCCGGTGGGAGGGAAGGGGGTTGAACATCATGCATCACACATTATAAAACTACTAGCTTATATGCCCCTGATTCGCAACGGTTATTGCAGGAGGGCCTGTGTGCATCATGGCGTTTTAGGATTCCGGACCTCAGTCAGTAAGAATAGAATCCTTGTTGGATCGCTCTGTCAAACTAAGTTCATAATGTAGCGTCTATATGGTGTTTGGTGGGAGTCGTTCGCTGAAATATTTTGTACTGAACTGGGAATAAATGGAAATGGCGGATTATGATAAAAAGGGAATAAAAATTATATTAACACAAAAAGAATTAGAACGACTGTAAAGGTAAAGATGGGCGGCTTCTACATTATAAAAAGAAGACGATGTTACCTTCAGTAAGTACCATCTCGATGTGCAATGACGGTATGTCAGGGATCTGTAATCAGGTATTATATAATTAAAGTTACACACCGTCTTAAACGGGAATTGGACGTATTAAAGGTCTGTTATTGTGCAGTGGACCGTGTGCAAACTTTTAGTTATGGGTTCCGCGTATGGGGGTGGCAAGAATATGACATAATCGGAATATATATTCGGACTTCCTTTTAATAAACAGCTGTACTAATTCGACTGCAGGTCCTGTAATCATCACTATCTTTGATATAGGAAATATTGGAATAGAAAAAAAAAAACAATGAAACCGATTTAACAATTACTGCACTGATAATTATTAGCCGTATTGGCGTCCAATTCCTTCACAATTCAAGTTCACGCCACTAGAGTGAAAAAGGGCAGTTAAATGAAAAATGACTGCCATTTAAAATTTTATATTGATGCATTTCAAGTTAAAAATCATGATTTACAGGAGCGGCACTATACTTACACAAAATTGAGTATGACCAGGAGAGAGCTGCATCGAATACGTCTTATCTCCAGAAAGGCGATACTAAGACAATAAAACGTTAATCGTTGTTCCTTCTCTCCAGCAGTAAAACAAGGGAAGGTGGATCACAGATAATTTATTGGGAGAGAAAGAAGAACAATATTTGCCCTACTCGAAATTTCTCTGATTCATTAAATTATTTATTTATTTATTTATTTATCTACGATTTATATTGTGTCGTTTCATGTTGTCCTAGCCAAGATGTCAAATATAAGTAAAAGTCATTGACCAAAACGATTTATCGTCATAGAAAGTCAAATGTAAGCAGAAGTCATTGTCCGAAACGATGTATCTTCATAAAGTAATACGTGCCAAAATAAGCAAAGAAATGTCGTTAAGCATTTAATACATGAAGCGAAATGTTTGTTGTGTTTGTTGGTATTCGTAGACACAAGATTGCTTAATTCTGTCACAGACGTTCGCTTCCTTGTACTACCCCATACGTATTACGCAGCAGCACTGTTTATTAGTTATTTGGTGCACTCAGCGCCTCTATCGCTTGTTTGCTGTACTGCGCAGTCCATACTTCAAGCATAAAGTACATCTAAAACAATTTCCCTGATCCCACTTTTATAAAATGAACTTGCTCCAAGCAAATCCGGGAAATAGTATAGGAGATTAGGTATTCCTAATAGATGAACAGACAGATACTGAAAACAAGATTGCGATATATCTCTTCCCCGTGATCTGATTTTGATGAAATCATGCCTATATGTTGCCCCAATCTTTGCTCAAATTTCCTGTGAAAAACGCATGAAAATGTGTCAGTAGGTGTTTTTTTTTAATACGTTTTCGAAACGTGTTAGAAATAGGCATATCTTCATGAATATGATGTAGCTTACATCATACATCAGTTATATTCGCCATTTATTTCATGATCATTCATATCTCTGGACAATGGGCTGAGGCATGGAAAGCTGAAATATAATAAATAATAAGTATTTCCTTAATGAAGTAGAAATATCACTGAAAACAATTATTATTCTTACGGTTAACTCTCTTTCCGATAGATGCGCTATTGTCGCTCCAAGCGTGAGACATAAACATCCATACCAGATGTACATGTACGTTAGACTGTGACATCAATATGTAAATATATGGATTAAACACGAAGAGGATTGTATCAGTTTCATATTCATTGCGTTGAATCATATTTCGTAGAACACAGCAACCAAGAAAACGATTTTCAGGAATACGGTAAATTTTGAAAGTCAAAGAGTAAGAAGTATTTTCAAAGGGTAATAAGCCGATCGCTGCCCCGAACTTCACACGAACATACACAGCACTATCTATTAGTTTTTTGCTGCATTACGCCGTTCTTTCTAGCAATGAAATAGACCTAAAACTTCAAATTACGATATCTTTTACTTTCCTGATTTTGATAAAATGAAGCCTATATCTTGCCCCAGGATATTCTCTATTTATGTGTGATATCCCCATGAATGTTCATTTAGTACTTTTGGAGATTACTCTCTACAAAGAGACACATGCGATTGCTTTCAGAGGAATGTTTAAATTGTGATATCTTACTTTTTCTGATCCCATTTTATGAAAAGAAGCGTTTCTGTAACCGCAAGATACCCTCACGTTTCCTGCGAAAATCCCCTAAAAATTCGTCTATTAGTTTTGTAGATGAAAGATAAGCATGACGGTTGTCGATGAAAAAAGTTAAATTGTGACTTTCTTCTTTCTGTGATCCGATTTTTATGAAACTAAGTCTATATTGTCCCAAGGTACGCTGAAGTTACCTGTGAAAACCCCATGCCAATTCGTGAAGTAGTTTTGGAGAAGTGGTTTCTAATAGATGAACAAACAGACACGAAGGTCTATGAAAACGCTTCGTGATTCTATTTTGATGAAATCATGCCTGGATCCTGAACCAATCTTCTGCTCGTATTTCGTGTGAAAACCTCATGAAATTTCGTCCAGTAGTTTTGAAGATTGAAGCGAACAGCGACAGACCTACATTTACAGATTTATTATTAGTATAGATATGTTGTATAATTGTAAAATTTTGCAGGAATATGTTTACTTGTATAAGTGCTGTACGTCGGTAAAATCTGTTGCGAATATGGTTAGTAGTAAAGAAGTAATAGATTAAAACATGATGCTTGGTGGGGCGGTTTTCCATGAACGTTACTCTTTACGTCCTCGTATCTCGTGAACTACATGTCGTACTGTGACACAATTTCGAACGTACATTCATCTTTAAGTATTTTTCTGTCTGCAGAATTTCCTGTGAGTACAATTGGTAGTGTAGAAAGTATAAATTGTAACGTTATATCGATTGCTATAGTTTTTCTCCATGAACAGCAGAAAAGTAGTAAGCGAGAAACTTTTTTCCTTTCAGTATTTTGATGTGGTTGTCTGCGAGAAAAAGTTTAATAAAGGTTTGAAATTATGTTTAAAGTTTGTTGCAAGTCGCCAAGTACTGTCATTCACATATTGTATATTTATAAAGTCTCGTAGCATTATGTAGCAGTTTTTTGCGATTCCTACTGTTCATGACGTTATATCTCCTGAACCATGTGTCGTACGTAGTTCGCACTCCTACAGCAGTTATTACCTTACGTAAGAAATATGTGTACCAAATTTGGTTGAAATCGGTCCCGTGGGTTAGGAGAAAAATGTGCAGCATTGTCGTCTGACGCAGCAATTTTTCGCGCATCTCATTGTTTATGATGTCATGTTCTTACGTATTTGTCGTAGGCGATTCTTACCCAGACAGCGATTGTTCCATAATATTAAGGAACATGTGTACGTAAGTTGAAATCAGTCGAGTAGTTTGAAGCCCCGTATACACCGAAGCGAACACAAGCCAGGGCCGGATCTAGGAGATTTGCCAAGGGGGGCAAGCTTAAATTTGCCGCCCCTTCTTTCACCCCCACCCCCTGTAAGAATAGATTTTTTGACGCCAATTGGGTTACATATTTCTAAATAAATGTCACAATCTCACAACATGAACTTATCTTATTGACTGAATTAAGATCAAAGGAAAACAGAACAATTTTAATACCTACAAAAATATTACAAGATTGCTCATCGTACAAAAATCAATTCAAAATTTCGTTTTACGAGCTTTTTTTCCTGCTAAACTGTTTTGATAACATCATAGTTTAGAGAAGCAGCTCGTGGGATACCCCTCTACAAATTTATTTTTATAAATTAAATTTAATGTTGATGATACAGTGGAATCTTGCAAGGCTCTGTCTACTGCCAGCCCATGTTATCTGAAACTTTCAACTTCAAGTTCTTCCTCGCTAAGATCTGCCAGTTCCGCTGTTTTGGCCTTCGAATCTTCCACTTCCATTTCTGGAATTTGCACACCACACAGAAAACTAATTTTTGCACCAATTTTCTCAAGTGCAGTAAACCTGGTACTAAGCTCTGTCAATCATTCCTTATTTTTTCTATTAAAGTTGGATACTTCATCCTCACAAAGCTCAAATGCCATTTCTTCTTTCTTCGAATCCTTTTTTCGGAGAATACCGTTGATACCTCATTATCTTCTGCTAGCACTTTGGCCTGAGAAATAGCTTCAGAGGCCCAAGAATCCCGGGAAATTTTGAGAAAACCCAAAAGTCTTTGAATGTTTCGAACAGCTTTATTAATTGTAAAGTATTAACTTCGCAGAAACTGATTAACACGAGCAATTTATTTTAATATTGCATACCAAAACAAGTTAAAGTAATGAATTTGAGTTTTCACTTTTTTTAAAAAATAGATCTTGTCTCTGATTTTGTTTATGTTGTTGACAATTTATAAGTTTCAGTTTCTTCCAGGGCCTTCAAAACTTTACGAAAATGCTTGTAAATAGCTGCAAGCGCATCTACTCTTGCAGATCACCTAGTCTTGCTGAATGTCTGCTGAATTTGCTTCTACTAAATTTAAAGAGTGAGCAGCACATGGTACGATATAGGCCAGTTCATTCTTCTGAAGTATTCTTGACTGGACCCCTTTGTACTTTACAGCCCAGTTTGCCCCATTGTCATGAGACTGCTTCCTGCAGTACTTAATGTTCAACCGATCTTGTTTCTATTTTTGCAGCATTTCTTGACTAAGGCCTTCTCCTGTTTTATCTGTAACTGTAAAAAAAGTCAGTAAAACTTTCCACAACCTCTGAGTGATTCGACTTGACATATCGAATTACTTGTGTCATCTGCGCATTGTGGCTGATATCTGGAGTTCAGTCAAACATCAGTGAAAAGTATTTAGCAGCTAAAATATCTTTAATTATATCTTGTTTTATTTTTGTCAGCAATCAAGTCACGGAACTGATCTTGTATATTTTGGCCTTTCTTGTGGCGTTCAATACGCAAAGAAAGGGGGACACTCTAGTATGACATGAGATGTATTTAGAAATTTGCCGCTATGTGGATCACCAAAATCACCATCTTTTGATCCTCTAAAAGGACTTCCTTGCTTAGCTAGAAAAAGGACAGCATCAATAATACAGTGAGATTCCTCCTGTTTTTTCTGGTTTTGCTGCCCAGTGTGCGATACTGATCAGGTGGGTTTGTCGGAGGACATCGAAAGAGTCGAAAGAATGGCAGCTTGTTTTGTATTGTCGTGATACATGGGAGATAGCGTCATTCAAATGATACAGGATCTGGGATGGGAATCATTAAAACAAAGGCGTTTATCGCTGCGACGTTTGAAATCAGAGCTCGAACAGAGTGTTTCAGATGTCCTTTCTTCCCGCGCGCTATTCGAGAATGGAATGGGAGATAAATAGCATAAAAGTGGTCCGATGAACCCGCTGTCAGGCTGTTAAATGTGATTTACAGAGTGTCCTATGTAGATGTCTATCAATTCCACCGCTACCGAGAGAGGACTCTAGATTCTTAATGCTTTTGACTTTCAATAAGAAGTGTGCGTACCTGAAATACTTTTTTTTTTATAAGAACTGGAACGTTATTCAAATTCACCTGTTCTACAAATATTACTTTGATAAGAAATATGAATATTCATTTATCTGAAAAAGGAAATCTATGCAAATTAATAAACATTGTGCATTTACTTATGCAATAACGCAAACATCTCCCTCATTCTGGCTAATATCTAGTAGATTTTTAAAGTTTGATTAGCTGAAGTACCTGTGACAGGGCAACACTGAAGTCAGCAACCAGGAATTTTAGTTTTATTAAATGATTTCAGTATTTCTTGCAGTCATTTTACTTCTAATAATTCTGTGTCAGTTAATTTTATTAAATTATACCAGAAAGATAGATTCCGAAAAAAATAATAAAAAACATTAAAAAAAGAGTCGGTCAAAATGAGCCGCCCTCTAAATTCTGCCGCCCGGGGCAACTGCCCCTTTGGCCCCCTCTAGATCCGGCCCTGCACAATCGAACGCGCAACAGCGCTCCGCTCCGGTGTAAACGTTTTGCGCGCAGTGTTCGCTCGTGCGCGTGTTGCATTCGCGAGTGTTCGCTTGTGATCCGACGGTTGTCGGTTTCAGGGCGAACGATCAAAGGAAATTAGCGTCCTCTCCGCTTCGGCGCTAGCATCGACGACAGTCACTCGCTTTGCCGTGTATTGTTTTTCCGCGCGAAACGTTGTTTGTTTTGTATTTTGAGCGAGAAATGGAGTGGTTAGATGAGATTGTGCTGTTATTGATAGAAGAGTACAGAACTCACAGATGTTTGTGGGAACCTAGAGAGCTCCAGTTTATAAAATAATGAACAGGAAGAATGATGCCTGGCAAGAAGTTGCCGACGTTATATGCCGACGTAAGAAGTGAAGAAGAAAATGAACTCTCTGCTCTCCTTTTTCCGACGAGAGAGAGCGAAAGAGCGACTCATCATCTGGGATAGGTGCAGCAGAGAAATACAGATCGAAGTGGTTCGCATTTCGTGCTTTCTCATTCCTCCTGGACAAGTACAACGTTAGGAGAAGAAAGTGTTCAGAGGTAGTGAAAGTGAGAAACATTTTTAATATTAATTTGCATTTATTTATTTTTGAGGTAAATGAGAGCTGCACAAACAGTATTATAGTACCGTTAGAAACAATAATTGCAAATAGTTTCCCTCTGTTAATGATGTGTGTCATTGAAAAGCTTAAGTTATGAAATAGCCTAAAAGACTGGTCGTTTGTATACTTCTATAATACATTATTCATTTTCATTGCCTCTATTTCCTTGCCATTTACCTTTATAAAATCCTTGTGTGTTTCGCATATGGCACTGCATACTTCAGGTATTATCTGGGAAATAGATGCTTTAGACACACGTAACAGATATTTGAGACTAGCATAACTGTCACCTGTTGCTAAGAATCGCAACGTTAGTGCTAGCCTCTCATCTGCTGATATGGCCCGTCGATAATTTGTGTCCTGCTTTTTAATTTTTGGTTCAATTGCGGCTAGAAGAAGGCGAAAATCATTCATTGGCATACGGGTGAAGTTTTCGAATAAACCACGCAATGGTTGCAGCTGCAAATCACATGCTTCTTTCACGCCTGCGCAAAAATTCAGATATCCAATTTTTTCTCTCTCTACGCCGTTTGCCTTTCATGACCAAAAGTGTGCTTGCTATACAAAAGCAAGTTGCGTGTTTCTGTTCTCCATCACGTTGCACTGAATACTGAAATAACGCGCCAACTATTTAGCGCTTATAACAAACACACATCGCGTGCATTCGCTTCTGTTTGCTCCAGTGTAAACGCTGTTTGCAGCTACAGCTCAACACGCGCGCGCGCGCACGCGCGCATTGCTAGCGAATACGCGTTCGGCTGTGTACGCCAGTGTTCGCTTTGGTGCAAACGGGGCTTAAGAGGAGATGTGGAACATACATACACACATACAGCCTATTTTATAAGATGTAAGATAAACAAGTGCACTAACAGAATTCTGAGGACGAAAACACCGTGCAGGAACAAGTATTGCATTAACAATTGACTTCAAGCAGTATTGGTTTGAAGCCTTCCAGGTATTGTCTAGTTACAAATTGCAGTTGATTATTAAGCATATTGCCTTCGTTGATGATGAGGTGTTTGAAAATTTGATAACTTCCCATAAATCTAGTTGTCTTTCTTTGACCTCCACAAGCAAAATCACAGTGGCTTCCAACGATCTAGGAACATGATCGGCTACGATCAAATGCTCGAATTATGCACATTGCGTCCTGTACTCCGTAATAGATGTTCGTGTTATACCGCACCTTGATCGCTCTTCCTGTCTGTCCTATGTAATAACAAGGACAGTTGTTACATTTTATATTGTAAATACCTGAATTGGAAAAAGGGTCTACAAAGGCCTTCAGTGTATTGACAAGGTTTTCCTTTAAATGGTTATTACTAGAAAAAGTTACCTTGCAATCATACTTCTTCGTCAACAGATGTTGTTACCTCTATAACACGTTGCCTAAAAATGAGATACAAATGAATCTCTCTCTGTCAGTTTTATCAAGGTGCGATTTGCTACTGAGTGATGTTGAAAACTGTTGGGAGATCATTTTATCAACGATGCGTTGCACTAAATCTGTATCGTAACCGTTATTGATGGCTATGGACTTTATTGTGTTAATTTCGTTTTCTAAGTTAGCACGCGACAGGGGACTTGTGAAAGCACGATTAATAGCGAAATGAGAAACCCTAATTTATGTGATGGTGGGCGTGCAGAATGAGCTGGAATAATCGTATCAGAGTATGCTGGCTTACGGTAACTGTCTTTTACTATGGTCAGTTTTAGATAGAGGAAGCTGAACTCGGCATTTTCATTTTGAACTTCTTTGGTGAAATTAATGTTTTCATGAAAGCTGTTAATAAATAACTGGTCTAATTCGTGGTCATTGCCGTCAAACAGGATAATTACGTCATCCACATACCGAGAATAAGAGATTCATTTCAATCGTTGAAGGCCTACAGCATAGCCAACGCCACATAGACACCTTAAACTACTGATGGCATCGATTGAATTTAGCTTGTCTTTGAGACTTTGACCACCTTTATACTTGCAGTGGAATTCTCATTGGTTTCGTAACTGTTTCCTAACGCAGAGGATGTTTCCTAGCTCTCTCATAATTTTACTCGGCACATTGTTGTTATTTTCTGTCTTTTCCCTGAGTTTCCTTAAACATTTCGTTTATTTTTTACGTGTTCGGTAGTGTAGGTTATAAAAAGTTCTGGCGCGTTTGTAAGTACGGCTAATGATATTCCGATTTTATTAAAACTTTCGGTTTTTGTAGCTGCTAATCTACAGGAGTTCTTTGTTGCCTCAGGTTGTTGTACTTCTTTCTTTCTTTCTATCAAATTGATGGTATATTCCATTAAACCACCACTAGGTATATGTCATTTTGTTGTGTAATGTTTTTGTTTAGAATGGTGTTGCCAACTATTGAAACTGTTGAAACATCACACAAACAAAATGGCATATGCCTAGTGCTGATTTGCAGGAATAAAATATCCATTTTAGAGGAAGGAAGAAAAAAGAACAGCAACAAAGAACACATGTAGATTAGTACCTAAGAAAACTGTAACTTTTAATAAAATCAGAATATCAACAGTAGTACTTAGAAAACGTGCCAGAACTGTTTGTAATTTACAGTACTAAAAACACAAAGAAATACGAAATATTTTAACACCTTCTTATGTATATATTCCTTGCAAATAAACACGAAACGTGCGTGGCAAAAGAATTTATTTCAGTAGCATAGACGGTTCACATAAATAAATATCTGCATATAACTCGCCATATATTCGTTTAACGCGTATTATACTGTTGGTTCACAGATGCTCAACACAGTGCTAAAGACGAAACTTTCGTATTCAACAGCGAAATACTCTGAGATCTGCCTCCTTTCGCTTTTGCTAAACAGAAGAATCATCTTAGCTGTCCTGATATTTTAATTTACAGCTATTTGATACTGTAACGCCCTTGTGATCGTTCATTCCATGTTCTCCGCTGACTGAGTCGAAATGGTCGGGTCTATTTGTGATCAGCAGGTCGCGTGGATCCTTTCCACACTAAGGCGCCTAGGATCTTCTCTGTGAACGCGACCAAGTTGGTGAACTGGCAGATCCGGTAATACTTTCGGAGCATAAACGTTATGTACGTCAGAACAAAAGAACAAAAAGTCAGCTGCCGCAGAACATTCCTGGGAATGAAGTGGTTCTATTTGTTCACTTGAGCTGATCGACGCGGGTGTTTCACTGCAGAAAAGTGCTATCCCTAGCTGCCAATTTGGCTTTCCTTCCAATTATCTACGAAAGTTTTCAAAACACTTACGAGTATGCACCCAGGTATGAAACTCGGCTAAATATTTCGGCTGAAACACACCCTGTCATTCTCAAGGCAATACTACAGTGAGGAAACGATGTACAACGACGTTTAAAACCTCGGTTTTAATGACAACACACCACGAGCAAGCAAATACACAGCGCCATCAGACGACTAAAAATGAAAACCAACAACAATATCGATAATAAATATCAGTTTTCATGGGTTGAGATGGCATTAATTTTGTCCCTCTGCTTTTGGACAAGTGAGAGAGCAGAATTCAATACAGCATTTAAGCAGAATCCTCCATCTCTCTTCAACAGGTTATCCACTAATTGCATTTCAAACGCTTCCTTGATAGCACAATTCCAATAGCTGGAAGTGAATGCCAAAATTTCTGTTTCGTTGTATTCCATAGCATGATCTGTGTCCAAGCAGTGTTCGGCATCAGCAGACTTGTTAGGTTGTTGCATAGGTCAGTGTCGTTTAAGCTCAATACATCTGTCCTAGACAATCCTAATTGCTTGACTAATATATGATATGCCACAGCTGCATGGGATACAGTAGACACCGGCTTAATTGTAGAAGGTGGACGACACACACACTTTACATCATATTTGCATATACGGCCAATCTTGTTAGAAAGGCTGCCAATGTATGGCAGAAATGCCATATTGCCTTGGGAGCCACCTCTGAGCTATATCACTAGGCCATTTCCCATTTGGTTCATAGCGTAACGTTCTTTTAATCTGCCCTTCACTATAACCATTCTGGCGAAAAGTAACCACCAGATGGGACAACTTGGTAGACAAACTTTCCGGGTCTGAGATGACATACGCCCTGTGCACTAAGGCACAAAGAACCTCTGCAATTCAACTGCAGATAAAATTCTATGTGTGTTGGTTTCCTATAAAGAGCATGTCCCGACCTTAGGAGGAAGATAGATGGTACGTCTTTCCAGGTACACATCTTTTTTCCTTTTCGCTGATGGATTAACAACTGAGGAGCACTGCCAGGTAGGCTAGTTCATAAAGAAAACAGAACCATAATTTTATTTGTCATCTGCTGAAGTGACATCGTTTCCTGGGAAAGAGAAAATTTAATTAATTTCAAAAATGTATGTAATTATTTATACCGTCAGCTGTTTCTTGTTTTACTCTGAAAGTTTCAAAGTCGAGTCTTAGCGTAATAACGTGTAACGAGTTTGTAGAAAGTACGGTAAAAAAGAGTTTCACTCAAAAAGAGGTGAAATGAGGACTGGGAAACCTCAACAGCTCTCACTATAGTAGCTTTAATGATGGCTCATCCCGGCTTCCTTTTTATTAAACAGTGACGTCATCACTTACACAGTCGTGCCGTGCGGTTCCCCGCAGGTGCTCCACCATCCAAAAAGGGCGCTCTGAACGCATCTGAAATCCGCCAATTACGGCCTGCAGGGTAATGAAGGTATTGATCACTGCAAGTGGGCCACGACCCCCTGACCTTAGCGACTTCAAGATGAACGTTCATTAAATTGGAACACGCCACTAGTGTGTGTCCGGAATTCGTGTATAAGGCAGACATATATTTTTATGACAATTAACATTTCATGTTCAGAAAGAAATTTCAATAAATAAAGAATTGAACGAAAAGTCTTTGATGAATGCGAAAGGTAAACCATTAAGTTGATAACATATGTAGGTATTCGACAAGAATGTGTAACGCCCCGTCTCGTCTAACGCAGTTAAATGTTCTGTAACGTTACAATTGTTAGCCGTCTGGTCGCCTATCGCGTTAGAAAAAATATATGTTATATGTTATTAACGTAATATTTTAAAAGCATCTGACTCTTTAATAGCTTCACAAAATCCCTTATAAGGTTCTAGTACGTTAATACCGTTGAGGATGGATATACACTTTAGCTTAGAACACAGGTCAAGCGCAGTTTAAACATGTTGCCACTACAACGCATGACGCCGTACGTAAAATTTAGAGCCACCTACGTAAACGCTGTGCACAACCAACGATTATAAAACAAATATCTGTAAGTTACAAATTCTTGTTATATTTAGAAAATCAAGTACCTTTCCTACTTTTATTAATGTAATTATCGTCACAACACTAAAAACATTAAACATTATTGAATATATTTCAATAAATGAAACGATACGTAACATCGTTTTACCTGTACTCTGGGCGTATTACAAACCTTTGATCTAAAATGTCCTTTTTAATTAAACATTTCCTTGAAATGACTTCTCAACAAGCTTCTTCAAAAGAATCAACCTTTCCCCCTTTCCCCCTTTTTGCTGACTGTTTTGTTTATTAGTCTAGACGTTTTTATATATCAAAGATATAATTGTAACAGTCCTAATCGGTGATCTCTAGTCCTAATCATAATCACTGGTCCTAATCGATCCCTTTACTAACACACAATATTTTCTTTATATCAAATGAATACTCGCTTTTCATTTAAATATTTTATGGAGATATGGTTGACTTTTGTACTACATTAATTCCCAAAGAATAACTTTATATATATTTTTAAAGCTCTTTTACACTGATATCAAATATGTGTATTTTTTCAGCAAATCAAACATACTGATCTCTTTATCAGAACTTTCCAAATTACGATAGTAGTTACAATTTGCTACTTCGTTCCTTTTTCTTGTTTAGTAAAACTTCAAACTATAAGTTAAATAAAATACGTAGTTTCTTTTTATTTTATTATGCCTCCAGGTTTATTCTGTATTATTGTTGTTGTTTTTTTTTTCATACAAAATACAGAGCTTAGCTTTTGAGTGACCGCTAGCCAGCTGACCTCTGATATGCGTTTAAGTAAAATTCAGAAAATAAAAGAAAAATAAATTCTACGGCACCACTACCACCCACAGCTCGGTATTTACATTTAATTGATCTTGAAGCAAGCTTGGAGTCATCTAAACAACTGTAATACGGTAATTATATCTTTTTCCACCAAACCTAAGTTAATCTAAGCTGTAAGATGGTTACCTGCGAGATCTCCAAATAGTTTTATTGGTTCCAAGCCCTAAAGTAGTTATCTTTCTATCCGTCACAGTAAAAATTTTAGATAAGTATCGGAAGATAAGTTGATCTATTATACTTCCTGTAACTCTGGAACCCAGATGCACACAATTTTTACCCAGAGCCAGTCAAACCATACCAACAAAGCACACGACCCACGCGTGGCTCAATGAACTCCCGCAGGATTCATAAAAATGAGACGCCACTCGGGAATGACTACTACCCACACCACAAACCAATACTCAACAGGTACGTGCCGTAAATGAATTACTTAATGCTGACATACACCATTAACTTCAATTACCATTTTGAAACCAATTAACACTTCCAATATACTGTCACTACACTGATCCGACAAATCTCTTTAAGATACAGTGTTATCAGTAGTAAGTATGTCAATATCATCCACATAAACCTAACCACTCTGGAAAATTCTTTCTTGACAACTTCGATTCCACACAGGAAAGAAGTGTTTTTAACTCTTATACGGCAAATTACAAATATTTCCCAACATCCTTTGCAATTACATCCTGTTTCGAAAATGATGTTAAATTCGTGACGGACATTGACCACTAACACTGTATTCTGCCTCTCAAAGAAATCAGCTCGGCAACCCACAAACACCTAATTGCTAACCACCTTACGAACCAATAAATCATTTGGATATTTTCATCTTTCACAGTACAATAATCATTAATATTTTTTTTCAAGTTTAAGTACTCTTTTTCAATGTTATCTTCTTCGGAATGTTTATATTATCTTGAGCGTCTCATTCACATTTAAAATATGTCTATGAGCTCTCTCCTAGACATACCTCTTGCGTTTCAGTGATGAAAAATCTAGAACACACATCAAAAATATACATTTTAGTTTAACAAAAATAATTAAAATTTATATTCAATGTAACTTTTGGAAATAATTATAAATACCTAACATTCATTTTTTTCGTAATAAGTTGAAGGGAAAGATTCGAAAACTCCGTAACGAGCCAATAGAATAATTTGTCCCATTACAAATGCCAATTCCAAGTTTTAAAACACGGGAGAATATATATACTTTGTGATGACTTAGAAACTAAGTTTAGTTTTCGTGGACAGCATGAAACCGTACAACTTATGAGATGAACTGGAAACCTGATTGTCATGGAGAACAAAATAACCCAAATTGATAATTTCGAAAATCAAGAATAGTCATTCACTGTTTCAAATAGTACAGAGATAGTTGGTATTTCTCACACATCGGTCATTTTCGAAAGACTTGTTACTCATCATATTTGATGTCGATAGTGCATTATTTGTGGGGCTGAGAATACAAAGGACAAATAACAAGAAAATGAAGGAAGTGCACCTTTAGTTTCATAAAGTATGGAAATCTTCAGAGATAGATAAGTAAAACATTTCCTGAATAGGCATGCACTGTCTCATTGCGTAATTAATTTAAGCTCTAAGTCAATTGGTGGACTATATTTAGAATACCAGTACAAGTAAAAATGAAAAAGAAACTAGAATTTCTATTTTAATGAATTTTCAGCAGCGAAGTGTATGAAAGTGCGCCAAGCCAAATTCCGAAATAGTGGATGTACATTTTGAGATAAGACCAGTTTGAGGTAGGACCAACATTGATACAATATATCGTAAGAGTCTTTAACTTAATTATGTGTATAGCAAGTTTTTTTTTTTTTTTTTTTTTTTTTTTTTTTTTGTAGAGATAAAGAAAGCATACAAATTTCTTTCCTTTGAAATCATTGACGTTGGAGCAAAAATTTGCTAAAGATATTGAAGGCAACAAAATACAATGTACATAGTAGGAATTAAACACCTTCGGCCCTTGGCGTTGTGGAACTTTTAATTTGGCCAGTTTAGATAGTCCAGACTCCTATTCGGCACACAATTTTTGATATGTTGAGTTACATGCTGTAATCAGAATCTAGTGTGCAGCCTAACTAGTATGCCGATGTGTGTGTGTGCGACGTTCCTAATAATGTTTTACTTTCAGGCATCAGCAGACGTCTCCTGATGCCTGAAAGTGAAACATCATTACGCACGCCGCACACACTAGTATCAGCATACTAGTTAAGATGCATACAGGATGCAATTCAACGCAACAAAAATTGTGTGCTTTGTCTGAAGATGATAATATTGGACTATCAGAATTGATCAAATTAAAAGTTCCCCAATGTTCATAAAATTAATATTACAGCTGTGGTCGCAGACCATCTTTATTGAAGATGAACCAAACGGAATTAAAATCCAGGGAGACGGTATAAAAACCTTTCGGTTCGCTGATGACACAGTAATTGTGCCAGAGACAGCAAAGGACCTGGAAGAGCAATTAAATGGAATGGACAGTGTCTTGTAAGGAAGATATAAGATGAATATTAACAAGAATAAAACGAGGGTAATGGATTGTCAGATAATCAGGCGATGCTCAAGTAATTAGATTAAGTAATGAGACGATAAAAGAAGTAGATTAGTTTTGTTATTTGGGTATCATGATAACTTCTGATGGCCGAAAATAGAAAATGCAGAATGGTTGTGAGAAGAAAAGCATTTCTGAAGTAGAGAAATTTGTTGAGATCCAATATTAGTTTGTTGGGAAGTCCCTTCTGAAACCATTTGTCTGGAGAGTAGCATTGTATGGGAGTGAAACGTGGACAATAAAGAGTTCAGACAAAAAGATGATAGATGCTTTCGAAATGTTGTGCTATAGACGAATGATGAAGATTAGATGGGTGCTCAACAGAATTGGGGAGAAAAGAGTGTCATATTCCTACCAATGTAATGGATAAGTTGGTGGTACACATTCTGAGACATCAAGGAATCGTCAAACTTAGCATTAGAAGGAAGTGTGTGGGGTAAAAATCGTAGAGGGAGACCGAGGGATGAATACAGTAAGCAGATTCAAGAGGATGTAGGTATTCTCAGATGAAAAGGCTTGCACAGAACAGGGTATATGTAGAGCTGTATCAAACTAGTCTGTGGACTGAAGACCATAACAATAACATGGTAATTGGAGATTCACCGTAATCTCCTTCTAACCCTCCTCCCCCTATCTCTGATCTTCAGCCCTTCCCTGCACATTTCTTATTCCACATTATCTGCTTTCGCTGCGTCTCCTTTTCTTCCATCTCTTCCTAGTTGTTAATCCATCCCCCTAGTTTCGGTACATCTTTTTCCCTTATTCCAATGTAAACAATGGCGCGTGTAATTATGTGTTTATTGGAATCTACCATTTATTGTATTCTTCCTCCCCCTGTATTTTAAACTGCTCCTTCCCCCTTTCTCTGTCCATTTCCTCCTGTACTTTGTATAATCCCCTCCATTCTCTACTTCTTTTCGTTGTCCATGAAGAATGGAATATCCTGCCAAGTCTCAAGGTGAGTGATCAACTGAAGCTACAAGTTATCATCCGCCATGTACCTTACAGTAGCTTGCAAAGGGTGAAAAACTTCCCGCTGAAAACAAACACTTTTGTGACAAGGTGCATGCCGATAGGCAAAACGGTGATGAAATCTATTTATCGGTCAAGTGGCATCGGTCTCTTGCAAGGTACCCTTCGCCACGCTCTCTAGATGGGAGGTTTAGGACTATAAAATACCTCTCGATGAAAAAATACAAAAATGTCCTAAATATGACGGTGATCCGTCAAATATGTCGTTGCTATTGTTAGCTATGACATAGAATACAGTGACTCTGGCACTTTGTTTGAATTTTCCGACATTACTGTGAACCTGTCCGGAGTTTTTTTCCGATAACTTTTGCAGAACCATAACGAACTTAAGAAAAAAAGTGTTACCACTCTCCAACGTCCGAATCGTGAGTTTTAGTGTTGAGTCCCTTCAAAACCACTACGAAAAACGCACTTTCAGTTTTTCAGACAAAAGAAACAAAAGAAGGCAAGGTCAAGGTCGTCACCAGGTAATATCAGCAAGAGATGATTTACCATTATTTCCGGTCAACAGCCTTTCGAGACAGGAGGCTGAATGCAACTCATCCTAAACGCACCTTCCAGACAGCAACAGAACTCGCAATATTAACACTGACTGTCCAAAATTTCCTTCGGGATTGTGGCCTCTACGCGCGTAAGCCTTTGGTGTGCCTGCTATTAATAACACGACACCGCTTATCTCGCAGAAAGTTTGCTGAGGAACATCAGGATTGCAGTCGTAACAGATGCTGCGTGGTTCTGAATACAGATTGGTCAAGATTTTCTATTCAGCCGGACAACCGTCGTTCCCTCATCTGGAGAGAAAGTGGAAGTCGGAACATTGCTGCTTTTGTGTAGGAAACATCGCCACATCATGCTGGTGGACGAGTGGTGTGGGCAGGAGCCAGTATTGACGTACGTGCAGACCTCTATGTCGTTCATTATGGTGGTTTGTCTGCTCAGAGGTACCGAGCCGAGATCCTTCGACCTTTTGTTATGCCCTACGCTGGTACCATATGAGATGGGTTCCTTCTGGTCGACGATAACGCTCGTCCAAAGAGAGTGGACAACTTGCTTGAGGTGGAGGGAATTGTACGAATGAACGGACCATGTCTTGGGCGCACTTGGTAGACGCATTGCAGCCCATCTTTCCACAACGGTTGCACACCTGTTTATTGCACACATGAGAGAATGGCCAAGTATCCACCAAGAGCTGATTGATAACCTCATACTGTCCTCACGACGCCGGTGTCCAACTGTACTGGCCGTTCGAAGTGATCACACACCATATTAGAGAGCAAAGAGAATGGGTTTTTCACTATTATGGTAGCCCCATGGCACATCTAAGTAAACGCCATGTAAACCTGAGTTAAGAGATGAAACAGCAAAATATCGTACTGCGTTGTTGTTGTGGTCTTCAGTCCGGAGACTGGTTTGATGCAGCTCTCCACAATACCCTATCCTGAGCAAGCCTCTTAAGAACGGCAACCTACATCTGTCTGAATCTGCGTACTGTATCCATCTCTTGGTCTTCCTCTGCGGGTTTTACCCCACACACTTCCCTCCAACGCTAAATGCACAATTCCTTGATGTCTAAGAATGTGCCCTACCAATATATCCCTTCTTTTAGTCAAGGTATGCCAGAAATTTCTTTTCTCCACAATTCTGTTCAGTACCTCGTCATTAGTTACGCGACCCACCCACCTAATCTTCAGCATTCTTCTGTAGCACCATATTTCAAAAGCCTCAATCCTCTTCCTGTCCGCACTGTTTATCGCCCATATTTCACTCACATACAAGGCAACACTCCACACAAATGTCTTCAGGAAGGACTTCCTTAGGCTTAAATCAATATTCGATGTTAACAAATTTCTCTTTTTCAAGAACACTTTTCTACCCATTGCCATTCTGCATTTTATAGCCGGCCGCGTTGGCCGAGGGGACTGAGGCGCTCCAGTCACGGTCTACACGGCCACTACGGTCGGGGGTTCGAATCCTCCCTCGGGCATGGATATTTGTGCCGTCCTTAGTCTTAGTTAGTTCATAAATAGTTTGTAATGACCCCGTAGTTAAGTCCCATAAACTCTACAACCATTGGAACATATCCTTTTTGCTTTTTATATCCTTTGTACTGCGGCCATCATTTGTTATTTTACTGCCCAAGTAACAAAACTCATCTACCTCCTTTATTGCTTCGTTACCTAATCTAATTCCTTCAGCATCACCTGATTTTCTTAGACTGCAATTCATTACCCTTGTTTTACTATTGTTAATGTTCATCTTATATGCACCTTTCAGCACACTGTCCATTCCATTCAATTGCTCTTCCAGGTCCTTTGCTGTATCTGACAGAATTACTATGTCGTCGGCAAAACGCAATGTTTTCAATTCTTCCCCCTGAACTTTAATTCCTTTACCAAATTTCTCCTTGCTTTCCTTTATAGCTTGCTCAATGTACAAATTGAATAACATTGGAGAAAGGTTACAACCCTGTCTCACTCCCTTCCCAACTGATGCTTTCCTTTCATGCCCTTCGAGTCTAATAACTGCGGTCTGGCTTTTGTACAAATTGTAAGTAACTCTCCTTCCCCTGTATTTTACCCTTGCTGACTTCAGAATTTGAAAGAGTGTATTCCAGTCAACATTGTCAAAAGCTTTTTCCAAATCTACAAAAGCTAAAAATGTAGGTTTGCCTTTCCTTAATCTATCTCCTAAGACAAGACGTAAAGTGAGTATTGTCTTCCGGGTTCCTACGTTCCTCCTGAATCCAAACTGATCTTCCCCGTGGTCAGATTCTACCAGCTTTTCCATTCTCCTGTAGATAATTCGTGTTAAAATTTTGCAACCATGTCTTATCAAACTGATGGTTCTGTAATTTTCACATCTGTCTGCGCCTGCTTTCTTTGGAATGGGGATTATTACATTTTTCTTAAAGTCTGAGGGTATTTCGCCTGCCTCACCATTTCAAATAGTTTTGTCATGATTGGCTCTCCCAGAGACTTTAGTAGCTCTGAGGGTATGTCATCTACTCCTGGGGCCTTGTTCCGACCTAGGTCTTTTAGTGTTCTGTCAAATTCATCTCTCAGTATAGTATCTCCTATTTCATCCTCATCTACTTCTCCCCTTTCCTACAATATTGCCGCTAAGTTAATTTCCTTCATAGAGCCTCTCTATATCCTCTTTCCACCTTTCAGCTTTTCCCTCTTTGCTGAGAACTGGTTTTCCATCAGAGTCCTTATTATTCATAGAGCTGTTTTTCCTATCTCCAAATGTTTCTTTTATTTTCCTGTAGGCTGTATCTATTTTTTTCCCTATTTATACATTCTTCTACATCCTTGCATTTGCCTTCCAGCCACTTCTGCTTAGCCATTTTGCACTTCTTGTCAATCTCATTTCTTAGCCGTCTGTACTCCATTTTGCCTGTTTCATTTACTGCATTTTTATATTTTCTCCTTTCATCTATTAAATTTAGTATCTCCTGTGATATCCAAGGATTTTTTGTAGGTCTTTCCTTCCTTCCTATTTTGTCCTCTGCTACCTTCACTATTTCATCTCTCAATGCTACCCATTCCTCCTCTACTGTTTTATTTTACCCCGTTTCTGTCAATTGTTGCCTAAAGCTCCCTCTGAAATTCTTAAAAACTTCAGTTTCCTTCAATTTATCCAGGTCCCATCTCCTTATTTTCGTACCTTTTTGTAGTTTCTACAGTTTCAGCCTACAGTTCATAACCAACAAGCCGGCCATATGTATATTATGTATGGTATCTCACCCGATCCCGTAATTGTTTCGAGTAGTGTACATAGGAGAGATTAACTCCCGCACAAAGCACGTCTGTTATGATCAACATATTCACGTTTTCTCAAAAAAAATGTTCAAATGTTTGTATAGCTTATGAGACTTAACTACGGAGTCATCAGACCCTAAACTTACAAACTGCTTATGAACTAGCTAATACTAAGGACGGCACAAATATCCATGCCCGAGGGGGGATTCGAACCCCCGACCGCAGGGGCCGTGCAGACTGTGACTGTTTTCTCTTACGAGTGACGTCTGCACAGCTGTTCACCGAGTGAACCTGACTGCTCTGCTGCGGTTTGCCACCTGCCGGTCAGCAAGAGATTTGCCGGTGCGTGCTCCAGGCGCGAGCCCCGTTCTGCCTGGTGCAGCGCGCAGGCCGCGGCCGCTGGAGCGTGGCGACCCCGCGGCCTGTGCGGACACGCCCCCGCATGCCTGCAGATCGCCTCGTCTAGGGAGCCGCCCATACCTCGCCGACCTCTGGCGTTCATTCACTGCGGCACTGCCCGACGCCAGACCTGCCCAGCGGCGCGGGGAGAATCGGAACGGGTTTGTGCCTCGCGCTCTCTGTAGCGGCACCTTGCGCCGACTCGTACCTGCATACGGCTCGCCTTTCCATTGTCTACTGCCTCGGAACAAAGGAAGAGCACTGCCCGCCGCTGCAGAGAGACACACCTACAGCCAGAGCCAGATACTAGATCACCCTTCCCCTCGCAAAAAAAAAAAAAAAAAAAAAAAATCGCTTCAGTTGAAACACTTTTATTTTTTTATACGAAGTGTGTAAAAATACGGGAGTATTTATTTTTGAATTCAAAGTAACTTGGCATCTCACTGGACCGAAAAATGAGATGGGTAAACCATATACAAAATACTGCTAAAATCTTGTACATTATCCTCTGTCGATACATATCACTAGTTACATTAAAATTTAAAAGGGCAGAGGATAATGTACAAAGGATCATGTACAAGATTTTAAAAAAATGTTCAAATGTTTGTAGAATCTATGGGACTTAACTACGGGGTCATCAGTCCCTAAACTTACAAACTATCTATGAACTAGCTAATACTAAGGACGGCACAAATATCCATGCCATGCCCGAAGAGAGATTCGAACCCCCGACCGTAGTGGCCGTGCAAACCGTGACTGGAGCGCCTCAGTCCCCTTGGCCACCGCGGCCGGCTACAAGATGTTAGCAGCCAATTGTAACGTGCAGTGGATTGTCACGGTTTGAAAGGGGCTAATGGTTTGATAATGGACGACAAAATAAATTGTTTTGCAAAACATTCCCAGTTGCTCATCCTCCTACGATGAATTTTCAGAAATGTATAGTTGTATGCTAGGTGTAATACTAAGAGCACACATCGATTTCACCATTTACAATTTACGATGTTATCGTTCTCAATTGGTTGGCAGCAATTCTTCTCCTCCACAGTTCTCTGATAGCACCTTCATTTCCTGATATGATTCCAGTTCTATATCTTTTTGAATCTGTGTTAAGTACTGCAATCTGGGTCTTCGTCTGCCTCTTTTTCCTTCTACCATTCCTTCCATAACATTAAGTATAAACTCACTGTTCCTGTACAGATTACCTACTATCTCTTCTATTCAATGTCGTTTTCAAAAGGGCTCTTTTCTCGCCGATTCTTCTAAGAAATTCTTCGTTTTACATCTTTGGCGTCCAAGGGATTTTCTGCATCATACTCCAAAACCACAATTCAAATGCTTCATGTCTTGTCACAAATACCGAGTGTCCGAGTTTCGGAGCCATACAATGTCACACTCCACACACTTCTTTTATCCGATTATTGTTTAAGGATATTTTAGCTTCCGCAATTCTGCTTTTTATGTCTGCTGAACTTTTGCCGTCTGGCGTGATTTTTATTTCCTAAGTAGGTGAACACATTAACTTCTTTCAATGGTACATCATTAACCTTAACATAAATTGTAATTTGCTCGCGGCTACTTACCATGATCTCTGTCTTTTTTGTGTTGCTTTTCATGTTATATTTACCTCGCGGCATCTCATTCATTCTTGATAATGCCTTTTGCAGATTTTCTTCGCTCTCTTCAATGATGGCTATGTTATCAGTAAACCTTCTCATTCTAATTTCTACTCCATTGATCTTAATTCCTTCCATAGACTCTTTACATTCTTTAATTCCCTCCTCAATATACAAGTTGAAGAGCACTGGTAATTTACCGCATCCTTGTCATACTCCTTTCTGTTTGTAAACCTCTTGTATTTCACAATGTATATTACATAATCCCTCTTTTATTTTCTTGTAGTTCATGTACTATCCGCCTGTCTCTGAAATCAAGACCAACATCCGAACATTCCAATTCACGTTATCGAAGGCTCTCTCAATGTCCACTAAAGCGACAAACGATTCCATCTCTCTTCCACTTCCTTGTGAAGATCTGTAAATTAATTGCCTGAGAGATAAAGACCGTAAAGTTTTGGACAAACATTAAAAAAAAATTCTTACGGAATTTCGCTTCATTGATTACGCTAGTATGCTGAGGAACTATGCTATTTACTGACGTAAACAAATATTAGTTATTATTACCATTATTAGTACCTTTACATGCTATGTATTATGCAAAAACGATTATATATATATATATATATATATATATATATATATATATATATATATATATATATATATATATATATATATATATAACTAGCTAAACCCGGAAATGCTTCGCAGTGGCTCACTCTCATATGAAATAAACAGAAAAGGACATACTAACATAGAATCAACCGAGAGAATGTTTCAACCAAATCATTGTCGTTCGTTGGGTTTCTGTGGCTATGTGAAACGAAAATCATAATAAATATAGTTTCGCTGATACTCATTCTCTTAAACCCATAAGATAGATTACATTTTTTGGTGTTCGTTTTCTCTGAAAACATACAGATATACCACCTTCGAGAGACATTACAACAGCTTGTAACGCGTAATATCTATATATAAAAGGCTATATTCCGAGTGACTGACTGATTATATGAATGACTCATCATCGACCAGCCAAAACCACTGATGATAAAAACTAGAAATTAGCAGAGGGTGTTCATCTTACACCGTTGGTATCGTTTAAGAAGCGATTTTTCGATATTCTGTCCCCAAGCGGGTGAAATAGGGAATGAAAAGATTTTTGAAAATACGCTGTTATCAAGTCAATTTTGAAGGTAAACGTACACAAATTGGTATATAGATTTTTGGTTAGAATTTTAAAAAGGAGTCTTTCGGCTTTTTTTTGTAAATCACTCGTTAAGGGCATGAAATATAGAATGAAAACATTTTTGAAAAATGCTGCTATTACGCCAGTTTCGAAACCTGAACTACAAAAGTTGGCATTTGGAGTCTTGTTTACAATTTAAAAAAGTACGGGTGTAACTCTCTTCGTCGTTATCTACCCTTCCTGTATCTCGTCTCAGAACTCTAACTGAGAACCATGTTTATTGTTATTTCCAGAATCTTATATAAGAAATTATATAAATTTTACAATGTGGAAAAGTTGTTACCAAAAATCGCAAACATGTCATATATAGGTTATGTGTAATGTATTGAATAAATAGGTATCTAAACACCTTCCTGTGTTACAGTGCAACGTTGTGACAAATTTGGTGCGCTATCGGTGAATAACTTTTTGAGAATTTGAAACAAACTCAAATCAACACAACATTTATATACATAGAGATTTTAAATATTTTACCGTTATTAAAATGGTGTTTGCGACGGAGAGATAATTTCTCTGGTTGCTTTGGGGGAGTTGGTAGGACAGTGTTGACAATGATCGAAAATATACAGAGTGCGACCCCCTCCAGAATCGAAAATTCTGTCCGTCCCTACCTATAGCAGGATATCTAGGGTATTATCACAGAAACCATACTAATACACCTCTGTAGAACATATTTAGTAGTCCTTGGAATACGACGTCGAAGTAGATCAAATATCGTCAGATGACAGCTTGGGGGAACTTGCATCTAGTGGTAACGGTTTCAACGTCGTACGCCAATTAGCTATGACATAGTACCAGAGCGCCATCTGTGTGTACCCGTTAATAGGGAACGTTTACATCCATAAAGCTCAATGTGATATCAATGTGTGTAGCAGACAAGCGCCTTTCCACGTGATGCAGTGGTGCATCCTACAGCCAATTGACTTTGTAAGTGGTCAAATTACTGTGGGCTAATGAGTGCCGGGATAATCTATTCGGGAATCGCCACACAATTTCGACGTCCTGCATCAGTTGTGCAACGATGCTGATTTCAGTGGTCAAGGAGACGTGGTTGTTGAAGTCCACACAGCATTTACGTCCGCCAGTGGCGTAACCAGGGAGGGTCTGCCGGGCTGCAACTTCCCCCAGCGACGTGTTACTCAAAACAAAGCAATAACAATAATAATAATAATAAACAAAAATGTGTGTTAAAATTTTAAACATAGCTGCTATTGTCAGCGACTGTTAACAACGTCAATGGATATAAAAGCAGTCCTTGGTCGCATTATTTTTTAAATTTGCTTTTTTATCCATTGAAAAATCTGTGTGTGGAAAAAAAAAAAAAACTTTAGCAGCCACGGCAGTAAAATGACAAACAAAAGGGTAAGAAAATACCGCCTCACAGTACAAAAAATTTGGACGAGACTCTGCGATACAATATTTTCATCACGTCACCCCCACCCCCACCCCCTAAACTTCCGGCCAAAATCCTGGATACGTCCCTGACGTCCTCCACAATCGCTGTATTGTAAAAGCAGCAGTGGTAGACCCTGCGACTACCAAGGCACAGAAAAGAGGGTATGTGAGCACAGAATTGTCAAAACGGTTGCCAACCGCTTACTAGCAGAGGCTAGGAACACGTCTAACCCGTCTTCCACTTAGGCCATACTATCGACGTCCACTGTGCCACCAGAGGATCACTTGGGAAATGGAATGCAGGGCCGTCGTATTCTGCGATTAAAAAAGATTCTGCGTGCACGCTAGTGACGTCGTGGACCTGGTGAGCGCGGTCTCGTCCGAGACACAGTGGCCCCAACCTTTCGATCTGGGTTGCGATAAGTTACAGCTATCGTTGACCTTTGATGTTTGTAGACGGAATGCACACTAGCGCTCAGCAAGTGCAGAATATTGTAAGATTTATGCTCTTCCCATTCTTACAGCAGCATAATGCTTGCCCATATACTGCGCTTGAAACTGGTCAGCGCGATCTATGGACTGGTGTGCAATCGAGGATGTGTGGAATATGATTAGACGACAACTGACAAGTGAGATTTGTCAGCCCACAATTGTTGCACAATTACATGAACACGTCTAACAGGCGTGTAATAGTATATCCGACATAGTATTTGCCATCTCTATGATCGAATGGACGCAAGAATCAGCGTTGTTATGGATGTTTCAGCATGGATCGACACATGAGACCTTAGTACTGCTCGAGCTACTGATCTGTGAATGTAAACATTTCCTATATTCCATATGCATTTATTCGATAATAAATCTTGAGTGACCCGGATCTAGAAGTTGTACTGATTTTTATTTCCGGCGGTGTAATTTATGAGTTTCGTATGTTACACGTTACCAACTAAATCGCTTCAATCTGTCGATAAAATTTGATTTTCGTATATAATGGTTAAAGTAAAATATATAGAAGCATTGTAAGAATTGCATGCTAGGACTTAACTGTAGACCTTAGCAAAGCTTACAGGTGGTGCTGTTGTAAATTGCAACGAACATGAAAAGTGCACTAGGCTCAATACACTGGGGCCGCAAAAGTCATGGGATACCTCCTGATACACTGTCAGACGTCCTTTTCCACAGTGAAGTGCAGCAGCTCGAAGCAGCATGAACATGTTGCTGGAAGTCCCCTACAGCTGATCTGCCTCTATAGCTGAGTTGATTGTCACATAAGTGATAGACTCGATTCACTTGAAGTGATCTGGCTGGCCATATCATTTGTGTGATCACTAAGAATGGTCATCAAACCAGTCTAGATTTGACCTGGTGAATGCTACATTATCATCGATAAAGATTCCATTGTTATTTAGGAATATGAATTCAGTGCATTGTTGCATATGAAGTCACTGAACATCAAGATTTCCAGTCAACGATCGGTTCACTTCTACCAAAGACGCAGTCCATTCCATGTCAAAACAGTCCACACTATCATGGTGGCATCACCAGCTTGGCCAATGCTTTGTTGGTTTCGTGAGTCAGAGGGTCTGCACCACAGTCGAGTAGTGACGCAGAGAAGGGGGGAAGACGGAAACTGCTGATTCCTCAAGCCCACTTGGAACCTTTCCTTCACGGTCTACCAGGGTTCCTGTTACGGGAAGATAATGCTCCTCCTCAAACATCTTGAGTTTGTCAATACTTCCTACATCATGATACTATTCGTCCAGGGCCAACGGCAACGTGATCCAGGAAAAAAATCCTGAGGATGTTTGGGGGTCAGTTGTCAGGCCAAATGATGCTGTGTCACATACAACCATAATTTAGAGGTGTCTGTTCCAGATTTGGGGGGTCACTCTTCCTCAGAACATAAGCAGACATCAAATCAACACAATGTCGAAACTTGTTGCGACAAGCATTGCAGCCAAAGGTGGCCCAACGTGTCAATGATGTTTCGCTATATTTGTCTGATTGTGGGCTCTGTATATAATCACTTGATCGTAGATTCAAGTGAAACACTCAGACGTTACTGCTTTACATCTCATGGTTATAATCGCTCGCCACAGCCCACTTTTTCTATTTTGGGCACTTCTTTACTCATGATAGGTGAATGTCGTATCTGACGGTTAAATTTTGGCTAGACGCAGAATCAGAAATGGCAAGGATACGGTGTTTTATTTCCTATAGTATTTTATATTTTGGTCTCATGCTGCTATCACGTTCCCATGAAATGTTGTCCGAAGTGACTGAATCAGAGAGAGTGATTAATAGTGGGTTAATTTGGGTAGTGTAAACGAAGGCTTCCGCGGCCGTTGTTATTGTTTATAAAATTCTTCTGGGTGTTGGAGCGCATCGTCAATATATAAAATACTTCACCGACGTTTCGGCCCCTATTCCAAACGGCCATCTCATGGGTGTTACGTTACGTTAAATGTAACACCCAGAAGATGGCCGCTTGCAGCAGTGGCCGAAACGTCGGTGAAGTATTTGATATGCGGTCCAACACCCAGAAGAGTTTTATAAACAATTTGGGTAGTTTTTAACAAATTATGTGCATGATTCTGAAGGTAAAGTAAGTGCAATGATTTTGTTTGTGATGTAGTAGAGGCAAAGATGTCGAGAAGCTTAGGCAGGGTCGATACTGGAAAGCAAGAGGGCAGTTACCTGTAACGAAAAGCGCCCGCCCGCCTCCTAGGCGTCGGCCAATGGTAGCCCGTCTTCTCTCAAATGTAAAGGCGCCGGCCGTCGGCCGCCCAGGGGGTGGCGAGCGGGCGTTACAGCCAGAAATGCATTGTTGGAGCTGACCCGAAGCGGGTGTTCTACTGCCCTGCTGCTGAATGTTGCAGAAATTTGGTAACATGGTGCCATTAGCGAGCGATATACGCCGAGAGTGGAACCGCGTGGTTATGTTTGCCGTTTCTTTCAATTAGTCGCAATCGGGGGTTTCATTTTACTGAAATTATGGGGTTGAATGGTGCGGCAGAGCAAAGTGGCGTTCCGCTAACTGACCGCTTTTCTAAACTAGAGGCCTCACCTTTCTTAAATAGTTTACAACAAAATTTTGTGTGCAGTTCATCCGTGATTAATGTTTGCTTTTTGTGAAGGTTTATTTGGAACTTCATTCGGGCTCTTTGTGAAATGGGCATCTTGTACTCTTGGCTAGAATTACTTTGTTAAATTCATAAATCGATCCAGGACCGCCCACAATCAATATTCACACAAGCACTCACATACCGTATTCTTTTTCAAGGTTGCATATTTTTATTAATTAGTTTCTTTGTGGGATGTGGCACGTTAGTTCTGTCGACCACGTGGCGTCGTATAGTGAGAGTGTAGCATAGCGGGCATTGGATTTCATAGTAACTAGTTTCGATCAATTTCACATAACGGGCAATGCGCCATTATATTACTTAGTTTTCCGAAAAATCTGTCGGCCCGCTATGTAGTCATGACTGCAGCACATAGCCACGCCACTAACGGTCAAAAATGTTCAAATGTTTGTAAAGTCTATGGGACTTAACTACGGGGCTATCAGTCCCTAAACTTACAAACTACTTATGAACTACTTACGAACTAGGACGGCACAAATATCCATGCCCGAGGGGAGATTCGAACCCCCGACCGTAGTGGCCGTGCGGACCGTGACTGGAGCGCCTTAGTCCCCTTTTTTTTTTTTTTTTTTTTTTTTTTTTTTTTTTTTTTTTTTTTCCTTTCTTTTTCCTGGTCGTAGTTCTATGATCTGCGGTCGTTTTTCATTGTTCGTACTTGGTCGTTCGTTGATCATTTGGCTCAGCTTTTTTGTTACAGAGGACGTTCAGCCCTCTGACCGGGCGCGCTGAGCCACGGAGCCCGGCAGTCCCCTCGGCCACCGCGGCCGGCACACTAACGGTCAGGCACTGGTCACCTACAGGCTCACTGTAGCAGTATGCATTCACTTCAGCGCTCGCAGCATTGATCAGATTAAGTAAGTAGTTTCGAAGTGTTGTATGCATTTTTATTGTATGGATCTTGTTCCTTTGTATGCCCTTCAAATTGTATGTGTGTAAGAAGCGTGAAATAATGCTTGCTCACGAAAGAAAACCCCTTTCCTCTCACGTGTGGCACGGTGGCCGAGGGGACTAAGGCGCCCCAATCACGGTCTGCACGGCCACTACGGTCGGGGGTTCGAATCCCCCCTCAGGCATGGATATTTGTGCCGTCTTTAGTATTAGTTTGTTCATAAGTAGTTTGTAAGTTTAGGGACTGATGACCCCGTAGTTAAGTCACATAAGCCTTACAAACATCTGAACATCATCTATTTAGGAGGCTTGAATTAAATTTTCCATTAATTTTATTGTTTCTTTTATTTATTTAGTTTTATTTTTAAGGTATTGTTTCATGAAATCTTAAAGCACCTGGTTGGAATTGTGAATATGAGTCTGCCCTTTTTTGTAATACAATCACAAATAGCAGTTCTTCTGTGTCGCCTCCGTAATTCTGTAGCTCATTAGTTCTCCATGTTCACCTTTTCTGACAGTTAATGAGTGTTGCCGTACAGGAGATTCGCCGATGGTAATATTGAAGGAGGTAAATAGTGTTTTGCCATCACTGCTGCGCAATAAAACTGTTCATAGTCAAAAATGAACGGTCATTAGCATGTGCCTATTAAACAAAAAAGATAAAGTCTCCCTCCCTCCTGAACACCCCACTGGTATCTTTAATGTCAACATAATTAAAAATCTTGTGTTATCCGTTGCGAATTATGTTCTTACATTAATATCAGAGCCAGTATCAATAAATAATTGGCAGGAACCAGTGGGAATGTTTAGAGAAGGAAATGCTACGTCTTCCAAGTAGATTCCATGTTTTGACACACAGGAGCCACAGCGGCAAAATTAAACCCGCGCTTGGGTACGAAAAAATTGGCACATGTACAGTTACACCATTTATAATGCTCCTCACGTCACAAACGGGGTACGTTACAACTCTTCTGTTTTCATGTCTGACAAATATCATTAAGACCCTATGTGTCCTCTTTGCGCGATATTTTTGATGTTCGTTAGAGAAATTTTGCTGCTTGGTCACTGAGTCATGTAACTGCCAGAATTAAAATACCTTTAATTACGAAGTATTGATTTAATACTGGCGACATGGCAAGTACCTAGAATTTAATGACCACCAAGAGCGCTGAAGACCCAAATATGACCAGTGTCTGTACAAAGATGTACGACGACATCCAGGAAATATGTCAGGCAAATTCAGAGCAGGATGCAACTTTTACTGCTGCAAGAAGGCCTGAAATAATAAACTGAATAAGTTTAAGCTACAAATGAAACACTGCATAATATGGTGTGGCGTGACGCTCCATAAAATCGGCAAGCCAAAAGGTGTGACGTAAACCTTAATTTATGAATGAAGGTACATATTTATGACATCAGCTCTGAAATCAATGTAGCAGAAAAGAAGAGTGCGCCAGCAGAACAAGGAACAGCTATGTTGATTCAGGAGAAGTAGCTTCTACTACGAAAGGGCAACAAACGGAAATTAGTAAGAAAACTAACTGTATGGAGTAATGTCTCTGAGCGTCTAAAGTTGCGTGTATAAGAGTGCCGGTTACGGTGCTGTGTGCACATACGGGAATACAACGATCTCTATCGATCGTATCGCGGGGCCCTCGTAATCTCCGCCAATGCTACGCTTTTATTATACTTGGGCATCCTTGTTGCTTCTGAGGTCACTCAAAAACAAACATTCATTTCATCTCTTATTTTAGCTTTCATTCATTTTTATATCATTGTATATGGGCCATAGGGCAAATATAATTGTACCGTACTTATTAAATATAGCTATTCACTTATAGACCTGTTTGTCACTTACCTTCACCCTAATTCTGCGTTCCTAATAGAGGACCCGGCCTCGAACCTTGAAACTTCTTTGGGAATTTAGTTTTGTAACATATCAACGAATAGGGAAGCAGTCTTCATTATTCTGAGTAGAACAGGATTTATATGGGGAAGGTACAGTGAAAGATTAACAGCCAGCCGCGGCGGAAGGAATAGCCGTGCGCACTGAAGCGCCCTGCTGCGGTGCGCGTGGCCGTTCGGCATCGGAGGTTCGAGTCCTCCTTAGGGTATGGGTGTATGTGTTGTCCTTAATATAGTTTATGTAGTTTGTAAGTCAGGGACTAATAACCAAGCAGTTAAATCCCATTGATTTATAAACGTGTGTGTGTGTGTGTGTGTGTGTGTGTGTGTGTGTGTGTGTGTGTGTTACAATTGGAAGCCAAATAAACGAACGTACTGCAAATACAAGTGAGCTGGCAATGGACAAGAGGACCATCAACCCAAAGTAATGAAGAATACAGGAAAAAACCGTTGCAAAACATGAATCAAGCTAGTGGGCATGTGGTGCAAGATAAATAAAAGAAAACAATGTGTTGGTAACACAGACGTTAAGAAAAGTGTGCACAAACTGCACGTTTTCATGTGTATACCCAAATATCCTGAAAGGCTTCAAGTACGCACAGCTAACCACAAAAACTCAAACTAGAGAGAAAGAAACGAGACGCATCCTGAGACAGTCAAGACGCATGCGAGAAAATTTGAACAGGACACTGTCATAGAAAATGATATAGTAACCAACAACAAATCACCCATGCTTACAGAGAGCCAAACAAGCTTACTTATCGCGAAGCTTGTCCATAGTGACAAAAGCAAGGACCGTTACTTTTTGCCTACTAAGGATCGGACTTAAGCTCATCATCGGTCAGGCGACACAATAAGGCAATTCCAACCACGACTATTAATCTTACGGCAGCAAGAAGTAAGGCGTTAATGACATATGCACAGTGGAAGAGGCAGTTTCAGCAAGAAGTGCAAGTAGCATTTCGTACTTGATAATATCGTGAAACCCATATTAGGAATTACCTCTACTAGTCATCAGTTTAGATTACTCTCAGTACGACTCAAATTAAGATAGATGGTGCAGTCATAACGTTCTATGGGCCAAGGCACTGTGAAAACACCTGCCAATCTTGCAATTCATTTGTACGGCAGGATAGGTAGCAAAACAGAGATCGAGCCAGGCAAGTGTTGCACTACTCACTTCATCACATTAAGACGTCACTTGACCCACCAGTCTTCAAACGAGCAAGAAGATAAGCGTGGACTTCTTTACCACAAGTTCACGCAGAGAGCTTTTGTAAGCAGGGACAAAGAAACTGGTACACCTGCGTAATAACGTGTGCCTCCCAATCCCCGCCCCGCTGTGATAAGCAAATGATTAGCTTTTCAGAGCAATCACACAAGACTGACACCTGTGGTGACACCTACAACGTACTGACATGAGGAAACATTCCAACCGATTTCTCATACACAAACAGCAGTTGACCGGCGTTGTCTGGTGATACGTTGTTGTGATGTCTCGTGTAAGTAGGAGAAATGCGTACCATTACGTTTCCGGGTTTGATAAAGGTTGGATTGTAGCGTATCGCGATTGGGGTATATCGTATCGCGACATTGCTGGTCGCGTTGGTCGCGATCCAATCACTGTTAGCAGAATATGGAACCGTAGAGTTCAAGAACGTCGTGCTGGATCCCAATGGCCTCGTATCACCAGCAGTCGAGATTACAGGCATCTTATCCACATGGCTGAAACGGATCGTTCAGCTACATCTCGATCCCTGAGACAACAGATGGAGAAGTTTGCAAGACAACAACCATCTGCACGAACAGTTCGACGACATTCGCAGCAGCATGGAATATCAGCTCGGTGACCATGGGTGCAGTTACCCTTGACGCTGCATCACAGGCAGGAGCGCATGCGATGGTGTACGCAACGACGAACCTGGGTGCACGAATAGCAAAACGTAATTTTTTCGGGTGAATCCAGGCTATGTTTACAGCAAAATGATGTTTGCACCCGTGTTTGGCGACATCGCGGTGAAAGCACATTGGAAGCGTGTATTCGTCATCGCCATACTGGCTTATCACCCGGCGTGATGATATGGAGTGCCAATGGTTACACGTCTCGGTCAACACTTCTTCGCATCGGCGGCACTTTTAACAGTGGCCGTTACATTTCGGATGTGTAAAGACCCGTGGCTCTACCCTTCATTCAGTTCCTGAGAAACCCTACATTTCAGCAGCATAATTGACGACCGCGTGTTGCAGGTCCTGTACGGGCCTTTCTGGATACGGAGAATGTTTGACTGTTGCCCTGGGAAGCACATTCTTCAGATCTCTCACCAATTGAAAAGGTCTGATCAATGGTGGCCGAGCAACTGGCTCGTCACAATACGCCAGTAACTACTCTTGATGAACTGTGGTATCGTGTTGAAGCTGCATGGGCATCTGTACCTGTACACGCCTTCCAAGCTCTGTTTGACTCAATGCCCAGGCGTATCTAGGCCGTTATTAGGGCCAGAAGTGGTTGTTCTGGGTACTGATTTCGCAGGATCTATGTAGCCAAATTACGTGAAAATCAAATCACATTTCAGTTCTAGTATAATATATTTGTCCAATGAATACCCGTTTATTATCAGCATTTATTCTTGGTGTAGCAATTTTGATGGCCAGTAGTGTATGCCATTTAACATATAAAGGTGTGTTATAACAATGTGACGCATTGAGATACTTTTTATTTTTTATTTTATTATCATTTTTTGTTTTGTTTTTATTTTTCTCATAATGAGATAAATTTTACACTTTTAGTTTCTAACATAACCGATTTAATTACATTTGCTGTGGTGGTATGATGGAGCGTTCTAAGGGGCCTTGACCGTGGAGCACCTGGTTGCTCCCCGTCGGAAGTTCGAGTCCTCCTTCGGTCTTGTGTGTGTGTGTGTGTGTGTGTGTGTGTGTGTGTGTGTGTGTGTGTGTGTGTGTGATGTCCTTAGGTTAGTTTAAGCAGTCTGTATTCCTAGGGACTGATAACGACAACAATGAAGTTCCTTACATTTACAAACATTTGAGCATTTCAACAATTACATTTGCATCCATCGGCATTGTGGCGCCAGTCATAGAGCTCCAGCAGTGTGTGCACATACTGCGGACGGTACTGGTGCTGGAGCAGATGCTCTGTCTTGGCCACCGAAGCGCTAGCAACGTAGTCTAGCAATCAGTCGGGGGCAAAAGAAGGCGAGCATTGCTTGAGAAGGCTGACAGCACCATAGTGGACCCGAGGCCAGCCAGTTCCTGTTTTCCCCTTTTTATTAATTATTTTAGAACGGATACAGTGACCTATGCTGCAGGAGAAATGCGTGTCCAATGATAAGATGATCATCGTGTAAGGAAATGATTTTTTGGTTGTATAGGCGCCGGGATCTCGGTGGACGACGATTGAGAAACAATGAGAACGTGAAAGCAGTTACCCGGGTCTGGAGATTATTTCTGCGCAGTCGGAATCGAAAAGTTGGTTGTCCCTTCAGACAAATGTTTACAGTCTATTGGAAACTATGTGGAAACTTGTACATTATCTGTTGCCCTATAGTCCCATTATAATTACTTGGTAGTTGAAGTTTGTCACAAGGCGATACAGTGTTGTCACATAGCCAGACGAATGACGCTCAGATATTTGTGTACAGGTGTCGCAAAAATACGGAGGGTCACTTCACATACGCTGTCTATATATTTTATACTACTGGCCATTAAAATTGCTACACCAAGAAGAAATGCAGATGACAAACTGGTATTCATTCGACAAATATATTACATAGAAATGACATGTGATTACATTTTCAAGCAATTTGGGTGCATAGATCCTGATATATCAGTACCCAGAACAACCAACTCTGGCCGTAATAATGGCCTTGATACGCCCGGGCATTGAGTCAAACAGGGCTTGGATGGCGTGTACAGGTACAAATGCCCATGTAGCTTCATCACGATATCACAGTTCATCGAGAGTAGTGACTGGCGTATTGTGACGAGCCAGTTGCTCGGCCACCATTGACCTGACGTTTTCAGTTGGTGAGAATCTGGAGAATGTGCTGGCCAGGGCAGCAGTCGAAGATGTCCGCATCCAGAAAGGCCCGTACAGGACCTGCAACATGCGGTCGTGCATTATCCTGCTGAAATGTAGGGTTTCGCAGTGATCAAAAGAACAGAAGAACCACAGGTTGTAACACAAATAGAACGGCCACTGTACAAAGTGCCGTCGATGCGCACAAGAGATGACCAAAACGTGTAACCAATGGCACCCCATACCATCTATTGTGCTGCAAACGTAGCCGAAATGTTGTCTGTTGACTCAGGGATCGAGACGTGGCTGCACGATCGGTTACAGCCATGTGGATAAGATGCCTGTAATCTCGACTGCTAGTGATAGGAGGCGGTTGGGACCTAGCACGGCGTTCCGTATTGCCCTCCTGAACTCACTGATTCCATATTCTGCTGTCATTGGATCACGAGCAGCAATGTCGCGATACGATAAAATCCAATCGCAATAGGCTACAATCCGACCTTTATCAAAGTAAAAAACATGATGGTCCGCATTTCTCCTCCTTACACGAGGTATTACAACAACGTTACACCAGGCAACGCCGGTCAACTGCTGTTCGTGTATGAGAAATCAGTTGGTAACTTTCCTCATGTCAGCACGTTGTAGGTGTCACTACCGGCACCAACCTTGTTTGAATGCTCTGAAAAGCTAATCATATGCATATCGTCTTCCTGTCTGTTAAATTTCGCATCTGCAGTACGTCACCTTCGTGGTGTAGGAATTTTAGTGGCCCGGAGTGTACAATGCTGAGCGATACTGGAAGAGGCCCCCAAGAGTTATCGACGGTAAATCGATGTGGACAACTTATTTTAAGTGAATTAGTTACTGAACTTCAGCAGGAGAGGCATTTTGCAGTCCTCAAATTTATCATCAGTTCCTCGATTTACAAACTACTTAATCTTACACTAAGTGAGAACTCGACTTTCTGACGGGAGCAGCTGCCCAGTCTGAATATGATACCATAGACCAAGTGGCCACTGCCACGCGGCAAGTAGATTCCAATCAAAAGATGAATCGTAGCAGGAATAATAAAAGCGTTTAAAAAGTCAATAATATTATGAAAAAGATGTAACAATTTTTATTTATAAAGTAAAATAATTGCATATCATGAGATTGGAACCCACGATCATCCGTAAGAGAAGCGAATACTTAACCGCTTGACTATCGAAGCATAACCTTACAAATGTCTAAGTGACACTTTACACTCAATGACAAGACTAAATTGTCGTCTCATACAAAGCTTATCTAATGCAAGGCGATATCTGTGATATTATAATAACCTACAGATGTGAGTTGAAATCACGTCTTGCAAGTAAGGATACAATAGGTGATACGTATTTATTAATTTTTTCATTTTTAAGATCACAAAACAAGCTTCATAATTATATCAATTTAACAATACACATTCTCTCAGTGATAATTATTTTTCTTTAAAAGAAATCTTTATTTCATAATTATACTAAAACCCATCACCAATGAAATTAATGGGTCCTAATTTATACAACTCTACTTAAACAGTTATTTACTTAACTCTATATCATTCTAAGAAATTACTGCAGAATCTACTAAGGGGTTCCTACTTCCTACTTCTAGGTTAGCTACGTATTATTATTAGCTACATAAATACTGCAGTGATTACACGTGTGCCAGTAACGCATAAACCTAAGGGTGGCCACAGATGTCCACTGAGCGAAACCCAGTGGATGCGCCCCTGGCACTGGGCTGGCCATGACGGTCACTGCAGCTACTGAAGTCCTTTTGAGGTTTGATTTAATTTAATGACTAATTACTATATCTAATTTAACCTACAGTCGAATCTGGGTGTTGCGATTTGTGAGAATTTCGTTGGAACCGTTGTCCGTATCATGTTTTTATGTGGTGATGAAATGCGAAATGAAAAGGACTGATCCATGAAAGCAAATACAGAAAGAGACCAGACAAGTAAATGGAAGTGAGCATGTTATTGTGCTGGTTTGGCAACGAGGAACGGGTCGGGCGTGACGTTGAGCGGTCTGATCGCAAGAAAGCCGGTCCAGCGCCTGAACTGTCAACTAACACGTAATTTTCATTGGGCAGTGTGACGTTTAATAAATGGTTATAACGTGAAAGTGCAACTTACTTTTTTGATTCGTCCTCGTATATCTATGCCCCGTAAGTGGTTCTTCCGAAAGCTTAAAGAAAACCCGGACAGTGTAATGCGCCTCTACTCATATCAGATACGAAGGTGCTGAAAATGCTTATTGGGACATGAAAAATGGCAAAGGCTTAACGCGGAAGCGTCTCGTAGAAAATTGAAGATGAGAAATACACACGTGCCTGATTTATTGTAGGCGCATCGGGTTGGCGTCGTTTGAATTTAATGCCGGGTGATTCGCCGCGGCGCGTCGGCATACCTCGCCGGCTGTTGCCGGCTCGACCCCCGCGAGGAGCCTCGGCGATAAGCGTGTTAATGTCAGCCGCGGCGGCGACTGCAGGCGCACTGTTTAATTACGGCGACGCAGAGAAGCCGGCGATAACGACTCCCAGCCTTGATTCACGGCCAATCCCAACTTTCTCTCGCCGTTACGGCGCGGCGCGCACGCCACAGATGCTTATCGACTGGACTGTGGGTCTTTGCCCCCTTCCCACGCCCGTGGACCAGAAAAGGTTTCTACAAATTTCGGCCATTAGGGGGTGAGGTCCTCATCAACACGTTTAATTAAAGTGTGCAGTCACGTCCAGTCTTATTATTCACCACTCTCTCACACACACACACAATTACACACACATATACATGCACATAACTTGTAGTAATTGGCCCATACCTTTTGGCAACTGGCATTCTCTGCTTCAGAGAGGGGGTTGAAAAACATTAATGCCTCTATTACTGCAGCACGTTTCTTCTTTGTCTTCCATATTTTACTTAAAATACGGATTAGTTAATTGTGTGGCAGAGGAAGTTTCTATACTTATATAGAGGGTGTTACAAAAAGGAAACATTCCTCACACACAAAGAAAGAAAATATGTTACGTGGACATGTGTCCGGTAACGCTTAATTTCCATGTTACAGCTCATTTTAGTATTTCTCTTTAAATGTAAATTGAAATAATTCGTGCAGACAATTGTCAAAATACCCAATTGTTTCGTTAGTATGTACTGTACTTACTCTATTTTTGTGAACTTTTGGGCAGGAATTGTTGGTGATGTCTTGATTGGACCTCATGTTCTTCCACCTACGCTCACTGGAGCACGTTATCATGATTTCATACGGGATACACTACCTGTGCTGCTAGAACATGTGCCTTTACAACTACGACACAACATGTGGTTCATGCACGATGGAGCTCCTGTACATTTCAGTCGAAGTGTTCATACGCTTTTCAATAACAGATTCGGTGACCAATGGATTGTAAGAGGCAGAGCAATTCCATGGCCTCCACGCTCTCCTGACCTCAACCCTCCTGACTTTTATTTATGGGGTCATTTGAAAGCTCTTGTCTACGCAACCCCGGTACCAAATGTAGAGACTCTTCGTGCTCGTATTGTGGACGGCTGTGATACAATACGCCATTCTCCAGGGCTGCATCAGCGTATCAGAGATTCCACGCGACGGACGGTGGATGCTTGTATCCTCGCTAACGGAGGACATTTGGAACATTTCCTGTAACAAACTGTTTGAAGTCACGCTGGTACGTTCTGTTGCTGTGTGTTTCCATTCCAAGATTAATGTTATATGAAGAGAAGAAATAAAATGAGCTCTAACATGGAAATTAAGCGTTTCCGGACACATGTCCACATGACATATTTTCTTTCGTTGTGTGTCAGGAATGTTTCCTGAAAGTTTACTCGTACCTTTATGTAACACCCTGTATAACTGTTGCTTTTGTGTTTCCGTTACAGAGAAAAGCATTTTAGTTCAAATGTTCAAATGTTTGTTAAGCTTATGGGACTTAACTACGGGGTCATCAGTCCCTAAACTTACAAACTACTTATGAACTACTTACGAACTAGGACGGCACAAATATCCATGCCCGAGGGGGGATTCGAACCCCCGACCGTAGTGGCCGTGCAGAACGTGACTGGAGCGCCTTAGTCCTCTCGGCCACCGCGGCCGGCGCATTTTAGTTTTTCCAGAATTTTGTTTTGTTCGCATAATGTTTGCTAGTCTCGACTGCGTACGACCTGTCACGGTCTGTAATGATTAAGAAATTGAATAAAAATTAGAAAATAGATAATGTCTACAGCAATTATTGCTCAGTATTTCAACGTGTGGGACACACAGCGCTATACAATGCCGACTTACTCGCTTTCTACAGCCAACGAAGCAAATTTGAAAGCAGTGCGAGTGACGGAATGTTCCTTTCAGTTTTTTGTGGCACACGATGGACGCAATGCGTCAGCTGTAAAATTTTGCAGTGGTCCCGTGAACTTTCCATACTTGTAGACGTGATGCCGGACGTCCATGCAGCACAGATGTCCGGCAGGATCGTGGTATAAAGGCAACAGTGGAAGATCTTACAGCCACCACGCCACAAATAAGAGCGTCTGTGACTACAGAAGTGTCAAAACGAAGTGTTGTCAAACGTTTACTAACAGTGGGACTATTGAACGCGGACACCTAGATAGTGCGACTGGTGGCGTCAGAAGCACAATTGTAATGATAGGCCATTTTCTTTGGCGATGAAAGAAGATTGTCTGCACTCAAGTAATGGTTGTTTGCGCGTACGACATACTCCTGACGAGCGCTGAGTGCATTCCTCCAAGTTGCACCGGCCCCTTCCCTGGCCTTATAGTCTGGGGAGTGATAAGCTCTTACCAACGTTGTTCAATCTGTATATTGTGGACGGAAGACTCACCAGCGCTCGCTACGTTTAGAGTGTTGTAATACCCGTTCTTTTAGAACCCTTGCTACACGAAACTCATGTGGACTTGTCTCCAATCGAGTACGCCGCAATGGCCGAACGGTCTGCGGCGCGCCAGTGACAGTCTGCACGACCCTCGGGCATGGATGTTTGTGTAGTATAAGCTAGTTCATAAGCAGTTTGTAAGTTTAGCGACTGATGACCTCGCAGTTAACTCCCTTAAGCTTAACAAACATTTGAACATTTTTTTGAGTACGTGCGGGATATGACGGGACGACATATGACAGGTACAACTCGTCAACCGATAATTCTTGCCAAACTACGTGAACAGGTCGAGCAAGCGTGAAACTATGTATCCCAAGACAGTATTCGCCATCTGTATGATCGAATGGATGCCAAAATCAGTACCTCTATTGTCGGCCGTTAGGTGTTTCTGCATGGATCTCAGTACCCTTGAGCTGTTGATGTGTAAAGCATTTCACGTATTCCATATGCACTGAATTAACAGTAACTCTTGGGTGAATGAGAAACACTAAGAGGGTGTAATTTAATGGAACCAGTAGGTTATAAGAAAATACTGAACATTCTATCATTCATGAAAAAGGTATCTAACACCATTTTCCAGACGAATAGTTCAAAACCGCAAAGTATACTCTTCACTAGAATGAACACTCTGCATCGGAGTGTGCGCTGATATGAAACTTCCTGGGAGATTAAAATTGTGTGCCGGAACCGGGACTCGAACCTGGGACCTTTGCCTTTCGCGGGCAAGCGCACTACCGACTGTGCTGTCCCGACACGACTCACGATGCCGCCTCATAACTTTACTTCCGCCAGTACCTCGCCTTCCTACTCTTCACTGACCACCAAGCGGAGTGGCCCAATAGTTAGTCCACTTGTATTCGGGAGGGTGGTGGTTCAAATTCGCTTCCAGCCATACAGATTTAGGTTTGCTGTCATTTCCCTAAATCGCTCCAGGCAATTGCCGGCACTGTTTCTTGGAAAAAAAGAAGTTGTTAGTTTATGAGACGTAACGATTATCACTCCTTTGGCTTAGAAACTACTTACACAAAACACACACACACACACACACACACACACACATGAGCGTGGGATGACTCGAACCTCCGGCAGGAGCGGCTTCGCAGCCCCTGACAAGGCGCCTTGGACCACTCGGTCATCCGGCGCCGCTTTTCCTGCGAAAGAGTGCGGGCGACTTTCTGCCACAACAGTTTCAAAATAATACGAGCTTGTGTTCTAATGACCACCCTGACAATGGGACTTTAAATCCTAATCGTCCTTGATTTCCATTTTTTCTTCATTGTACTGCGAAATAATCAGATCCTTGACCAGCATACCTAATCCCCTAGTTTGACATCACAGTGCATGTCCAGAATGAGAAGGTGAAAGATAAATACTCTCATACCAGCCATGTGGTTCACTGGAAATAATTGCTCAAGATAATTTCTGGAGGTTATTTGCAACTAGCTGAAAACCCGGCGTTGCCCGGATATATATTTATTTATTCATGCCAATTTCAGGTATATATTCATTTATGTAAGTGCTGTATGTCTGTAAAATCTCTTGGGAATACAATTTGTAGTAAATAAGTAATAGATTAAAACTTGGTGCGTGATGGGGTGGTTTTCCATAAAAGTTACTGTTTATGTGCTCATATCTCATGAACTACTTGTCGTATTGTGATACAATTTAGAATTTTCACTCAACTACATGGGTGTATACTGCCTGTAAAATTTCCTGCGGCTACAATTTGTAGTGTAGAAATTATAAATTGTAACGTCATACCGAGAGCCGTAGTTTTACTCCATAAACAGCCGAAAAGTAGTAAGCGAGAAACTTTTTTCCTTCATCATTTTGCTTTGGTTTACAGCGAGAAAAAGTTTAATAAAGGTTTGAAATTATGTTTAAAGTTTGTTGCAAGTCGCTAAGTAATCTCATTCTCATATAGTGTATTTGTAAAGTCTCATCGCATTATGGCAGTTTCTTGCAACTCCTATCGTTTATGGAGTTATATCTCTTGAACCATGTGTCCTATGTGGTTTGTACTCCTACAGAAGATGTTATCTCACGTAAGGAATATGTGTACCAAATTTGCTTCAAATCGGTCCAGTGGTTTAGGACAAAATGAGGAACATTGTCGCTTATAGCAGCAGTTTTCCGCGCATCTCATTGTTTATGACGTCATATCTCGTGAACTATATATCGTATGTGATTCTTACACTTACGGCGACCGTACTCATGGATTGAAGCTTACGTGTGCAAAATTTCATAAAGATTGAAACAAAATTGTAGATTTCTATGCAACGCGTAAAAATATACGGACACTCTGCTTTATATATTAGATGATGCCGCAACAATTACGAAATGGGGACTCACAAATGTTGATGAGGATCATCAATTATAAATGCAATGAAAATGCAATATCTCTTTAGTAATGTACATTTCTGAATCCATATGCAGGGTGTCGATTTATCTTTATCATCCAAAATAATGTTACAAACAAATCTTTGTTAAAAACATTGCTGAGTTCTTTCTTCCTATGCATCCCTCAAAGATGTAGAATATACGAGGTAGGCCCTACAGTATATTTGCTTTTAATAGGACCATGTATATTTTATTCACGAGTACTCTAAGGCACTCCAAGAGTTATTCAAAATGTATCGTACGGTCCCATTTTTGGCAATAAAATTTAGATATGCAAACGATGAAGACCGTACATTTTATGAAGAAACAGAGTCATTTGCTACCCTATACTGCTGCAGGTTAGGCGTGAGTTTTGTATATGGTTTCCGTCTCATGCAAAAAACATTTTCCTATCTCTCACTAAATGTTCAAATGTTTGTAGAGTCTATGGGACGTAACTACGGGGTCATCAGTCCCTAAACTTACAAACTACTTAAGAACTTACTAATCCTAAGGACGGCACAAATATCCCTGCCCGAGGGGGAATTCGAACCCCCGACCGTAGTAGCCGTGCATACCGTGACTGAAGCGCCTCAGTCTCCCCCCCCCCCCTACCCCTCACTCCCGCGCCTTATCATACAATTCACTGCATACCAGTGTAGTCATGCTTAAGAGTAATTAACTGTATAGAGGCATTGCACATTGGAAATACAGTGTTTGCTGATGTATATCCTTGAAGATAAGGTAGAGAGCGAGGCCACTGATGAGCCCGCAGTTATGACCCGTAAGCTTAACAAACATTCGAACATCTTGAACATAATTTTAACAATGGAAAATCCTATAGGAATATCAATAATGAGGCTCGCTGAGCTACTGACAGACACGAAAATAGATAATCACATTCACACAACTTAAATTTTTGGCTGTGACCTTCGTCAGAAAAAGGAACGCATAGATTCACGCTTTCACTCAGACAGAAGGCCTACGTCAATTGTCTGATTCTTCCACCTACATGTTGTGCCAGGACGACCCTATCCGAAAAGTCCAAAATGACCTACAATCCCCGCTGAAATCTTATGGCTCTTCCCAGAACCTCTCCCCCGAATCCATCTCCCTCCTCACTCCGACAAAACCCAGCACATCTACATTTTACATGCTTCCAAAAATCCATAAGCCTAACATTCCTGGACGCCAATTCTGCTCCCACAGAATGAATTTCATCCCTTGTTGTCCAGCACCTGCAACCAATTTTTCGAAACCTAGCCTCACACATCCAACATACCAACCACTTCCTTCACCTCCCTTTACCTCCTGGATCCTTACTCATCACTGTTGATTCTACTTTTATGTACACCAATGTCCCACATGCCCATGGTCTTGCTGCTCTCGAACATTACCTTTCTCAACGTCCTTAAGACCCCAAGGCCAATACCTCATTCCTTATAACCCTTACCAATTATATCCTTACAAACAATTACTTTTCCTTTGAAGGTAGTTGCTCAGTTACCGCCGGCCAGTGCACACGTGACCAGCAGCAGCTCTACAATGTACGGTAACCAGCTTCTTAATAGAAGCGACTTATTTTCATTTAGTGTGTGCTTTCTTTTGCAGCTCTTTATACTTTAGTGTGCTCGCATGTTTATTTATTAAGAATCGCGTTTAGTTGTCAGTTCAGTTGTTGATTTTTTTATTTATTAGCTCGCGTATATATTTTTCAGATTCGCCGTTAATAAACAGTTCAGCGTTAGCTTTATATTTTTCTAGCTCACTGTTTATCAAACTTCTGTGTCCTCAGACGTACTTACTTGGAAGAAACATAGGTTTTTAGAATGGCTAGGAACTGTGACTGCTGCGAACGGATGGAGGCAGAGTTGGTGACTCTTCGCTTGCAGCTTCAGGCGGCGTTGGCTTCGCTGGCAACGCTTGAGACTGCGGTGGGTAGGCGCCGCCATTGTGGGCCGCTCGCGGGGTTGCAGCAGACTCCCTGTGCGTCTGTTGTGCCCTCCGATCGGCCTGCGGCTGTGGCCAGCCCGCTCACTGCCCGCGAGGAGGTAGCCCCCCAATCCGTGGTGGATTGGGAGGTCTCCTCAGCGCGTGTTAGGCGGCGTAAGACTTCCTGGGGGACCGAAGTGGTGGCCTCCCCGGTTAGTATTGCCAACAGATTCGAGGCACTGTCTGTGGCAGGGGATGTTCCTGACGCAGATGGTGTCGCTTGTCCTGAACTCGCCCCTTTGCCTTCAAGATCCTGGCACTCACAGAGGGTGGGTTTGTTGGTAGTTGGGAGCTCCAACGTTAGGCGGGTAATGGAGCCCCTTAGGAAAATGGCTACTAGGGAGGGGAAGAATTCCAATGTGCACTCCGTGTGAGGTCTCCTCAGCGCATACCGGGGGGACTCATTCCAGATGTGGAACGGGTCCTTTCGGATGCCATGAAGAGCACAGGGTGCAGCCAGCTGCAGGTGGTGGCTCATGTCGGGACCAATGATGTGTGTCGCTTTGGATCGGAAGAGATCCTCTCTGGTTTTGAGCGGCTATCTGAAATGGTAAAGACTTGCTTGCAAGATGAAAGCGGAGCTCACCATCTGCAGCATTGTCGACAGGACTGACTGCGGACCTTTGGTTCAGAGCTGAGTGGAGGGTCTGAATCAGAGGCTCAGACGGTTCTGCGACAGCGTGGACTGCAGATTCCTCGACTTACGCCAAAGGGTGGTGGGTTTTCGGGTTCCGCTAAATAGGAGTCCACTATACTCAGGAAGCGGCTACACGGGTAGCGGGGGCTGTGTGGCGTGGACTGGGCGGTTTTTTAGGTTAGAGGGCCTCGGGAATACACAAAATGGGTTTCAGTCTCAAAGGGGACAGGTCAGACACAGGAAGAAAGCAGATCTAGAAACCATTGGTATAACAGTTGTAAATTGTCGTAGCTGTATTGGGAAAGTTCGAGAGCTCCAAGAGCTGATAGAAAGTAATGAGGCACAAATCGTTATAGGTTCTGAAAGCTGGCTGACGCCTGAGATAAATTCGGCCGAAATTTTTTCAAATGTCCAAATGGTCTTCAGAAAGGATAGAATAAATAAAAAAGAGGGTGGCGTGTTTATTGCTGTTACAAACGGTTTATCCTGCTGCGAAATTGAGGCAGATACTTCCTGTGAGTTGGTCTGGGTAGAGGTTATACCTGACAACCGGAATAAATTAATAATTGGATCTTTTTATCGGCCCCCTGACTCAGACGATGCGGTTGCAGAAATGTTAAAGAAAGCTTGAATCATATTTCAAATAGGTATCCGAAGCATACTGTTATAATCGGTGGCGACTTTAATTTATCCTCGATATGTTGGCATAATTACGTATTCAAAACCGGGGGCAAATATAAAACATCGTCCGAACTAGTTCTGAATGCTTTTTCTGAAAACTACTTCGAACAGTTAGTTCATGAACCCACTAGAACAGTAAGTGGTTGCGAAAATACCATTGATCTCCTAGTAACAAATAATCCGGAGATAGTAAAGAGCATCAAAACAAATACAGGAATTAGCGAACATCGAGTTGTAGTAGCGAGACTAAATGTCGAAATTCCCAAATGCACCAAAAATAAACGAAAAATATATCTATTCAATAAAGCAGATAAAAGTCGCTTCACGCTTTCCTGAGTGATAATCTCCATTCTTTCAAAATTAAAAATGCGAGTGTAGATCAGTTGTGGCTTACTTTCAAAGACATAATATCAGTAGCAATCGAGAGATTTATACCAAATAAATTAATAAAAGAGGGGGCTGACCCCCGTGTTACACAAAACAGGTCAGATCACTGTTGCAGAAACAAAGAAAAACGCATGCAAAATTTAAAGAGACACAGAATCCTCAAGACTGGCAATCTTTTACTGAAACTCGCAACCTAGCGCGGACTTCAATGCGAGAAGCCTATAGTAGCTACCACAACTAAATCCTGTCGCGTAATCTTGCAGAAAATCCAAAGAAATTCTGGTCATATGTGAAGTACACTAGCGGTAAAAAACAAACAATACCTTCACTACGCGATAGCAATGGTAATACTATCGACGACAATACTGATAAGGCAGAATTACTAAACACAGCTTTCCGAAATTCGTTCACCAAAGAAGACGAAGTGAACACTCCAGTATTCAATCCAAGAACAGCTGCCAGCATGCGAAACATTGAAGTAAATGTTCCTGGAGTAGTAAAACAACTTAAGTCACTAAACAAAAACAAATCTTCCAGGCCAGATTGTATACCAACTAGATTCCTCTCAGAGTATGCTGATGCAATAGCTCCGTACTTAGCAATAATTTACAACCGATCACTCAGCGAAAGATCTGTACCCAAAGACTGAAAGTTGCCCAAGTTACTCCAATATTCAAGAAAGGCAATAGGAGTGATCCCCAAAATTACAGGCCAATCTCATTGACGTCGATTTGCAGTAGGATTTTGGAACATATACTTTGTTCGAATATTATGAACTATCTCGAAGAGAACGACCTATTAACCAATAGTCAACACGGATTCAGAAAGTATCGCTCTTGCGAAACACAGCTTGCCCTTTATTCACATGAAGTGTTAAGTGCTATCGACAAGGGATTTCAAATCGATTCCATATTTCTGGATTTCCAGAAGGCTTTTGATACTGTATCCCACAAGCGACTTTTAATGAAATTGCTTGCTTATGGAATATCTTCCCAATTGTGCGATTGGATTCACGATTTCCTATCAGAAAGGACACAGTTCGTTGTAATTGACGGCAAGTCATCGAGTAAAACAGAAGTGCTATCTGGCGTTCCACAGAGAAGCGTTACACTCTTCCTCTTGTTAGTAATGATTTAGGAGACAATCTGAATAGCTCCCTTAGACTGTTCGTGGATGATGCTGTCGTTTAACGGTTAGTGTAGTCAACAGAGGATCAAAAGCAACTGCAAAGCGATTTAGACAAAATTTCTACATGGTTCGAAAATTGGCTATTGACACTAAATAAAGAAAAGTGTGAAGTAATACACATGGCCACTAAAACAAATCCGCTGAACTTCAATTACGCGATAAATCAGTCAAACCTTAAGGTCGTGAATTTTACAAAATACCTAGGAGTTATAATTACGAACAACTTCGACTGGATAGAACACATAGAAAATATTGTGGGAAAGGCGAACCAAAGGTTACGTTTCATTGGCAGAACGCTTCGAAGATGCACCAGCTCCACCAAAGAGACTGCCTACATCACACTTGTGCGTCCTGTCCTGGAGTACTGTTGTCCCTTGTGGGATCCTCACCAGGTGGGACTGACGGAAGACATTGAGAAGGTTCAGAGAAGGGCAGCTCGTTTTGTTTTATCACGTTACAGGGGGAGAAAGCGTCACGGAAATGTTTCACGAATTGGGGTGGAAATCATTAAAAGAAAGACGTTATTCATTGCGGCGTGATCTGTTTGCGAAGTTTCAATCACCGACTTTTACTTATGAATGTGAAAATATTTTGCTAGCACCAACCTACTTAGGGAGACATGACCAACCCAATAAAATAAGAGAAATCAGATCGAAAACGGAACGATTCAGGTGTTTTTCTTCCCGCGCGCTATTAGGGAATGGAACGGTAGAGAAAAGCTATGAAAGTGGTTAATGAACCCTCTGCCAGGCACTTAAATGTGACTGCTGAGTATCTATGTAGATGTAGATGAAGGAAAAGTATACAATCAAATCCGTGACACAGCCATGGGCACCCATATGGCACCTTCCTGTGCCAAAAACCTTCCTAGCTTTCCAAAGCCCCAAACTCCTGGTCTGGTTCAGGTTCATTGATGATATTTTCATGATTTGGACTCAGGACCAAGACAGCCTATCCTTGTTCCTTCACAACCTCAATTCCTTCTCTTCCTTCAGTTCCACTTGGTCCTTCTCTCCCTGTCTCAGCTATGTATACTTCCCCACACTCGCATCCCACCTTGTATACTCCTGATGCCTGTAGTGCCTCTGTCTTGTCCTTTGAGGAACCAAGTACATCCTGGATCTAGTGACTACTATAGAAGAAAGGCTGGACACCAGCTCGGCGAAGATGTTTAGCAACCCGATCTGTAACGTTTTTTACATACTCTGTTATCCGCTCAGTGACGATTCACGCGCAGCGCCTAAATGATGAAGACAACAAAACAGCTGAAATCAACAAACTAGAAACAACATTTCTGGCCAATGGCTACAACAATACAGTGAATCACACGGCCATGGATACAAATAAATGAAACAGCAGTAGGCAGGAAGTCAATAAAAACCAGCCAGCAGCTTACCGTATGTGAAAATCGTCACAGATCAGATTGCTGAACATCTTCGCCGGGTTGGTTTCCAGCCTTTCTTCTATAGTAGTCACAAGATCCAGGATGTTCTTGGTTCCACAAAGGACAAGATAGAGGCACTACACCCATCAAGATTATACAAGGTGGAATGCAAGTGTGAGGAAGTATACATAGGTGAGGCAGGGTGAGCAGTGGCAACGCGCATTCGCGAACATGAACGCTACATTCGATTAGGCCAGCACAATAAATCTGCAGTAGCCGAACACCAGCAATATTGCAGCAAAAAGATAAAATTTAACGATGCCAGAATAGTCGCCAAGCAACAAGTGATGGTTACACGCAAGATAAGGGAAGCCATCGAAATTGTAAAACACCCTAATAACATGAACAGAGAAGATGGACTCAGGCATGCCCCCTCTTGGCTACCAGCCATCACGGCGAAATAGGCCGCACTGACAACACAACACGCGATCGTCACTAGTAAGTAACTGCCACCGCGCGGCCCACGGCCAGCAGGAGAGAAACGGATGCCCTCACCCCATTCGCCGATGAACACCAATCATGTCTCGCTATCCAAGAAGCAATAGGTAACGGCTAACCCCACTCCCTCCACCTCAGCATCCTATAATAATTAAGTTTCCATTCTTCCGTCAAAAATCCCTCGCTGATTTTAAATAATTATGACGTAATGTCTAATTGAAAACAAATATGAAGTGTAGTAACAACCAGCTCACATCAGTATACCCAGACGAAGGCCATTGTAACGTTAGCCGAAACGTCGGTTATTTAAGTAATAGCCTTCTTACATCATGACGCGGTACAACACCCCGAAAACTTTTATGTCATCTGGTCGCGGAAGCCTACGTAATCATGTATGGCTTATATTAATTATTAGGTGGTAACGTGAAACAATAAACTACCTCATTATTGTTTGACTACTGGGTGACTGATTTGTTGGTTGAGCCATCACTTGCGTCCAGCTGGCTGCGGCGGAGTGCGCCGGCCGCCATCCATCAGGCGGTGCCGCCCACTTGTCGAGAGGCCATCGCTCGCAACACGCCGCCCGTCAAGGAGCCGCGCCACGCCCACTTGTCCGCTGTCAGCCACGAGCGCCGTCAGTAATTTACACCGCGCCGCTACACCCGCTGGATCACCTGTTACTCACCAACACATCGCTCCGCGAGGATTCAATTTTGTTCTGCCACAGTTCAGACATGATGGTAGTGGTTACGAATTAATATAACTGTTTCGTAAAGTAGTGTTAGTCAATAGCTATCTCAACCTCGTAAGTTCTACATCTACATACATACTCCGCAATCCACCGTAAGGAGAGTAGCGGAGGGTACACTGTACCACTACTAGGCATTTCCTTTGCTATTCCATTTCCAAATATAACGAGGAAAAGAAGAATGCCTATATGCTTCCGTGCGAGCCCTAATTTCTCTGGTCTTTGTGATCAGCACGCGAAATGTAACTAGGTGGCAGCAAGATCGTACTACATTCAGCTTCAAAATTTTGGCCCCTTAATAAAAACATTGCTTTTAGCTTATGACATTGTAATTCTTTCAGAGACAGCAAAGGACCTGGAAGAGCAGTTGAAAGTAATGGACAGTGTGTTGAAGAGAGCGTATACAATGAACATTAACAAGAGCAAATCAAAAATAATGGAATGCGGTCTTAGAAAATAAGGCGATGCTGAAGGAATTAGATTAGGTAACGGAACAATGAAGGTGGTAGATGAGTTTTGTTACTTGGGTACTAAAATAACGTACGATGGTCGCAGAACAGAGGATATAAAATGCAGAATGGCAATGGGAAGGAAAGCATTTTTGAAAAAGAGAAATTTGCTAACATCGAATATTAATGTAAGTGTAAGGAAGTCTTTTGTGAAGGCATTTGTGTGGATTGTTGCCTTGTATGGGAGTCAAACATGGACGACAAACAGTGCAGACAGGAAGAGAATAGAGGCTTTTGAAATGTGGTGCTACAGAAGATTGCTGAAGATTAGGAGGATAGATCCCATAACTAATGAAGAGGTACTGAACAGAATTGGTGAGAAAAGGAATTTTTGGCATACTTTTACTAAAAGAAGGGATCGCTTGGTACGACACATTCTTAGGCATCGAGGAATCGTAAATTTAGCATTGGAGACAAGTGTGTGGACTAAAAATCGTGCCGGCCGCGATGGCCGAGGGGACTGAGGCGCTCCAGTCACGGTCTGCACGGCCACTACGGTCGGGGTTCGAATCCCCCCTCGGGCATGGATATTTGTGCCGTCCTTAGTTGTAAGTAGTTCATAAGTAGTTTGTAAGTTTAGGGACTGATGACCCCGTAGTTGAGTCCCATAGACTCTACAAACATTCGAACATTTGAACTAAAAATCGCAGAGGGAGACCAAGAGACGCGTATAGTAAGCAGATTCAAGTAGATGTGGGTTGCCGTTCTTATGAGGAGATGGAAAAGGCTTGCTCAGCATAGAATAGGGTGGAGAGCTGCATCAAACCAGTCTCCAGACTGAAGACCATAACAACAACAAATTTCCTCAACAGAAATTCACGAAAAGAACGTCCAGTTACTCCAGTGTTCCCCAATTGAGTTGCCGGAGCATTTTCGTGACACTCGTGCATTGCTCCAACCTACCAGTAACAAACCTAGCTGCTCGCCTCTGAAATGCTTCTGGTCTTCTTTAAACCGGTCTGCTGAGGGTCCCAAATACTTAAAACAATAAAGACGTGGTCGTACAAGCGTTTTATACGCGGTCTCCTTTACAGATGAAGTACATCTTCCCAAAGCTCTCCCAACAAACCGCAGTAGGCTGTCCGCCTTACAACTGTCCTTACATGTTCGTTCCATTTTATATCGCTCTGCAATGTTACGCTTAGATATTTGAACGACCCAACTGCATCAAGAAGCTCACTACTAATGCTGTATTCGTATATTATGGGATTGTTTTTACTACTCATGCGCATCACCTTACATTTTTCTACATTGAGGGCTAGCTGCCATTCTTCGCACCAACTAGAAATTTTGTCTAAGTCATCCTGTATGCTATGATAGTCACTGAAAGACGACATCCTCCCATACACCACAGCATCATCAGCAAACAGCAGCAAATGACAACTTACTCTGTCCATCATATCATTAATATAGATAGAACATAATAGCTGTGCTATAACGCAACCCTGGTGTTCGCCTGACGATACACTCGTCTCTGATGAACTTTTGCCGTCGAGAACAACATACTGCGTTCTATTACTTAGGAAGTCTTCCAGACAGTCACAAGTCTGTGAACCTAATCCATAAGCTCGTATCTTCGCTAGCAGTCTGTAGTGTGGCACCGCGCCAAACGGCTTTTCGAAGTCGAGAAAAACACAATCCGCCTGTTTTTAATACAACCTTTACAGGAAGATTCAGAAGTAAAATTTCAGTGCCAAATTTTACATCTATTTACGTCTACATAATTACTCTGCAAATGATACTTAAGTGCATAGCAGAGGGTTCATCGAACCGCTTTAGTGTGTAGTGTAGGCCACTGTTTTTCAACCTTTTCGAATATGCGACTCCCATAGAAGTAAAAATATACATATTCTGGCGACCCCCCTCCGCACGAACCGTGCTATCTAAGACGAAACAAATGTTCTTCCTTCCTTTACTTCAACTTTCTTTTAAATTATTGGCAGAATTTTTTTGTGTTCTTCAGAGTTGAAGACATTTAATGTATTTTTACATGATTTCCGGCAAAAAATATACATTTTGCTTGACGTCTGTTTCACATTTCACCCAAGACTCAGAAGCGAATTTTGCTTATTAAGGTAGGTTCCACTGTATAGACAATTTGTAAAGAAGAAGATATTTTTTTTCTAATTTCTCAGAATTTCGTGTTGCATCAAACTTTTTTTGCGTGTATTGGTTCCTGAAAACAGATTTCAGACTTTGCGCTTCTTCATCATCAACACGCTGCATTATAAAACAATCTAAGACCAAATCTTAATGAATGTTACACATGGAACTCCATAATTTTAACATTAAATATAGCTCACTTAGACATTCGTTTTTGTATGGTGTAAGTACTTCCTTCTGTGACGACGACTACCCGAGCAAGACATTGCGACACCCCTAGAGGTCGCGACCCACAGGCTGAAAAACACTGGTGTAGGCAATTTAATTAGCAGGACGGTTGCCTCTCCTATGTGTTCTATATTAGTCTTAATAAATTTTTAATATTTCAGAAACTATTGAAAATATGAAAGATGCAAATGTCTACGGTGCTTTAATTTTTATTTCTTGGTTAATAATCTGCTGGGTAGAAGAAATGATTGGAGCGGAAAGATCCAAGTTCGATTCCTCATCCTTCCTCGGATTTAACAATCTGAAAACGCCGCGTGCGAAAATGCGATTTCAGGAGCCCGTATTTTAGGCTTTTTGGTCATAGTGATAAGAGGTGAAGTGCTGTGCACAGCCATCGGCCTAGTTATCCTTTATATACGTATGGGAGAATGGGCATAATGCAACCATATCGTAGTACAGTGCCAACATGTAAACATTACACACGTCCTGCAGCCCATCAAACCTGAGCAAGTTTGTGTTTTTGTACATTAGGTGGGACCTAGGATGGACTTCATAAGATTGCGATCCCTGAGAAAACCATGAAAAACCGTGATTCTGCGGGTGTCTACGATTCGTCTCGATGGCCTTTTCTATACTTCAGATTAATTCCCAATCATACGCTTTCGATATCTTCACCCGCTACCGAGATCGGCGGGTTCACATTTAGCATACCTATATACAAAGTCACAAAATTCAGATTTTTAACTATTTTTACACTATATAACTATTTTTCTAACACCTAACTAACTAACAATAAAAATAGCTCAAATTTTAACAGTATACTCTGTGGATATTTAAGTAGAAACTCCATTGTTTCGTTTCCGAAAATCTTAATCGTTATCAAGCTACACCCGAAAAACCACGATGTTTTGCTACTAAAAGTGCAAAATATGACGAGAGACGCAGTTCCTGCAGTTATGAAACTTCTCATTTTTATGAAATCCGTTAGTCGAACTTTTTCCCCCTTTAAGATATATCCACTCGATGAAGATTTGATATCACTTTCGTTTTTCGTCAGTTATTGTGCAGCATAAAATTAAGTTGGAATGGATGCAAAAATAGGTAGAAGGACTACGCCCCATTGAACAACTTTGCCAGTAAAACAATTTATTGAATAACAATTATAATCTTAAAATTTCACAATAAAAAAAAACCAACACATACTCTCATAATCCTTTCCTTTAAGGAATAAATACAGCATGTAATATATGAATAGCAGGGAATAGCTCAATTTTTACACAATAACCAGATATCTCTAACCAAGGATCTTCGCTTAACAATGATCAAACACTTGCAGTAAATGAATGGAATAAAGTGGGAATAGAAATAAAACTGACCAAAAGCAAAGCCTAACTTTCAGTAATGGGCCTAGATGGTTACAGCGGATACAATACTCTAACCACGAGGATGCAATAAACAGCTAGCCAATATTAACACAATTTTTAAAGTAAATGAAACTGCTGACAAATAATTCTACATCTACATCTACATCTACATACATATTCCGCAATTCACCGTAAGGTGCGTGGCGGAGGGTACACTGTACCACTACTAGGCATTTCCTTTCCTATTCCACTCCCAAATTGAACGAGGAAAAAAAGAATGCCTATATGCCTCCGTACGAGCCCTAATTTCTCTTATCTTGTCTTTGTGATCTTTACGCGAAATGTAAGTGGGCGGCAGCAAGATCGTACTACACTCAGCTTCAAATTCCGGCCCTCTAAATTTACTTAACAGAAATACACGAAAAGAGCGTCGTCTTTCTTCCAGCGATCCCCAATTGAGTTGCCGGAGCATTTCCGTGACACTCGCGCATTGGTCGAACCTACCGGTAACAAATCTAGCTGCACGACCTCTGAACCGCCTCTATGTCTTCTTTCAAACCGATCTGCTGCGGGTCCCAAATACTTGAGCAATACTCAAGACGTGGTCGTACAAGCGTTTTATACGCGGTCTCTTTTACAGGTGAAGTACATCTTCCCAAAATTCTCCCAATAAACCGAAGTCGGCTGTCTGCCTTACTCACAACTGTCCTTACATGCTCGTTCCATTTCATATCGCTCTGCAATGTTACGCCTAGATATTTGAACGACGCGACCGCATCAAGAAGCTCACTACTGATGCTGTATTCGAAAATTATAGGATTGTTTTTTCTACTCATGCGCATCACCTTACATTTTTCTACATTGAGAGCTAGCTGCCATTCTTCGCACCAACTAGAGATTTTGTCTAAGTCAATCTGTATGCTATTACAGTCAGTTACAGACGACACCCTCCCATACACCACAGCATCATCAGCAAACAGCCGCAAATTACAACTTACTCTGTCCATCAGATCATTTATATAGATAGAAAATAATAGCGGTCCTATCACACTCCCCTGGGGCACGCCTGACGATACACTCGTCTCTGATGAACACTCGCCGTCGAGAACAACGTACTGCGTTCTATTACTTAGGAAGTCTTCCAGCCAGTCACAAATCTGAGAACCTATTCCATAAGCTCGCATTTTCGTTAGGAGTCTGCAGTGTGGCACCGTGTCGAACGCCTTTTTGAAGTCGAGAAAAACACAATCCGCCTGTTGCCCTTCGTCCATGGCTCGCAAGATGTCATGTGAGAAAAGGGCAAGCTGAGTTTCACATGAACGATGTTTCCTAAACCCGTGCTGATTCATGGAAAGAAGCTTTTCCGTTTCAAGGAAATTTACTATATTCGAACTGAGAATATGCTCCAAAATTCTACATGAAACCGATGTCAACGATATTGGCCTGTAATTGTATGGGTCAGTTCTCTTTCCTTTCTTATACACGGGAGTCACCTGCGCTTTTTTCCAATCACTAGGAACTTTGCGCTGAGTTAAAGATTCGCTGTAAATGCAAGCTAAGTAGGGGACCAATTTCGCAGAATAGTCTTTGTAAAACCGAACTGGTATTCCATCCGGACCAGCAGACTTTTTCGTATTTAGCTCTCTCAGCTGCTTCTCTACACCGGAAATACCTATTGCTATGTCCCCCATTTCGGAATTAGTACGTTGATCAAAAGATGGTATATTTGTGCGGTCCTCCTGCGTGAAAGATTTCTTAAAGGTTAAATTTAGAACTTCAGCTTTCCGTTTGCTTTCTGCTATTACTGCCCCGGAATGATCAACTAGTGACTGGACAGTGGGCTTTGACCCGCTTATCGATTTTACATAGGACCAGAATTTTTTCGGATTCTCGGAAAGATCTTTTGCTAAGGTATGGCTGTGATAATTATTGTATGCTTCACGCATCGATCTTTTTATAGACGAACGAATCTCTACTAACTTTTGCCTGTCAGCAGAAAAATATAACCAGGTTAACAATATTTGGCCTAACCTTATAAGTCAAAGCTTGTAAGCTTCCGAGATAGCAAAATACAATGGGTCAAAAGATCACACCCGACTATTCACGAATTGACAAGCCAAAACAAAAACAAAAAACAAAAAAACAAAAAAAAAATTAAAGGTGACTGCCGCAGAACCACGGTAAGCATAGCCCGGCCAAAATAACGCAGGTAGATAAAATATACTCAACTTCAGGCAGAAGCCGAAGCAACAAACCACACAAACGGGCAAAACCACAGACCCGGTCCACCGGGCCCAAGGCCAGACAACCAGGTACAACAGATAAGGTGTACAACTGCAGAACATAAATAAAAGGGGAGATTAATCATACATGCTAAGACAACAAACCTTTAAAATATACAATATATATAATAATATACAAATATGCATAAGATTTGACACGCAGGCATACGCAAAGAGGAACCCAGGCACATACCAACGCATAGGGTACAACAACCATCACTGCTTGCCCTTAAAACTCACAATTAAAAAAAAACCATACAATCCATTGGTAAGATTAATGACGTCCACACGACTGCGACGCTTTAACAGAATCACATTGAAATTGAGCACCCCACAAAGCGACACACACAAATTGATCAGTGCTCATATCTACACAACATATCTGGTTACACTGAAAGGCTTAGAGGAAACGATTCAATAATTTAAGAATAAACAACTGCCTGCAACAGAAAGTACATTTGGTTACAAAGCACAGTTAAGGTATTCGGTACACAACCCGAATAAATCAGGCTTACGTGAAAAGTACTTCAATACAGTAAATTACTCACTGCTTGCAACTAGCACTCAAAACATAATAGCAAGTTCCATTACCTCAACTGCTTCAAATTAGAAAATCCAAAAGCATCCACACATAAAGCCGACATGTAAGGCTGCTTCAGTATATATATATGAATAATATCGGCCAAGTCACTCCGACACTTATCAGATATTGACACCAATTCCACTTATAAATCTTCACTGAACTCAAACTCACTTTACCAAAGACCGGTGGAATAGACACAAGCACTAGTAAGTAATTCACGTAGACTTCCATTCCATCACCATGGGTCACCGCCTGGCAGTCAACCAAAACAAGCAAGCCGCCTGCGTCCGTCCACACACACGACGAGCAGCGCACGAGACGCGAGCCACGACCGATAGCGACCCCTAGTAACCGCTACGGAAACTTCCAAAACAAAACCCAAACGAAAAGGACAACCACTAGTTTAAATAGGGAAACCCAGAGATAATAAAACACGAGATCCAATCGAAAGTCGAAGAAATGTTCAAATGTTCGAAAGTTTGTAAAGCTTATGGGATTTAACTACGGGGTCATCAGTCCCTAAACTTACAAACTACTTATGAACTACTTACGAACTAGAACGGCACAAATATCCATGCCCGAGGGGGGATTCGAACCCCCGACCGTAGTGGCCGTGCAGACCGTGACTGAAGCGCCTCAGTCCCCTCGGCCACCGCGGCCGGCAAAGTCGAAGACAGGCGACGGGAAGTCACCACGAACCGAACGGTTCATTTGTATTTTAAAGAATTTTCAGAGATAAAAACTATTGTGAGACACTACCCATGGATGATTTTAGGTCATAAGTAGCAGCGTATGAAATTCACAGAAGATATCAAAATTTTCTTTAACCTTAGGAGAACTACAATACGTCATGGAGCTCTCGAGATACTGATTTTATTTGCGGCGGACGAAATTACACAGAGTGCCCACTTCTGACCAGGTGGACATGGCGGCCGCTGCGAAATTATTCTGTAATAAATTGGACATTGGACGTCGTACAGTCTTATATTTTCGGTCGTTAACTGAATTTCTTTTCGTTAGTCATCATACCGTGTTTATAAATGTGTCGAAAAGCGTACAGAAATTATCATAACTTCACTGATCTAGAGCATTTCTCTTATATAAGCAGTACGCTTTGCCGTAGCAACGAAAAGAAGGGACGCAGCTAAAAACTGTCAGACCACAGAAAAGCATATAACATCTTTAAAGGAGCGTGGCAGAAAAGTGGAGAAGCAGCTGCCTCATTCCTTATCCTGCCTTTTTGTGTTGCGAATGAATTGGCGCGCTATTTTTATTTATTTATTTATTTATTTATTTATTTATTTGTTGAAAAAGAACAACAGAAAATTACGGTGAAGAGAGTGCAAGTGGTAGAGAGACAGCAGACAGCCCTGATGTGAGAGAAGGTAGCGAAACAGGTGACTGACTGGAAATGGTAGCTGTGGCAACAAAAGGAAGAGGAGACATCTGAAATGAAAATATGAGATGCATGGATATCATAGATAACTTCGGGGTCTGATCCCTCTGACCTACGAACCTAAACAACAAATATGTTGTCTACATTCAGTAAGCGTAGACACCAACACAGGAATAGACAGTGACTGAAGAGGCACGCAGCAGACACAGATAGAAACGACACGTGCAGAGTGAGAAAAGAACAATGACAGAGTGACAGTGAAAGTGATAGAGAAGGAGAGAGTTGCACAGAAAACTGAGAAGTGATGAAGACAATGACACTGAATGAGATAAATACGTGCATACGTGCAGATTATAGTGCTAGTGGAAGTAACAGTGAGAGAGATAAAAATGTAGATAGCAGCAGTAGGAAATGATATGAATGAAAACTCCACTACAAAGAGAGACTGGATAAAAGGATTTAGCATGTTCTGAGTTGAAGGAGGGCGAGGGTCATGCCACAATTTTTTGGCGAAGTAGACGGAATGCAGACTGTGCAAATGTTCAAATGTTTGTATAGTCTATGGGACTTAACTACGGGGTCATCAGTCCCTAAACTTACAAACTACTTATGAACTACTTACGAACTAGGACGGCACAAATATCCATGCCCGAGGGGGGATTCGAACCCCCGACCCTAGTGGCCGTGCAGACCGTGACTGGAGCGCCTCAGTCTCCTCGGCCACCGTGGCCGGCTGTAGACTGTGGAAGATGGTTGCTCACTTTAGCGTCAGATTCTTTTCAATAGGAACATATTTGACGATGTGTGGTCCGATAAGAGAATCGGTTAGCACAATGAACGCACATTCGAGTGAACGGTGTAGTGACTTCTCTGAATCAGATGCCTGCTTGCTTCCTTTGAGGAGGCACAGCCAATTTTCGTCCCGAGTACTGACCAAAATATACGAGCTTGTGCACCGTCTCTAGTGACGCCGATGTGGACGGACGGCAGACGCAAATCTTCTTTCGTTCACGATGATTTTTTTCAACTCGTTAATTTATTTATTTATTTTCCGGAGATTTGTAACTCCTCCTTTCACCCACGTCAGACTGAGTGTAGAGCCGTTTCAATAAAGTGACATCGTCAGAATTCATCTGGTGGAGGGACAGGCGAGACGCCGAACACAGATGACTTGCAGGCAGCAATCGCCTTGTCTGAACAGCCATAAGGTCCGATCCCTATGTTTATGATACTTTTTTTTTTTTTTTTTTTTTTTTTTTTTTTTTTTTTTTTTTTTTGAGATACATTCTCTAGTATAATATTACTGAAAAGCGTAGTAGAAAATAATTTGTCCTCAATAATGCTTAGCTGTGCTCCAGCACATCAGTAATCTCGAAATTGCTTGCGCAGACGGAGTCGCTATGATGTGCTTCATAAGCGTTCTCATTATTTGGCGCTACAAGTATGGAGCATTGCTTTAGTATGGAGCAAATCTTTAGGGGATCGAATATTCCGATGTCCAAGGCATCATGCGTGTTTTGAGGACTACTAAGTTTCAGACATTACCACTCAATGCAGAGGCTAACGCGTAATGTTCAACGGCTTAGGCAAATTCGTAGAGTTGTCAGTGCTAACAGACTTGAATTAATGTGTGGCGTACAACGAAAGTATCCGTTAGAATAGTGTCGTGCAATTTAGCGTAAATGGGGTTCGGCAACAGGCGACCGACACGAGAAACATTATTACACTGGTCAATACAACCAGGGGATCAGTTAAGATATCTAGGTTGTGAAGTATTGTCATCATTAGAATGGATTAAAATGGTTCAACGTCTTTCTGTCGTTTCTACGGAGTGCAGACAAAAACATTATGGCAATCGCGATAGTAGTAATAACAGAAACTTGCTGCAGAGGGGATTGGTGTTGACTTGTGTGTACTCTACGAAACAAATTACACAGATAGTTGGGTTCAGGTACTGTAGTGAGCAGGTAATGCAATGCAACCCAAACATGACTTATCCGAAGCTACGAATGGAGACCCATAGGAAGGTTTGAAACGGACAGACACAGAGGGATGTGGCTGCAGCTGTTGGAGTGTCCCATAGTGTAATTTCCAGGACCTGGACGCGCTTTCAGACAACAGGAACCGTTAAATGTACGCAAGGCTACTGTAGTTCACGAATAATATCAGCAAGCGCTGACCGTTATCTCTGGTTGACAGCCCGTCAACACACACGTAGCTAAAACGCACCCTCCTGGCAGTAACAGGACGTGCAATGTCATCACAAACAGTCCGAAAACGCCTTCGGAAATGTGGCCTCTATCGACGGAGGACGATAGTGTGTGTCCCATTAAAACCACAACACCGTTTAACTCGCACAAACTGTGAGGAGGAACATTAGGATTTGAGCCGTAGTGAATGGCGCCGGATTCTGTTCACGGATGAGTCAAGATTCTGGCGGACAATCATCGTTCCCTCATTTGGAGATAACTTAATCCTGCTTATGTGCAGGAAACCTGTTGGTAGACGAATGGTGTAGGCAAGAGTCAATACCTGTCTGACGTACGGACCTCTATATCGTTCAGAGTTTGAGACGAGATCCTTCTACTATTATTGTGCCCTATTCTAATGCCATGGGTGATGGGTTCCTTCTGGCGAACGATGACACATGTCCCCACAGAGCTGCTCTTGTGGAAATCATATTTGAATCTGATGGAATTGAAAGAATGCTATGGTCAGCTCGTTCGTCGGACAAACCCAGTTAAGCATATCTGGGATATACTTGGCAGACGCATTGCACAACGGTTGCAGAGCTGGATATTGCACTCATGGAAGAATGACAAAACGCCCGTCAAGAGCTTATTGATAATCTCATACTGTCTTTGCCAGGAAGGTGTTCAACTTTACTGGCCGTCCGAGGTAATCTCACACCAGTTTAAAGAGAAATGGGAATGCCTTTTTCACTGTTACGGTAGCCCCATGGTGCCTTGCTAAAAGTGAACGCTATTTAAACCTCAAGTAGAGAGTTGAGACAGCAACATATCTTACCGTATCATACAAAAATTACAGTTGTCAGTAATATATGAATAATACGCGTTAGCAAATGTATATTGTGTATGATGTCTCAGCTGATCCCCTAATTGTTTTAAGCAGTGTAGTTGCACAGAGACATTTACAGTGGCTCCCTTATGTACGTGATGAATACAGTTGGATTCTATGTTCGTAATTTTTTTTTTTTTTTTTTTTTTTTTTTTTTTTTTTTTTTTTTTTTTTTTTTTGGTAAGAGCTGGTGCGCCGCAGATCCCATGAGGCCATGGACGCCAGTTGTCGACAAGGCATTGTGCAAACTGCTGGTGGCCCCACAATGGTGTGTCTCCGTTCACATGGAATGGAGTGGGGCCTATGGCCCAAGTAAACCCATCCATCACTGACTGGAGAGATTACGTTCGTCAACTTCGCGACGATTTTACATCCATTGGACGCCACGTCCTCAAAAAAATATTGGGATACTTATGGGCCACAATTTCTCGCCATTGTTTTGGGTAAAATTATGGACATTGCCAGCGGATGTTTTGACCTCCCAAATTTGTGTATTTGCGCAATTTTAAGGAATTTGAGTAACCATCCCCGCCCCTACCTTGTGTGGAATTTCTGACGTTTAATTTGTTACGTGTTCTGGTTCTGCTGTCTCCACCCGTTGGTGATTAATGGTGACCTGTGCTTTCGAAAGTACATCACACTATAAGATATATCGCAGTAGTTCATGAGATATGAGGTGATAAACAATAACTCCAACTTTAGATAAAGTATTCTGCTGTCTCCACCCGTTGGTGATTAATGGTGACCTGTGCTTTCGAAAGTACATCACACTATAAGATATATCGCAGTAGTTCATGAGATATGAGGTGATAAACAATAACTCCAACTTTAGATAAAGTATTCTGCGTATCAGTCCAGATTTCCCAGCATCCATAGTCTAGTTATATTGTCCTTGACGGCAGTGCATTGGTTACCACTTGGGGTAGAAGTTTTCTGTCACGTCTCATTGTAATTGATTATTTCAGGTTCTGCACTGAGGTCCTGTTTTTAGGACTGAAGTTCCTACCGTACCTCTGGTTATCAAAAGCTGACAACTTTGCTGCTTGCTACAACTAAGGTGGACTTTGCTGGGTGTTTCCTCCGCCAACTCTTACGTATCGGCTGCAGAGTAGCAAGGGGATGCGGACCGCTCCAGCTAACTGCCTCGTGGGGTGACAAAACTTGGTACGTTCTTTGGCTAAGTTGTATTTTTCTTTTGTTTTCTTTTTCTTTTCTTTACTTTTTCTTTTCTTTTTAAAGAGTTTATGATTAATGTAACGAGGGCGAGGATGCGACAGTGTTCAACAACAGCTGGAGCGGGCTAGAAAATGAGTATTAAAGCAACTTAAATCACTTAATAAAAACAAGTTTCCCGGTCCCGATTTTATATCAATTAGGTTCCTTTCAGAGTATGCGGTTGCAATAGCCCCATACCTAACTATCTTCGCTCACACAGTGAAATATCCATACTCAAAGAATGGAAAGTCACTCTAATATTCAAGAAAGGCAATAGGAGCGATCCGCAGAATTACACGTCAATATCATTAACGTCGGTTTTCAGCAGGATTTTAGAACAGATATATACTTTTCTGAAACATTATGATCTGGAAGAGAACGACCTAATGACCCCCAGTCAAGACGGATTCAGTATCTTTCTTGGAAAAGACAGGTAGACTTTACTCACACGAAATGTTGAGCGCCTTTATACACTAGTTGCGCTCCAAATAATTCTATGAACTGTTAGAAAATAATACTCTTCATTGGACATATTCAGGATTTTTACAGTTCGTTACTGAAGTGAAATTTCCAAAACTTCCTTAACTTTGCTCTTTCGATAGCGACAGGTGACAGTTTTCCAAAACTATAACTAATTATAAAGCTTAAAGTTTCACTACCAGTCAAGTAAAACTCTTTAGTCAGGCAATTTTATGAACTGAAAGAATTTCCATTTGAAAAAGTAACAAGACATATTGAGAAGATGTTAATGACGCTTGTCACTAAGAAGATTCTCAGTTACCTGCGCTACTTCATTAATAATGAATTTAAGAGAGTTAGTTGCAAAAATTAGTTTTCCATTCATAAAAACAGTTTAGAAATAGTTAACGGATACTTTGCCTATATAAAGACTAGTATTGAAATTTTTTATCCAAATAAATATTTTTTTCTTTTTCTGTGTTTGGTGGTGATGGAGAAAAAGTCAGAAGGGTGACAATTTCGAACGCCTTAGCGGATGCCAAACTACCACGCTACGCCACTGAGTATCGTCGGTTATTATCGCCATTTTCATAGTCTTTGAACATCCCGCATTGGAGACTGCTCCCCCTCTCCTCTTAAAGGCAGCAAGCTGAGAGTCCCTCCCTTGTCGTATTGCTACCGGATACTGGCTCACCCCACTAGGAGAAAGCATAGTCCAGGGGGAGCAATTATATTAAAGAATAATATTGCAAAATTTTCTCGGCCTTCCAGACCCGTCAAAGTGGTTTGAAATCCACGAGGTTTCGGCCGAAATCTCGTCGGCCATTGTCAAGTGGTGACTGTAGAAATATTGATGTCATCTTCCTTATATAACTGCGCGACCTCCTATGACGTCACTGCTGCTCACGGTATCGCCTATTATGGTAATCAGTGTGGTTGCGTGCCTGCGCGCCCGCTTCAACCGTCCAAAGGCCGGGTCCCAAGCTGTGTTTATTTGCAAGCCACCGTTTTTATTGACAACACACACACACAAACAAACTGACATGTCCAAGAGAGGACTCGAACTTCCGGCGGAATGACAATATTTTTTATTGTAATGACTGATGTCTCGTCGAACGTGTTGTGGCGCCCGCAGTCTCTGTATCTCTTTGCTTGCTTCGCGCGCCGACCAATAGGAAGAAGCGGGATCGCATACATATGCCGGCGCACCGGAGAGTTCTACAGTTCGATCCAAGAGAGAAATTCCATCCACGGGAATGTTCAAATTTCTGTACAATCTATCGGACCAAATTGCGTGGTCATCAGTCCGTAGCTTACAAACTACTTAAACCTAGTTAAACTAACCTAACGAGAACACACACACCCATTCCCCAGGGAGGACTCGAACCTCCACGGTGAGCAACCGCGCGCTCCGCAGCGAGGCGCTTTAGACCGCTCGGCTACTCCACCGCGGCCATCCACGAGAGCCAGCAGTCTGTCTTAGCACAATCGGGAACAGTTTACTATTGCCTTGCAGAACTGTGTAATAGAAGGGAAGAATTTGTACCAACACAAGCACAGCATAATATTCATTTCATCTGTAATGAAAGTATATGAGGACAAACCCATTCTTTTAGTTACAGACCTATGTCCACATACTTGCTCGTTACGGTTCACAACCTGAACCCGCTGCATGCCGAGACTTAATAGAATGCAGTCCGATGTTTGTTTTCCAGAGCATACTCGCAACTGCTGATCTCTCAGGTTACTGTAAAACGGTAAGATCATTTATGTTGAACAAAGCGCTGTTCAGTAGTACATGCTATCTGCCCGATGCAGAGAGCGTAGAAAGTTTTACATCGGACCGGTAATGAGTAGAATCGAACAGCAATCTGTTCAACACGAATGATGTTTCCGTTTACGATATCCAGAGAGATCAGCAATCGCGGAGCATGCCCTAGAACACAAATATAGCATTGTGTTCGTCTTTATAGGAACAAATACTTTCTAGGATAGTGTAATAAAAGAGACGAGTGAAATAAAAATATGTTAGAATAACTCTGAATAGAGGCGATGGCTTGCAACTAAACACAGCTTGGCACCCGGCCATCAGACGTATGAAGCGGTCGCAGCAGGAACGCAACCAATACATTACCAAAACATTACTGGTACATCGCGACTGCTTATGTGGTAGATCGTGTGAGTACTGAAACCGCAGAAGAAAGATTGTTTAATATAATTGACAATTGTTTATCGTTGCAGTCAAAACGTGCGGTTGTTCGACATGCAAGTTCCGAATTCAAATGTTTGTAGCGCTTATAGGACTTAACTACGGGGTCATCAGTCCCTAAACTTACAAACTACTTATGAACTAGCTAATACTAAGGACGGCACAACTATCCATGCCCGAGGGGGAATTCGAGCCCCCGACCATAGTGGCCGTGCAGACCGTGACTGGCACGCCGCAGTCCTATCGGCCACCGCGGCCGGCACATGCAAGTTCATTTTACTTACCTGCCTTGAATCTTTGTGTTTCCACGTATTGGTTGAATCAATCACTACATGCGCGCCATTCGTTGCTACACTATTTGATTCATCTAATTAGGTGTAGTATTGGTTCGGTACGTGTTTGGAGAAGGCGTCAAGTTTCGTACCTCGTTCCATTCAATAATATGAGAACATTTACTTCTTTAGTGCGTTGAACTTCTGCGTTTTATAGTGTATGGATAGGATATTTTGTGATTAAGATATTCAAAAGGTATCCTGTACCAAGAAAGTGAAATAACATCATCAACAATTATTTGTGCCCGAGGGGGGAATCGAACCCCCTACAGCGAAAGGCCGCGCGCACCGCAGCACGACGCCTAAATGCGCGCGGCTTGACTCTTGTATTTGATTAAGTGTAACACATTATACTGCAACTATCAAGGGCACTGTGAATTGAACCTCTACTCAAGTTTCGGGTCAAATGTAAAATAATATTCGTAAATATTATGGAATAATTTTATATTTTGTAAAAAATAATGAGTACGTAAAGGTTTATTGTTAAATATAGTTTTTCAGTACTTCAATATTGAAAAAACGAGAAATGACTGTATTATTAAAAGATACAATGGTATGAAATAGTAGATCACCACGGCTTCGTGGTTGCGTACCCTTGATATAGGCGATACCGCGAGTACCAGTGATGTCGCAGGAAGCCCGCAGCTGTACAAGGACGATGACAGTAATAATACTATAGTCGTATTCACGGATATGACATTCACTGCGAATGGGTAAAGTTGAAAATGTGTACCCAGCAGCCACTCGAACACGGTTCTCCTGCTTTCTAGTCAGTTGCGCTAACCTCTACATCACTGGGGACACACCGATCACCACACCTGCACGGAATCACTCAAGTACGCCTCCCGTGAGATACAAATTCTCAACCCTACCCCTGCCCACTAGAACCCAAACTCGTAGTTATCGGCAAAAGGACACCCGAAAGAACAGACGCCATATATATATGAATTCCGAAGACGGGTAATGATCCTTTCTTCAGTGCAGAGGCACTCCTAGGTCCTTACTCTTACAGGCATTAATTTACAATAACTACGAGTTTGAGTTCTAGTGGGCAGGAGTAGAGCTGAGAATTTGTATCGGACGAGAGGAGTAGAGGAGTGCTTGAGCCATTCGCAGTTAATTTCATACATTTCGTGAATATGAATAGACAATAACTGCTCGATCAAACTTGATGTCTGTTCTTTCAGACATGTCTGACAGAACAGACGCCATAAGCATATAATTCTACTGTCACCCCTTGACAATCGCCTGGGAGATTTCGCCCGAAAGCTCGTGGATTTCAAACGACTTGAGGTTGTTGTAAACCAGCGTTAATTTTATCAGTACATCTCGCCGAGAAAGTATGGATTCATAGAGCAACGTTATTGTCAGGATTATTTTGACAGTTGAAAATTTGTAATGCTAAATAGAGAAGAAAGTTATGGATACGACACCCTTCACGTCTTTTTAGCACTTCTAATGGTTACATATTTCCATGATATTGAGTGCACATCCATGAGAAAGTATCTTTAGAATTACGTGTGATTCATAGTCTTTCTTTTCTAAATCGCATTGTTACTTCAGTTTAATATTGCGGTCTGTTGTTGACTTAATGTCATCTCTGTCACATCGTATTAGAAATTTGACCACTAAGCTTACGTAAATTTTGCTTCTTACCTCAGGATCATAGCATTTGTAACTCAAAACCTGCACTCAAGCGTCGCGTAGCCGCAGGAGAAGCATCGACCCGATGTAAAATACGGCGCGGCGTCTCGAGTTACTTGGAGCGTGCGACGCGACGTGGGGGAGCTCGGGCGTGCGCACGCAGCCACCGGCTTGTGAGAGTCGGCGTGTGTCGCCCCTCTTTTTCCCACAGGACGTGCTCGAGTCTGCGTGAAGGCCAGCCGCCGCACCGCCGAGGTATCTGGCGCAGCTGCAAGACAAAGCCGCCCGCCCTTGTGACTGTATTCATGCGCGCGCTTCTCGCCTGACCTACCGCAGGCAGGTCGCGCTGGGGCCAGACGCCACGCTAGCACCGCGCCTCGCGAGCTACACATCTAACACTGTTATGGCACATCCTGCTCGTGCGTGCTTCGCTGAAGCAGTTACGTGACACTTGCCTCGTAAGGCAATAAGATTAAAGGGGAAAGGGGGAGGAAGAACGGCCTGATGCTGTGGCGTGCGTCAACAGAGGAAGGAGGGAAGGAAAAGTATGGTGTAACGTCCCGTCGATACTGTGGACGGACCAGACGCCTGGATTCACTGGGGAAGGAAATCGACCGGCCCCTTTCAAAGGAATGGCATTTTCCTGGAGTGATTTAGTAATATAATTTTCAAAATGAAATGCCGAGATCGCACATTAATAATTTATTCACTGACGACCGGTTTCGGTGAACTGTGTCACCATCATCTGGTCACTTTCATATTACAAGCTGTTCATCTTGTTAAAAATTTGTATGAAAAATAACAACTGCAACACTGCATTTAGTCACTATATGAAAAATACACAAGTTAAAAACATGACAGCTTTTGTAAATTGTCATGTTTTTAACTTGTGTATTTTTCATATAGTGACTAAATGCAGTGTTGCAGTTGTTATGGCTTAGGCGGGAATGGCGTTCTCGTTCTGCCGCATTTAACAGGTTGAATGACTGGTGACAAGTCTTTTAATACGGAGGACCATGAGAGAAGGTTGACATTCTGCGACACCAAGAAGGCACGTGTTTGTGCCACACCTGGTCGTGCAATGTCTTGTTGCAAAATAGCGTCTCGAATATCGAGCATAAAAGACATAACTGCCTGTCACATGATGTAATTCACTTAGTTCGAACTGGTGACATTGCGCTGCATAGGCACCAACTGTGATTTGAGGTTGTACCAAACACTATTACACACCATAAGGCCTTGACTTGGCGTTCTAATTTTTGTGCAAATGTAGTAATTGTGATGCTGGTAGGTAAACGTAAACGTAGTAAAACGTAGGTGGCGATGTGGAAGATGCGCACCTAACCCATGCCATAAAAAATTGCGACGAGCTGTCACTCATGCTAGTGTACTATGTGTAACACTGTTGCGCCGGAGCCGACGAGGAGACAGAAGTTCTCTCGTGCAGTGCCATTCGGATGTGGTGTCGAACTGCTGGTGGGGAGAACTCGGTGGCATGAACTGACCCATCTCGTTGTGTTCCACGGTCTTCCGTGAACCATTCTAGACACAGCCATTGAACTGCAGGAACACTTCGTCTCACAGGAGCAAGAGTTTCACAGATGGATGCATCACATCCTCTCGTGTAAGTAATACACTTTTTATTTATTTATTTGTGTATTTTAATCGTATGGGACCGAACTACGTTGGTCATTAGTCACTAGTCTTACAAACTACTTAAACTAAGTTAAACTAACCTAAGGAGAACACTCACATCCATGCCCTAGGGAGAATTCGAACCTACGACGTGTGAGGCTGTGCGATCCATAACGTGGCGCTCCAGACCGCTCGGCTACTCCCGCGCGCCGATACTCACTGATTTGATGCTACGGTTCGCAGTAACCCATTACCTTTGTTTATAGCGACAACGAGCGCCGCAGGCAGATTCTACTGGTAGCTGGTGTGGCGTCGCAGACATGGATCAAATGGTAATCATTTCTGTAGAACATACTAATGTATACTTCAGATGAATGTGATCCCTCTATCTGTAGTTTATCAATGTGTTCTGTTTTTTTTTCTTTTGTTTTCCAACATCACCGCGTATCATATTGTGTCGGGGTCGTCAGATGAAAGTATAGTTATTTCTTAAATGCATATAATAGCATCTGTAAGCAATATACATTATACGATCTGAGAAGCGGGCGTGCCATCTGGCATATCATTTGATAAGTAGTAATGTACACAAATACCTGTAGCAAGCTTTAAACTTTGATCATGGATATTTCTGTTAAGGAGCCACAAAATGTCGCGACCAAAAAACAAGGAATGAACGTCTGCAAATCTTAATTAATTATTGATTCCTCATTAACACACGATAAGGCAACAAATTACATAATTGAGAAATGGAAATTCAACAAGATAGTGAAGATGGTGAGTGGGGCCTAACAGAGGATAGAAAATGGGCAGTGGCGAACATAGCTTTTTTTTTTTTTTTTTTTTTTTTTTTTTTGCGAGTGGAGGCAAGGTTAATGTAAGGATAAGTAATTTTAAGTAGACTCCCCATGATACTTTTTATTACTTTTAATGTCTGTAAATCTATCGGCCCAAACTGAATGGTCATCAGTCCGTAGCTTACAAACTACTTAAACCTAGGTAAACTAACCTAAGGACAAACACACACACAGGGAGGACTCGAACCTCCACGGCGAACAACCGCGCACTCCGCAGCGAGACACTTTAGACCGCTCGGCTACTCCACCGCGGCTGTATTACTTTTGCTGCTCCTATTTAGAGCATAATTTGTGTAGACATCCCTTTAACGAGATCAAACTTTTCTGTTTTGGCCATTAAATATAACTATTTTAAGAAACTGGCACGAACTTCACTCCACTATAACCCCATTCCGCTCACCAATACGGAGTAGTATCACTATCCGCCATCGCACTTTTTTCTTTATACTCATTATTTTAGGGGAGGGGTGGCAGGCCTTGTGGCTACACGCCCCTGTAAAAAGGGACTTCCTACAAAGCTGACATGATAGTACACAATTCTGTGTTTCTCCTCCATAGTAGGGCTGTGCTTTCTGAGCACAGGGAAGTAGTTGTTCCCGTCTAATTGGTGTTTGTAAACCTGGACTTGATGCGCATGGCCGATTTCCTTCACCATCGCTGAAAAAATAACCTATCCTCTTCAGTGCCAGTGCCAAGGTTAATTAACAATTTTGAAAATGTCAATATTTTTTGTTTATTAGTTTGCATAGGCACCATATTTCTCTATTTTGCAATTTGGAAATTTTTCAGTTTTTGAACGTTGATGGCACACTTGTGTACCTCGGGTTTCAACCGTAGACATATTTCTTAAATATTCTTAATGGAACATACTGTATTTGAGGGTAAAATTAATTACAGTATGTTGTATTTGTGCAACCTACATATTTTATTTACAATGAGAAATTTTACAATACATATTTACTAGTATTTGTTACTGCTAGATGGTTTTGTATGAGTCCTCGTGACAACTATAATTCCAACATAATGCAAAATTCCTCTGCGATTGGTTTGAAACTAAGTGAACTAGTCTGAACAGATTTGAAGTTTGTCTACTCTGTCACAAGGTCTCAGAATTCACCTGGAAAGAATTCAGTGAAAGATTCCAAGTCTTATTTGGGTCCACTGGAATCACTTTCCTCTCCAGAGATGCACCAATTCTAAAAAAGAAACGAACAAACCATGGATAGGCTCAAACCTACATTTTCCTTAAAATTTGATGTGAAAATTTATACATTTTGTTACAAATAAAGAAAGAAACATAAATACATTTCTTAAAACTATAGCAATACTAACCAAGTAGCTCTTCACGTCAAACCTCTTATGGATTTTTCATATTACCATTCATTAAATCCTCAGTGTTTTGAGAGTGAATTTCGTTAGGAGCATCACGTGGGGAGTCAGAATTCGTATGCTGTCGATTCATCACAGCAAATAAGTTATCCTCAGGTACAGAATTTAAATATTCTGCAACACTTCCATTTAGTAAGCGTGATATCTCTTCATTACTTAGCACATGAGCTGCCAAAATGAAGTACAGAGCTATTCTTAGTACTGCATACTAAGAACCAAGGTACACAGACATTTACTAAAACATTGGCATTTATTGCCCAGGAAAATTAAAATAACTCACATTTGCTGTATTTCAGATGATTCTTCAAACTTCACTTATCACTCACTACAACAAAGATAAACATATAAAGCTTTATGTATTATTTGCTTGTTATTTGCTCTCATAACGACGCTGCCGGGCTGCCAGCTTCACTAACATCAAAATTCTGATTCGTGTAGCTTCCGAAGTACTGCTGCAAGGGCTATAAAAGTGGCGTCATTTGAAAGCACAAAGGTATACGATTGTGCACTCGCGGTCTGAGCACACAAAATACGCCACAGACAGAATAAAACAGTTTACGAACCAAGGTGCACATATGTGCACTTACAGTCTGAAGGAGCTATCCGAGCGTGTTCTCCGTCCCTAACAATCACATTCACTTGAGCGCTGTAATTCGTCAAAAAAAAAAAAAAAAAAAAAAAAAAAAAAAAAAAAATATATATATATATATATATATATATATATATATATATATATATATATATATATATATATATATACAAGCCGAGGCTGGGCTCCTGACGACAATTAATTGTTAAAATTAAAAAATGGTCAGTCTCTGTTGCAGTATTTTATTTTCCAATTACGCGTTTCGCGCTGTTAGCGCATCGTCAGACTGGAAAAGACAAATATTTTGTTACCGTCCGTGTACCTGGTGCGCAGCGAACCTAATGTGGCTAAGGTGAGTAAATTTGAAAATTCGGACTTACTTGGGCGGAGATGGAGCCACAGAACTATCTATTGCTGTCTAGGAGGCATCTTCCCAATAACACAAATTGTTAAGATACCTCTTAGACAGCAATAGATAGTTCTGTGGCTCCATCTCCGCCCAAGTAAGTCCGAATTTTCAAATTTACTCACCTTAGCCACATTAGGTTCGCTGCGCACCAGGTACACGGACGGTAACAAAATATTTGTCTTTTCCAGTCTGACGATGCGCTAACAGCGCGAAACGCGTAATTGGAAAATAAAATACTGCAACAGAGACTGAGCATTTTTTTAATATTCAACACTGTTGCTGCACCAGCCGCCGCCACCACCATCATGGAATGGAGTGAAATGTATGAAAACAATTAATTGTGTCTCGATACCTCATGGTCTGTTCTCCCTGATGCGGGAATACAGTATTGTGGCTGCGAGCATTATAGAATAAATAAGCTGTGGTATAAGAAAGAGACAACGTGGCGAATGGAGATTTGTGTGTGGCGGGAGACGTGCAGGGAAGAGTCCTCTGCAGTCGGGTTAGTCACTGTGTCCTCGGTGGCGGAGTGGTCAACGCGTCTGCCTAGTAAGCAGGAGATCTCGGGTTCGAATCCCGGATACCACAAATTTTCATTCGTCACAGTTTGGTATTCCATCTAAACCGAATACAGTGACGCCATAACATCGCAAATTGCGATTTATTTCATTCATTTAAACCCTGTAATTCGTCAAAAAAAAAAAAAAAAAGGGGGGGGGGCATGGATGTTTGTGTCGACTTTAGTATAAGGTAGTTCATAAGTTGTATGTAAGTTTAGGGACTGATGACCCCGCAGTTAAGTCCCTTAAGCTCAACAAACATTTGATGACGGGGTGCTAAACTCTAAACTTCTTTCACTTTTCTTTTCGGAAGTGGTCTCACGATCGACACTTCGACAGCAATGACTATAGAGAGTTAAAAAATATATTTCAGTAGCGGCGAGACTCGTTGTTCGCAGCCCCACAGTCCCCCTACCCCCCTTTATCTGACAGGAGCGGCGTGTCGGCCTGTGACCTGCCGGTAATGATAATGTGTCACGTCGCTGGCTCCCCGACATAACGTGGCGCCCCCTGGGGCCACACGTCGATCATAATGGGCTGGCTGCACACCCTGCGGCTTAGAGAGGAGCGCTGACAGCTCACAGACCCCAGTGGGCTGGTACCCAGTTTTATAATCAATGACGAAACACCATACTGCAGAAGAATTTCGATTAGCCACGTTCCCTATATGTCATCTACGTATATTCTAAAAAATAAGTGATAAGTTTCACCGACTACAACTAGACAAGGAGCATCTTTCTGAATTCTGCGTGACATGCTGTTGATATCTTCCTTGTAGGAGCCAAGGGTACATTAGACTCAGGTTTTTCTGTTACGCACTACAAATAGTTGGAAGAGTAGTATCAAAATTACAGCAGCAGACGGCTTGATCAGGACAGAGTAGGATGGAGAACTGCATCAAACCAGTCTCCGGACTGAAGACAACAACAACAACAACGAAGGAAGACTTACGAGATTCAGTATTACAGTGAGAATTTAGAGAGTTGTTGAAGATTTGAAACAAATTGGGCGAAAAGCATAGATAAAATTCTAAAGAAATGGGGGAAGTAGCAATCGAACCAAAATTGGTGACTAGAACCTATGAGAATATTGATGTTAGATCAGACTTCCGAAAAAAAATCATCCACACAATTATGAAAGTAGAAAATACAGAAAAGTATGGGGATTACCTCGAAATCAGCTTAACAGCTCATGCAGGCAAGATACATTCGAGAATGATGTACAGGGGAACTGAAAAAAATAATCGCTGTGTTACATGATGATCCGTTTGGATTTAGAAAAGGTACAGGTTACAGACAGGCAGCCCTGTGCGATGGGACGGTGTAATACACGAAAATTCTTATTAGATCCATCAAAAATCATAATAACTCTCTTAGTCCCCTCAAAAGTCTATCTAGGATCATTCCACTGTCAGTTGCTATAGGGTAGTTAGTAGGTTGCTAGGCAACTTCATCAACGAATCTGGCCTGTGCTGTTGAATTCGTTTCCGAAGTCCCCAACCCGTCACATAACACAAAAAATTAGTCTTTCCAATTTAATTCGCAGTCAAAATCAAGTTCTCATACCCGCAATCCGTAGCATGGCACATTAGTCTACGCAGCCAGTCCCGTACACCATAAACAATCGCCAACTTGCCGTAGAAAAGCATACGTCGCAGTACACAGTGTGGAGAGTACCGGCAGAACAGGTCATCATGCACATCGTATGCCATCTGTAAGACAAACAGATTTCGAGGCCCTCGTTTACTTCTGTCAGCCGATTATCCAATGCATTGCTCTAGTGCCAAACTTCGTACAGTTGGTATTTGTCACAAATGATGTCTCTCACCCAAAATAGTGTTCTCCAACAGCCACATCGGTCGCTACCAGCAACAATTTTGTTTTTACTGAGAAGGACCTCTGAACAGGGCCTTTATGTTAGTTTCTATTGTTCTTTGGATTAAATTTTATTTCAAAGAAAGTTGTAGAATCTTTCAAATAAAATTTAACCCAAAGGGCAATAGAAACAAACATAGTTGCCATAAATAAACATCTCCACATGTAACTATCATTATTCTTGCTCAATAACAATAACATCGCTTTTAGCATCAGTGCACATTTATATTTCAGCCTGTAAGCTTATAATTGTTTATAATAAATCATTGTACAACTCGATGTAATATAATTGGAAAAAGCTGTTTCTACTCATATAATTTGTATACATAATGTTATGAATTTTCGATCTTTGTGTGTGTGGATCAAGGAGGTTAGAATAAGAGGAGATGGCGTTACCTGTGCTGGGAACAGATATTGGTTGAAGCCAGGGGGCATGCCGTTGTGCCCAAAACAAGGATTTTTAGCTTAAAATCCTGTGCGAATATTGCCTTCTTTACGTATTTCCACTAAATTGATAGTCACATTGGAGTATTTACTTAGATATAACGCACATTTCAACGACTAGAAGAACTTTACCACAGTATACGACCAATGTTTTGGGCGCAAACAAATGCCTGACTGCGCAGTTTGCCGGCTTGACTTTTTCAGTGTTAGGGCATCTCCAGAGATTCTAACCTCCTTGGTGTGGATCTTCATTTGTCTGACATCAGCGCCTCCTACAGGCAGCAAGTATAACTTTGTAAACAGCTATTTATGATAACATTTGACATTATATTTCAGATGTTTGTGATAGATTTTCATCTGTTTGACGTCAGCGCCTCCTATAGTCAGCATGATTAACTTTGTAAACAGCCATTTACGATAACAAGTGTCATTGAACTTCAGAAGTTAACCAAGTGATGGTATCAGCTACAGATTGCCATGTATTTACACTTCAAATGTAACATCTTGTGATATGATGTTATATAATTGTGGACAGGTAGTTATAATATTAGATAGGCCATGAACCAGCCATGAACCACAGACATTGCCGAGGTGGGGTGGCTTGCGTGCCTCAACGATACAGATAGCCGTACCGTAGGTGCAACCACAGCGGAGGGGTATCTGTGGAGAGGCCAGACAAACAATACTGGCATTCTACGGGTCGGAGCGTGGAATGTTAGATCCCTTAATCGAGTAGGAAAACTAGAAAATTTAAAAAGGGAAAAGGATAGGTTGAAGTTAGATATAGTGGGGATTAGTGAAGTTCGGTGGCAGGATGAACAGGATTTCTGGTCAGGTGAGTACAGGATTATAAATACAAAATCAATTGGGGTATCACAGGAGTAGGATTGATAATGAATAAGAAAATAGGAATGTGGGTAAACTACTATGACCAGCACAGTGATCGCATTATCATTGTCAAGACAGATACGAAGCCAACACCGACAACAGTAGTACAGGTTTATATGCCAACTAGCTCTGCCGCTGAGGAGGAAATCGAAGAAATATATGAGGAGCTAAAGGAAATTATTCAGACAATTAAGGGAGAGGAAAACTTAATTGTTATGGGAGACTGGAATTCGGTAGTAGGACAAGGAAGGGAAGGGAGCTTAGAATGTGAATATGGTCTGGGCAAAAGGAATGAAAGAGGAAGCCGCCTGGTAGAATTTAGCACAGAACATAATTTAGTTATAACAAACACCTGGTTCAAGAATCACAAAAGAAGGTTGTATACGTGGAAGAGACCAGGAGACACCGGAAGGTATCAGATAGATTTTATAATGGTAAAACATAGATTCCGGAACCAAGTTATAAACTGTAAGACATACCCAGGGGCAGATATAGACTCTGACCATAACTTGTTAGTCATGAACTGTAGGCTGAAGCTGAAAAAACTGCAGAAAGGTAAGAAAATAAGGAGAGGGAGATTTAGGATACAATTGACAAAAACAGGGGGAAATAAAACAGTAGAATAGGAATGGGTAGCATTGAGAAATGAAATAGTGAAGGCAGGAGAGGACAAAATAGGTAGGAAGGAAAGACCTACAAAAAATTCTTGGATATCACAGGAGATACTAAATTTAATCGATGAAAGGAGGAAATATAAAAATGCAGTAAATGAAACAGGCAAAATGGAGTTCAGACGACTAAGAAATGAGATTGACAGGAAGTGCAAAATGGCTAAGCAGGAGTGGCTAGAAGGCAAATGTAAGGATGTAGAAGAATGTATAAATAGGGGAAAAATAGATACAGCCTACAGGAAAATAAAAGAAACATCTGGAGATAAGAAAAACAGCTCTATGAATATCAAGGATACTGATGGAAAACCAGGTCTCAGCAAAGAAGGGAAAGCTGAAAGGTGGAAAGAGTATATAGAGGGGCTCTACAAAGGAAATGAACTTCGAGACAATATTGTAGGAAGGGAAGAGGATGTAGATGAAGATGAAATAGGAGATACTGTACTGAGAGAAGAATTTGACAGAGCCCTGAAAGACATGAGTCGAAATCAGGCCCCTGGAGTAGATGATAATCCCTCAGAGCTACTGAAGTCTCTGGGAGAAGCAGCCATGACAAAATTGTTTCACCTGGTGTGTAAGATGTATGAGACAGGTGAAATACCCTCAGACTTTAAGAAAAAATGTTATAATCCCCATCCCTAAGAAAGCAGGTGCAGACAGGTGTGAAAACTACCGAACCATCAGTTTAATAAGTCATGGTTGCAAAATATTAACGCGAATTATATACAGAAGGATGGAAAAGCTGGTAGAAGCCGACCTCGGGGAAGATCAGTTTGGGTTCAGGAGAAATGTAGGAACACGGGAGGCAATACTCACTTTACGGCTTATCCTAGAAGATAGATTAAGAAAAGGCAAACTTACATTTCTAGCTTTTGTAGATTTAGAGAAGGCTTTTGACAATGTTGATTGGAATAAACTGTTTCAAGTTCTGAAGCAAGCAGGAGTAAAATATAGGGAGCGTAAGGTTATTTACAACTTGTACAAAAACCAGACAGCGGTTGTCAGAGTTGAAGGGCATGAAAGGGATGCAGTGGTTGGAAAGGGAGTAAGACAGGGTTGTAGCCTTTCTCCAAAGTTGTTAAATTTGTACATTGAACAAGCTATAAAGGAAAGCAGGGAAAAATTTGGTGAAGGAATTAAAGTTCAGGGGGAAGAAGTAAAAACATTGCGTTTTGCCGATGACATAGTAATTCTGTCAGATACAGCAAAGGACCTGGAAGAGCAATTGAACGGAATGTGCTGAAAGGTGCATATAAGATGAACATTAACAAGAGCAAAACTAGAGTAATGGAATGCGGTCTTAGAAAATCAGGTGATGCTGAAGGAATTAGATTGGGAAACGAAGCAATAAAGGAGGTAGATGAGTTTTGTTACTTGGGCAGTAAAATAACAAATGATGGTCGCAGTACAGAGGATATAAAATTCAGAATGGCAATGGGTAGAAAAGCGTTCTTGAAAAAGAGAAATTTGTTAACATCGAATATTGATTTAAACCTAAGGAAGTCCTTTCTGAAGGCATTTGTATGGTTTGTTGCCTTGTATGGGAGTGAGACATGGACGATCAACAGTGCGGACAGGAAGAGGATTGAGGCTTTTGAAATATGGTGCTACAGAAGAATGCTGAAGATTAGGTGGGTGGATCGCGCAACTAATGAGGAGGTACTGAACAGAATTGGGGAGAAACGGAATTTCTGGCATACCTTGACTAAAAGAAGGGATATATTGGTAGGACACATTCTTAGACATCAAGGAATTGTGAATTTAGCGTTGGAGGGAAGTGTATGGGAAAAAATCGCAGGGGAAGACCAAGAGATGGATACAGTAAGCAGATTCAGACAGATGTAGGTTGTCGCTCTTATGTGGAGATGAAGAGGCTTGCTCAGGATAGGGTATTGTGGAGAGCTGCATCAAACCAGTCTCCGGACTGAAGACCACAACAACAACAACAACAACAACAACAGGCTGTGCTGTAAATGACTTTGTATACTTCGTTTTCACAGTGATTGTAGTGTATTGCAATTGTTTTTCAGACATTTGCTGGACTTAAATTAAGGCTCTCATAAAATTTGTACAGTGGTTTCTCACCATTCTTCCGACTATTGCTGACTTTCAGAAACGAATGACTGTGTGCCTAATATATGGCAATTACTTCTGATCAAACAACAGCTGTTCAACAGTAGGTATCAATGGTCTTAAGAAATATCCTTCAGTTGTGTCAATTATCTTTGGTAATGTTCTGTTACAATAAAATCCACGTGTTAGACCACGAAAATAGTATTTTCATGTACATGTCACTGTAGTTTTAAGTTTTTGCTCACTTGGAAGAGGCATCAAGCTTGGCTGAAAATAGTTAGGCTGATCTTCTTTAAGAATTATTTCAATTAAAATGTTCCTACTACCTTTTGTATTGCACAACGGAATGATTTAACAAAGTACCCTTGACACCTGCAAGGAAGACATCTACAATCGGTGAAACTTTATCACTTACGCAAAGATAAACTTAGATGACATCTCCTGCAAGAAAAACATCAAATACAGAAAGGTGTAACTAGTGAGGATCAGTTCGGATACTAAATCGATGTCGCTATTTACTGAAAGAAAACAAAAAAGTTAAATATAGATGTTTATTAAGAATGATTTTGTGTAGAAAAGACGAAGATTTAATGTAACTAATTACTTGTAATTCCAGGTTGCAGGATGGAAATCACTATCATTAGGACTATGAACAATTTAAAAGAAATAAAATCGGCAGAATTGCTGAAGTGCCACGCCTACTTAACTTAAAACTAATTCAATTCCGTAAGTTACGATCGAGGCTGTCGCATCATAAGAAATGTTGTGAAATGTTGGAAAATGCAGTCAAATGTTTGTTTGTAATTCTATCGGACCAAACTGCGTGGTCATCAGTCCGTAGCTTACAAACTACTTAAACCTAGGTAAACTAACTTAAGGACAACACACACACCCATGCCCCAGGGAGGACTCGAACGACCACGGCGAGCAACCGCGCGCTCCGCAGCGAGACGCTTTAGACCGCTCGGGAAAATGCAGTCTGAAATTACTGACTGTAAGGGATGGGTGGAATTCATCGAAAGCCTTCGCGCACTGTTTCAGTAACTGTCACCTCTGGCCACTGGCTGCGTCATCTCTGCTGAAACCAAAACTGTTATTTTTCTCTGCCTTCCCTACGACCTAGTATTTCTATCTGTTGGCATCACACGTCGGTCAGTAACCAACCCACCGTGATGCCACTCAAAAAGCGCTCACAACCTTTGACTAACTTCACTCCGTGCATGTTCACACCGGATATTAAGTATGGCGGCCAACAAGTGCACACCGTGCAATTTAAGATATCTTCCATTGGACGTACACTGAGATTCGCTTCAGCAGAGGTGCTCCGCACAATACAGTACTGTAACAGAGTCCTTTTCTCTGCGCACTCGCTCTTAACAATATTGCAGCAGAAGAGGCAGTCTCTGATTATCTCGCCAAATATATCCGGCAGCTTTCCCTTGCAGGCCTTGCCTACCAATTGACTGTTCGTTTTAAAATGCGATGTGGCGCACTGGCCAATAGTAGTTCAGTTCGCATTTCTGCTAGGCTGCTTCTCTGTCCTTTATCTTTGCTTTCTCTTGCTCTTCCGTTGGCGCCACGTCACTGTAAGTGGCCATCGTCTTATTTTTCCATGCCGGAGTCCGCCTAGGCAACAGCGGCGAAAACATCTATTTTCTCTTTTGTTTCCCTGCTTTTGAAAGGGACAGTATTTCCTGCAAGGTGGAAGGGGGGCTTTTTTAAGTGTGGGGCCTCACCGGGAACTCGTGGTTAGAAGGATGATTTATTGGTTGCCGAGCTAACACCTGCCTTTTTCTGGCCATCCAGACAGCCAGCTTTCCAAAAGCTCTGTCTTCCTGTGTATGTCAACAAGGTGTTACTTCAGCCTCGAATTTAAATATATTGTCGTACTTGCGACATGATTCCCGTAATTTATTTATTACAGTGTACTTATTTTTCTAAAAAAATGATCGTACCCCATCGAGTTTATGCTAAAATGACTTATCTTGATGAGGTCATAATATGATTATGAGGTCAGAATATCTAGGAAATTAAAATCAGGAGAATACGACTCCTTACAAGTGCTTAGCATTCTTGCGAGATGTGAGCCTCAGTTATTGGATACCATTTCAACATTCATGTCCGCGAGCACCTGAATAGCACGTGTCCTCAGTGTTGTATTTGAAAGGAAGGTCCTGACCCGTGTCCATAAGGGCTTATGCCAAGACTTTGGTGTATGAAATCCCTCTAGGGTAGGATGAAGATCTATTGCTAGGATCAATGTTGTGCGGCTGCCTGTCTTCTACTAGAACAGATACTAGGGTTGGCACCATGTTTGGTACGTAGGCATAACTGATCCACTAGACGGCAGTAACGCCCATTGTAGCTGCATACGCACATGACTGGTAACAGACCGTCAGGTGCAGGTAATACATGCTCGCAGCAGCATATTGCTTGGCAGTGATGGAGAAGTATATTTGGTCTCCTCGTGCAAAATAAGATGGCCGATGTCGAAACGTGTGTACAAATTGGCTTCAGAATCAAGCAAAGTGGACACGCATATTCGTGAGCAATTGATAGCTGCCTCTCTCCCAATGTTAGAACAAAATGTTGTTTGGTTCTGCGTTCATTTTTACTTCATCAATAGGATCAACTCGTAATTGTAGATGAACACTTAAAGGTAGGAACTTTTCCACCTGGCTCAATGTGCTTTGTTCAGTCTTCGACTGTATACTTACTTCGCCAGTGGAAAAAAAAAATTGCTAAATATTTTGTGAGTGAAAAGTACTCGACAATATTGATACTGAATTCCAAAGTCGCAAATCATCAACCGTCATGTACTGATCTATAATCAATTCTGTGAACCTATAATCAACAACATTATCAATCATGCCTGGAAGAAAGCTACTTTTTCAGGTACAAGTGATAAAGGATGCTCTCGGAAGTGTTATTTGGAATATGGAAGATTCAAGTTGCTCAACACCAAACTGCAGAACTGTATCATTTATCCAGTGCACATATTGTCGGTTACATTTGTGTTTAACTAAGTTGTTACCAATATCCGAACATACTACATACTAGTCAGAGCCTGCCCTAACTTGCGCGGGGCACTGTGTAAAACTGCCATTTGGGGCTTTCCCGCATCCTCCCCTGTCTTCCACCCTCCAGCAGATGTCGTACACCTTTTTCACGTTCAAAACAATTATATTTTTCGTCATTGACATACTACCAACTTATCAAAAGACTTACTGCAGCAGACCTACTGGTATGATAGAAAACAATTAAACAGAACACGTCACCTTGTCATGCAGACAATTTGGCGCCCCTCTGCGAGTGCTGCTCGGAGCAGATATCCCGATTTGCCGGTTTTCACCCTCCATCTGAAGAAAAGCTGCAAATCTTTTGGCGCCTGATGTTTCCAGTTCTGTGCTGCACTTTCAAGAGCATTACATTTTTTTCACATTCTGCATCGTTTGTCTATAATAATGCCTCATCAGCAGGTTCAGAAACGAATTTGATTTGTCTTTGAGTCAAGAGAGAGTGAGAGGGGAGGTTTCCTCACAACATCTAAAAATATGTTCAAACTATTTTCTAATCTCTTTACACCACATTTTGTTCTTCTTACACAGTACCTCATAACTTCCAAATTAAGGCAGGTTACATACATTCCCACAGTAAACCATAGTAGTGAAATAAGAGATCTTCCTTCATCTGTTTACGCTGCGGATCGTGAAAACAATAGGAAGCAGATGGATCTGAAAATTATTTCACAGTGTAACTTAAGGGACTGTCCACACCACGGGTTTATATCTTTTAAGTTTATGGAGACATTATGGAGACATTCCATAACTTTGTGGAGATGATTAATTAAAAAAGCATGTTAAGGCAGGCTGTATGTGCAATGGTTAGAATCTACATATTATGCAATATATATTGTTTAATTTGCAATCTGTGCCTTGAAACTAAGCTATTGCAATTCAACTCATTGGTGGTTCTGTTTAATGGTTCCAATGGCATCTATATGTATCTGAAACATGTATATTTTTTTGTAGGTTCTTGAAAATGGATCAAAATTGAGCAGTAGCATGAATAAATGTGATTAACACATTTATGTACAATGTTTCCTTTGTAAGCTGTTGATTTACATATAAACAAACGTTTAGATTTATAGCAGTGGATGTTGAGAGTTTTTTTACATTGAGGAATACACTTGTTCAATTCTGAAGGTAGCAAGGACAAAATAGAAAAAGCAAAATTCTAAAATTAGTTCACAAAACAAATGCAGCTATTTGTAAAGGGATGCAATTCTTGGTGGGTGGGGAGGGAGAATTGTAGAGGGGAAACCACAGCCTGAATACAATACACAGGTTCTAAGGGATGATCTACATAGCTTTTTGTTATGGAGAATAATGAGGAAACAAGACTTATTACCGCCAAAGTAAAACATTAATGATTATTCCTGAATCTCTTCCGAAGAACCAAGTGGACCTTTGGCAAAAGTGGCTGTCACTCAAAAGTGTTAAACTGTGGTAGCAAAAACATGAATTTTGCTTTCACTGTCATCTCTAAGATAAAGAGCGCGGCTCATCGCTGTCGGAGGTTAGAGTCCCTCCTCGAGCATGGACGCATGTGTTTTTCTTAGTTTAAGTAGTTTCTAAACCTAGAGACTGAGAAACGCGCGCAGCAGTTTATCGCTTTGATTTACAAACATTTGAACAGTTTTGAAGTGTTTGGAAGCCACGGGAAAAGTATTCTACCTCATGTGTAAGAAATATCCCCAGACTTCAATAAGAATATAATAATTCCTATTCCAAAGAAAGCAAGGACAGACAGGCGTGAATGTTACAGAACTACCAGTTTAATAAGTCATGGTTACAAATACTGACAGTAATTATGAACAGGGAACTGGAAAAACTGGTTGAAACCGAACTCAGGGAAATCATCTTGGATTTGGGAGAAATGTAGGAACATCTGAGGCAATACTCACCTTACAACATAGAAGATAGGCTAGGAAAGGCAAATATATGTTTTTAGCCTTAGTAGAGTTTTAGATAGCAGTTGACAATCATGACTGGATAAGCAGTTTAAATTTCAGAAAGCAGCAGGGGTGTAATATAGTATACCCAAAGTCATATACACCTGGCCCAGAAACCAATCAGCTGTTTTAAGGGTCGAAGGATATGAAGGGGCGCAATGGTTAGGAAGGGAGTGAGACACGTTTGTAGGGCTTTATAAAACAAAATCTGAAGACGAGAAACTTGTAATCTCTAATATTAATTTGAGAGTTATGACGTGTTTTCTGACGGAATTTTCTGCCTTGCACGGGATGAAAAATGGACGATAAATATTTCAGACGATAAGAGACTCGAAGCTTTTGAAATGTGCTTCTGAGGATTAGGTAGGTGTACCGAGTAATTAACAAAGAAGTAGTAAAGCGATCTGGTGATAAAGGCAATTTCTGTCATATCTTGAGTAAACTAAGGGTTGATTGGTAGGAAGCACTTTGAGACTTCATGGAATTGTTAGTTTTGTGACCTCGTTGTAGTCTTTCGTTTCCTTGTCGTCCTCTGTATACGTCAATTTGTATATTCGGATGGCTATTTGATTCAGCTTCTATGGTAGTCATGAAACCTAACTTTCTGCATTCTTCGTATTTATGCTTTCCTCATATTACACATAACGTTTAATTTGTTACTGACCATGCCTTTTTTTGTCAACAATCTGCATCCAATCGCATCACATACGTGCATAACGAAAATAATATTAAGACTAAATGCTAAAGGTTCTTTCAAATTAATCAGTAATTTGTAACGATAACACTTAACAGTCTGCACTTTTTCTTTTTTTACTTTCTGTGTGAAACAAGTGATACCTCATAGTCCGATGACAGATATTTTAATGGCACAAGAAACATTAATCTGGACGTGAAGCTGTTCCTTTCCTACATTCACAGGAAAGTTCAAATCAGGTTTATTTACTTCTGCCATCTTGTCTAAGAAGACAGATTGTTTGCGTATGTATTTATTCTGCTACATATTCGAGTTTTCTCTATTCCTTTTCTCTAGCGTAAGCTAGTTCAAGTTAGCTGAATTAGTTTGTAAGTCTGGGGATCGATAGTCCCCTTAGGTTTAAAATAATTTTGATATTCTTAATTAAATCTGTTGGTCTATAACTACACATACACTCCTTTGTTGTTGTTATATTCTGTCCTCAAATTCTTGAGTGGCTTTCATTAATTCATTAGACAATTAATTATCAATCACACAATATTATGAGACTCATACTAGTACCTACGTCATAATCATTATTAATATTAATATATTCGTCACAAAGAATCTAATTGCTTAACAATTTATTTACATTGCCATATTGCACAGATTTAACAAATTTGACTTAATTTTGTAATTGTTACACCATGAAGTACTCTATTGTTTGGTAAAGAGCACTGAGGCTCCAAAGTTGTGGGATATTTCCTAATATAGTTTTGTGCATTTTTATTTTTAAAAAAATTATCCTTCAATACAACCCAATATCTAAAGATTACTAAGGGTCTTAATTGCTACTTTAGTTTAAAGAGTTGATACATTGTAATATTGTTACTTCCAAACCAACACTAATCATACTAAGATTCTTAGTTTACAGTGTTGATATATTTTAATTTGTTACTTCAAATGACTTCTTCTAGATTCCTATAGTTTACATTTTACCTACTTCACTTAGATTCCAATTACGTTACTTACTTTAGTTAACAATGTCGATAGGAGGGTTGGAACTTAAATAGTGGCAACTATTTAATCACAGCCGATACAAAAGTATTACATTTTTACAGCTGTTACTGTCCTACAAAGTAGTCACCATAGTTCTGTAGAACTCATTGCCAGCGATGTGAATGGAGCGGTCACTGTCTGCCGAATCTATGGAACAGTTCTGATGCGAATGCCACTAAGTGATTCCTTCATCTTCAGAATCATATCAGAGTCAGAAGAACTTAAGTGCGGGGAGTACGGTGGATGGTACAGTACTTCCCAGTCCTATCGACCGATCAGAGTAGCCACAGCTTGCGCTGTATGCGCCCGTGCATTGTCGTGCAAAATGATGGGTGGGTTCCGCAGAAAATATTGCAGCTTCTTTCGCAAAGCTGTTCGCGGGTGATACTCCAAAAACGAACAGTAATACTATGCACTGACGGTCTCCGATGTTCCTCTTTCGAAAACATAGTGACACCGTTCCTTTAGACCACTCGCTCACAAGTGGATGTGTTTCCCTTGATTGTGCGCACGATTGTGACGTGGGACAGACAAATCCATTTGCTCGGAGGTAAGGTAGGTATGTCAACAACTTGTACTATCTGCGACAATAGCAGATTACATTGCATGGTTTCTCCACAGCATTGTTGCCATTATTTAAGTTCCAACCCTCGTACACTATAATTTGTTATTTCAAAATTACTTGTTGTATGTGCTATAGTTTGTAGTATTTATACACTTCAGTTATATTATTTCAATCCATTTGTCATTCTAAGTTACACTTAACTCCATTCTGCATATATACAGGGTTTGTCTTAATTGAGGAAACCTATGTCGTGAAAATTGTCACATACTGAGCTACAAACATAAATTCGTTTTCCGCATATTCCTATGTCAATAAATGAGAATGCAATTGAAAGGTAAAAATTTGGAAATATGAAGTGAACTTTTGGGTGTTACTGTGCGCCGACATTGGCCAAGGGGACAGATCGGCAACAGCGCACAAGTTCCTTTCCCTTTGCCAACTAGCCATAATACATAATTCCAGTCAGTGAAAACAGTACAAGATATATGTGAGCGCTGTCATTGCCCGCAGTGTCACGCAGACCGTCGCTTGACGCCGCATGCCTCGCCATCTCGTGAGTGGCTAGACTATTACAACAATCGCATGTTGGCCCTGTTGCTGATCTGTCCCCTTGGCCAATGTCTGCGCACAGTAACACCCAAAAGTCCACTTCATATTTCCAGAATTTTACCATTCAACGGCATTGTCATTTATTGACATAGTGTGTGACAATTTGTCAGTGTGTGACAATTTGCACGAAATATTGTTCCTCATTTATGTCTCACCCTGTATATATTAATAATCTCTGCACTGCAGCGTTACAAGTAGTGGCCGGCCGCGGTGGCCGAGGGGACTGAGGCGCTCCAGTCACGGTCTGCACGGCCACTACGGTCGGGGGGTTCGAATCCCCCCTCGGGCATGGATATTTGTGTCGTCCTTAGTCTTAGCTAGTTCATAAGTAGTTTGCAAGTTTAGGGACTGATGACCCCGTAGTTAAGTCCCACAAGCTATACAAACATTTGAACATTTGTACAAGTAGTGTGGTATAAACCCACAGAGTGTTCAGGCTGGCTCACTCAGCTAAACTCAGTAACGTGCCCCTAGCGCTGAGCAACCTATGATGGTAGTCACGGCAGTCCCTATGCCTTACTTAATTCTTGTTCCTGTTCTACCTATGGCTAACACTTATCTAACCTCTGGACTACGTCATGTCTTGATCGGTAATCGGCATACATAGATTTAATTCAGGGTACAAATTATTGCAGCCAATAACGGCGACATGTCTCACCCCGTTCAGCATGGTTCAGCATGGCAGTCCTAGTCGGGTATTGGTGTCGTATCGTGGTAGGTTCTGTGTCAAGAAATTTTTCAAAACAGTTCGGAGCATGACTGAGGAGAATGAGGGTTTTTCCTGATCGTAATATCTCATACGTATTTGTTTTCCTTAACTGGGTGTGTAGTTCAGAGGCAAAGTCATCAACACTAGGACACTCATAGGTTATGTGTTTAGGTGTACCATCTACATCTCCATAGTAGTGCTGGTCTACGGCGGGGAAATCGAAGGTGCGACTAGTGGACCACATCCGGTGATCACCGGTGTTACCGTAGGAGGCGCAAGGCTAATCGGAGGCTGGCCGGAGGAAACGGAGGCGCTATGGAGTACCGGTGACCAGAGGGAGCTTCCGACAAGTGCGCTCCATCCCGACGTTTCTGGTACTATCGAAGAGGAAAAACAAATAAGGCGGTTGTTTCGAACTTGCGGGAACATGTACTTTTCGTCTTTTTGTGTTCCACAAAGTATCAGGTATTTTGAAATTAATTAACGTTCGCAAAATTTTCTTGTAGGTGTGACTAGTGTTTAAAAATGAAATTGTTACTCACATGAGTAACAATTTCATATTCAATCGTAAAATGGTTAGTTTATAGATATGTCAAAAGGTAGATCGTATGTGTAGCAGTGGTGCCAAAAGACTCTGGATGACTGTATGCCACAGGTGGAGCAACATCTAATCTTCAATTACCATCATGACTTTCATAAATCAGCCAAATTCCGGGACTTTCTTTGAAAGGTCACTGGTGATTTCCTTCCACATCTTTACCCAAAAATCTGAGCGTGAACTATGTCTCCTAATGATCACGCTGTCGACGGGACGTTAAACCGTATATTTCCTTCCTCCTCTTTCACGACCATATAAAAACATTCCTGCAATAATGAAGGACAACACAATATGGAAGTGGTAAAGAATAGAAAGTGTCCAAAGAAACTAGACGATGCCTTGACACATTTCATTATTTCGAAACTAAAACCATTATTGATGAAGACATGCAGACGTAGCTTCAATGCTTTCCTTCAAAAGTGTACAGTAAAATTAACACGAGCAACAAGAAACGATCATCAAATAGAATACTAACACCATTTCATTTTTTGTCGCGTATGTACAGTTTTTTGAATGGCTGTTGTCGACAGCTCGTTCAGCAACGTAACGGAAGATGTAAACTAGCTTGGATGTTATGTATAGACGCTTGTCTCCAGTTATGCGATCATCACATTACACTGTGTATTCCAAAGTAACTGGTATCCCAACTGCCAGGACCACTTACTTGGCCACTCATACGTTGCCCGTGGTTCATGAACTAGGACATGACTACAGGAACCCACACCATGAACCAAATATATTAGATCAAATAATATAATAATAAACTTTCGTACTAGAAGTGCGAAAGAAAAAGAAATGTTCTACAATCACGCTGAATTAAAATATTTGCAGTTGTAGAGAATCGAACACAGGCCCTTCCACTCGGAAATGAAAAGCGGTATTGAGTGCGCCACATGGCACTCTGCGTGGTGCGCATTAATTATTTTACTTTCACCATATAAGTCTATCGTGATATTATTAATAATTGTACCGTTAAACAACTTTTAGTAGAATAAACTCTTGTTAGAAAACTTCGATGGTGGTTGATTTCACATAACTGATGCCCAGAAAGAGCATCTTTCCGTGCTACGTAAAACCCACTGCCAAATCAAACAAGATTCATCTCCAAAATGGCGTCTGCTCTATTCAACATGTCCAACCGGAGGTAGCCGGAGGCTCCGAACGAAATGACGCGAAATTTCCGCCTCCTAAACAATCCCTCCGTTTCCAGCACTACCCCACAGGCACACGCTGGTGTTTCCTGTTTTCAAATGTTTGTTAAGCTTATGGGACTTAACTACGGGGTCATTAGTCCCTAAACTTACAAACTACTTATCAACTACCTTATACTAAGGGCGGCACAAATATCCATGCACGAGGAGGGATTCGAACCCCCGACCGTAGTGGCCGTGCAGACCGTGACTGGAGCGCCTAAGTCCCCTCGGCCACCGCGGCCTGCAAAATGGAGTCGAGTGTATGGCTTTCTTGGCCGGGAGATCCCTTATGGGATTGTTCGTCCGTGTAAGTCTTTCTATTTGACGCCGCGTGGGCGACTTACGTGCCAGTGATGATGAGATGATGATGATTAGGACAACACACAACACCCAGTCCCCTGCGGGGAATCGAACCCGGACCTCCTGCGTTGTAGTGAGCGATGCTGCCACTGAGCAACGGAAGCGGACTTTCCTGTTTTTCGAATCGACAAAGATATGCCTGGTAGGACCCATGTACCGTGAGGAAATGCAGGAGAACTTTCTTGGGTTAAAGGATTTTTAATGTTAGCCTGTCTGCGGTGCCTGGGAGGAAGGGATGGGTTCTCTTTTCCTCCTTCTTTCGCCCGACGACGTGTAGCACCGGCTGGCTTTCGGCCTTACTTTCTTCCTGGAAGCCGGCACAGCGCAGCGCGGCGGTGTGCTGGGAAGAGGCGGACCATGCCAGGCCACTCTGTGGCGCGGTCTCGGGTTTCGGCGGCGACGTCAGCGCGCCCTGGCTGGCGGGGCTCGAGTTTCAGGAGACGCTAAGCCCCGACACGCTTTTTGCGCATCGCCGCCGAAAAGGCATCCGCGGTATAAGAGTAGTTGCCGGCGCTGGGAAACAGGAACTGGCTGGCGCTGACGTCCGCTCCCCAAGACCTCACACACGCTCCGCTACTCCGCCTTCTTCAACTGCAACGTCACGGTCGTGGAAGTTCCGGGCACACTTCGAAGAAAAATGTCCCAGCATGCCGCCGAAAGAATGAAGACAGTGTTTAAAAAAGTTTCAAATATAATAAAATTCTCTCGGGCTTACAGACGCCTCAAATGGTTTGACATCCACGAGCTTTCGGCCGAAATCGCCTCGGCCATTGTCAAGTGGAGACTGTCTTATCATTGCTGCTGCCGTCCTTATATACCTGCGCGGCTTACTATGACGTCACTGGTGCTCAGCCGCATCGCCATATAAGGCAATGTTTTTGGCCCTGTACAGTACCTGCCGCGCTCGCTTCAACCGTCCAATGGCCGGTTCCCAAACTGTGCTCAGCTGCAAACCGTCGGTTTTATTAAGAGATTTTCCCGATATTTTGATTTCGATAGCCTCTTTTATAACGCTATCCCAGAAAGTATTTGTTCTGGTAATAACTGACGTATCCTCGAACGCAATGCGATGTTTGTTTTCTAGAGCGTGCTCCGCAATTGCTGACTTCTCGGCATAACCTAGGCGAAAACATCTTTCATGTGCAACACAGCGTTGTTCAATACAGCGCACTGTCTGTCCGATGTAGAACTGTCCACACCCACACGGTATCTTGTACCAGTGGCGTAACTAGGACTTGGCTTTGGGGAGGGATAGATATGATTGACGAGCTAAATTTTAGTCAGTTTCCAGACAGACTACCATGTACCATTCCCGTTGAAGATTAATTCACTCCCATCCAATGAAAGCTTATGGTAAAACACCCCGAGTTTCCAATCTTTACCCTTTACCTTTACCAGATTGCTGTTATACATTTTTTTTTTATTGGATTCTGGGTGGGGGGGGTTCTATCCCCCTCATCCCCCCCCCCCCCCCCATAGTTACGCCACTGTCTGGTACACACCTGGCATTCTAAGGCGTAGATCATCTTTCACAGGTCTCATCATCTGTCGCAATTTTGTAGGAGGCGTGAAGACCGTGTCGATCTCGTGTCTCTTAAGAAGCCGGCTAATCTTTCCCTTTACCGACCCAAAGAACGGCAAAAATGCTTCTTTGTCTCCTCCTCGACGGTCTCCTGCTTGCGTGTCTTCGGATGGAGGGCTTGTGTTATCTGGCGGTGGTTGCAGCAGCCATTTCTTTTATTTTTCTTTTGCAGATGTTCATTGTCAGAGACTACTTCTGCTCTGCGCACCAGCGTCCTTAGAGTAGGTCGTTTTTGCGATGGGTGGTGGTGGCTCGTAGCGTGCCGATACAGGTCCTTCTGAGTGGGTTTCCAGTAGACACTATGGTTAAGGCATCCATTTCTTTTGCGCCTGATAAGTACGTCAAGGAACAGCAGGGCACCATCTCTCTCTACCTCCATCATGAAATTCATTTCGTTATGGATGCTGTCGATGTGGTCCATGCGGCCAGACAGAGAACGTATCGTCAACATATCGATAGAAACAGCTAGGCTTTGTAGGAGCCGTGTATATGGCGATGTTCTCAAAGTATACCATAAACAGATTGGTAATAACAGGAGCTAATGGGTTTCCCATAGTGACACCGTCAATCTGGTTGAAATATTCGACACCATATAAAAAGCCCGAGAGACTTTTATCAAGATGACTCGCCGCGAGACTATGCATTCATAGTGTCAAATATTACTGGCTGTAAGTGATAATGGCTTCGTGTGTTTTTCTTATTATTGGAAGCAGGGTTATGTGCCTCTACGAGTTCGGCTTATTTTTCGGTTTCTCTGGTCTAAATATTTTTCTGATATCGTGGTTAGCATTGAAGTGTAGGGAGAAAATATTAATTTCAAAGAGATTATTTAGTTTGTTTAGATGATATAGAAACTGATAAAGTAATAGATATACTATGCCTGGCTGAGCATCACATTGTCACCGGTATGGAAAATGTGAATGTCAGTGGATATAAATTAGTCTCAAATGTAAGTAGAGATAATAAGATAAGAGGACGAGTTGTCATATATGCCAAAAGCTATCACAGTGTAAAAAATTTAGAAACAAAAAAGTTTTGTGTAGAGCAGCATATTGAAGCATGTGCCTGCCAGCTTAAACTCAATGATGATTATCTTATAATTGTAACAGTATATAGGTCCCCTTCAGGGAACTTTCAGTTATTTCTGGAAAACTTGGATGCCTTGTTGTGCTATCTGTCAGATAGGGGGAAGTAAATTATTATTTGTGGTGATTTCAATGTAGATTCACTGAAAGAGTGTAATAGGAAGAAAGACCTGGAAGTCTTACTTGGCTCATTCAATCTGACATCCGTTATTGATTTTCCTACTCGGGTAGTAAAGGACTGCAGTACATTGATAGATAACTTTTTTATAGACCTAGATAAGTTTAACAACATAAATGTTTGTCCCATTGAGAATGGTCTTTCGGATCATGGTGCACAGCTAGTAACAGTATATGACATAGCTCCGTACAGTAATTCGAAACAGTCCACCAGAATTTTGCGCTCGATTAATGACTTAACAACTAGAAATTTCAAAGAAAGTCTACAGCAGTTAGACTGGGATGAGGTTTACAAGGAACATGTTAATTTAAAATATAATTTATTTCACGATACATTTTTAAGGGTATTTGATAACTGTTTCCCCAATAAATTAGTAAAATTTAATTCTAAGAAACCATGCAAAAAACCATGGCTTACTAAAGAAATAAAAATATCGTGTAACTGTCCGCGAGAAAGAGTAATAACCCAGAAACAAGAAAATATTATAAAATCTACTGTGCTACATTAAGAAAAGTTATTAAAAAATCAAGAAGCATGTGCATCATGTCTGAGATTAGCTCCTCTGATAATAAAATTAAAACAATTTGGAATATTATTAAAAGGGAGACAGGGCAACCAAGAACAGAGGAAGAGGGTATTACCATCAAAACAAACAAAAACTTTATTAACAAAAAGTCAGAATTTGAAAACATTTTTAATGATTACTTTTTAAATGTTGTAGAGAAAATAGGATCTAAATGTTCATTAGAAGAAGCAAGGCAATTAATGGAAGAGGCCATACCCACACAATTTGATACAATTGAAATTCCACCCACCTCACCTTCAGAAATTAGGAAAATAATAAACTCTGTCAAGAGTAAACAGTCATATGGAACTGATGGCATTTCCAGCAGGGTATTAAAAACTTGTTCCCAGGAGGTAAGTAGGATTCTCAGTCATATTTGTAATAGCTCATTGAAGCAGGGTATTTTCCCGGATAGACTGAAATATGCTATCGTTAAACCTTTGCATAAAAAAGGGGATACATACGATGTCAACAACTACCAGCCCATCTCACTTCTGGCAGCTTTATCAAAAATTTTTGAAAAGTTATGTAAACTCGAGTTGCTTCACATATTAGTATAAATAAAGTTCTAACAAAATGTCAGTTTGGTTTTCAAAAAAGCTTTTCAACTGAAAATGCTATATATATACCTTCACTGATGAAATATTAAATGCTTTGAATAACCGGACTTCACCAGTAGGGATTTTTTGTGATCTCTCAAAGGCTTTTGATTGTGTAAATCATGGGATTCTTCTAGATAAGCTTAAGTATTGTGGTATGAGTGGGACAGGGCACAAATGGTTTAAATCATACTTAACTGGAAGAGTGCAGAAAGTTGAAATAAACAGTTCATATGATGTAGATGAGACAATTAATTCTTCTAACTGGGGAGTTATCAAAAATGGGGTCCCACAAGGTTCGGTCTTGGGTCCTTTGCTGTTCTTAATATATATTAATGACTTGCCATTCTACATACACGAAGATGCTAAGCTAGTACTTTTTGCTAATGATACAAGTATAGCTATCACACCTGACAAACAGGAATTAACTGATGAAATTGTAAATGATATCTTCCAGAAAGTTATTAAGTGGTTCTCTACAAATGGACTCTCATTAAACTTTGACAAAATGCAGTATATACAGTTTCTTACAGTAAATGGCACGACACCATTAATAAATTTAGACTTTGAACATAAATCTGTAGCTAAGGTAGAATATTCAAAATTTTTAGGTGTTTGCATTGACGAGGGACTGAATTGGAAGAAACATATTGAAGATCTCCTGAAACGTCTGAGTTCAGCTACTTATGCTATTAGAGTCATTGCAAAATTTGGTGATATAAATCTCAGTAAATTAGCTTACTACGCCTGTCTTCATTCACTGCTTTCATATGGGATCATATTCTGGGGCAATTCAACGTTGAGTAAAAAAGTATTCATTGCACAAAAGCGTGTAATCAGAATAATTGCTGGAGCCCACCCAAGAGCATCCTGCAGACATTTATTTAGGGATCTAGGGATACTCACTGTAGCTTCACAATATGTATATTCACTCATGAAATTTGTTATTAACAATCCGACCCAATTCAAAAGTAATAGTAGTGTGCATAGCTACAACACTAGAAGAAAGGATGATATTCACTATTCAAGGTTAAATCTAACTTTGGCTCAGAAAGGGGTGAATTATGCTGCCACAAAAGTCTTTGGTCACTTACCAAGTAGCATCAAAAGTCTGACAGATAGCCAACTAGTATTTAAAAAGAAATTAAAGGAATTTCTGAATGGCAACTCCTTTTACAATGTAGATGAATTTTTAGATAAAACTTAAAAAAAATAAAAATTTAAAAAAATCCTTAAAATATTGATTGTCAAGTAAAGACAACATTTACTAAACTGACACGTTCCACATCATTACGAAATGTAGTATATATGATATATGGAACAAGTATTAGTCTAATCTAATCTAATCTATGAAAAGTAAAGGAATGAATTCAGCTAGAAATTCAATTTCGACAGTATTAATTACAAATATTTGGATAAAGTAACTTTGCCCGGTACTGATTTTATTAGTGGGAAGTGACTTCGTTTATTTGAAACCATCGCTGCACGATGAAGTTGGTCAGCGATGTGACTAGTCAAGACATTAAACAGTATTTTCTCTCGTGTCAACATCACTGATGCTAGCCGTACAGTTACTACTCTTATGTTAACCCTGAAATAAATCTCTTGAAAACGAGGTTAGACCCTAAACGTTAATATTCACGGTCCATATAGTTAAAAGTCGTGTAGCACTGTTACTAATTAAAATGACGGCTGTCAACTTGAGTCACTTGTTTTTTGGCTACATCAGATAAAACCAAATGATGATAACCAAATTATTAGTTTTTCTTGGGCTACGTGTTGTAATGTCCTTACCCCCGCAATAATACAAAATACAAAACCATAAACACTAGAACTACAGTTAGTCACAGAGATTATGGTGCCCTGAACTGATATTGTTTGTGTGTGTACGCGTGCGTTTGTGCTTAGGTTTGTGATGTTGGGGCACTCTCTGTTTGCCATTGGGACAGGGTTCGTTACTAGATTCGGACAATGTTGTCCGTCAATCCTCTTCCTTCTGGTGGTTGTTCTTTTTCATTATTGTATACAGATTATTTCTAAGCGTTTTTCACTTGGTTGTCATGTCTTACTGTTTGGTTGTTGCTCTAATTATTCTAATCTACTTTCTGCTATGAATACATTATACGTAATTTTCTGCTCTATTCATGGGCCTCGATTAAACTTCTTCGTACTTTTTCAATGTGCCATCTTTCGGTTTGCAAGTCTCTACGTTGGTCAGTTGCCTACAGTTTTCTCTAACTACGTCTAGCTTTTGATATACCTTATTTGCTGTTTTTTTAATATTATTTTCTACTGTGTCCATCTCCATCGCTCATGTAGCTCAGTGATCTTGGTCCATGGTTTAGTTCCTAGGCTCCAGCGTAGGAATTATTTTGGACGACGTGGAGTCCGTATTTGGTGCTGGCTTGCGCCATGAGGTGCAGCCGTATGTCATGGTGGGTAGCGCTGATGCCTTGTGTTCTTTTTATCTTCAAGCTGACGTATTTGCTGTTGTTGTTGTGGTCTTCAGTCCAGAGACTGGTTTGATGCAGCTCTCCACCCTACTCTATCCTGAGCAAGCCTTTTCATCTCCTCATAAGAACGACAACCCACATCCACTTGAATCTGCTTACTATACGCGTCTCTTGGTCTCCCTCTGCGGTTTTTACCCCACACACTTCCCTCCAACGCTAAATTCGCAATTCCTTGATGTCTAAGAATGTGTCCTACCAATCTATCCCTTCTTTTAGTCAAGGTATGCCAGAAATTTCTTTTCTCCTCAATTCGGTTCAGTACCTCCTCATTAGTTACGCGATCCACCCACCTAATCTTCAGCATTCTTCTGTAGCACCACATTTCAAAAGCCTCAATCCTCTTTCTGTCCACACTGCTAATCGTCCATGTTTCACTCCCATACAAGGCAACACTCCATACAAATGCCTTCAGAAAGGACTTCCTTAGGCTTAAATCAATATTCGATGTTAACAAATTTCTCTTTTTCAAAAACGCCTTTCTACCCATTGCCATTCTGCATTTTATATCATCTGTACTGCGACCATCATTTGTTATTTTACTGCCCAAGTAACAAAACTCATCTACCTCCTTTATTGTTTCGTTACCTAATCTAATTCCTTCAGCATCACCTGATTTTCTTACACTGCACTCCATTACCCTAGTTTTACTCTTGTTAATGTTCATCTTATATGCACCTTTAAGCACACTATCCATTCCGTTCAATTGCTCTTCCAGGTCCTTTGCTGTATCTGACAGAATTACTATGTCGTCGGCAAAACGCAATGTTTTTAATTCTTCACCCTGAACTTTAATTCCTTCTCCAAATTTCTCCTTGCTTTCCTTTATAGCTTGCTCAATGTACAAATTGAACAACATTGGGGAAAGGCTACAACCCTGTCTTACTCCCTTCCCAACCACTGCATCCCTTTCATGCCCTTCAACTCTGACAACCGCTGTCTGGTTTTTGTACAAGTTGTAAATAACCTTACGCTCCCTATATTTTACTCCTGCTTGCTTCAGAACTTGAAAGAGTTTATTCCAATCAACATTGTCAAAAGCCTTCTCCAAATCTACAAAAGCTAGAAATGTTGGTTTGCCTTTTCTTAATCTATCTTCTAGGATAAGGCGTAAAGTGAGTATTGCCTCCCGTGTTCCTACATTTCTCCTGAACCCAAACTGATCTTCCCCGAGGTCGGCTTCTACCAGCTTTTCCATCCTTCTGTATATAATTCGTGTTAATATTTTGCAACCATGACTTATTTGCTAATGAAGAAAAAAACCGTTTGTAAATCTTAAGGGACTTAACTACGGGGTCATCAGTCCCTAAACTTACAAACTACTTATGAACTACTTACGAACTAGGACGGCACAAATATCCATGCCCGAGAGGGGATTCGAACCCCCGACCATAGTGGCCGTGCAGACCGTGACTGAAGCGCCTCAGTCCCCTCGGCCACCGCGGCCGGCTGCGTTAATGAAGAGCGGAGGTGGGGGGGAGAGGGGGTAATGAAGGCTTTGGCTAGGTTTGGTGCCTTTTGCGTTTTGTGGTATAGTAGTTTTTTGTCTAGAATTACACCAATGTATTTGACCTCTTCCCTACATAGTAGTTCGTACACATTTAACTTGAGATATTCGTGTAATACTGGCAATGTCATTTGCTAAAAACCTACCTACAACAAAAAGGCAAGAACAAAAGAAGCTACGCCACAAATCTCTCACAAAGTATTTCTTCTTAACCCCATTTAGGTGATTTGCGCGTCGATGATGATGATAGTCATGAGGACAAACACACGAAACTCACTCTCAGGAGTCGAACCCTGCATGGCTGTCAGCGATGGTGCCACTGAGAATTGGAGGCAGCCACAAAAACGACAGCGAAGTATTTCTTATCGTGGAGCCGCCTAGTTGTACAAATAACAAATAGTTCTAGAGATTGGATTCCATTAGAATACTTGCGCAACAGGAAGACAAAATATTTATTAGAAACAAAGGTGGCTGCGCGGGAGTAGCCGAGTGGTCTGAGCGCCAGGCGAGGCTTCCTGCGTTGGAGGTTCGAATCCTACCTCGGGAATGGGTGTGTATGTTGTCCTTAGGTTAGTTCAACTTAGTTTAAGTAGTTTGTAAGTCTAGGGACTTACAACCAAAGTAGTTTGCTCCCATAAGAATTACAAACAAACATGTCTGAAACACAGTTGCATTGGTTCCATAGATAAAGCCGGAGAGTGCACATCGGTCTTCAATGATCCACAGCAAGACTTGGGGTAATTATAATAAATGTTCGTCTCTGAGCTGGACTTCTATAGTGGATTGTACGAGCACTCGTGGTAAGTACGTAATGTGGTTATTTTGAAGCTTAGGTCAGTACAGCGGGCGTCAACAGACAGCGTAATGGTTAACGCGGCCACATGAGAAATCGGTTTATCCGGGTTAGAGTCGTGGTTCAGATAAACGGTTATATGTCGCTGCTGACGCTGAGTCGTATTCGCAACTGTTGGTACAGGTGTTGTATTCCGCTTTTAATTACCTCATATTGATGTAAACCGCAGAGTGGCCATCTTTTATGCAAGGTCCAGTAGACACATATTTAACTCGCAGCAAAAGTAATGTACAAGAGCCTTCGTGAGTTAACATCTTAAAATCTCCTTCCGCGAAGGAATTCCTTCAGTTTACCAAACAGGTGGAAATCGACCGGTGCCAGATCCAAGCTTAAGGTGGGTATTTCCATGTTTCCCACACTTAGTGATGTCGAATTTTTTTTTTTTTTTTTTTTTTTTTTTCAGTGACATATGGCCCTGCTTTATCACGCAACAGAGAAACATGGTGACTTTGTCGATACGGTCGAAGGCGATACAGGTGACATTAGGTTACTATATTGTTTGTAGGGGTTGTCATGCATCAGTACATGTGGTGATTTCCTGCGTCATGATGGTTCCGTGGGGCATTTTTCGACGTTACATCCCAGCTGGTTTGTGTTCGGCCTGCCTTGTGCAAAACTTTAGGTGACGCCACTTGACGACTTGTATGTCGATGAAATGATGATGAGAACGACACAACACCCAGTCCCCCAATGGACAAAAACCCGACCCGTCCGGAAATCGAACCCGGGACCCCTGCGTGGGTACCCACCACGCTGTCTTCAGGACTACGGAGGCGGAACTTGTGTCATGGTGTTCACTATCAACAATTTCTCTGAATCATGATGTTTACTATCAACAAATTTTCTGAATCTTAGTGTTCACTATCAACAATTTTTCTGAATCAAAAACACAGTGGCATAGATTTTGAATTTCTTCTTCTTTAGTAATTTTACATGATGCCATTACTTTGAATGTCTTTTTGTCTCCTATACAAAGTTATGTAACCCAGTTTCATCTCCCATCGCAGTTTTTTGAAGGAGGACTTTTGCAGAGTTCTATTACAAAATTCCATGACTTTCCTGTTTATATATGGTCAGACGTCAACAGTTTGCGAACGCATCGGATACAAACTTTTTTCAGGTGCAACTGTCTCAATATTCTGCGTATATTTGCTTCTCCTACGACCACTAAGAAGGAATTTTATGATTTCGTCAGCCACAGAGTATGAATACCATCCAAATTTTCAGGCTTCTGTTTAGTGCTCGGTCATTTACGGCTTAGAAGGTGCCACTATTGCCGTGTCCTCCTTCACCAGATAATGTTTGCCAAACGACTAACTGCACAGCAGTCAACAGCGTCATCCCCATATAACTATTCTGCTACCTCTTCTAAATGTTTGTCTTGTTCTCACAACATGGGAACCCCATGTAACAGCACTTTACAGACGAACGTTAAGTGCTACAGCCATTTTTCAGGACTGCTACGACAGCGCTACAAGCAGACACAGGTTCAACTAAATTTCCAGGAAGGATGTATAACTAAAGTATCATTCTCAACTAACTGTCCTCCTTTACTTTTGGAGTATAGCTTTGTGTATACAGGTGTTTGTAATATGAACCCTTTCAATTGGCAGGTAGAATTATTGGCCTCACGGAACTATAGTTGGTGCATATTAGATACGAGTCGACTGAGCGTGAACTTGCACTAGAGGTGGTCACTTGGCACTGTGTGATTGATATCGATATGTCGTAATAAAAATGATTTCAAATTTTATATGATCAATGCTGGATTTTCCCTTATTTATAAGAAACAATTAAAATATGTTATTTCTTTTTGAATTATTTAGGACTATCTTTAATGTACCTCGTACCCGCATCCCACCATTAGGGGACAGTTATTTGTTTCGGCTCATCATATATATCACATGCTACACCATCTCAGCCAGACTTCTTGAGAGCTTCCACAGTATAGTTTTTGGTGCATGATAGAACCTGTGTAAAGGGGAGTATACAGTGCTGAATGCACAGTATAATCGCCTTTCCAGTCACATAAATAAAGCTATAGCGCTAGAATTGATATGTAAACGATATTATGGGACATATTAGTTCCTCGCAAAATGGGAAAAAATAAGGACACGGCAACCGGAAACGGCAGTAATATTTGCATGATTTCTTCCTGTATGATTATATGAATGTGTGCTCGTTTCCTGAGGAAGGCTATACAGGAAAGCAAATTTATTGCGTCCCTGTCTGCAGCTGAAATATAGTCTTTACGGACAAGCTGTTCTCATTCTGTTACAACCAATATACACAGAAGCTCGAAATTTAGCGAGGACTTCAATGCGAGATGCCTACAATACTTTTCACAACGAAACTCTTTGTCGAAGTTTGACTGAAAACCCAAAGAGATTTTGAACATATGTTAAATATACTAGGGGCAAAAAAATTAAACCCTCACTACGTGATAGTAATGGCGATCCTGCCAACGATAGCGCTACTAAAACAGAGTTACTAAACACAGGTTTTAGAAACTCATTCACCAAAGAAGACGAAACCAATATTCCAGATTTCTAATTATAAACAGGGACCAGAATGAGTAACCTTCTATCTGATAATGCTGAAGCGATAGCTCCTTACTTAACAGCCATATACGCCTCTCGCTCAAAAAAGGATCTGTATCAAAAGACTGTTAAGTTGCATAGGTCACACCTAAATTCAAGAAAGGCAGTAGGAGTAACCCACTAAACTAAAGGCCTATTTCATTGACGTGAAACAAATATTATGAATTATCTCGAACAGAAAGATATTGATCCAAGGTCAACACGGATTTAGAAAATATCGTCCATGGGAGAAACAACTAGCTCTTTACTCACACGAAGTGATGATTGCTATCGACAAGGGATCTCAAACTGATTTCGTATTTCTTGATTTCCGTACCTCACAAACGGCTGGACTGGATAGGGGACACATTTTGTAGTAATCGATGATAAGGCGCCGACTAAAACAGAGGTGATATCGGGCGTTCCACAGAGTAGTGGTATTGGTCTTCTGCTGTTCCTTATTTACATAAACGATTTGGGAGAAAGTCTAAGCAGCTCTCTTATGTTGTTTACTATCTAGTAAAATCATCTTAAGATCAAAAGCAACTGCAGAACGATCTAAATAAGATATCACTATGGTGTAAAAAATCGCAATTGACTCTAAATCATGAGAAGTGTGAAGTCCACATGAGCACGAAAAGAAATCTCTTAAACTTAGTTTACAAGATAAATCAATCAAATGTGAATTATAATTACATTAGACTTAAACTGGAAAGAACACGTAGATAATGTCGTAAGAAAGGCGAACCAGAAATTACTTTTTATGGGCAGAAAACTTAAAAGATGCAGCAGAACTGCTAAAGAGACTTCATACACCACGCTTGTCCTTCCTTATTTGCAGTATTGCTGCCCTGTGTGGAATACTTATCAGGTGAGTCTGACGGAGGACATCGAAATTGTCCAAAGAAGGGCCGCCATTTGGCAAGATATAGGGGAGACAGCATTACGGAAATGATACAGTATCTGGGATGGAAATAATTACAACAACGGCGTTTATCGCTGTGGCGCGGTCTACTTACGAAACTTCAATCGCCAATATTCTTCTCCGAATGCGAAAACATTTTGTTGACTGCTACCTACATAGGTAGAAATGATGATCAGAAAAAATAAGAGAAATCAGGGCTCGAACGGAGAGATTCAGGTGTTTTATCTGCCCGCACTATTCGAGAATGGAATGGGAGGTAAAGTTGGATGGCCTGAAGTGGATATTAACCACCGTGCTCCAGAAAGCGAGTCCAGTGTGTTAGCATTATGCCACAAAGAACGTGTTCTGTTAGCCTTTCTTTCTATTCCGACAGTAGCGCTTCGAACTCTTTATGTGTGATGTAACTGTGTTTCTTACCTCATGGTGTCATGCATTTTGGGAGAAAAAATAAAAATAAATAAAGAAGCAGTACTGTAAGAAATACTGCTGTGTCATGGTGGAATGAAATTAAAGCTCTTAAATATTACCATGGTAAGTAAAATGACAAAACCATTAACCGTAACCTTCAACGATCAGTACCGGTCACCTAAAAAATTTTCAAAGCGAATCTCCATGATCGCGTGCATTTTCACGAGGTCAGACGAGGCGGCGGTTCATTAAGGCTGACAATGGGCCGTTCGCACGCCCCCACACATAGTCAGGGCAGCGCCGTATGCGGCCGCTCCATAAAGTCTGCAGCGGAGCGACGCAATTCGGCCACCCGCCTGGCGGCTGCCTTTGTCGGCGACCGCCGTGTCGCCACACACGCAGCGACCGCGCAATTGCGGCTCCCACGTCACAAAGGGTCGCCCGCCCACGCACAGGCACAGCCTACACAGGGTGGACGCCGCTCGCTTTTTTTTTTTTTTTCTTTTTTTTTCCGAGCAAGTTCCGGGAGAGGGGACATGACGTCATGCGACACAGGTTACGGGAAAACACTAGAAATATTAGTGCTGGTGTTGGGCAGTTCGGATCATTTCACTGTTTCGAAACATACGGATCATCTGAATCAAGTGAGTCGACACACTGTTTCGGCACACGAAACATCTGGCGTGCTGCAGAGTCGTGCGCCGCGCTACCTCCCCTGATTCACGTGAACCGCGACAGCTGCAGGGCGCCGCAGTGAGTCGACTCACTGCTTCGGCACTCGAAACACTTGACGTGCCTGCTACCTCCATTGATTCACGTTAAGCCGAGAAAGCTGCAGGATGGCGATACAGCAAATACGAAACATCTATGGAATGTCTACATGGTTTTAATACGTTGTTCACTAGACTTAATCGAACGGCACAGGATTTGTTTGCTACTACGATTTTACAACCGTGTTAAAGCGTAAACGTTTCCTAAGTTACTCGTATTATCATACAAAGAAATATTGTAACAAAGGAAGCACAAAATAGTAATGTTCAAATTCCAAAGTCATGAAATTTTTTCCAACCTTCAAAATTCCATAATAAAGTTTAAATAAAACAAGAAAGATCATGGTTCAAATGTCTACGTGCATCCAGAAATGAATAACTTTTCTAACCAGTCAATATAAACAAAATATTTAACATTTGTTCCTGAGATATATTTAATGCAATCAACAGATATTACTGCAAGTATTAACATAAGGAAACACATTTCACAATTTATGTGGCGAAATCACAAAACTGATCTATATGTTTTCAGTGTCCAGATAGGTATTCTAATAATCAGATTTATCTTCAGTCAGTAAAATAAAAGAGAATCAGTTACAGTTTTATTTGAATTGAAATTAAAAACGTTATTTTTGACTTCTTACTGAGAATGCGGTTTCGTCTCACTGAAATTATTTGCCCTTGCTTCGAAAAGATGCGTTCATCTGGCACAGATGTAGCAACAATGCACAACAATGCTTAGTTCACGCGAAACTACCTCAAAACACCGAAGGACGTCACAACTTTTCTCGGTGGTATCCCAGTTTTCAAACCTCAGTTGAAGGGTACCGGTAGCATAATTCAAAATCTCGCTTGGCGCATTAGGGGAACAATTTCAAACCCGCTGCACGCTGTGTCGAACTCACCCAGGCAGACGGACAGCAAAATGGTATCTAGCGTCCGATACATGAATCACAAGATTCGTTGTTTCAAACAGTGCCGATTCAAGTTTCGACTCAGTCGAACAGTTCGCTGACTCGATTCACTGAGTCGAAACATCAACTCAGTAGCCAACTCCAATTAGTGCTGTTGCAGGTCAACAAATGGAATGGCAAATAAATTTAGAGGAACTAAAATAGCATTAAAGATGAGTGATGGAAAGGTTAGCATGGATGTGTCTATTGACACTAGTACCTCTGGCATACATTAGTCTTTGTGGGACACCCACAACCAGTCCCGGTAGCTGTACCCACACAAAAAAAGAGAGTGGGTATTTTACCCACTCTTGATTTGAAGGACTATTTATTTACATTGAGCCGCGTGGTGATGGCCACTCCGGGCGATTTGCACGCTGTATTAAACTGTGGACGGCATATAGGTCCACCCAACATCGATGTATCAACTAATTGTTTTCTTGCAATGCCTAATTTTCATTCTGAGTGATTTTTAGTTTTAAAGAAAGCATATGATTTAGATCTTTTTTTTTCACGAGGTTGTACGGCATCTTAGGTTTCTATTAAAACGTTAACCTTTTTTTAAATTCGTAACAGTCGTTTTAAAAATGACATTCTTTGTCAAGTATGAGTAAATAACTAGTTCAAAAGGTTCGATAGCGGGACTGCGGCGGAATAGCCGTGCGCGCTGTGGGGTCCTGCTACGGAGTTCGCGGCCGTTGCCCTCCCTGATGTGTGTGTGTGTGTTGTACTTAGGATAAGTTAGGCTAGATAGTTTGTAAGTTTAGGGACCGATGACCACTGCAGTTAGGTGCCATAACTTTACAAACTTTTTTTTTTTTTTTTTTTTTTTTTTTTTTTTAATCTATGGGACTTAACTACGGGGTCATCAGTGCCTAAACTTACAAACTACTTAAGAACTAGGACGGCACAAATATCCATGCCCGAGGGGGGATTCGAACCCCCGACCGTAGTGGCCGTGCAGAACATGACTGAAGCGCCTCAGTCCCCTCGGCCACCGCGGCCGGCTTTGAACATTTCCGAAAGCGGGTAGCTTACTGTTCAATTCATTTGAGACAATACATTACAGCAAGTGAAACAGAACTAAGAGTACAGAAAAAACGGTTGTCGCAATAAACCTTTCTCCTTTAACTAGTAATTGCGTGTTAATATCCATCTCATTATCACTTACCTGTTCGGCCCTTTCCCTCTTTCTACCTAGAGCCATGTTTAGTTTTCTTTTTTCTTATATCTCCAAAGCCCTTGACCTAATGTTTTGAAATTTTAACTCAACGTTCTACTGGAACATGTTTTATATAATTCTTCAGTATACATCATAAGTAATTTTATACAAATTTTATAATGGACAAACATTGATACGAAAAATCGGAAATGTAATATGCATATAGGTGTTATACAATATATTCAATAAATAAATACCTAGAAACCTTCCTGTATTACAACGCAACGTTGTGTCAAACTTTCAAAGCAGTCGGTCAAGAACTTCTTCAGTGATTAACAGCTACACGCCATCCAATAGAACATTTTTACGTATATACAGTAAATTACTGACAGCGGGCGCAGGGGATGGGGGGGGGGGGGGAGTTTTAGATGGCGTGAGGGAAATTTTGGAAAAATACCCACTCTTAAAAAATACCAACCGTTGGACCTGCCCACAACTAATGCTCCAATTTTCCATGTCAAATAGAACCGCTCTAATCGTTTATAGATATATCCTTTTCTTGTACTCAGTCGGTCACGACTGGTTTCTGGACATAAGTCACATATTCAGGTGCTGACTGAAAATACAAGGATCTCAACAGCCATATTAAAACAATCATAAAATATGTGAGAAGCCATGTCGGTGGGAATATGGTTATGAACTCGCCAATAAACAGGGCCATATAATTACTCGACCCGCAGCATCTCGTGGACGGCAACCAAATTAACCCGACGTGGTACACAAGACAGGTTAGATCACTCTTGCAAAACCAAAGAAAAATACATGCCAAATTTAAACAGACACAAAATCTCCAAGACAGGCAATATTTTACATAAACTCGAAATTTAGCTCGAACTTCAATGCGATAAGCTTGTAATAGTGTCAATAACAAAACCGTGTCATGTAATTTGGTAGAAAAATCCTAAGAAATTCCCATCATATGTAAAAATGTAAAAAAAAAAAAAAAAAAAAAAAAAAATTAATACATTCTCTATGCAATTATGATACTAAGGATGACAGTTCTTCTATAGAAGAACTGTTAAACAGAGCATTCCAACATTCCTTCACCAAAAAAGAGGAAGAAAATACTCCAGAAATCTAATGAACATCAGCTGACAGCATGCGTAATTTAGAAGTAGACATCCCTGGTCTATTAAAGAAACTTCAATCAGATGTACAACAAGTAGGTTGCTTTCACAGTATGCTCATGCAATAACTCCGTACCTAGCTATCATAGACAACGGCTCGCCTTGTGAAAGATTGGAAAGTTGCACCGGTCACTCCATTATTCAAGAAAGGCAATACGAGTGATCGGCGAAATAACAGGCCTATATCATTGCAGTCCGTTTGCATCAGGATTACAGAGTATTTGCTTTCCTCAAACATTATGAACTACTTCGAAGAGAACCATCTGTTAACCCTTAGTCAACAAGGCTTCATAAAGTATCATTCTTGTGATAAGTGACGAGTGCAATCGACAAGGGATCCCATATCGATTCCGTATTTATAGATTTCTGGAACACTGTACCTCACAAGCGTTTTGTGGAATATCGCCACAAATATTCTATTGGATTCGCGATTTCCTATCAGATAGGACACAGCACGTAGTAACTGATGGAAAGTCATCGAGTAAAACAGAAGTCCTATCTGTCGTTGCCCGGAGAAGTGTTATAGGGCCCCTACTGTTCCTTATCTTTATAAATTATTTAGGAGACTATCTGAGCAGCTCACTTAAACTGTTCGCAGATTCTGCTATGATTTTTAGGTTAGTAAAGACACCAGAACAGAACATCGAAGGCTACTGCTAAATGATTTAGATAAGACTATTTACGTAATCCAAAAATAGCAATGTACTCTAAATAATGATAAGTGTGAAGTAAATCAATCAACTAAGGCCGTAAATTCAACTAAAAAACTGGGAATTACAGTTACGAACAAACTTAGTTTCAAAGAACATATAGAAAATATTGTAAAGGAAGGCGAACAAAGTCTACGTTTCATTGGCAGGACCCTTACAAGAAGCACCAATCTAATAAAGAAACTGCTTATACTAGGCCTGTGCCTCCTATTTTGGTGTATTGTTGCTCACTGTGGGATCCCCATCAAGTAGGACTGACGGAGAGAACGACAGCTATTTATTACTACCCCGCTACAGGAGAGAGAGTATCACGAAAATTATGCACGAGTTGAGGTGGAACTCATTACAAGAAAGTCGTTATTCGTCGCGGCGAGATCTATTTGCGAAATATCTTTCACCAACGTATTTTGATTGGTCCCACCTACGTAGGAAGACATGATCATCATAATAAAAATAAGTGAAAACAGATCGAAAACAGAATGATTTAAGAGTATTTCAGTAGCCAATTAGACTGTTGGCTGATTTTGTTCGCTGTCCACGACATGTTGCAGGTCGAGCAATAACATTGTCCAGTTTACTGGCGAGTTCTGAACACCACACCACTTACTTACAGGGGGGTCTCAACATATTTAATGACTGTTTTAATATATCTATTGAGATCCTTGTATTTTTAATCATCTCATGAATATGGGAACAATTGAGTGCCAATAAGGGATCTATCAATTTACAGCTGGGGCAGATTTAATTGGTATGGAAAACTATTGCTGTTCACTAAGTTGTTATGTATACCTTTTTTTAATGAAACACATGAGAGGAATGTGTAATATGCTGCAACTTTATTGTTTTTACAAACCGGTTTTCGGCTGTTTGCCATCAGGTAAACACTACCGAGATATAGAAATGCAGCTTGGGAGTTGAAAGTTCAAAGATATTATGTTGCTGTATAGATTTGATATGACTTAATTTTCAAAGAAGACTAGCGTTTTAGTTTAAAACTACCCTGAGGGAAATTACTCGACTGAAATTGCTGTGTAGCTATTATTAATCATTGATAACATATGACACAAGATATAAAGTACAACATTTGTCATAAAAAATAAATCGAGCAATAGAAATTGGGTGAACAAATTATCTTATTTTTAACAGGTCAAATATTTGGAATAGTCCTACACAAGGGTGAGAATAAACTTACTGAAGCATCTGTGAATAACTAGGTAAAAACGATATTAATCGTTAAATTAATTTACAGTTATTGGCTTAAGTGTAGAATATTACCAACAAAATAATAAATTATAATTGATATCAGGCAAGTAACTGAACTCCTGTGATCATACAAAGTAATTAGGCTATGGATCTGTAGTAGGGAAATGTGGGAAGTCAGTAGGGATGGGTAGTTTACGTCGACTGATTAGATGTTTGACCTATTAAACATAAGACAATTTGTTCATTCCATTTCTATTGTTCAGTTTATTTTCTTAAACAAATGTTGTACTTTATATCTTGTGTCATATGTTGTCAATGTTCCATAATTGCTACACAACAATTTCAATGTAGTAATTCCCCACAGGGTAGTTTATTCTAAACCACAGGACTACCTTGAAAATTAATGTACATGAATTATCTATACATCAATTTAAATTCTTTGAATCTTAAACTACCAAGCTGCATTGCTATATCTCTGTCGTATTTACCTGATGATGGCTCAAGAACCGACGGAAAAGTCAGTGAATTATTTTGGTACGGAACCAACCATCGATGCTTCCTGTCGGTCTGGTATGAATCAAGGTTGTGATATCGTTTTATTTCCATATTTTTTCAATTTTTATTTATTTAATTCTTATTTGCTTATTTTGATGTAGACGAAGACATATGATTTTTTACTTGGAATTATTATTGATGAAAATTCAAGAATTCTCTTGCACTCGAGAAAGGTATGTTTTGATTTCTGATTTCTTTACCGTGCTGAGTATTGTTGAGTATTGTCATTCACTCGATTAATTTAATTATGGGATATATATCCATTTTTATTTTATATTAAATAGGTCTCATTTTGAGCAAATGAAAGATTTTTCTAAGAAATAACTTAATTAGGTGTTTGATTCTTTAAATATATTTTTTTCTCTCTCCTTTGTTAAGGTTAGATATGCACCTTATCAAGTTCACAGTTATTCTGTCCAATTTGTTCATGAATTCAGACACCGTTTCATTATTTAACTGCTCTTTATTTTTGAGCAGAAGTGGTTTAATTAATGCAAGAAGCATGTTACCGATCCATTGTAACAGGCAAACTACCAACCACAGCGCCTTTTCTGGCTCTCTTTACACATTTGAACGTTATTAGAATGGCCGCATACCTCATTCAAGCTGCATCTGGTGATAATAATTTTGGCAGTACAATCGTAATCTGCAACAACAAAAAATCACACTGGCTTGTTTTACGGATCATCTTAGGTTTTCCTACACTTTTATGCTTTCTCGGTGAAAAATATAATAAAAATGTAATATAAAATTAAATATATAGAAATAATCATACAGCAATAGAACATTAAATATATAAAAACTGCCGAAATATTTGCAAAAGTGCCCAGCAATGCAGTTATAGTATTACATTGGGAATTTTTTTCATTAAAAATATATCTGTGACGCTTGTCGCTGCCAACCGCTTTCTTTGGCAGCGAGTAGTGATAGTGTGCTATTTTCGATTTTCAATTTTTTCCCTCGAGCTGGGAAGAAAGCGGAATTACATTTCGTCTTTTCTTGTTCTAGCCATCGTACGATACAGATGCAGCTGTAGGATTTCTTTACGCTTACATGTAAGTGTGTGAGCTTATGGTATAAAAACATCTGAATAATAATTAAGTTTCGTGAAATATCTTTTCTTATTTTACCATGACCTATCACTACCACATTAATATCATGTTTCTATTTTTTCAGCAATATCATTATCTTGTAAAATGATGCTTGGACTCATTGTTGGGCTTAAAATAATAATTCGATGGAAGTTTCTTGATGCTATTTAAAGTAACCTTTGTCACTAGATTTTTCTCTGCAACGCCTGCTAAGAATCTTCACTGTTAAACGAAGTTCGATCAATTTCAACAAATTTTACTACAAACAAAACTTTGTATTTTTTCACGGTCATTAAGCTCATGCATTCCTCACTAAACAAACCAAGCATCATCTTACAAAATGCAGCAAGACTATCAAAGAATATACATGTGGCGTCTGTTCCGAGAGAACAGACGTCACTTTTGATCCTGCAGTTGTTATTATTCAACATTCATAGAATATATGACATCAACTGCGATTGGGCAAAGCTGAAAATGTGTATCCAGCCGGGATTCGAACCCGGGTCTCCTGCTTTCTAGGCAGTTGCGCTGACCCCTACACCACTGGGGACACAGTGATCACCGTACCTGCAAGGACTACCTAAGCACGCCTCCCGTCAGATACAAATTCCCAGCTGGAATCACACACTGCACACTGCACACAACTGCAGGATCAGAAGTGACGTCTGTTCTCTCGGAACACACTCCACATGTATATATATAATATGCCGGTGACGGGCAATGATCCTATCGTTAGTGGGGAGGGGTGGACAAAGTTTGAAGCCCTTACTCTACGGGAATTAGTTCATAACTACGAGTTTGAGTACTGTGGGCAGGGCGAAGCTGGGAATTTGTATCTGACGGGAGGCGTGCTTAGGTAGTCCTTGCAGGGGCGGTGATCACTGTGTCCCCAGTGTTGTAGGGGTCAGCGCAACTGCCTAGAAAGCAGGAGACCCGGGTTCGAATCCCGGCTGGGAACACATTTTCAGCTTTGCCCAATCTTTCACATTTTTTCAGTAGATTACTTCTCCGTAATTATTTTTCTCCGTAATATTTCAAGACCTGTTCAATTTTAAATAGCGGTACCTAACATTAACCTTAACGGCAACACCAAGCAAGAAAGGAAAGCAGCATTATACAGTGCACTGCTTTTTTATAATTTTTTTTCATATAAAGTTATTTTTCTGAGATATATTTTTCTATTTGAAATGTCCTCAAACCATTCTTGGAACCTCCATTAAGTGACAAAACAAAAGTATATGACGCTACAGCTACATAAAAATATATTTAGACGAGCCTGCCAAAATTGAGAGTGAAAATAAGGGAAAAATTTCAAACAAAAGTTAATCGATTGGAAATTTCGAACATCTTTTAGTTGAAATTTTTTCAGTCCAACGAATAATAGCGAGATAGGGATTAGTCACTAGGTTTACATTCATCTACATCTACGTTCATACTCCGCAAACCACCCGATAGGTATGTGGCGGCGGCTACCTTGAGAACCAGTATCGGTTCTCCCTCCTATTCCAGTCACGTATTGTTCGCGGAAAGAAAGATGTCGGTATGCCTCTGTGTGGGCTTTAATCTCTCTGATTTTATCCTCATGATCTCTTCACGATATATACGTATAAGGGAGCAATATACTGTTTGACTCCACGGTAGAGGTATGTTCTTGAAACTTCGACAAAAGTGTCTCTCCTGCAGTCTTCCACTGGAGTTTATCTAACATCTCCGTAACGCTTTCACGATTACTAAATGATCCTGTAACGAAGCGCGCCGCTCTCCGTTGGATCTTCTCTACTTCATCTATCAACCCCACATGATACGGATCCCACACCAGTGAGCAGCATTCAAGCAGTGGACGAACAAGTGAACAGTAACCTACCTACTTCCTACTGCATTTCCTTCGGATTCTTCCAGTGAATCTAAGTCTGGCATCTGCTTAACTGACGATTGATCCTTCGGATTCTTCCAGTGAATCTAAGTCTGGCATCTGCTTAACTGACGATGGATTTTATATGGTCGTTCCATTTTAAATCACTCCTAATGCCTACACCCACATAATTTATGGAATTCCAGTAGCTGACCTGCTATAATGTAGCTAAGTGATACAGGATCTTTCCTTCTGTATATTCGCAGCTCATTACACTTGTCTACATTGAGATTCAATTGGCATTCCCTGCACCATGCGTCAATTTGATACAGATCCTCCTGCATTTCAATACAATTTTCCATTGTTACAACCTCTCTCTATACTACAGCGTCATCTGCAAAAAGTCTCAGTGAGCTACCGATGTTATCCGCAAGGTCATTTATGTATATCGTAAACAGCAACGGACTTTCGAACACGTTAAACGCCTTTCGAATAACGCTCCTCACGTTACATTTCGCTTCGTTTAAATTTTGTTTGTCTACAAGGCTTTGGCTATGTTTATGTTTCCAGTGAAGTTCCCTTTGCTATCGTAGCAGTTTTAAAATTCGATTGTTGTACCATATTGGCTCCTTTTCATCTCTTACTATCTTGCTTGGTACATACTAATCTAATGCATATTGTTCGATGGCTTTGAACTTTGAGCAGTGTTCCTCAACACTATCTGTACTTGCGATAAAACTTCCGTATTGAACCGTCAAGTACTCTGAAATCCGCTTCCTGTCACTTGCTCCGAACAGAAAAATCTTCCTACATTTTTTAATATTTCTATGGCTGAAATTATCGATGTTGTAACCGCTTTATGATCGCTGATTCCCTGTTCTGCGTTAACTGTTTCGAATAGTTCGGGTCTGTTTGTCATCAGAAGGTCTAATATGTTGTCGCTACGAGTCGGTTCTGTGCTGCTCAAGGTAATTTTCAGATAATGCACTCAAACAATTTCACTGGACTCTTTGTTCCTGCCACCCGTCATAAATGTTTGGGTCTCCCAGTCTATATCCGGTAAATTAAAATCACCTCCCAAAACTACAACATGCTCGGGAAATTTACTCGAAATATTTTCCAAATTTTCCTTCAGGTGTTCTTCCACAACAGCTGCTGAGCCAGGAGGCCTATAGAAGCGTCTAATTACCATGTTCGAGCCTGCTTTAACCGTGACTTTCACCCAAATTATTTCACACTTCGGATCTCCGTCTATTTCCTACGATACTAGTGCACTTTTTGTCGCTATAAACACACCTCCCCTTCACTGTGCAGCCTGTCTCTGCAGTAAACATTGCAACCTGAGTTTAGAATCTCATTACTGTTTACATCTGGTTTGAGCCAACTTTTCGTCCCTAGTAATATGTCGGCATTGTGACCGTTTATTAAGGCTTCCTGGCGCCGTCCGGGTGTGGCTCTACATGTAGTTTCCGGTCGCTGGCGGCCAGCAAATACGTCTGTAAAATTTGTTGCCGCTGGGTTCAAAGTCGCGACCTAAACACGTTACAGACAGACACACAGACCCTGGCGATTTTCCGTTATTTTTGCAAATACCTTTGAAACGGTTGGTGATATGGAACAAACTTAAATCCGTTTCGTCTCAGATGAACCATTAAGGCGTTATTTTCAATTAAATTTCGAGCTTTCAATTGGCCATAAAAGTCCACTTTTAGAGCTGATAATTGAAAATATGTCAAAACAGGGTTACCACAGATTGTTTGAAAGTAATCCACCGCCGTCTATTCCACCACTTTCCGCCACCCACGTACGTGGTAGTGTGGTGGTGTGTGTGTGGGGGGGGGGAGTTCGAGTGTGGTATCATTCGATGTCACCCTCCGAAACAAACAAATTTGAACCATAACTTTTTTTAACCAATGTGAAGTTTTCGAGTTACTGTAATGGGTCGAATGAATAAGAAAGAGCACATGCTCGTCAGAAGATTCTCAGAATACAGTAACTTCTGTGAGGAAGTTCTCAATTTCGTATAAAAAATTCAATAAGAAATTCAAGCATTCAAGCAGAGAGTTCTCACTCGCTATCTCCTCTCATTCTTGAGTACGTTGCCGGTGCTGTGGTGTGATATGTTCGGCACAACATAGCTGTTTAATCGTATATTTACTTCAACCAGCTCAATCAGGCACACTATCCAGTGTAAATATAGAACAGACATCTACGTGTTCAGGAAGACTGCTACTACGTTTAATTTTGGTGTTATGTGCACTATCAAATTACGAAGTTTATTCAAAAAGTAAGGTCCGATTCGCCGTAAATTTTTGAAATCGGCGCCAAGGGCAAAACACGCAAGCGCGCCGACTCCTGGCATATCTTGCTCGTTAATCGCCGCCAGCATCGTCTTTACTGTTGCTGTGTGCTGTTGATAGTGTCAGTTCACAATGTTTAAGACAATCAATCAGCCCACCGATTGTGAAGTAAGGGCAGTGATACGGTTTTCGTCTGCAAGAAACATTTCAACAGCAGAAATCCATCAGAGATTACTGAAGTGCACGGTCCTAACATAATGAGTGACAGTAAAGTGCGCAAGTGGGTGCGAGCCTTTAATGAAGGACGGGGAAATGTGCACGATGCACCACGATCCGGCCGACCACCCGTGATTTCAGTCGAGTTGGTTCATGCCGTCGACGACAAAATTCTCAGGTTTAGAAGTGCATTTCCCGAATTTGGGTAGAACAACGTAGTACAGAATTGTGTCTGAACATTTGAAGTTTTGAAAATTTGTGCACGTTGGGTTCCCAGGCTGACTTCGCAGGCGGCCGATTTCTACGACTTAGGGATTCAAAAGCTTGTTAAACGTTATGACAAATGTCTAAAAAAGTATGGAGATTATGTAGAAAAAAATAGAGAAAAACGGAAGGGATGTCAATTTACGTTGGAAACACGTTTGATTTTGGATGTTTTTGTTTTAACCGGACCTTATTTTTGGAATATCCCTCCTATTAAGACTAAAAATTGACATTTTACAAAAATAAACTTTCTAATGAATTAACCGAAGTTTGATTTGTGAAGAACTGTTTTGTTACTTAGTTAAAAACAATACGCAAACGATATTTTAATATCACATCACTTTTTCAACAAACCCAACCGAAACTCTGTCAGACACGCTATACTTTAGGTTAAATATGATGCCCAATAGTACGATCGACCATCAAGTATTAACCGTTAGTCCGTACGATTTTAGTATGAGAAACAGACTCAGGGTTTTAATGAATCAGTTATTTTTCTGTCACGTTTACATACTTCTAAAAATGTTTCAAATGTTTGTAAATCTATCGGACCAAAACTGCATGGTCATCAGTCCGTAGGTTACAAACTACTGAAACTAAATTAAACTAACCTACGGACAACACACACACACACCCATGACTCAGGGAGGACTCGAACCTCCGACGGCGAGCAACCGCACACTCCGCAGCGAGGTGCCTTACAGTGCTCGACTACTCCACCGCGGCACATACGTCTAACATACAGAAATTAAGATTAATGTTTTCTAATAAGGTATCTTAAATAGGGCAACTGGTTTTGGTAGAAAGAACAAGAGCAGTACAAAAAAAAAAAAATCAGTATTGCAGCAATATTTATTTTGTGTGATACTGACTTTCAAGTCCTGATATATTCATTTGGATTTAGCTACTGTTAGTCATTCTAATAGGCCCTATATCAAAACATACTATATAATTATGTTATGCAGCTAATTTCAATTTCAAAAAATGCCCTTAACCTACGCAGCTAATTCCACTCATGTTTCATTTATATGTCAATAGTGAAAAAAGCTCCACTGACATCACTCTCGTCGCTGATTTGATTGCTGGACGTTGGACTGTAATGATTTTTGAGAAGGAATTTTCTCGCCAGCTAAATAATTTCCGAAATTTCGACAAGTACACTCTCCAATTCATTCCTCAGTTAAATTGAACAGTCTTGCATGAACTGATAAAAACGCTTATGACGAGGTAAACTCCCAATCTCGCCCCCTCAGATTTAGTGCTATGTTGGCGCAGCGGGTCAGAGTCCGTCAGAAAAGTGAACACAGATAGTGCTTGTTAACACGAAGAAACTCTACTGAACTGTGAAAACAGAAGCTCAATAGAATCAGTTAATAGTGCAAGCGCAAGGTGGACAGTACAGAGGAAGCATCGTGGTTATCTGGTCCTGGAATACGGCCCAGGAGAATCGTATTCAAATCTCCGTTGTATTCAGCATTATTACTTTTTGGTTTTGACAAATTATCAACTGTCCGTGCAGTCTCTGACATATCTGTTCATAGTGATCAATTTTTCGTCTGTGTTGTGATCGCAAACGTTTTATGACAAGACAAGCCAACCTAATCCACTGACAACACGTCTGATGATACAAGGAATTTGAGACAGTACACCTGATTAGTGAATGGGATATGCCTCCTTGCTCGATTTACGTGCTTGTATGAATGTGAATGTGATCACTCCCTATGATGAAAATATAAGAGATTGTCACGTAAATGCAACAGATGAAACGCAACAGTTTCACAATCACAGATTTCTCCCTGTGATGTTTCAAAACATATGGTTTTGACGTTAAGTTTTCCACATGTTCGTGTACCATCATATCCTGCATATGTCCAAGCACGTATGCCCATGAAACTTCCTGGCACTTTAAAATTATGTACGGAACCCGGACTCGAACCTGGGACCTTTACCTTTCGCAGGCAAACGCTCTACCGACTGAGCTACCCCGACACGTCTCACGATGCCGCCTCACAACTTTACTTCCACCAGTACTTCCCCTCCTACTTTCCAAACTTCACAGAAGCTCTCCTGCGAACCTTGCAAGACTAGCACTCCTGGAAGAAAGGATATGGTGGAGACATGGCTTAGCCACAGCCTGTATTTCCGGAATGAAACTTTCACTCTGCAGCGGAGTGTGCGCTGATATGAAACTTCCGGCAGGTTCGCAGGAGAGCTTCTGTGAAGTTTGGAATGTAGGAGGTGAGGTACTGGTGAAAGTGAAGTTGTGAGGAGGCATTGTGAGTCGTGTCGGGATATCTCAGTCGGAGACAATGGTGGAGGAAGAAAATGCGTCACTCTTCCATTTAATACAGCACGAAAGGAATAGGAAGACAACCTTCATCAACCATTTGAGATCAGACCAAAACGAAATTTTGACGGAACAAACAGACATTATGAGGGAGGCACATAGGTTCTACGATCATTTATATAGTGAAAGTCCGATTGAAATGAACTTAGTTAGGAACCTGTTGCAAAACAGTGGTCTGCAAAACATAACGGAAGAGCAAAACAGGATTCTCAGTGAAGATATAACGTCTGATGACTTACTCGATATCATTACAAGTTCCCCTACCAGGAAGTCACCAGGACCGGATGGACTGCATGTAGAATTTTATACAACTTTCTGGCATCTTATAAGAGATAAGCTAACCGAGGCAATAAACGATGTTTTGAAATGTGAGGCCGTACCTGCAGACTTCAAGGAAAGTGTAAGTGTCCTTCCTAAAGGTAAAAATGCCGCAATTAAAGACTCTCGAAGATGAGACGTATATGCCTCATGAATTCTGATTATAAAATCGTTGCAAGGGCGTTGAAAGAGAGATTCCGGCCCATACTTCAAAAGATAATCGGTAGTTATCAGACATGTCTCCCTGGTAGAAATATCTTCCAAACACTAATATTTTCAACGATCACGGCAAAAGCGGGTCTCCTTTTTATAGACTTTTCTAAGGCCTTTGACAGGGTAAATCACAAGTATTTATTTACACTGATGAGAGGTATGGGTTTAAATGAAAACAACGTGAACGTTTTTACAAATGTTGTGAAGGGCATTCAAACGACAATTGAAATAAATGGGCACCGTACTCGATCAATTAATATTGATAACGGTGTCCCACAAGGCAGCCCTTTATCGATGTTACTGTTTATAATAGCATTGGAACCGCTTTTGAGAATTTTAAATAACGAATTGGAAGGAATCCATATATCAGGGAATAGTAGAGTCACCAATGCGTATGCAGATGATGTCGGAGTTGTCAGAAGTGAGGAAGATATTCAACAGCTAACTTCGACTGTACAACTCTATTGCAGAGCAACTGGTGTGAAGATAAACGAAATGAAAAGTTACTTTTTACATCTAAATGGTTTCAAAAATGTGCACTTAGATTGGGCGAAAACGGTGGATCAACATACGGCCTTAGGCGTGACCTTTCACAGGAACCCGCTTAAAACCATAACTTTTAACTGGCGAAAACTATCAAACCAAATTAGAAGCACGTTACTACTTGAACATAATGCAGAAGGTTAAAATAACTAACAGCATAATTTTATCCAAAGCCGTGTATGTAGGTCAAGTTCTTCCGATCCCAAAGCCAATAGCAAAAACCATCATGAGTCACATATGTAGGTACATCTGGCAGGGACAAATTTTTAGAGTGGCAGTGACTACTGCTACTCTGAAACCTGAAGAACGAGGCCTTGGTCTGACTGATATCCGTCGGAAAAATATGGCTTTATTTATTAAAAGGACAAGTCAACTCATAAATGGTTCCCGGTACAGCATCACATCAAAACTGTTTAAAATACTTAAACCAGAAAGCAGGACGCCTCCAATAAATATTGGCAGGTTACATTATAAAATGAAACATATTAAACAATTTTATCTTGAGTTACCTGGAATGCACTGTGTCAGAGAAAAACCAGGAGCAATAGTAAATTCCTATTGGAAGCACTCTCGACAAAGGGCGTCCGTATAAAATGGAATTACAGTATCCTTCTAAAGACTGGAAAATGATATGGCGTAATATCGCTAACAAAGTTCTCTCAACACATATTACAGTGGCTTGGTACCGCGTTATAAATAACGTAGCTAGTACAAATAAGAAATTATACGCCATTGGTATATGTGACATAAACACCTATCAAAAATGCAAGGAAACTGCATCGTTTTGTCTGTCAAGGATATCGGGAAATATGGAATGCCGTGAAGAAACAAATAGCCTTTCTTACATGCAGCGACGGTAGAGAAATTACATTGACGAACGTATTTTACCCGGAAGATGTTTACTTTCCAGGACAAAAAAACAATGCGGTATATTGGTTATTAGGAAATTACGTATATTATGTCATCCAGAAGAACGGAAATGGCGATCTACTGGATTACAAAGATTACATACTAGAAGAATTCTACAAATTATGCAAGTGGAAGGATCGCCAGAAAAAATTTGGAAATATGATACAAATTTTATTTCAAGAAGGTAAAATAGCGTAACCGCTTAAACTAAGCTGCAAAGATTGGAAATAGTTTTGTAATGCTAAAGTAGGGGATCGCTGCTTAGGGTGAAGTACGGTGGGGACTTCGTGGGCCCCGTGGCCGTTACGGTAGTCGTGAAGGCCTCAGCAGAACCCCGAAACAGCAGTGCACCCTAATTCATTGAGAGTGCATAACAAACACACTTGAAGTGACGTCGTCAAATTTTAGAGTGTCTACTCAAGAAGAATGGAAATCGGTGTAGAAAAAAAAATGCTTTCTGTTTTTTGAAATTAATAATAAAAACTTCTGACACTGAAGTTATATTCCCAGAAAAAGCCATTGGAGAGGCATTTTTGTTTTAAAATTTATAATAATTATAATAATTTCACGGAAAAATCTGTAATTTACGTAAGAGTGCGTAAATAATGAAAAATGAAATACAAGTGTACCCTACCGGTGACAGAGGCTTACAAAGTTATGAGAAGAAAATTATGGTAAAATGAAAACTGGAAAAAAGGATGAATATATTCGAATAAGATTGTGGCAACACTGCGGAAGCAGTGAAACAAAAATTGAGAAGACGAACTTTGAAGCCGATAGTCGCGTGTAAAACTTACACAAAAAAAAGGTCAGTGGTTCGAAACCCGCCATTATCTAATGTTTTTTCCTAAAAGGGTTTCAGACATTCTCATTAATTAATTTTTTATTATTTAGATTATTATTTTGGTCAATGAGGAAAAAAAGGGGGGGTGGGGACTGCGGCTCGCCATTCACGGTCTGCACGGCCACTACGCTTCGTTGATGTACTTAAAAAAAAAAGTCGGTAGAGCGCTTGCCCGCGAAAGGTAAAGATCCCAGGTGCGAGTCCCGGTTCCGGCACACAATTTTATATCTGCCAGGAAGTTTCATATCAGCTCACACTCCGCTGCAGAGTGAAAATTGCATTCCATTACGTATGAACATGATTAAACCTGTTAATAGGAGTACAAGCGTCTATAGCATGTCGGACTTGCAGCCGAAATTCACAACTTATTCCATTCCAGAAAAGACAGCCTACTGAAGCACAGTGTTCTCCTAAAGTTCCTTGTTGCAGTAGACCACAAATCAGCGTTAGTACAGCTACACAGTTTCTTTAATAACACGCAGGAGGAATTGGATGCGAGAATAAGACTCGATACAATATTGACATCCTTTTGGCAGAAAGTTAGCAATGTATTTCACTATTACAAAATTAAAATAGGCCCTGACACAAAGGCGCGGTGTAAACCCTAGAGAGTGAAACACTAAAGTGAGAGTGCGGTAAAATTACGAGGTACACGAATGGTAAAGTATCAATCACACAATTATTTAGTGTGCAGAGTAATCAAATATGTAAGCATTCTATCATGAAACTTCTGGTGCCTGTTTCCTGATTCACTTTAAACAAACATGAAATGTGTGTGGAAAGGAAAGGAAGGATTACGCACACAAAAGATGCGCTCATCCAAGCATCATGAACTGAAATAATCTGTTCCAACATCTACAGTAGACACACAAGGTAAAGACATCTCTAACTGTAATTTAACTCCGTGGATAGCAACAGTACGAAATCACTGATAATGAATTCACGCATAAATTAAAATCAAGTGAACATACATGTGGTTCACGGGAACCCAGTGAGATTCTAAATTCGTAACTAAAGTGGATGAACAAAGCTGTTGAAAACAAAATACTCGTAAGAACTAAATTTGCTACACTAAATGAGAAAGCATGAAGTCGATGGCTCAATCATCGATTCATAAACACGTGGGTACAGTACATAAAGCACAAATTTAGGATTACAAAAAGGAAATTTAAGAACCCAGCAAGAGTGAGCACACGCACACGAAATCGGAATCAGACCCAAATTCACACTGTATCATTACATTTAATATTTTCTTATTAAAATTATATCTGCGACGCTTTACTCTAGCATCCGTTCTCTCTGCCATTAAATCTCTGATTATTTTGTTTTATAAGAGACTTTCAATGTTTTTGAACGGTCTGGAGAGAAAACGGTATCGCTCGTCGTTTTTCGTCTTCTTGCTATTAAATAGCTCGGACGTCTCTATTTTCGTCTCTCTATATTTATCATGTAAGTGTGAGCTAAAAACAATTAATTGCAATAAATACCTTAGTTCACTTGAAATTAATATTTGATTCAAAAAAATGTTTCTTTCCCCATTTTCTATTAATTTTTTAATCTTTGTTTCCAGCATAATTCGTAAAATGATGCTTATCCATTGTTGTACATTGCTTTGCGATTGTGAAAGAACTAGGGATGGGCTAAACTGTGATTTTCCGATATCAGTGTTTTTTGTGACTGCTACTTATAGATATCTGTGATTCTTAGCGATTTGTCACTGTTTACAGTCGCAAAGTACAAATCCTCGACATGTATCCCTCCGCACTCAAAATTGCAAAACTGCGATTTCGGTGACTCTGGATGCTACTTCTATGATTTCTGCTACTTCCGTAACTTATACAAAAAAAAAAAAAAAAAAAAAAAAAAAAAAAAAAAAAACAGATGATCCATTTGCATGTAATGTTGGGATTATTTACACATCGACAAATGCCAATTAGTCTTCTAAAAGCTATTTCAGTGTTTGGTGTGTAATGTATAGTTAAAAGTGAGGTTATTCGCAAGTAATGTGTAACAGAAATTGGCAAGTAGGCCTATAGTCTACCGTAACAGAAACATTCAGCAGATTAGGCATACAGCAACTGTGTCAGTGCAACGAAAGTGCTATGTTCTTGTCTGTAGAATGTATGAACAGATTTTTTTTTTTAACATTGTGTGATATAAGTCACTTACCAATTTGAAAGAGATGATAAGAAAATATGAAATACACTGTGAGTGACTACTGAAAATTTCATTTTCCCTTTAAAACCTTTCGGTTTCACTACATATTGTCAAATACCTATAGATAAGAGCTTGCGTTATATTTTACTAATCGCCGTGTCGACCTAGTGTGTTAATGTTGGCTACTAAAACTTCATTTTATAAGAATTCGTAATTTACTGACTATTCAGGGTTACACACATGAAACCTTACAACCACAGATTAAGAATAACATTAATTATTTATTTTATGTTAAACAATATTATTTCCATCATTCTATGTGATTCAGATTTCTAGGATCATTCATCGGTCATTGCCAACATAAGCACACTATGCCACCACTGCAGTAAACAAGAGTTTTAATAATACTGAAGGAACCTACCACCCATCTGCTTTCACTCATGTCATCAAAGGACGGAATGTACAAAAAGGAAAAAAAAATAAAACGGGAAACAACATTCCTAAACCTAAAAGAAATCTGATAAAATAAAACTTTCCATTACGCGAAAAACTAGTTTATTTTCAAGTGTAATATTTTTATAGAATCCTCGAAGATACAAGATTACCCCTACATCACACTACTTAACACAGTCTACACTGAAAATGGAGTTGGCCTATTGTTAAACATTTCGTAAAATTACTTTGTTGATCACTTGATACCACCCCTTTGGAATTTTTATTTTATGTACGATGTATAATGCAACCAGATTTGCAATGTAAGATACGTATTCTGAATTCGCGTAATAGTTGTAGGTTATATGACGAAAAGTTATATTAAACAGGGATCAAGTCCGTAATACAATATTTTTTTGGCATTCACATTTTTTGTGTCCCAGCCTCGTCGCCACTTTTGTGTCCCAGCCTCGTTTCCGCCGGTTGTAGGTGTCGGTGGCCGAGTAGAAAGACCGACACAGGAATAAAGGATGCACGCTTGTGCAGGTAAGTGACCAGCCAGTAGGACAGCAGAAACTAGAAACACTAGAGTAAATTAGAACGAGATATATATTTCTTAGAAACTTAGTAATACTTAACTTTTACATAGCTCAGTACTGCAGAATGCTGATACATAGTTGAGCTAGAGGCCTGTCTAGTGCCTATCCGATAGCCAAGTCTTCACTGGTGCCTATCTGATTCCGAAGTGTTAGCTGGTTCGTATCTCAGTCCCAAGTGAACGATATCGTTCAGTGGTGGCCACGAGCGGAGTTGTAGCAGAGGGCGCTCGTGGCTGACGTCGTAAGAACGCCGCGCCGTGCGTGCATGGCGGCGCGCAGCGAAAGTAGGTGGCGCGCACTTTAGACTTGTGCGACACCACAACATTTGTTGTCTTCACCAACTATAACCTAAAAACATAGATGCCAGGCTTTGCTTCACAACATGTAAATGCTGCCGCCAGGTAAAATAGTGCCACTAAGTGTAAACATTGCCGGCCGCGGTGACCGAGGGGACTGAGGCGCTTCAGTCACGATCTGCAGGGCCACTATGGTCGGGGGTTCGAATCCCCCCTCGGGCATGGATATTTGTGCCGTCCTAGTTCGTAAGTAGTTCATAAGTAGTTTGTAAGTTTAGGGACTGATGACCCCGTAGTTAAGTCCCATAAGCTTGACAAACATTTGAACATTTGAAGTGTAAACATTTTCAGAAAGAAAATTATCTTCTTGCTTATTAATTCGACAACATCCCTAAGCAACACACGAGTGAATGTACGACAGTTGGCCAACAGGTAGCACAAGGCGGAATATTAAATGCTATTCTCAGTTGCTACTTGCGACTCTTGATCGCGACTTTTCACTGAAATCGCAGTTTGGGCCAGTGAGGACGTTCGAGCTCAATGGTGTGAGCCGACGGCATTCGACCAACAGATGGCTCGCCTCGCACGATCTAAACTGCTACTTGCGACTTTTCACTGAAATAGTGCTAACGTCACACACACGAGGCAGATGGCAGGAAGCTAGAAGTACCAATTTCGGCCAACAGATGGCAGCCGGCAAAGTCTGAACTGCGACTCTTAGTTGCTACTTATGAGTCTTAAACGCGATTTGTCACTGAAATCGTAGGTATACTCTATAACCTGCCCAAACTTCGACCAACAGATGGCAGAGTGTAAACTGCTTCTTGCTACTCTTAGTTGCGACTTGCTACTCTTACTTGCTACTGCGCTTCTGAACTGCGACTGAAATCGCAGTCAGATTCCGTAAAGTTGCAACTATGAAAAATGCGACTTCTAAATCACTGTGACTCTTAACAGATACGCGATTTTCGGCCCATCTCTAGAAAGAACATTCTGGATGGGAATTTTACTTCTGCATATGTTGTGGTTATGTGATTTCAAAGCCAGAATTAATTTTTCTTTTCGTTAAGCGAAGTCCGATATTTTTGCAATTTTAACCACTAATAGTAACTGCAATTAAACATTGTCATGAAACTTTAGCATGCGCAGCTTAGACAAACAAGCATCAGTTTACAGTAAAAAAGAAATTAACTATTCAACATGGGTTCGACACCAGTGTGATGGATCCAATACAATTTGAATTCTCCTGGCAGGTAAAGAACGGATTCCGCCACTTTCTTTTGTAATGATGCTTCATGGTGTTGTCTTTATGCTAACCACTGTTGTTGTTGTTGTTGTTGTTGTCTTCAGTCCGGAGACTGGTTTGATTCAGCTCTCCACATTACCCTATCCTGAGCAAGCCTTTTCATCTCCACATAAGAACGGCAACCTACATCTGTCTGAATCTGCTTACTGTATCCATCTCTTGGTCTTCCTCTGCGATTTTTCCCCACACACTTCCCTCCAACGCTAAATTCACAATTCCTTGATGCTTGATGTCTAAGAATGTGTCCTACCAATCTATCCCTTCTTTTAGTCAATGTATGCCAGAAATTTCTTTTCTCCCCAATTCTGTTCAGTACCTCCTCATTAGTTACGCGATCCACCCACCTAATCTTCAGCATTCTTCTGTAGCACCATATTTCAAAAGCCTGAATCCTCTTCCTGTCCGCACTGTTTATCGTCCATTTCTCACTCCCATACAAGGCAACACTCCATACAAATGCCCTCAGAAAGGACTTCCTTAGGTTTAAATCAATATTCGATGTTAACAAATTTCTCTTTTTCAAGAACGCTTTTCTACCCATTGCCATTCTGAATTTTATATTCTCTGTACTGCGACCATCATTTGTTATTTTACTGCCCAAGTAACAAAACTCATCTACCTCCTTTATTGCTTCGTTTCCCAATCTAATTCCTTCAGCATCACCTGATTTTCTTACACTGCACTCCATTACCCTAGTTTTGCTCTTGTTAATGTTCATCTTATATGCACCTTTCAGCACACTGTCCATTCCGTTCAATTGCTCTTCCAGGTCCTTTGCTGTATCTGATAGAATTACTATGTCGTCGGCAAAACGTAATGTTTTTAATTCTTCACCCTGAACTTTAATTCCTTCTCCAAATTTCTCCTTGCTTTCCTTTATAGCTTGCTCAATGTACAAATTGAATAACAACGGAGAAAGACTACAACCCTGTCTTACTCCATTTACAACCACTGCATCCCTTTCATGCCCTTCAACTCTGACAACCGCTGTGTGGTTTTTGTACAAGTTGTAAATAACCTTACGCTCCCTATATTTTACGCCTGCTTGCTTCAGAACTTGAAAGAGTTTATTCCAATCAACATTGTCAAAAGCCTTCTCCAAATCTACAAAAGCTAGAAATGTAGGTTTGCCTTTTCTTAATCTATCTTCTAGGATAAGCCGTAAAGTGAGTATTGCCTCCCGTGTTCCTACATTTCTCCTGAACCCAAACTGATCTTCCCCGAGGTCGGCTTCTACCAGCTTTTCCATCCTTCTGTATATAATTCGCGTTAATATTTTGCAACCATGACTTATTAAACTGATGGTTCGGTAGTTTTCACACCTGTCTGCACCTGCTTTCTTAGGGATGGGGATTATAACATTTTTCTTAAAGTCTGAGGGTATTTCACCTGTCTCATACATCTTACACACCAGGTGAAACAATTTTGTCATGGCTGCTTCTCCCAGAGACTTCAGTAGCTCTGAGGGATTATCATCTACTCCAGGGGCCTGATTTCGACTCATGTCTTTCAGGGCTCTGTCAAATTCTTCTCTCGGTACAGTATCTCCTATTTCATCTTCATCTACATCCTCTTCCCTTCCTACAATAATTTCTCTAAGTTCATTTCCTTTGTAGAGCCCCTCTATATACTCTTTCCACCTTTCAGCTTTCCCTTCTTTGCTGAGAACTGGTTTTCCATCAGTGTCCTTGATATTCATAGAGTTGCTTTTCTTATCTCCAAATGTTTCTTTTATTTTCCTGTAGGCTGTATCTATTTTTCCCCTATTTATACATTCTTCTACATCCTTGCATTTGCCTTCTAGCCACTCCTGCTAAGCCACTTTGCATTTCCTGTCAATCTCATTTCTTAGTCGTCTGTACTCCATTTTGCCTGTTTCATTTACTGCATTTTTATATTTTCTCCTTTCATCGATTAAATTTAGTATCTCCTGTGATATCCAAGGATTTTTTGTAGGTCTCACCTTCCTACCTATTTTGTCCTCTGTTACTTTCACTATTTCATTTCTCAATTTTACCCATTCCTCCTCTACTGTTTTATTTTCCCCCGTTTCTGTCAATTGTTGCCTAAAGGTCCCTGTGAAATTCTTAAGAACCTCAGATTCCTTCAATTTATCCAGGTCCCATCTCCTTATTTTCCTACCTTTTTGTAGTTTCTTCAGTTTCAGCCTACAGTTCATAACCAACAAGTTATGGTCAGAGTCTATATCTGCCCCTGGGTATGTCTTACACTTAAAACCTGGTTCCGAAATCTATGTCTTACCATTATAAAATCTATCTGGTATCTCCCCGTGTCTCCTGGTCTCTTCCACGTATACAACCTTCTTTTGTGATTCTTGAACCAGGTGTTTGTAATAACTAAATTACGTTCTGTGCAAAATTCTACCAGGCGGCTTCCTCTTTCATTCCTTTTGCCCAGACCATATTCACCTACTATCTTCCCTTCCCTTCCTTGTCCTACTACCGAATTCCAGTCTCCCATAACAATTAAGTTTTCCTCTCCCTTAATTGTCTGAATAATTTCCTTTAGCTCCTCATATATTTCTTCGATTTCCTCCTCAGCGGCAGAGCTAGTTGTCATATTAACCTGTACCATTGTTGTCGGTGTTGGCTTCGTATCTATCTTGACAATGATAATGCGATCACTGTGCTGCTCATAGTAGTTTACCCGCATTCCTATTTTCTTATTCATTATCAATCCTACTCCTGTGATCCCGCCAATTGATTTTGTATTTATAATCCTGTACTCACCTGACCAGAAATCCTGTTCATCCTGTCATCGAACTTCACTAATCCCCACTATATCTAACTTCAACCTATCCATTTCCCTTTTTAAATTTTCTAATTTTCCTACTCGATTAAGGGATCTAACATTCCACGCTCCGACCCGTAGAATGCCAGTATTGTCTTTCCTGATGACAACATCCTCCTGAGTAGTCCCCGCCCGGAGATCCGAATGGGGGACTATTTTACCTCCGGAATATTTTACCCGAGAGGATGCCATCATCATATGTTCATACAGTAGAGCTGCATGTCCTCGGGAAAGGTAACGGCTGTAGTTTCCCCTTGCTTTCAGCCGTACGCAGTAGCTGTGTGGCAAAGCCACATTAGCTGATGTTACAAGGCCAGCTCAGTCAATCATCCAGACTGTTGTCCCTGTAACTACTGAAAAGGCTGCTGTCCCTCTTTAGGAACCACACGTTTGTCTGGCCTCTCCACAGATACCCCTCCGCTGTGGTTGCACCTACGGTAAGGCTATCTGTATCGTTGAGGCACGCAAGCCACCCCACCTCGGCAATGTCTGTGGTTCATGGGAGTGGGCTAACCACTACTACCGCTAAATCCTGATGGCGGAATCTTTCATGTTTTTCTCAGTGTCGCTCTCTTCAAAATTAGTATTCATTGCAATATTTCACAGTTTGTTAAATTTCAATAGAGGTACTTAACTTTAATCTTGACTACAACAACGTATCGTTACAGAAGAATTGGCGTGTCCACGACAGGACGTCGAAAAGTGATAGTGAAATTTAATTTATGTGAAATAATTAATTGTATAGTGTAATTTCATTTTGTAACATTTTACCAATGCATGTTATCTGATCCCGATATTGTGTCTATTTTCATGCTCAACTGCTGACTGTACGCGATTATATTAACGCCGGACACTGAACTAAAATTTGGAGCCACGCGAGCAGACAACAAAGAGTTATAACACAGGTAAGGCCAGACTTATTATTACGCTTATTTGGTGCTTCATATTGTCTCTTAGTCTATCGCGAGTACGCAGTTTGAGATTAAGTTCCTTTTTCTCTTTGCAAAAAGCCACCTTCAAAAAATTTCTTTCGTAGTTAGATATTTATTTCAAATAATAATTTGGAGAAACGGCCAACATGGCTGCCGAATCGATATAGTAGCAAAGCGATCCTCGCTTCTCTCTCACTGGAAGGTTCTCTCATGTATGTGACGATTATTAATAGTGACTAAATTGTATCAGTGTTAAAACAGTTTCGATTAAAATATTGCGTGTGAAGTGTATAGGTTCTCCTCTTTTCCATATTTTGACGAATTATTATTATGGTTGAAAACCGCAGACAGATTACTACCATGGAGTCATAACAAAATACTAGCATTTCACAGCAGTCCGCACAAAATGTAGATCACTTGAAATGATTCCACACATAGGGGAGGAAACTCTTGCAGCCACGTCACGGGAAACAGATTTTCCCACACAGACTGACCACCAATCCGCAAATGCGCAAGAAAACTGGCTTAAGCTATTTGAGGTACTCTTTGCCAACGTGTCGCAACAAATTAGTAATTTACAGACATCCACCAAAATGAAACTTGATGAACAATTCAAACAACAACAAATCGCTACAATCAGATTTCAGCCTTGAACAACCAAATTAAATATTTACAGACAACTAAAAAAACGAACTTTACAATTTACAGACCAACGGAAAACATGATTTAGAGCAGTTGCAAAATTCCATCAAGCAACAATTGGACAGAGTAGAGGAACAGCAGAATCAAATCGCGGCACAAATGATTACGCGTGATGAATTTGAGTCGAAATTTAAACCTTAGAATTGGTTGAATAAAATTTCCCGTCACTCATTTCTGACGAGGTAAACAAACAGACGCACAAATACACAAAGTCCAACGGGCTACAAACAGTAAATGTTCTAACGTACAACGAAAAGTAGTAGATGAAATCATGGACACAGTAGATGCAAAAATCTCTTCTGTAGTTGACGCCTTAGCTAATTACAAAGAAACAGTTAAAACATTGTCAACATTGATTATCTTACACTGGATCTCACGTAACTTAAAATCCAACAAGAAAACTTGGAAACAACTGTCACGAGAATCACTAGTCAATCAGAAATATAGCCAAAGAAAATCAGGATAGGGTACAACAATTCTTGTTTAATACAGAAGCAAAATTAAATGACAAGATAGATGCAGAATTAACTACCGTAATTCAAGATGTAGCTGCTAAAGTATATCAAACACACGGAACCAACGTTAAATCTTTACAAAATTATCTGACAGCAGTAAAATCAACTTTAAATATACAGATGACATAATCTAGTCAAGATGCACCTGTGATAAACATTCCACACGATTGGAGACAGCAAGAATTGCAACAAATACCCCACACTCTCCATACATCCCGGGCGCCCGTCCCACGTCACCGGCGTGAGCACAATCGAGGGAATCACACTCACTTGTGAGCGAGAGCTCTGCTGTAACGGTGGCACTATGTTTTCGAAACAGGAACAACGGAGTTGGATCAACATTGAATGTGAGAGAGGTCGTACAGCACGACAGTATCATCGAGGTTTTCAAGAGGCGTGCGGGGAATCGTCATTGCCGTATACAACAGTGGCACGTTGAGTAAAAGCCTTCAACGAAGGTCCGCAAACTGTAGGAGACATGCATGGGCAGGTCGTACTAAAGTCTCTGTAGATGAAGTGCATACTGTTGCCGCGTTAGTGTACAGTGATCGACGCCAGACCATTCGTGAGCTCGCCCACGAAACCTCATACTACTGTACTTCGCATCATGAAGGTACAGCTGGGCATGGGAAAAATTGCATCACTATGAGTTCCGCATGAATTGACGGAAATGCAGAAATGGATGTGACTTTTATTTATTTGATTCCGAAGATGAAGGAACCACGTCGTGGAATTCGCTTCAGAATTGTTCCAGTGATTCGACAGGCAGTAGACAGCTCCATTTGCAAATCAAATGTTTGTAAATCTATCGGACCAAACTGCGTGGTCATCAGTCCGTAGCTTACAAACTACTTAAACCTAGGTAAATTAACCTAAGGACAACACACACACCCATGCCCCAGGGAGGACTCGAACCTCCACGGCGAGCAACCACGCGCTCCGCAGCGAGACGCTTTAGACCGCTCGGCTACTCCACCGCGGCCTCCATTTGCACCATCACCAGAACAGGCTCTACTAACGCTATACTACGCCTTCCAACTTATGCATAATGCTAGTGACTACTTTGAAGGACAGTAACAGGTGCAAACATGTAATTCTTTTGTATCGGTTCTGAATAAATAGGTGCCACTATTTAAGTTCTAACCCTCGTATATTCTTACTAATTGACTTATTTTATAGTATATTATGACAATCGTCAAGGCTACAAAAATACAACACAAAAGTCAATTATCGGGCGGGTAGTTCATATTTATGTGAAACATATAAAGTAAATATGCTAGGACCGAAATGCATTTCAGCATGGACCTCCCGCATCGCAGTCTGCCACCATGACTAGAGTACTACAACGCCATGCTCGTTGTTGCATATCTAGCACTTTCGCCGTTAACTGTTGTTATTTTCCTCCTGTTGTTACAGTTTCATTGAATCTCCTGTTTTCGTTCCTGATCTGCTTTCAGTGTTTGATAGGCTATCCGCTGCGTCTTCTAAATCTCTGTGGATAGCGAAGGGGAATTTCCCTCTTGCAACATTAATGGTACTAGTTACTAAAGATTGTCTCGCGAAAGAGTCCCCATTTTCACAATTAAATCGCTCGAAAACGAAGATCGAAAGATAATTGCATCAGAACGGATTAGTATTATAAACTCCGTAAGAAGTGTCTACAAACTTGAAAAAAGATGGGGCTGTAACCGCATTGTAGCGTACGTATAAACAAGGCTCCACAGTTCCAAAGCGCTGATGACCTCGCTGTTGAGCGCCCTAAAACGCCATTCATCGCCGACCAATCAATTCCGCCGGTACAATGTGAAAGGTGGTCAGCGTACCGTAGGAGGAAGTTGCAGTCATGTATTCCACCGATCAATGTGTTGTACAGGAATACCATACGTCACAACACAATCCTACTGCAACAAGACACACTTTTCAAACATAGTTTAACTTGTCAATAGGACGTGATGCCAAAACAATTCGCCAGCTCTTCGGAAAAGTCCAACGGACTGATAGTGCCGCTGATGATCTGACAGGAAATTAGTTGCAGGCAAACTGTACTTACTCCTGCAAATTTCACCACAGTTGCTGGAATTATTCAACAAAATCCAAGATTATCCCCAAGAATAATTGCGGCAGAAGCTTGTTTGACGCATTCCGGCACGCAGAAAATACTGAGATAGACCCTACACCTGTTTCAGTTCAAAATCCAATGCCACTAGGCCGTACCTGTACGAGCAGTGCGATAGACAGTTGACTGCGGTGCAGGTTCTCACGATAGTTGATAATGAAAGACTTGACGTTTGGTGCTTCTGGTTCACAGACGAAGCACACTTCTACAGGAATGAAGATGTAGATAAGACAAAATTGGAGATTTTGGGGCTCTGAAAATCACCATTTGTGCAATGCAAAATACTTGTATTATCTCAAAGTTACAGTGTAGGCTGCAGTATGCAGCAAAGGTATTATTGGCCCTTTTATCTTGCGAGAAAACGTTACAGGTTACATTGCAATTTTGGAACAATTTGTCTCCAAACTGCATTGGAGGATCTACTATCCACCGAGTGTTTCATGCAAGATCGTGCCAGACCACATCGCTTTCTAGATGAAGAGTTGGGCAATAGTATCATTTCGTTGGATTATTGCAAACTGGTGCAAAGATTGCCTTCCATAATCGCCCGATCTGTGTGACTACTTGTTGTGGGGCACATTGAAAGACACTAATGTACTGGACGCTGGACGAGCTTGAATCGACGATCTGCGAGGCATCCGACGTTTTATGAACTTTTGTACAACATTTTAACAGCTTGCACAATATTAATGGTTTGTGATGAGTCGTCTACCGATCTTCGTTTTCTAATAAACTAGTACATACATCAAAAAAGTGTTGTATCACCATAATTCTAGTGGGTCATGACCCTTTACATAAAAATGGAATACAGATGTATAAAAACAACATTTCAGTTCTGTTTATTGCTCACGAAAATAAAAATTTACCCATTGTTCTACAATAACCTTGACTCTTTAAACTTATACATCAAACATTAGTACCCATAATGCACGTCCTCTTGCACTGATGCAAGCATCATCTTGCTATACTGTCCACTAAATCATCAATAAATTGTTGGTCCAGATTGTCCCACTCCTTAACAGTCTAGCTCTCTCAGATTGGTTGTTAGAACGTCTCGTCCAAAACCACCCCTTACCAACGTATCTCAGATATTTTTGGCAGGCTCCATATGTTGAGAACATGATGGTCATTCTAATCTTGAGATGTCGCGATCATGAAGGAACGCATTCACAAGATGGGCAGGATGAGCGCGAGAACTAACATCCTCCGTACAGCCCTGACCTCGCTCCTAGCGACTTTCATCTGTTCTTGCACCCCAAGTCTTTCCTTGGCGGTCATCACTTCACCAAAGACGACGAGCTGAAAGAAACTGTTTCCAACTCTTTGAAGACACAGGCGGCAGATTTCTATGATGAAGGTATACAAAACCTGGTGCCACGCTATGAAAAATGCCTGCAAAATTTCGGCAGTTATGTGGAAAAGTACAAACAACTTACGGATATGCTGCCGGGTGACGTCGTCGACAAGCGCCGATATTTCGGCAGGAGGACACCCTGCCATTATCAAGGCACAACTGCACTTAAGGAAGCAATGTGAAAGTGTATTTAATACCTTCATTAAGTGCCTTGTGCCTTGAGAATGGCAGGGTGTCCTCCTGCCAAAATATCTGCAGTTGTCGACGACGTCATCCAGCAGCATATACCCGTAAGTTGTTTGAACATTCATTACGCCGGGAGAAGTTAAGGTTTCACATGTGGAAAAGTAGTTTAAGAGTTGTAGAATTTTGTGCAATAAAAATTTCTTCTGTATCTGTGTACAATTTCATTTTATTACCTAACGGAACTTACTTTCTGTACGCGCCTCGTATTTGGTATTAATAATGAAATCAGGCGCAGACAGGTGTGAAAATTACAGAACCATCAGTTTGATAAGTCATGGTTGCAAAATTTTAACACGAATTATCTACAGGAGAATGGAAAAGCTGGTAGAAGCTGACCTTGGATCAGTTTGGATTCAGGAAGAACATAGGAACCCGGGAGGCAATACTCACTCACTTTACGTCTTATCTTAGAAGATAGATTAAGGAAAGGCAAACCTACGTTTTTAGCTTTTGTAGATTTGGAGAAAGAATTTGACAATGTTGACTGGAATACACTCCTTCAAATTCTGAAGTCAGCAGGGGTAAAATACAGGGAAAGGAGAGTTATTTACAACTTGTACAAAAGCCAGACCGCAGTTATTAGACTCGAAGGGCATGAAAGGGAAGCATCAGTTGGGAAGGGAGTAAGACAGGTTTGTAGCTTTTCTCCGATGTTATTCAATTTGTACATCGAGCAGGCGGTGAAGGAAAGCAAGGAAAAATTTGGAATAGGGATTAAAGTTCAGGGGGAAGAAATAAAAACATTGCGTTTTGCTGATGACATTGTTATTCTGTCAGAGACAGCAAAGGACCTGGAAGAGCAGTTGAGTGGAATAGACAGTGTGTTGAAGAGAGCGTATAAAATGAACATTAACAAGAGGAAAACAAAAATAATGGAATGCGGTCTTAGAAAATCGGGCGATGCTGAAGGAATTAGATTAGGTAATGAAACAATGAAGGTGGTAGATGAGTTTTGTTACTTGGGTAGTAAAATAACATGCGATGGTCGCAGTACAGAGGATATAAAATGCAGAATGGCAATGGGAAGAAAAGCATTTTTGAAAAAGAGAAATTTGCTAACATCGAATATTAATTTAAGGGTAAGGAAGTCTTTTCTGAAGGCATTTGTGTTGAGTGTTGCCTTGTTCGGGAGTGAAACATGGACGATAAGCAGTGCGGACAGGAAGAGAATAGAGGCTTTTGAAATGTGGTGCTACAGAAGAATGCTGAAGATTAGGTAGGTAGATCGCATAACTAATGAAGAGGTACTGAACAGAATTGGTGAGAAAAGGAATTTTTGGCATATCCTGACGAAAAGAAGGGATCGCTTGGTAGGATACATTCTTAGACATCGAGGAATCGTAAATTTAGCATTGGAGGGAAGTTTGTGGGGTAAAAATCGCAGAGGGAGACCAAGAGACGCGTATAGTAAGCAGATTCAAATGGATGTGGGTTGTCGTTCTTATTAGGAGATGAAAAGGCTTGCTCAGGATAGTGTAGGGTGGAGAGCTGCATCAAACCAGTCTCCGGACTGAAGACCATAACAACAACAATCAGCAGATGAGGTGTTGGTGACCACAACCGCTTCAGCAGGCGCTGGGTGTGCGGCGCCTGGACACCCCGCCTGGCCGCCGTCGCGACCAGCCAGACGAGGCCAGGCGCCGCAGTTGGTTGGCATTCATGACCGCGCCTGCTTATGCTGATGCGAGTCGCAGCCCCGCGCCCACGAGCCTCACAAACAGCGGCGCCGGTCGATAGCCACTCCTGACTCGCGGATTGCCGTTAGCGGCTACTTCCAGCTGCTGTCGCACGCCCTCGCCCTTTCTGCAAAGCAGCGTGAATCGTAAACATGACTCAGGGATCAGGCTTTAGGCTCGGGCCGGCCGACTAGCTGTCTACGAGGCACAACACGGAGCGCGGTTTGTGAACAGAATATCGCCAGTCACTCCATCCACAACTGCTTTATTCGAGCAGATCCTAATCTGCTCGGCCAGATCTTGATGCAACAGAAAAGTCCGAGGAGGTGAGGTGAATTGAATCAGGCCTTTACGACCCAAATAAAGATGATGAATAGTGAGAGCTGGGGCTTAGATGTATCAAAGCGAAAACGACATATAGTTTGTGGGGTATGTTATAACAAACAAATACAAGAATCGAAACTACCATAATGGAATGCAAGTGCCTAACATGTGGTACGTGTGTAGAACAGAAAATGCTGTAATACTTTTTTTCTGTGAGCTACAAAATGGATTAAATAAGAAACTGGGAACGTATTCTTTGGTTTAACAAAAACATTTGATTGTGTTGATCACAAGATATTGCTGCAGAAGTTGGAACAACGTGGAGTGGGGGGAATAATTGGCAATTGGTTCACATCTTACTTTAATAACAGACAATATAAGGTAATTTTCTGCAGTATTGAAAATTACTATGATATACACTCACAATATGGCACAGTTAATTGGATGGTGCCCTAGGGTTCTGTTCTGGGGCCACAGTTGTTTCTCATTTATATAAATGATATGCCTTCTATTGTAAAACAAATATTAGATATTTATATTTGTTGATGACACCAGCTTGGTAGTGAATTATATTGATGCAGAATCAAATAATACAGCTAAAGAAATAAGTTCATGGCTTATAAAAAAAATTGTTGCTAAATCACAGAAAGAGTCAGTTTTTTACAGTTTCTAACAAACAGATAAAAACTGACATTTCGATTACATAGAATGGGGACATGATAAGTCAACTATTTATGAATGGGGACAGTGTACAAATGGTTTAAATCGTACCTAACAGGAAGAGTGCAGAAAGTTGACATTAATATTTCTCATAATATGCAAAAAATCAGCTGAGTCCTCAAACTGGAGACCAATCAAAAATGGGGTGCCACAAGGTTCGATCGTGGGTCCTTTGCTGTTCTTAATATATGTTAATGACTTGCCATTCTATATTCAAGATTCAAAGCTGGTTCTTTTTTCTGATGATACAAGTATAGTTATCACACCTGAGAGACAGTAACTAACTGATGAAATTGTAAAGGACGTCTTTCAGAAAATCATTAAGTGGTTCTCAGCAAATGGACTGTCATTAAATTTTGATAAAACACAGTACATACAGTTCCATACAGTAAATGGAATAACACCATCAATAAATATAGACTTTGATCAGCAATCTATAGCAAAGGTAAAATATTCAAAAATTTTAGGTGTAAGCATTGATGAGGGGTTGAACTGGAAAAAACACATTGAAGATATGTTGAAACGTTAGAGTTCAGCATCGTATGCTATTAGGGTAATTGCAAATTTTGGTGATATATATCTCAGTAAATTAGCTTACTATTCCTATTTTCATTCTCAGTTTTCGTATGGCATCATTTTCTGGGGTAATTCATCATTGAGTAAAAATGTATTCATTGCATAAAAGCGTGTGAACAGAATAACTGACGGAGCCCATCCTAGATCATCCTGCAGACATTAAAGAGATAGGGGTCTTCACAGTAGCTTCTCAGTATATATATTCACTTTTGAAATTTGTTATTACCAATCCCACCGAATTCAAAAGTAATAGCAGTGTACATAATCACAACACTAGGAGAAAGAATGATTTTCACTATTCAAGGTTAAATCTAGCTTTGCCACAGAAATGGGTGAATTATGCTGCCACAAAAGTCTTTGGTCACCTACGAAATAGCATCAAAAGCCTGAGAGATAGCCAACAAGGATTTAAAAATAAATTAAAAGAATTTCTGCATGGCAACTCCTTCTACACTATAGATGAATTTTTAGATATAAGTAAGTAAATTGAAAAAAAAAAAATTAAAAAAATTGTGTCTTGTAATATTTAGTACAAAGTAATAATTTGTTAAGACGTCTTTCATTAACCTGACACGTTCCACATCATTAGGAAGTGTCGTATTCGTGATCTATGGAACAAGTACTAATCTAATCTAATCTAAGTTTCTAGGCGTTGAGATAGTAAACTGTTGGCGAACGTTCCCGTCGAAGATTAGAGTTCACCCTCTGGCATAAATATGTCTCGTCCCTAGCATACGTTGATTTAAGTAGTTCGTAAGTCTATGGAGGAATGATCTCAGCAGTTTGGTCTCTTAGGTTTACAAACGTTTGAAAATTAAGCAGCGAGCTGTATTTTCAGTAAGGCTCAGTTAATTCCTGAATCTGGTTCGCACTCCAGCAAGGCAATTGCATTGTACAGCTAACAAGCTATTTGTTAACGCGCTAATTTTTTAGGGCTGCTGATCGTCATCGACGATTACGTTAAGAATAACCCTGCAAAAACATATGGAAATATGTAGCCATCAATACTTAACGGCGTGCTTAGTTTTATAGGTGCAAATTTGAATTTTAATATCGAGAAGAATGATACTGCCGAAGTTGTAAGTAGTTGGATTATTGTACAGTTGTTCGTGGTGGCCCTGAAAGTTTAAACGGTCTTGACATTAATACTTATAGTTTTTCATAATGATGGAGGTATGTCATCAGTCATCGAATTCAGTCGGTTACATGTTCATATTTGAAGGTTACAGCTTAGTAGCTGAAAACCCAGCGTTGCCCGGGTATTTGTTTATCTTCTGTTAATACAATTCCTTTTCGCTACTCTGACTGTCCATCACCCCGTCTCCACTGTCAGGTCATCTTTCCTCCTCGTATCTATGAAAAAGTTACCTGAAAACTACGAATTTTCATGGCGATCAGTGAAACGGTGGTGAAAGGTATTGGAACGTTTCCTCGGGTATAACTTTTAGACAGCCATGTTCCTCTAGTTTGGAAGCCATACGGTACAAAATTACATCAGTATCGGGTAAAACTATAATTTGGTGTCAACGTTGTTTAACCCTTTCGGACCCACTGGCTACAAATGTGTACATAACGTCTACGGTGTCTAAGATGGTTCAGAAGCATTTTTTTCAGTGGAAACACCATGTATACGACACCTGAGTGTTCAATCACTTCATTATGCACAATTACTGTCACCTGCGGAAGATCACTATAAAAATATTAAGAAGCGAGTGTTGCACTGTGCAGCAATTTGCAAATTTCAAAGAACACGGAAATTGTGGGTTACTTGTATTCCACTGTATAACTGAAAGTAGTAGTTGTTATTTTGCGATGTAGTTATTGAACGATCAGCTTATTTAGTAAAACAGTTGGCACTACAAAATTAGTATACAAAATTAATGAATTTAGTTGTTCAAAAAACCTTATTTTTAGTATATGCAGTGTTGTAATATGAAAATGGGTGCATATAATTGCATAAATCTTGCTTCTAAAGTAACGTAAGAGTATTAGAGCATTAAAAATAATTTCCTTGATAGAGAAAAAGGTACCCTCCGCCATGCACCTCAATAAATATATGAGAGGGATTTAGCTCTTGTTTTGCATCAAGATCTGGTAAAACTTTAGATTTATATACATTACAAACACTTATCGTGCATCTTATTGTTAGTGACATCGTATATCTTGAACTAGGTACCGTAGGTGGTTCTTACCCTAGATCAATTGTTACCTTACAGTAAGGAATACGTGCACCAAATTTTGTTGAAATCGGTCCAGTAGTTTAGGAGGAGATGTGCAACATTGTGGCCCTTGCAGCAGTTTTTCACGCATTTGTTTTTTTATGATGTCATAGCTCCTTAACTATGTGTTGTAAGCGATTCTTACACCCACAGTGATCTTCCTGCTAATTTGAAGGTCAAGTGTGTAGAATTTCATCAATATTGTAACAAATTTGTAGATTTACATCCAATACAAACACACAAACACCCGAATTTATATATAAAGATGTCATCATAATTTGTTGCACTGATCAAAGATGAAAGCTCCTAGTATGCCCAAAGTCTCAAAACTACTGCTTGCAGCAACGGTAGAGAGTGTAAGAACATGGCCGGCAGGAACAGTTCATTATGAACGCTAGACGCTGCCCGGTTGTTAGCGATGCACTGTGCACCTCGAGACGCTGCTTCTGCAGAAGGCAGGATGCGCCTCTTGCGTAACGCGGCTGGTCATCGGCGCCCACAGGCGATGCACGCGCCACCACTGCAGGTACAGCCGTGCCAACTGAAAATTGACCGCCTGCAACCGACGGTGGTAGGCAAAGTGGCCGTCTTTGATTGGTGGGTACCTCGTTTACTAGAATTGCGACGTCTTTCTGTCGGAACCAAACTGGTGAACTATTTTTGTATTTTTTCAGAAAGCTAATGTCTAAGAATAGACAGGTGATAGGAGTGTCCAGAGTTGATTCAGCGCTTGCTGAGCAGCAACATACGTAACGTTCTTATTTCCTTGAAGCAGTAGGAATGCCAACATATTAGGACACATATGTTACTGATGTATGTTGTACCATCCAGTCGGCCGAGGTGGCCGAGGGGACTGAGGCTCTTCAGTCACGGTCTGCACGGCCACTACGCTCGGCGGTTCGAATCCCCCCTCAGGCATGGATATTTGTGCCGTCCTTAGTGTAAGGTAGTTCGTAAGTAGTTTGTAAGTTTAGGGACTGATAACCCCGTAGTTAAGTCCCCTAAGCTATACAAACATTTGATCATTTTTTTTGTACCATCCACTCATTCCCCCCAAAAAATATGACAATACAGTCTATGGTACAGTAAGCAATGACGCCTTCGTCGTGTTGTTTACTTTTAAGTATCGTGTACTTTTGTGCCGTTTATTTTTGGTATCAATAAACTATAGTTTATTATAATTTGGCTGGTTTTTTTTTTTTTAATTATATGGGACCAAACTACTTGGGCATCAGTCCCTAGACTTACAAACTACCTAAACTAAGTTAAACTAACCTAAGGATAACACACACATCATTGTCCGAGGGAGGATTCGAACCTCCGACGCGGGAGGCCGCGCGATCTGTAACGTGGCGTTCCAGACCGCTCGGATACTCTCACGCGGCTGGTTGTATTTTAATTGAGCTCATATATCGTCTGAATTCGTCGCTAACCACATCAAATTATTCACTCATGTAGTTACTTTTTTCTCTACACCAGCGAAAAAAAACTGTACAGTGTTGAACTGCGTGAACTGAGGAATCCCGGTCCGGGGAACCTGTAATCTTAGCAAACCTACATACGAATACAGCAAACAGATTCAAAAGGGTGTGTTGCCATTCTTATGAGGAGATGAAGAGGCTCGCTCAGAATAGCGTAGGGTGAAGAGCGGTATCAGACTAGTCTCCAGACTGAAGACCATAGCCGGCCGCAGTGGCCGAACGATCTGCGGTGCGCCAGTCACGGTCTGCACGGCCGCTACGGTCGGGGGTTTGAATCCCTCCTCGGGCATGGATGGTTCTGTCGTCTTTAGTATAAGGTAGTTCATAAGTAGTTTTTAACTTCAGCGACTGATGACCCCGCAGTTAAGTCCCATAAGCTTAACCAACATCTGAACATTTCTGAAGACCATAACAACCCGTAATCGATTACAAATTTGCCATTAAATGACATAGAGAGACCAAGCAGGAAGCATTTAAATATTTAGTTGACGATGAAAGAGCAAAAAGAAATTATGACGGACTGACGAATTTCATTGTTCTGTTTACCAAGAAGAACGTTGTGTTAAATTTGCATGTGAGGCACATAAATTTTTAATATCACTACAAAGTATGTTGGTTAAGTCAAGCGCCATGGCTGTAATGTTTTTTCCGATTTCACAATCGCTATTGTTGAATTTAAGCGGTTTGGAACTTAGATGGTGGTAACTATTTATTCACCAGCGCAACAAAAGCGTTTTGGACCTGTTACTGTTCTTCATAGTAGTCATCAGCGTTGTGTAGAACACGTTGCCAGCGATGTGGAAGGCGTTGTATACCGTTAGCAGAGCGTGTTCTGTTGACGATGCAAATGGTGCGGTTTACTGCCTGTCGAATTCCTGGAACAATTCTGAAGCGAATTCCATGCAGTGGTTCCTTCATCTTTGGAATCAAATCAAAGTCACAGGGACTTGAGTCCGGGGATATGGTGGATGTTACAGTACTTCTCAATCCCATCGTCAAAAAGAGCAGCCACAACTTGCGCTGTATGCGACCACGCATTGTTTTGCAAAATGATGTGTGGGTTGCGCATAAAGTGTTGCCACTTCTTTGGGAAAGCTGGTCGCAGGTGATGCTCCAAAAACGAACAATAATACTGGGCATTGACGGTCTGATGTGGAGGAACGTAATGCGTTAGGATAACACCATCAACAGAATCACCATAACTTTCATCATACTGGGACTCTTACGCACTTTCGCGGCGACCCATAAAAACGTCATTGGTTTGATTGGCGTTTCGGTTTTGGCTCGTTCTAAGTGGCCTATGTATCATTCAGTGTTACGTTACGTCGGAAGAAAGCCTCTAATTCGCGTTCATAGCGTTCCCACCGAGCGAGGTGGCGCAATGGTAAGATACTGGACTCGTAATCGGGAGGACGGTGATTCAAATCCATCTCCGGCCATCCAGATCTAGGTTATCCGTGATTTCACTAAATGCTGGATGGTTCATTTGAAAGTGCACAGCCGATTTCCTTTCCCATTCTTTCCCACAATATTCGAGCGTGATCGCCGTCTTTAATGACCACTATGTCGATGGGACGTTAAACCCTAAGCTTCCTTCCTTCATAGCGCTCCAAGTGCGTCTGATCTGCGTCATAACGCATCCATTTCTGCATTCCCGTCAATTCATGCGGAACCCATCGTGATGAAATTTTTCGCATGGCGTTCCTTCAGGATTCGAATTACAATCGTATGCGCTAATCCTGTTTCGTGGGCGAGCTCACGAATCGTCAGGCGGCTATCACTGTCTACTAACGCGGCAGCAGTATGTACTTTTGCTACAGAGACGCTAGGACGACCGGTCCGATGCATGTCTGCCACAGTTTGCCGACCTTCTTTGAAGGCTTTTACCAACATACAACTGTTGTCTATGGCAATGCGGATTCCCTGCACGCCTCTTGAAGACCTTGATGACACTGTCGTGCTGTACAACCTCTGGCACATTCAGTAGTGATCCGATGTTCTTGTTTCGAAAGTATATTCACTCAGTTACGTTAGACCGTTTCCTCACAAGTGACTTGTGTTTCCCTCGATTGTGCGCACGCCGGTGACGTTGGACGGGAGAGTCCATTTGCTCTCACATTAATAATTTTCATTACTGTCAGAGAGGTAGGGTATTAACTAGACCACGTCTGTCAGGATGACACACTAAACGGGACGCGGCGCGATTTAATGCACTGTGTCAACAGCTGACTGACAAGTATCGTTCCACCTAAACTGTTCAAAGTAAATTTAATTAGATTCAGCATTCGGTACAACGAAACAGCTATTCAATGTAAATTTAATATTCTCTATCGAACAGTTCTCGCAGTGCGTTTGAAATATTAAAACGTCACATTTAACAGATGCCCTTCCAGAGACATCTAGAATTAATTGACATTTTTGTGTAAAACTATAAAATAAAACCTCTTGTAACTGCATGTACTCGATAGATGAAACAAGCAAACATAATTCAGATCTCTTCCAAACATTGCAATAAACTGGTACAGCAAACGTAAATATATTGCCATCTGTCAGGTTAAGCATTACTCGAAATTCCATGTGCCATGCTTTACTAATTGCCTCTAACGCTGTTAATCCGAAAAAGGATTATACAGTTGCAATGTATGTGACCCAGCTGTCTCTTTAATCATATATCGTGTGTGCTGTAAGTTTATTTTTGTTACGAATTGTGCATGCGGAGTTGAATTGGCTTCTTTACTCTTAGTTCCAGAAGTTTGTACCTTCCAGAGCTTTCTCTGAAATTCATAAATGTGCTGTGGAATAGTCAACTGGACCAACAATATGTCAGTCTATTCAATAGTTTATCTTAGTGATCCTTGACTCGCATATCTTTCTGAATGTTAGTGCAGCCATCTGTGCGGTCACTAACACGACGATAAACTACTTACATTGCCATTATCACAACGTAGATAGCTACTTGTTGTCTACTAACCTGTACATGGTCGGTCGTACTTGGGCTAAAATATCGTGGACTAATACCGAAGAATGCGACTGTACATTTCAAAATAATTAGAATAAGAAATACAACCGAAAAATTTCGAAAGATTTTATTTTGCTTTAAACTGACACGTAAGACCCAGATGTTGGGTAGTTGTTCGATTCTGCAATATCTCGCAGGTTACACTATAAATAAAATAGAACTGCTGCAGATGTGCTCGTCAATGTCGTTTTGTTTCGTATACTATGTTAACTAACACAGTTCAGTCCGCGAAAATCCATCCCTACAGCAAAACATAAATAGCTTTCGTGATCAGTATACGGATAATATTCCACCCACAGCAAACCGCTTTGAATCATTACATTTACTACACACTGTCAGCGTCCCATCAATATGTGATTTTTTTAATTTTTTTTAATTTTTTATTTTATTTATTTATTTATTTTCATCACTCTGTTTGAGATGTTATCTCCTCATTTCACATTTCTGTAGCGTCTCTGCTAATTTCATCACTTGCCAGCAGGATGAAATAAATATTGCTGTTGACTTGAACCAGTGCTTCTCCCTTTAATTTCTGGCAGATAATGAGAAAGCAATTGTGTGTGTTTGATTGTTTGTGAGAGCACAAGCACATGTCCTGTTACTGGCTTTGTTGGTATGTAAGTGACGAAATGCAGTGTGTCTCACTTAAACATTTCACCATAAATATCTCTAGAACAACAATAGCGATTAAAACACAACTTTCACGGTTATGAATGTACAGCAGGGGCTTATGAAAACAAATACTGTGTGACAGTCTAGGACGTAAACAAATAGTGCAAATAGTAAGTTAACGACTCTTTCTCTATAAACAAAAGAGTATTTTTCTATACTAACTTGTTCACAGTTTTACTTACTCCGAAGTCCACCCAAAGGTGCGTGGCGGAGGGTACTCAGTACCACTACTGGTTACTTGGTCTCCTGCTCCAATCCCAAATAGACCGAGGGAAAAATGAACCCTTGTATGCATCCGAAAGAGCCCTGACCTCTCTGATCTTATCTTTGTGGACTTTACGTGAAATGTAGGTTGGCGTCAGTAGAATCGTTCTACAGTTCGTGTCATATACCGGCCCTCTAAATTTCTTCAACAGTGTTTCTTGAAAAAAAAAGTCGCCTTCCCTCCAGCGTCTCCAATTTGAGTTCCCGAAGCATTACAATAACACTCCCGCACTGCTCGAATCTACCAGTTACAAACCTAATCGCCCGCCGATGAACTGCCTCTATATCCTCCTTTAAAACGATCTGGAGGGGATCCCAAACATTTGAGCAATACTCAAGACGGGGTCTTACAAGCGTTTTGTAGGCTGTCTCCTTTACAGACGAATTACACCTCCCCAAAATTCTCCCAATAAGCCAAAGTCGACCATTCGCCTTCCCCACGCTCGTTCCAGTTCATTTGGCTGTTCAGCGTTACACCTAGATATTTAAAGGACGCACTTTTTCAAGCAGCACACTACTAATGCTGTAATACAAAATTACTGGATTGATTCTCCTACTCATTTGCATCACCTTGCATTTTTCTACATTTAGAACTAGCTACAATTCCTCATACCACCTAGAAATTTGGTCCAAATCACCCTGCATCCTAGTACATCTACATAAATACTCTACAAACCACATTGGAGTGTATGGCAGAGGTTTCATCCAACCGCTTTTATGATGTTTCTCTACGGTTCCATTCTCTGATAGCTCGCGGGAAAAAGAACACCTACATCTGATTATAAGAATGATTATAAGAAGTAATCTGTCTTATGCATCACCTTACATTTATCTACATTTAGCGCTAGTTGCTTTTCCTCGCACCACATAGAAATTTGTCCCAAATCATCCTGCATCTTAGTACAGTCATTCAATGTCGAAACTCTTATACACTACAGAATCATCAGCACTCGCGCTTTGATCTAACGTAACAGAAACAAGCCTAGTCGCCCATCTGCCTTCTTCACGACTGTCTTTATATGCTCGTTCCATTTCAAAACACTGTGCAGAGTTACGCGATTTAATTGACATGGCTGTGTCAACCAACACACTACTAATGATGAATTGGAACATTACTGGATTGTTTCTCCTGCTCATCTGCATCACCTTGCATTTTTCTACATTTAGAACTAGCTACAGTTCCTCATACCACCTAGAAATTTGGTACAAGTCACCCTGCATCCTAGTACACCTACATAAATACTGTGCAAGCCACATGGCCACATGGAGTGCAGGGCAGAGGGTTCATCGAACCGCTTTTATAATGTTTCTCTAGGGTTCCATTCTCTGACAGCTCACGGAAAAAAGAACACCTAAATCTTTCCGTTTTTGATCTGATTTCTCTTATTTTATTTTCATGGTCATGTCTTCCTATGTAGGTGGGTGCTAACAAAATACGTATTCGGAAGAGAAAGTTGGTGAAAAAATTTCGCAAATAGATGTCGCAACAAATAACGCATTTCATTTTATGATTTCCACCCCAACTCGTGCATAATTTCTGTGACACTCTCTCCCCTATATTGCGATAGTACAAAACGAGCTGCCCTTCTCTGAACTTTCTCTAAATCGCCTGTTAGTCCCACTTGCTGGGGATCCCACAGTAATACTCCAAAATAGGACGCTCAAGTGTAGTATAGGCAGTTTCTTTGGTAGAACTGTTGTACCTTTTAAGTGTTCTGCCTGTGAAACGTAGTCTTTTGTTCGCTTTCCCTACATTATTTTCTGCATTTGCATTCCGATTTGTTTGTAATTGTTACTCCCAGGTATTTAGTTGAATTTACGGCCTGTAGTTTTGTCTGATTTATCGTGTAAATGAAGTTTAACGTGCTTCTTTTAGTGGTCATATGTATGACTTCACACTTCTCATTATCAAGAGCTGATTGCCCTTTTTTGCACAATGCAGATATCTAAGCATCATCCGCGAACAAGCTAAGAGAGCTATTCAGATTGTCTTCTAAATCGTTTATAAAAATAAGGTGCAGTAGCGGCCCTATAACACTTCCCTGGGGAACGACAGATGTCACTTTAATTCTACTCGATGACTTTCCGTCAATTACAGCGTACCGTGTCCTTTCTGACAGGAAATCACACAATTGTGACGGTATTCCACAGGCACGCAGTTAGATTACAAGACGCTTGTGAAGTATAGTGTCGAAAGCCTTCTGGAAATCTAAAAATACTACTGAATCTATTTGACATCCCTTGTCTATAGTACTCAGCACATCATGTGAATAAAGAATGATACATTTTATGAATCCATGTTGACTATGAGTCAACTACAGTCATTTAATGATGACACCTTCCAGTACACCACAGAATCATCAGCAAACAACCGGATTGCAATTCACTCTGTCCGTCATTTATATAGATACAAAATAATAGCGGTCCTATCACACTTCCCTAGGGCACCCCTAACGATACCCTAGTCTTTGATGAATACTCGCCATCAAAGAAAACGTACTGATTTCCTTCCCTATTCGTAACAAAAAATCAGAGTGTTAGGTCCGTCTCTAATAACCATGCAGTCGAAGGGACATTAAACTGAAGATTCCTCCCTTTTTCCTTCTTTCAAAAAGTTGTGGAGGGAGACGTGATTTAAGTCAGTCCGTGTAGTTGCTACAATGCGATGTTAGCTGAGTGGTAGCCGGGCGCCGTGGCTCAGCGCGCCCGGTCAGAGGGCTGAACGTCCTCTGTAACAAAAAATCTGAGCCAAATGATCAACGAACGACCAAATACGAACAATGAAAACAACCGCAGATCATAGATCTACCTGAAAAACAAAAATAAAAATAAAAAAGTGGTCTAGAGCACCTACCTAATAAGTAGAAGATCGCGGGTTCCAATCCCGGCCACCGCATAAATTTTAATTTAATGCCTCTCCTTATGTTGCTTAAGTAGTCCTTGAGCCACTCACATGTTTGGGTACCTATTCCATACGCTCGTTTTGTGGGCCTTCGCATCCAATTTTAAATTACATATCTTGGAAAGTATTTGGTCGATATAAATGAAATAATAGCACTCTATTGTCACACAGATTTTTAAAATCACGAATTAAGTTATTATTCATTATCTACATTGAATCTTTCTTAGGTTTCTTCGTCTTTTTTATTTTTAATATACGTCTTGAAAAATATTTGTCAGATTTTAATATCATTTTTAATAGATTGCAGACGCTTACATTTGTACTACTCAGCACACGTCCCGGAAGTTTTGAATCACAAATAACAAACTTGTTGAAACTTCTTTTCGGATTGAAACCATTTGTCGGACGCACTGCAACCAGACCAACACCTCCCATAACGGGTGCAGATCTGAATATCAGCACCGGGCTCAGGTGGCGCAGTGGTAACACACTGGACTCGCATTCGGGAGGATGGTGTTTCAAATCCACCTCCGGCCATCCAGACTCAGGTTTTCCGTGATTTCCCTAAATCACTCCAAGAAAATTCTGGGATGGTTCCTTTTGTGTCCCAGCCTCGTCGTCGGAGTCGGTGGCCGAGTGGAATGAGACCGACACAGGAACAAAGACAGCACGCTGGTGCAGGTACGGAGGGGAGCAGCCAGAAACTATAAACACTCGAGTAAATTAGAAAGAGATATATATTGCACAGAATGTAACAATACTTAACTTTTACATAGTACTGCAGATTGTTGATACATAGTTGTTGGAGGCCTGCCTAGTGCCTGTACGATAGCAAAGTCTTCACTGGTGCCTATCTGATTACGAAGGTCCTAACTGGTTGCTAACTCAGTCCGAAGTGCCGGTGTCTTTCCGTGGTGGCCACGAGCGGGGTTGCAGCAGAGGGCGCTCGTGGCTGTCGCCGTGAGAACGCCGCGCCGTGCGTGCATGGCGGCGCGCGGCGAAAGCAGGTGGCGCGCACTTTGTACTTGTGCGACACCACACCACTCCCCCCCAAACCGCCGCGCCGTCGTGGCGTAGGGCTGAGGGCCACGGCGACGGCACTGGGAGGAGGGCCTGGGCGGGGGCGTTACTGGTGGGACGGGCGTCGTAGCTGAGGCTGGGATCGAGACGCCGTCCGCGCCCCGGCATCCGCCTTGCGATCCTCCAGGGAACCCACCGAAACCTGGGGAAGGGCGCACCCCCCCGCCCAGAGGGAGCAGGTCATCTTCTTCTGAGGTGCGTGGCCCAGGCGGCGGCGGCACGCACAGTCCCGGAGTCCCTCTCGGTGACGCTGTCATCTGCGGCGGCGACAGCGGCGGCGTCGCGTCGATCTCCATCGGGACGATCTCGTAGTCCGGGGACGAACGATGTGGTTGTGCTCCCTGGCAGTGAACTGGGTCTGGAATCAAGAAACCGGAGACAGGATCGCGCGGCCTTTGCAGATGCAATTGGTTTGCGTGGCGCCGCAGCTCCGACCCTGTGGAAGAACGTACAACATACATATTGCGACCGAGCACGCGCTGAATGGTGCCCGGCGACCATCTTGTCTTGTTGCCAGCAAACACCCTGTACAGCACCGGCGTATAAACCTGAAAACGCGTAGCGCCATACGAACCGACTCGGTGCGTGGGAGGCTGCAGCAGGTGAAGGAGAGTGCGGTGACGGCGGCCGTGTAGCAGCTCGGCAGGAGACGGGCCGTCACGTGGCATGCACCGATACGTAGACAGGAAAATTTGAAGAGCTTGCTGCCTGGAGTGCTGACCTTTCATCTTCTCCATGTGAGACTTGAATGTTCGAACGAAACGTTCTGCTTCACCATTGGACTGAGGGTGAAAAGGTGCAGTGGTAATATGCTGAATGCCATTCACACGACAAAACTGTTGAAATTCCGCACTAACAAACTGAGGTCCATTGTCACTGACGATAGTTTCAGGCAAGCCTTCGATGCAAAACACTGATGTTAAGGCACTGATTGTACTAGAAGCTGTCGTTGAGTTCATGGCAATCACAAAAGGAAACTTGCTGAAAGCGTCTACAACAATTAACCAGCGCGTATTCCAGAAAGGTCCGGCAAAGTCAATATGTAAACGTTGCCATGGTCCCTTGGGGCGTGGCCAGTCTGAGAAACGCTGTGGAGGAGCCGCCTGATGCTCCGCACAAACTGTACACTGTGATGTCATGCTCTCTATCTGAGCGTCCATACCAACCCAGGTACAATGACGTCTGGCCAGTTGCTTTGTCCTAACAATGCCCCAATGTCCTTGATGCAGGAGGCGTAACACTTCTCGTTGCAGGGAACGAGGAACAATCACTCTTGCTTGGTCGTTGTCGGTATGCAACAACAGTACACCCTGACTTAAAGACAATGCATGACGTTGTGCAAAATAACGTCGAACCAGAGGCCGATCAATGTCTTTGGCTCTGGCAGGCCACCCTGAGCGAACAAAACGTGCTACCACACTTAGGTCTGCATCCGCAGCTGTTTCCTGTGCAACCCGACGAGAGTTCAAAGGAAAGTCTGCGACAGCGGAAGCATCTCTGGAGTCTATCTGACAACATGCCATTTCTGAAGAATCAAATGATACATCCTGGCCAACCGGAAGTCGGGAAAGTGTGTCCGCGTTGGCATGTTTAGTGGTAGGTCGGTACAAAATCTCATACTGATAATTTGACAATATCAAGGACCATCTCTGAAGCTTTTGTGCCGTTGGTGGCGGAAATGGCTTTGTGGGTGAGAACAACGACGTGAGAGGCTTGTGGTCTGTCAACAAATAGAATTTTCTGCCATAGAGATAATGATGAAACTTTGTGACGCCGTAAATGATTGCTAAGGCCTCCTTTTCTATCTGACTGTAATTCTGTTGCGTCGGCGTCAGTAGCTTGGATGCAAAGGCAATAGGACGATCGTAAGAACCAATACGATGCGACAGAACGGCACCCAGACCGTACGACGAGGCGTCAACTGCTAACACTACAGGCTTCTGTGGGTCAAAGGGAATCAAACATGAATCACTGAGTAGTGCAGACTTTAGTTTGTCAAAGGCACCCTGACAATCTTTAGACCATACAAAAGGAACATTCTTCCTACGTAAGTGATGCAGTAGAGCTGCAATCTGAGAGGCATTGGGAATAAACCTGAAATAATAGTTAAGCTTTCCCATCACTGCTTGCAATTCATGCACATTCTTAGGAAGAGGCAAGTCTTTGATTGCTCGAAGATGTGACTGTAAGGGATGAATTCCTTGGGCATTAATCACATGGCCCAGGTACTCTATTTCAGTTTGAAAAAACGAACACTTTGCTTTATTACAACGTAGACCTGCTGCAGTCAACACTTGGAAAAGGCACTCCAGGTTTGCTAAATGTTCTTCAACTGTACGTCCGGATACCACAATATCATCTAAATAGTTCGAACAACACGGTACAGAAACTGTCAGCTGTTCCAAAAAGCGCTGAAAAATAGCGGGAGCGGAAGAACTGCCAAAGGGTAGGAGTTGAAATTGAAAAAGGCCCATGTGAGTATTAATGACGAAAAACTTTTTTGACTCGTCATCAAGTGGAATCTGTAAGTATGCCTCTGCTAAATCAATCTTGGAAAAGAAGCGAGACTGTCCTAATTTGTCCATTAGTTCGTCAGGTCTGGGCAGGGGATAAGTGTCTACAATTGTTTGACTGTTCACTGTTGATTTAAAGTCCGCACAGAGACGAAGTTTTCCTGACGGCTTGGGTATAATTACTATAGGCGAGGCCCACTGACTCGCAGAAACAGGAGAAATCACCCCACTATCTTGCCAACGTTTAAGTTCTTCGGCAACTGAATCACGCAATGCGATAGGCACTGGTCTAGCTTTACGAAATTTTGGAACTGCAGATTCTTTTAAAGTTACATGTGCCACGAAGTCTGTTGCACAACCTAGTTCCGGCGAAAACAGGTCACTATATTTGTCACACAATGCATTGATTTTATCCTGAGGCACTATTGACGAAATTTGAAGCACATCTCTTTGAATTGATAAACCAAACAAGTCAAAAGCATCTAGTCCAAAAATGTTCTGTGTCGATTTGGCCTGAAGAACTACAAAAGCAACTGTTTTTGTGACACCTTGAAAAGAGGCGGGCAGGCTACATGTTCCTAGCACGGGAATATTTTCACCTGTATAAGCTGTTAACATTTGCTGTGACGGCGACAATTTTGGCGAACCCAGAAGTTCATAAGTATCTTTATTTATTAATGTAACAGCGGAACCAATATCAAGTTGAAATTGCACAGTCTTATTTTCTATGGAGAGATTTACAAAAAGTTTGTGCTTCTGGCGCACGACAGGTGCGCGAATGTGGGCAACGTCTGCTACGGTTTGTTTACTGCGCTGGCGCGGCCCGCGTAGTGAATGAAGTAAGCGGCGCAGACTCGGCACGCAGCGGATTAACAACACTGTCACTAGATGGCACTACCGCCGGATCGGCGTCCGCGCAATGCGAGGCTACTACAGAGTCACTAACTACTGCACTAAACTTTTGAGTAGCTACTCCAAGTCTACTGTCACCATCTACACAGTACTGGGAACTAGTACAATGAGCAGTTGCAGAAGGCACTATTTTCACTACCGGAATGCACTGTTCATAGTCATTTTGCTTGTCCCGAACCCTTTTCCGTTGCACTGTTTTACGCGCTCGTCGGCGCTTGCTACGTGGTGCACTATATAGTTTTGCCATTGGCGCAGAACTACTTTCTTGCAATTGAGATCCAAGGAAAGCACTGTTCAATTCCACAGCCCGTATAACATTCACAGAATGAACTGTTCTCGCACTCTGCGAAGCACTGTTTCTAACGTGTCTGTTCTTTGAGTTTTTAATTTGCATACACACAGACTGTACATGTCCTGATTTGCCACATTGATAACAGGTTGCGTTGCGACTAGGGCAATGAGCACGCTTGTGGCGAGACACACACTGGGGGCAAGATTTACGTACATTTTTCTGAAATGAGCGTTGGCGCCCGTTATGCAAATTACTGTGCCTAACACTACGGGGCGACCTTTGCGTCGCACTTTTACTCTGGCTACTGTTCACTGTCTGTTCAGCACGGCCGGTAGAAAAATAAGAATCACTAGTGCTATACTGAGAACTACGGCTAGGAAAGCGTCCGTTGCGGCGCACTGAATTTACACTATGGCTTTGCATTTCTACTTCAGCTAAGTCAAAAGTATCATGCGCTTCTATAAGCTGCAGTACACTATCTAATGAGGGGTCAGACTGTTTTAGAATTGCTGCCCTAATTCTGGGGTCCTGAATGTTCTGCGTAATCGCATCTCTTAACATAACGTCACTATAAGAAAGTCCACAAGAGCAAGTAAATTTACATTTGCGGGTTAAGCCCTTCAATTCCGTAATCCACTCTTGGTGTGACTGCTGCGGTAATTTTTTAAGTCTGAAAAATCGGTATCGTGCAGCGGCTATGAGAACTTTCCTCTCGTAATGAGCATTCAGTGCATCTACAATTTGTTCAAAGTCTACATCACGAGGAGATGCGAGAGGGAAAAGTTTTTGCAATAGTACGAAGGTCTGGGGGCCCACAATCGATAAGAAAAGGTTCTTCACTCTCTGACCTGTAATTTGATGAGCCACGACGAGTTCTTGAAACTGTGCGAAGTAGTCGCTCCATTCTTCCTCACGTTCGTTGTACTGGCGAAATGTAGGAAGCTGTGCAGCGGCAGGTGTGGGCTGCTGATGTGACGGCTGTTGTTGTTGGTGAGCAGCCTGTGTATAATTTCCATTAAGTTTGGGTTCGGGGTAGTGGCCATGCTGACCGATTAGGCGCCGCGCATACAAGTAAATTATAACAAAACACAAATGCAATATGAAAGAGGACACTCTGCAACAAAAAAGTCCACAAAACACGCAACTGAATATGTTCCCCCAAAATTCTTATAATAAGGGTGGGTGGGCGGGAGCAATTTCTAAGTGCTCGACTGCTGCTGTCTGGCTGCTGCAAGCGGGCTGATCCAAGGTTCTATCACTCCTCGTCGCCACCTTTGTGTCCCAGCCTCGTCGTCGGAGTCGGTGGCCGAGTGGAATGAGACCGACACAGGAACAAAGACAGCACGCTGGTGCAGGTACGGAGGGGAGCAGCCAGAAACTATAAACACTCGAGTAAATTAGAAAGAGATATATATTGCACAGAATGTAACAATACTTAACTTTTACATAGTACTGCAGATTGTTGATACATAGTTGTTGGAGGCCTGCCTAGTGCCTGTACGATAGCAAAGTCTTCACTGGTGCCTATCTGATTACGAAGGTCCTAACTGGTTGCTAACTCAGTCCGAAGTGCCGGTGTCTTTCCGTGGTGGCCACGAGCGGGGTTGCATCAGAGGGCGCTCGTGGCTGTCGTCGTGAGAACGCCGCGCCGTGCGTGCATGGCGGCGCGCGGCGAAAGCAGGTGGCGCGCACTTTGTACTTGTGCGACACCACAGTTCCCTTCAAAGGGCACGGCCGATATCCTCCCACATCCTTACCTAAACATCCGAGCGTAAACTCCGTCTCTAATGACCACGCAGTCGACGGGACGTTAAAGCCTAAGCTTCCTTCCTTCTGGATATTGTACTCGTGGAAGAATGGCCAAATATCCAGCAAGACTGGTTGAAAACCTGGGACTATTCTCGCCGTCCGAGGTGTTCACACATCATATTAGAGGGCAACAGGAATTAATTTTTCACTAATACGGAGGCTCAATTGGTGATTCGCTCTAAAAAAAATAATAATAAAAAAAATAAAGGCCATGTAAACCTCAAGCAAAGATATGAGACAGCAAAATATCGTACTGTATCACACAAATCACAATTGCAACCAATATGTGAATAAGACTCGTTACCTCATGTATATTGTGTTTAACATCTCACCTCTTCCCATTCTTTTTAGCAGGTATAAATGAATGTTTACTCGAAGACGGCATGAGAACTAATTTCGTCCGTTAGACCTCATGCGGGAATCCGAACGGTGGAGGACTGAGAAATATGAACAATAGGGACGTTATTTACAATGCGTAAGAATTTTCCGCGGCGTTATCCCAATAGTCACATGGTTAAGGAGACCGCTGGCCAAAAGTGGGAGTCCTGTGTTCGAAAACCGATTTGGAACAAATTCTGGCTCTTTGTGTTTCAATTATTTCAGTGCCCTAAGGCAACCGAAGATAATCATATCCCTCCTTCCTTTATTCCATTGCTCCATAAAAAGTACTTTCGTGTCTAGAAGAAATTGAAAATAACTTTGTAACATTGTAAGGTATATGGAACACATTTTTATCTATTACGGGAACTAAGAAAAATAATCAGTGATCTCTAGACCAACTGGATGTATAACTCTGGTCGGTCTCTGAGCATTGAACTGCAACGTGCCTGCACATTCATATGTTTTGCACACAATTTCGCATTGTCCACCGTGTTTAAATTTGGCAAACGATTTTCCATCAGTTATTACGTGACAAATAACTGCTTTTTACCTCCTGATTTGAAATTCGTATCAATATATGGTTAATAGGTTAGTATGGGAGAGGAATTGAAACATATTTTCTTTTTGTGTTCTTGTAATACTCCGTAGTGGCCATATTGAAATTTGGCAAGAAACGAAATATTAACATCTATTGTTGGCACGCTTAGACAGCTGAAGTTCAACATCCAGGTAGTGTAGAGATCAGTGAAAATAATGCAACGCAGTATTTAAAGGACGCGGCAGATTAGCCGTGCGCATTGGGGCGCAGTGCTTCCTTGCGCGCGGCCGTGCGCCGTCGGGGGTTCGAGTCCCCCCTCGGGAATGGGTGTTTGTGTTGTCCTTAGTTTAAGTAGTTTGTAAGCTACGAACGCATAACCCACCAGTTCAATCCGATAGAGTTACAAATATTTGAATTTTATTTAATTAATTAATTTATTTATTGTTTTTAAAGAAATCATAGAAAAATGAATAATACCTAAGGAAATGCAAATCTATTCACATCGAAGGTTCGTGAGATTAGCCTACAATTGACCTTGTTTAGAGATGGTAGTACTGAAAACAGAAAATCATTGCTTGTTTGAGACCACCGAACTGCTGTATCATGTCCCTTTTTTACAATCTTTGTGCAATTTCAGTTGTTAGCACAATTACTCACATTTAGGAGGAAAATGTTCAAAAACTGCTGCAGTATCAGTCCATAGGCTTACAAATTACTTAAACTATAAATCTTAAACACGGCTGCAGTTCAGAATCGGCAGAACACGATCAAATTGTAGACAAATTGCAGCCGACCTTATTATGCATCTGGTCGGCTGTAATTTGTTCACAATTTGATCGTACTTAAACTGCCTTATGCTAAGAACAACACTCACTCACACACACACACACACACGCATACACACACACACACGCGCGCGCGCGCGCGCGCGCGCGCGCGCTCGCGCGTGCATATTCCCGAGGGAGGACTCGAACCTCCGACGGCGAGCAAACGCGCGCTTCTCAGCAAGGCGCCTTACAGTTTTCAGCCACTCCACCACGGCCATACAGCAGGGCTTCATATTTTCCCTGTATTACTCCAGCTGAATGTTTTGTTTAAGGGCACGGCCAACTTTCTCAAACGACACTGGAATTCAAAATACATTCCACAAATTGTAATACGACCTGGTTTTGTCTCAACAGTCACCCCATTTACATGTGCTCCCAAAACCGGATTTCGTAAACCGATTAACCAATTCCGCTATTGGTTGGCCATGCAAACATTCCATAATCAATTCTGGAAATCCATAAAGCTGTTTTCCAGTTCCGCAATCGGTTTTCGTGCCCATGTAGATGCCACCGTTTTCGAAGCGTTCTTGGTTTGTCAGATTGCGTTTTCTTGTTAATAACTTTCGGCAGATATGGTCAGGATGACATTTCCTAAGGCGTAATGTATAGATATTAGGGTGAGCATGAATCTTTGTATTCAAGTAAAAAAAAAAAAAATAGCGATTGTGCTGACTAAATCAAGAGCTGAATCAGCTGTTTCTTAGCCGCCACATTAAGTGGACTATACCGCGCGAGAGTAGCCGAGCGGTCTGGAGCACCACATTACGGATCACGCGGCCTCCCGTGTCGGGGGTTCGATTCCTCCATCGGGCATGGATATGTGTGTTGTCCTTAGGTTACTTGAAATTAGTGTTAATAGTTTGTAAGTTCAAAAATGTTTCAAATGTTTGTATAGTTTATGGGACTAAACTTCCAAACTACTTATGAACTAACTACTACTAAGGGCGGCACAAATATCCATGCCCGAGGGGGGATTCGAACCCCCGACAGTAGTGACGTGCAGACCGTGACTGGAGCGCCTCAGTCCCCGCGGCCACCGCGGCCGGCAGTTTGTAAGTCTAGGGACTTTATGACCAAAGTAGTTTGGTCACATCAGAATTATAACCATTTGAACATTTGATTACGTGGGCTAAAAAACCCGATTCAGGCTATCGCATGAAAACACGTCAGCGAAAAACGGTTTACGAAATTCGGTTTTCGTATTCCGGAAGATGAGTTATGTGTAAACGTAGTGAGTTATGTCAACCGAAACACGAAATGCTGCCACAGGAATATTACGGCTAGCGGACATCTGACACCGCGAGTGTAGCTGTTCAAACGTTTTACAGTTGAGCAAGTAATGTAAGTCACAGCAGCAAAGAGTTAACGCGATGTCGTTAAATATTTCCTGTTAGTAATGAAGGTTATAAATTCCCGCCCACGCTTTAGACAGCTTCCGGCACTCGATCGTGCTGAGTGGCGGTTGCGATTCGGAGAGCGCAGGTCGTGGCGACGAGTCATTGGCTGTCGCGGCGGACAGTTGAATACCGCCGGGCTGGTAGGGGGCGCGGTGCAGCGGCTACTGGCGCAGCCCGCACAATGATTGCTGGCGTCCCAGGGCTCTGCTGGTAGTGGCGGCGGCGTCGTTTTATCAGACGGAAGTCCAATTAAAATTTCAAGCTCAGCGAGCCGCAGCCAAGTGGCCTTTGCGCGCACCTGCGCCGCCGCCCTTTCAGAAGCGCCAGCCAGCCGGCAACCACACTGCCTGCCGACTGCGAGGTTCGCGACCCTGTGCCGGGTCCATTTTTCGCACCTGCATAAACTGCAGGATTTACCTTGCAAGTATAGCAGCGCATTTTTTTTCATTTAAAAAAATCTTTGAGTGACACGAGCGACGGGGTAGCCGACCCTCGCTGAATTTACTTCTCCTTTTAAGTCGATCACCCTAAATTTCGGTAGACACGCTGGAAGTACCGAACACCACTAAGAAAATTTCTCTCTCTCTCCGGCAGTTATAAACGTGTTTTAGTTACGGCAAATTACGTGACCAATTATTTGATAATCTCCTCATCATAATTATTCTTCGTATATTTCTGACATTCCTGCCCTTGGGGACGACCTTTCTCGATTTCTAAGCGAATTCGGAAAAGCGAACGTTTCTGTAGATAGCTTTAAAAATAAATAGCCCACTTTAGGTTACGGTAGTAACACTAAAAGTGGGTCTTTGCGATCGTTTTTTGACAGCTCGAAATTTAAATAAAAATAACGGATTAACCATTCACCTGACACGAAAATTGAATAACTTAATTTGCATAGGAGAAAATTCTCTACAACTTTGCTCTCGTGTGTTTTTTTTTTTCATATCTCGTATCGTTTATGAGATATTTTCAAAAATAACGGCGATTTTGGGATGTATGTCTTTGTGTCTGTCCGTCTGTCTGTCTGTCCGTAACGTGTTCCCCGTTTTTTAAGACGAACCGTTCAACCGATCAACACAAAAATTTTACAGACATAATTGTAGGCCGACAGAGACCAGAACCTCCTTTTTTCAATTTTTTCGGACAAAAAATACGGTAGTAATGCCAAAAAACGGCCGTTTGTAATGTAATTTTAATTGCATGTAAACCGTTCATCTGACGCTAAAATTGAATAACCGAATTTGTAGAGGAGAAGATTCTCTACAGCTTTGTTCCCTTATGTTTTCTTTTTCATGTCTCGTATCGTTTGAGAGATATTTGCAAAAATAACAGAGTTTTGACACCCTTCACTGAATTAACGAAAACCAGCCGTTCGCAGATTTCACGTGACATTCCTCGCCCAGAACTTTCTCTAGCATAAGCCATCTTGCGTTGCGTATTTGGTGATTTTCTTATTATAACTTACAAGTTATCATTTCAAAGCAATAGCGCACTGAAGAATTAACACAAACAAGTCGTTCTTCGTACGATAAATGATCATTTAGTGTCTACAAATGCCATATTAGCATCAGTTAACAACGGCCATGAATAGTAGGAATTAAAGAACGAAGCTGGGAAGTGTTGGCCGTAGCGTAGTGCGCAATGCATAGGCCTGTGACGCTGAAGGTCAGTGGTTCAAAACCCGTCCCGTTACTACCCAATTTTTTTCTTAAAAGGATTTCAGACACTCTTATTAATATATTTTTATTGTTTACATTATTATTTTGGTCCAAAAAGTTTGCAAGAACTTATAAAACTACAAATCTAAAGTGGGCCGTAATACACGTCAGTGCGATTTTTTTTACTAATTACAGATCTTGTATACTTAGTTAAAAATATGCAACATTTGATGACGCTAGCTTATATCTGCCAAAACTGGTCAAAAAATTAAGATATTTAAGCGTCACTATGTGAAGCAGCAGATATTCTTAATACTACACTGGTCAAAACAATTAAGGGGATCAGTTAACCTTTCGGCGGGAGAGCCATTTTACAAAAACATTTTAAAAATGTCAATAAGCTATCGCAGCACAACAATGGTCAACGGTATCCCTTAGATGGCGCGTCGGTAGTACCTCTTATTCTGGATCGGCCTGTGTCTCTCAGCTCCACAGCTGAGCGCGTCTGTTCAGGAATGTGAGGGCGGCCAGACTGCCGCCGCGCGCCTCTTCCTGACTTACTTCACCTTGTCATCCAACAAAAATTTAAATATTTATTTTTACAATTACATCACACATTCACTGTAATTTTATAAATGGTCGTTGTTAATTTCAGATATTGTTGTTTTTTAACATTTTTAACTGACTTCCAAACGCAGGAAGTTGTGAATCTGTTTGTAATTTTTTATTTTTTTATTTTTGGTAAATTATTAATCAATTTTTTACGGTAATAATTGGTGGGTTTTTATCAATCTATTTTTGTTTTTACGGTAAAAGACATGGAAAAAAAGTCTAACGACAAATTATATCTCTGTTTTTTCTGTTTGCAAACTGAATGAAATGTTTACCTACTTCATAAGATCATTTTCCTAATGTTCATTTTGATTGATTATTTTTTGTATCTTAATTGAAATACTTAAATATATTTACGCTACTAAATAAGAATGAATGGCGTAAGATTCCTGGAATAATGTTTTTCGACAGTCAAAATGTATTATACACAGCGAAAATTATAAATAAAAAACTTTAATAACTATATACTGTACATTGTGTCTTCCTAATGTATTTGCAAAAAAAATAATAATAAAAAAATAAAAATAAAAAATAAATAAAACAAAAAAACCATAATTAATGCAAACTCTCAAGTATATAACGAGCTCGGAAGCGGCTAAAATGCCTCCGCGCGCCCGCTGGTGTGAGTCTCAACCGCGCGCCCGCCGGAAGGTTAAGATATCTAGAATCTGAAGTGTTGCCATCGGCAAAATGTACTAAAACCATCGACGTCTTTCTGTCAGTTCTATGAAGTGGAGACGATACAGCAATCGAAATAGTGGTAATAACAGAAAGTTGTTGCAGAGGGGGTTCGTTTTGCGTTTACCAAACGAATTACAGAAGAATTTGGATTCAAATAGCTTACTGCGCAGATAGTTCAACACAGCAACAACGTGAAGTACCCGAAGCAATGGCATGGAGAGACATAGGAAGGTTGGAAGCGGGACAGACACAGATGGAGGTGGCTGCAGCTATTGGAGGGTCCAAATGTTTGTAAAGCTAAGGGACTAATCGGCTGTATTCATGTCCCTAGACTTAGATACTACCTTAAACCAACTTATGCTAAGGACAACACAAACCCATACAGGATGGAGGACTCGAACCTCCGATGGCGAGCATACGCCCGGTCCGTAGCAAGGCACCTTACAGCGCTCGGCCACTCCATCGCGTCTTGGAGTGTTCCAGAGTGTAATTTCCAGGATTTGGACGCGATTCTAGATAACAGGAACCGTTGAAAGAAATCAAGACCAAGGCCATCCACGGGTAACATCAGCAAGAGATGACCGTTATCTCCGGTTACAGCCTGTCGAGACAGAAGGCGGAATGCAACTCAGCTACAACGCACCCTCAAGGCAGCAACAGGACGCGCAATCAGAAATCGCCTTCGGGCTTACACACACGGAGGCCCATGGTGTGTGTCTCATTAAAGCCCCGATACCGCTTAGTCCACAGAAACTGGAGGGAAGAACATCAGAATTGTAGTCGTAACGAATGGCGCCGGTTATGTTCACTGACCAGTCCAGATTTTGTGTTCAGCCACACAAACGTCGTTCCCTCATCTGGAGAGAACAAGGAACTGCTTATGTGCAGGAAAATTGCGATATCATGGTGGTGGATGAATGTTGTGGGCAGCTGTCAATATTGGCGGACGTAGACCTCTTATGTCGTTCAGAATGGCGCTTTGACTGCTCGACCTTTTGTTGTGCCCTGCGCTGGTACCATAGGAGATGGGTTCCTTCTGGTGGAAGATAACGCTTGTCCCCACATAGCTGCACTGGTGAACAACAAGCTTGATGCCGAGGAAATTGAACGAATGGAGTGTCCAGCTTGTTCATCGGACTTAAACCCGATTGAGCATGTCTGGGATGCAATTGGCAAACGCATTGCCAACATCTCCCACAACGGTTACAGAGCGGGGTATTTCACTGGTGAGAGAATGGCCAAATATCCCTCAAGAGCTGATTGATAACCTCATATGGTCGATGCCACGCACGTGTGCTGGTCGTCCGAGGTGTTTAAACACCATATTGTAGGGCAACGAAAATGACTTTTTCACTGTTATGGCAGTCCCGTAGTGCCTCGCTGTTAAGTAAACGGCATGTAAATCTCAAGGAAAGATCTGAGACAGAAAGCATCGTAATGTATTACACACATTTTAAAATTGTAACCAAAATCCGAATAAAATATGTTTACCATATCTAAATTGTGTACGATATCTCATCTGATCCCGTAATTGTTTTGAGCATTGCAGATTTCAACAGGGTGTTTTTAGTCTCAGCTGGTGGTAGGTGTTGTAATCATACAACATGGATAAAATCTGTTCGGATGCCAGGATTGTAACTCGGGACCTCCTGCCTTCGGAGGTTGCGCAAAATCCCTGGAACAAAGGAGAGGAAGGAAGGAAGGAAGCTTAGGATTTAACGTCGCAGCAACATAGTTGTCATTTGAGCACACCCTGGAAATTTTGGGTAAGAAATGGGAATGAATTCGGCCGTTTTCTTTCACAAGACCCGTTCCTGAATTTTCCTGGAGCTATTTAGGGAATACCCGGAAAACTTAAATTTGAATGGCCGCCGGCCGCGGTGGTCACGTTCTGCACGGCTACTACGGTCGGGGGTTCGAATCCCCCCTCGGGCATGGATATTTGTGCCGTCCTTAGTATTAGCTAGTTCATAAGTAGTTTGTAAGTTTAGGGACTGATGACCCCCTAGCTAAGTCCAATAAGCTCTACAAACATTTGAACATTTGAATTCTGAACGGCCGGAGGTGGATTAGAAACATCTTATACCCGAATGTCAATCAATTGAATTAGAACTGCGCCATCTGGCTCATTGTAAATCCCTGGAGTGTAAGTACATACGAAGGTTTACTTCGGTCGGGATACGTCATTGGGTTGTTTGACGGGTGTTAAGCCCTCGTGTCTGGTGTGTGGCTAAAATCAACCAGTTATAATACAGGGTGATTGTAATTTAAGGTAACTTTCAAAACGGTGTAAAAATAACATCAATGGTAAGAATTACAACAAATTGCAACGAAATATTATCGCAAAGGGGCAAAACGAATCACAAAGAAAAATAAATACTGTGAAAATAGATCGATAGAAGGTGCTTTGTGTCAAATTATTTCAATGAAAACAACGGTCATTCGCGGAACCCATTGATGTTGGTATTTACACGCCGGGTACACGGCCTTTCCTTATTTCACGTCTGAGAAGTTCGCCATGACAGCCTCAATACAGGATCACGCCCTGCTTGAAAGACTGTTTTAAAAGTATAATTGCGCATACGTCGCTCTGCAGTAGTTACAGACACCGAAGGGTTTGAAAAAAGGCGTGGGTTAGATGATGACGTGGGTCGGAAGAAAATGTTTGTTCAAATGTTTGTAAATCTATCGGACTCAACTGCTTGGTTATTAGTTCGTAGCTTTCAAACGGAGTTAAACTAAGGTAAACTAACCTAAGGACAATGTGCCGAGGGGGGACTCGAAGCCCCGACGGCGACCAGCCGCGTGCGCCGCAACACGGCGCCCCAGCGCGCACGGCTAATCCACTGCGGCGGAAGAAAATGATTCGAAAATTCGAAAAGACGGGTTTCTTACGGTGTGCAACCTGGTAGAGGGAGGAAACGAATTAATTCGATGACACTGGAACAAGTGGCCACAGCAATACACGAGTGGTGGTGTGCAAACGTGCAGTGCACGGAGAATTGCCCAAACATTGGATAACCTGTGAGCACTTTTTTTTTTTTTTTTTTTTTTTTTTTTTTTTTTTTTTTTTTTTTTTTTTTTTTGGTAGTCTTATTGAATCCATCATCGGTGGTGGAACGGGACAGCGGCTGGTCAAGAGTCTGAAGGAACTGAGGTACCAACAGCCGTAGGTTATTACGGCTGTTGGTGCCTCAATTCCTTCAGACCTATGAACACGGTGCGTAAAATCCTACGAAACGTATTTCTTTGCTACCTATTAAAAATCACCCAAGTGCACGACTTGCTTCCTGTTGACTTGTCAGCAATAGAAACTTTTGCGTTAGAATTTCTTTCTCGCATTGAAGTGGATTGTGAATGGCCATGGAAGATTTTGTGGACAGGCGAATCTCACTTGCGTCTGACAGGATATGTCAACACACAGAACTGTTGACAACAGAAAATCCACGCGTACCACTTCATCCTGAATAGGAACTGAGTGGTGCAGGTTTACGGCATCATAACCCTAGGGTCATATTTTTGCTAAGAGACAGGTTCTTCTGATCCTGTTAACTGTACCGTTACTGCTTAGCGCTATGAGTGTTTTTTGCGCAACCAAGTCATTCCAGCTCTCCATCAGCGTGGATGGATCATTGTAATGCAAGATGGCGTACCTTCGCACATTGAAAATCCAGTTAAGCAGCTGCCGAACCGCCATTTCGGAAATGTCGGGATCATCAGCCGCCATTTTCCTACAGCCTTGCCATCCGGACCACCTGATGTTAATCCGTGTCTTTTGGCTGTGGGGCTGTCTGAAAGATGTGCTACCTCAGTTGCATTGAAGGCACGGATTGCGCAACACATTCTGAACCTGACCCATGAAACACTTCAATCAGTTTAGGAACATGGTATTTTCTTGATTTCAACTTGTTGCAGAAAATGATGGACAGTATATTGAACATGTTTTGCGACAGTCGCACGGAAATTACAAGTACGATTTGATTTAATTGATGCATGTTATACAGCTTTTGGCCTTAGGGCAATTAAAAACCGTTTTTCCCCATCCGGTATGATATGATCTAGTCTTGGTGTATGGGGTTATGTAACTAATAGTATCACACCTGTACTCCCATGCACATTGAGTAGTACAGTCTGTTTAACGTCTTACACCTTAGGCATTATTGTATAATTCATTTGTAGGCGACCACTTTTAAATTATGATGCTTACAGCACCGTCTATTGATCAATTTCACACACTTTATATTTTTTCTGTCATGCGTTTTCCCTCTTCTCCGATAAGATTCCATTTGCAATTTGACGCCGTTATGACCAGTGGTGTTATTTTTACAACGTTTCTGAAAGTTAAATTTCAATTATAATTACACTATATATTGTATAGAGTGATATCCATTGCTCCGTTCCATCTCATTGTGGATCAGAATCATAATTACTGCTGAACGGCTATTGACAGCTGTAATTCATCTAATGCTATCCCTGCAGTACACACGGGAGCTATAGTAAAGGACACTAGTACAATTACAGATTATTTAACCAATTCTGGTTCTTCATTGTGAATGGGATTTTATGGGGTAACTGTCCTATACCTTCAAATGTGTAAACTAATTCAGATTTTTTGTCATTTTTGTGGCGCTTAGTCATAAATCAGACATACATTAACGACTCACGTTTCAGTTACTTGTAACGATCAATGTCTTCGTTCCCTTCCTTTGCTCGTATCACCAATCATAAAGTATTACATGCTTTATCTATGAGTTCTGTTTCACAAGACCCAAAGCGATATACCCAGATTTTCGTATTAACTGAGCTTCCAACTGTAAACCACCGAGGTTGTAGTGAACCGACCCTGGGTTTTTGCGTTTTACGGCAGGAAGAATCTTACATTTCCAAATATAACTGAAATTTTCGCAACTGTTTTCACGTACTACCTTTTTTACAAATAACCTCATCACCTGATAAACTCTGAGGTTATTTTGACTCAGGCTATTAATACAGGGTGACAATTATTTAACTATATGAAATAAAACATGTACCAGTTTCACAGTAAGGCGTGCACACACTTTTTTTCTTTTTAATGTAAACCTAACTACAGATATTCGGATTTAGATTATGAAGTGCTCGATATGCCTACCTGAGTGACGATGATCTGACGCAGACGAATAGGCGAAGCGGGAGACCCAGATTCGATTCCCGGCCCAGCTCACATTTTCACTTGTCACCATTGTTTAATTTCGATGCCTTAATGCAGGCACTATCAATCCTTTCCTTCCTATTCCTTCTTCCTTCCCCTCCTTTATGAATAACTTGCAAATGTAATATGGCTGCGAAAATCAGACACCACACCAATATAATAAACATGAACTTTCAATGGAAACATACAGTATATGCCAAAAAATTTTAAATCTTTTGTTTTTCCTATCACCCTCATGTAGATTTCAACATGTCTGCTTTATCGATGTATCCTAAATGCAAAGTGTAATGTTTCACATGTATGGGACATGAGATTTCAATTATTTTTTTGTTTTCGAGACACTGTATTTGTCTTTGGTAGATCAATGAAAAGAAATAAAAATAAATTTTCCGTCCTGTCGTTCCATATCAATGCAAACATGACTACATCTGTGCATCACCAGTCTTATTCTCCACGCTGAAGATTTTTCAGGCTTATAATCTTTAGGTAAGTCCTACTGTCCTTTTACTGTCTCAAAAGCATACATAGCATGATCATGAAGATTTTTCATTAAGCTAACAGGAGTGAGCAAACTGTTAAAGTAAATCTTACCGTTTTTGTTCGCCAGTTTCTGAGTAAATTACTTCACTGCCCTTTACTCCAGTTGTTTTTCTGGACATTCATCGGTAGTCACTAGATGTCTCTGCTTTGCACTAGTATCGGTGGTTCCACACGAGAGCCACTGGTCCTCATCATTATCATCAGACACTGGTTATGTCTTTCAGGGCCGCGGTGGATTAGTCGAGCGGTCTAAGGCACCTCGCTGCGGAGCGCGCGGTTGCTCGCTAACGGAGGTTCGAGTCCTCCCTACGGCATGAGTGTGTGTGTGTGTGTGTCTTGTACTTAGATTAGTTTACCTTTGTTTAAGCAGTTTGTAAGCTACGGACTGATGACCACGCAGTTTGTCTTTCAGCGTTCAGAGCATTATCCTCCTAATAAAATTCGTTCATTTTACCCTATTCAATACGATCGTTGATTCCTCGTCTGATTTTAAGCCTTTCATTTAAAAAATCATTCTTCATCGAATCTAAGTACTTTCTTTTTGGTCTACCTCGAGTCGTCTTACACTCCGCTGCTGAGCTCATGAGTCTCTTAGGTAACCTTCCTTCTCCCATGCGTGTTATATGACCCCATCCTCTCAGCCTGTTCGCTCTAACTGCTTCTTCTGTTGTGTTGTGTTCATTCCCCGTTTTTCTTTGATATCCTTATTATGGACACTCTCCAGCAATTGTTCCCATCTATTAGTGTCTGCAATCATTCTTGCTACTTTCATATCTGTAACCTCAACCTTATGAATAGGGTAACCTGTATCCACCCAGCTTTCACTCCCAAACAACAAACTTGGTCGAAAGATACGGCGGTGGACTGCTAATTTAGGCTTGCTACTGACCCTCCTTCTTGCCGAAAGTAGATCGTGGCTGAACACTCACTGCATTAGCTTTGCTGCGCCTTTATTCAAGTTCTTTCACAATGTTGCCATCTTGTGAAAAAGTGCATCCTAGGTACTGTTCTTTGTTCCTACGATTTGGCTCTCAATTTGTTTAAATTTCTTTCCCACAGATATTACATCGGTTTTGGAGATGCTGATCTTCATAACGTAACCCTTACACCTCTGATCTAGCTCTAAAATATTAGATAGAAACCTTTAATCTGTCATCTCAACATTTGCATATGCGAAACAGCTTATTCTGTTTTCACCTATTTTAATTCCGCCCTGTCAGTGTACTGTTTTGAACATATGATCCATGAGTTGTACATTGGTTACAGGTTACAGCCTTACCCCTGACACTACCCCGAACCATGAACCTAATTTGCCGTCAACTGTAACTGCTGCCTGACAGCCTACGTAAAGACCTTTACTTTCCTGCAGAAGTTTGTCTCCTATTACATAATATTATAGAACTGTCAACAGCTTCCTGCTAGGAACCTGGTCATAAGCCTTTTCTAGATCTATGAAACATAGATACAATTCCCGATTCCAGTCATAGCACTTCTTCATTATCTGTCGTATGCTAAAAATCTGGCTTGTTCTGACGCCTCCGAGAGGCCTGAACCGACACTTATTTTCTTCGAACTTAGTTTCACTAATAATCGTACTGTTTTTTCAAAAACATCTGAGAATATTTTCATCACAACGCTAGTTAAAAAGGTACCTCGATAGTTGCTATAATCTTTTCTGGTTCCATGTTTGAAAATTGGCGCGATTACCGCTTTCGTCCAGTCAGACGGAACTTGTCCTGACTCCCCCGCCTTTTCAATTGGTCCTTCCAAACATAATTGACGAAATGGTGGTTTCGGGCAAAAACCACTGGTACTCAAAGGATTACGATATAGTGGTAAGAATGTGAGCAACGCGGACGGGAAGCAGCGTCGGCGAGGGCGCCGATCGCGCCCAGCGGCTGCGCCCTCGAGGCGGGGAGGAGATGCAGATGGAGGACTCTGCGAGTAATGAAGGGGACAGCCAGCTCAGCTGATCTGCATGCTGACGCGGCTAATGCCAGCCAGCCCCTGTAATGAATACTGCCGCGCCGCACCCCGCAGCCGCTAACCGCGTTACTGCGCGCCCGTCGCCCGAGGTGGCTCCGCCGCTGCCGATTTCATGGCCACCCCGCCGCAATCAAAACATTTGCGATTTTGCCGCAGTATTTGCAACGCAAATCGCTCAAACGCCAGTGGCGGCCCCCCGTGACTTCCGGCGCTGTCAAGAGGGAGAGCCCTCCACTCCGTTCGCAGCGCTATTACATTCTGCCGCCTCTGCGGGGACACAGCGGCAGACTGACTTTGCTCTTTCCGCACTTTGGCAGTCGGCAGCAATCAGTCCTTCTTGAGAATTCAATCTTTATTCAAGCAGATCGAGAATTCCGCTAGCAGCTCGCCGTCCTCCATGCACATATTTCAAAGACATGTGACGGATATGTCAATGAACACTTGTCACAGTTCGGTCAGATACGAACGTTCAGACTAACAGAAAATATTAATTACACATACGGTGCTTATCATTAATGAGACTAAATAGTTCAACTGTCTAGGCATGCATATACATTTGTGACGCCGCGGTGGAATGGCCGAACGCTCAAAGTCGGGTCGCTCGCCGTTCTACATCTACATCTACATGGGATACTCTGCAAATCACATTTAAGTGCCTGGCAGAGGGTTCATCGAACCACAATTATACTATTTATCTCCCATTCCATTCTCGAATAGCGCGCGGGAAGAAAGAACACCTGAATCTCTCTGTTCGAGCTCTTCTGTCTGTAAATCTAGCGGACCAAACTGCGTGGTCATCAGTCCGTAGCTTACAAACTACTTAAACCTAGGTAAACTAACCTCAGGACAACACACACACCCATGCCACAGGCAGGACTCGAACCTCCACGGCGAGCCAACCGCGCGCTCCGCAGCGAGGCGCTTCAGACCGCTCGGCTACTCCACCGCGGCTGTTCGAGCTCTGATTTCTTGTATTTTATTCTGATGATCATTTCTACCTATGTAAGTGGGAGTCAACAGTATATTTTCGCATTCCGAGGAGAATGTTGGCGATTGGAGTTTCGCAAGTAGCCCACGCCGCAGCGATAAGCACCGTTGTTGTAATGATTCCCATCCCAGATCCTGTATCATTTCCGTAACGCTGTCTCCCCTCTATCGTGACAATACGAAACGAGCTGCCCTTCTTTGGACTCTTTCGATGTCCTCTGTCAAACCCACCTGATAAGGATCCCACACTGGGCGGCAATACTCCAAAAATGGACAGACAGGCGTAGTGTATGCAGTTTCTTTTGTAGTTCTGTTGCATGTTTTAAGGGTTCTGCCAATTAAACGCAGTCTCTGGTTCGCCTTTCCCACGATATTATCTACGTGTTCTTCCCAATTTAAGTCTGGAGTAATAGTAATTCATAGGTGTTTTGTGGAGTTTACGGCGTTCACATTTGATTGATTTATCCTGTAAACAAGTTTAACGGATTTCTTTTCGTACTCATGTGGACGACTTCACACTTCTCATTATTTAGAGTCAATTGCCAATTTTTACACCATACTGATATCTTATTCAGATCGTTCTGCAGTTGGTTTTGATCTTCAGATGATTTTACTAGACGGTAAATGACGGCGTCATCTGCAAACAACCTAAGAGAGCTACTTAGATTTTCCCCTAAATCGTTTATGTAAATAAGGAACAGCAGAGGACCAATAACACTACCCTGTGGAACGCCTGATATCACCTCTGTTTTAGTCGATGCCTTACCATCGATTACTACGAACTGTGTCCTCTCTGACAAGAAATCCCCTATCCAATCGCAAATTTGGGGTAATATACCATAACCACGCAATTTGATTAAAAGCCGTTTGTGAGGTACGGTGTCAAAAGCTTTCTGGAAATCAAGAAATACGGAATCGATTTGCGAACCTTTGTCGATAGCACCCATCACTTCGTGTGAATAAAGAGCTAGTTGTGTTTCGCATGAACGATATTTTCTAAATCCGTGTTGACCTTGGGTCAATAGATCGTTCTGTTCGAGATAATTCATAATATTTGAATACAGGATATGGTCCAAAACCGTTGGAGGTGCGAGTCCTTCTATGGCACGTATGTGTGAGTTGCCCTTAGCTTAGTTTCAGTAGTTGGTAAGTTTAGGGATTGATGACCGTAGCAGTTTGGTTGTATAAACATTGGAAAATTTGAATAACCGCAAAATCATTGCTGAGCCGAAAAGACCATTCATGAGGTCAACGACAGCATCGATGTTCTGACGCTTCAGCAGGTCATCCAGGATTTCGCCACTTGGCTACCCGTTCTAGCCTCCCGTCCGTCTTCAAACATCCACCTGTCGCACGCTATTGCTGTAGCGCCCCTGCTGTTGATGACTTCTTACACTCGCTATTAGGCATTCTCGTGCGAGGTCGAACGTATGACCGAATCTTCGGTGATGAATGTGAAGCTAACGCCGTCTTCACCTGTAAGTACTTACTGTATTGATGTGTTATATTCATACAAAGGGTGTTCAAATGAAAAGGTATTAAACAATACTGTGAAGCCCTTATTCCAAAGTAATCACTACAGATCTGAACACAACCATCCCACTATTTAACGAGCCGAAGGATTCTCTGTTTCCAAAACTCCTGTGGCGGTTACAAGAACCAATCCTCTACCGTGTCCGTCGTTTAACTGGAACCGCTTTGCTTCGAGATATTTACCTCGAACGTCGACGGTGAGCATTAACTTGCCAACTGGGAGTACAGCCTTCAATTTTTAAGAGGGAGGTGAAGACACTACATTCGCATCCCTAGATGTCTCACTACGTTATCGCAAAGCACCATGTTCAAATTTCAACAGGTCTCTTTGTTAAGACCTTATCATTTGAATACCCCTCGTAGGTTCCAGCAGAATGTTGTCCATTTATTAACAAAACGTCTGCTAATTACTTCAAAAACCATCCTGGCGTTCTGGCTAGGACAATACCATGGACCCCACCATAAATCTCAATTCTGTAAATGTGTAATTCGAGGCTCTCTAGTTTCGAACCATCGTCCCAGTGCTGAGCTTAATGGAAACAATATCAACTCTACCTCTGGCTGTAGTATCACAGCTCGATAACACACGTAGTCAGGCGAGACTACGTAGTTTCGTCATCGCAGGAACGCGACTGTAGCGCCATCTCGTGTCCAGGTCGAACACGCCGCACTGCACTCTGCCTCTCAGTTATAATAGCTCCCGAGTGCAGCCGCCACGAAGAACTCTTTGCTTAGCATAACAGTTAGCGTTGATAGCCATCACATCCCCTGACATATTCCTCCTTTACCTGTTGCAGTTACAGTTAGCAAGAAACAACATTAAATCTCCGAACCAACAGTACCAGACATTGCACGGTTAGGTATATTTGACTACGTGAAGTGCCTCAAGACTCCACGAACTACTTCGAGAAGACATGACTACAAAGTTATGTACCAACGTTAACAATTGTTCTGTGTGTAAATAATAAGTGTAACTCTTACAAAATACTGTATATCAACGGCGTCCAGCAGCCACCACGTCCATCTTCCTAGCACCGATCTATTGCCGTGTAGAACTGTTAACTAACCAACGACGCGAGACCTACACAACACAGGCATAAACAACAATAAAATACCGGGTGATCAAAAAGTCTGTATAAATTTGAAAACTTAATAAATCATGGAATAATGTAGATAGAAAGGTAAAAATTGACACACAAGCTTGGAATGACATGGGGCTTTATCAGGAAAAAAAAGAGTTCAAAAAATGCGACAGATGACGCTTCATATGATCAGAAAAACAATAATTAGTATAACAAATTAAGACAAAGCAAAGATGATGTTCTTTACAGGAAATACTCAATATGTTCACCATCATTCCTCAACAACTGCTGTAGTCGAGAAATAATGCTGTGCACAACACTGTAAAGCATTGGCGTCGGATGTTTCCAGCATCCCTAGAGATGTCGGTCGATCACGATACACTTGCGACTTCAGGCAACCCCAAAGCCAATAATCGCACGGACTAATGTCTGGGGACCTGGGAGGCCAAACATGACGACAGTGGCGGCTGAGCACACGATCATCACCAAACGACGCGCGGAAGAGATCTTTCACGTGTATAGCAATATGGGGTGGAGCGCCATCCTGCATAAAAATCGTACTTTCCAGCAGGTGTTTATCAGCCAGGCTGGGGATGATGCGATTCTGTAACATATCGGCGTACGTCTCGCTCGTCACAGTAGCAGTTACTAAACCAGAATCACGCATTTCCTCGAAGAAAAAAGGCCTGATAACAGTAGATGTTTGATTCTAATAAAACCCCATATCATTCCAAGCATGTGTATCAATTTTTACCTCTCTATCTACATTATTCCGTGATTTATTACGTTTTCAAATTTATACCGACTTTTTGATCAGCCGGTATAAATATTACTTCTTGAGAAAGATGTAGCGTCTTTATCTTCTCAGACTAGCTGAAAACCCGGCGTTGCCGAGTATATATTTATGTAGTTCACTTCATATCTGTCCATCTCATTCCCTCTCGTCTTTCATCGCGAAAAAAAAAGTTCAAAACTTTGCAGAACTTATTGGACTTAACTACGAGGTTATCAGTCCCTAAACTTACAAACTACTTATGAACAAGCTAATACTAAGGACGGCACAAATAACCATGCCCGAGGGGGAAATTTGAACCCCCGACCGTATAGGCCGTGCAGAATGTGACTGCCGCGTCGCAGACAGCTCGGCCACCGCAGCCGGCCTTTTATCTCGTCTCCTCTCCCAATTCATCCTACTGTACTTACACATCTCTCGCTATGAAAAAATACATGATAGTGAGCTGTGAAACGATAAAACGTACCTATTTCAATGGTGATTGGTCACACGACGTGGGAGACTGTTGTGATGTACCTCCCGGCGTGCATCGTGGGAAATTTTATGTAAGTAGTGACCTTTCTTTCGTTTTGAAGGCCAATTATACAAAATTTCATAAATATCATAATACAACTTTAGATTTTGTCGAGGTCCGTAATTAAAGTACCCTCTGTCACGCACCTTACGAAAATATAACTTTCGTTTACTATCGTGGTGTAATTTTTTGACTCCAGAATAAACATTATCTTATTTATTTCTGGAATGGCGCCATTCTTGCAGCTAAGACTTTATATATTCTCTTACAAGTCAATTGTCTTCAAGGAAACGTCGAAGTGTAAATTATGACATTCTTCGTTACGGAGTAATTGGATTTTGGGCTCTTTGAAGACCCCAGGAAAGTACTTACGTGCACATTATTTCCCAATGTTCAATTGTGTTTACTGAGTTTAGTTTCAAATCTAATAGTGAATCTATTCCCATCGACGGAGACGTTATGACGGAGGATGAGGTTACCGTCTATTTAGATAATATATGAAATGAATCTGGAAGAGAAGAACAAAGCGAGGAACGTGATTCCGATATAAGTGATTGTGAGATTGAACATAGTGCTGACAATACAGACACAAAAATCTCTGATTTAAATCTCTCAGAAGAAGAAATCTCTGAAAATGATTCTAGTAATTACTACTATGGAAAAAACAGGTTCAAATGGTTGCAGAACCCGCCCAGTAATGCTGGAACGAGAAAATCTTATACTATTGTTCATGGCTGTTAATTTTATTACTATGAATTAAAAATTACATTTCCTCTTTCAGAGATTTATTTGGACCTTAATCAACAAGTTATATGAAGTAAAAAAGAAGAGTTGCACTAAAATGAAAAGTTTGTTACTTTATAATTAATTATGCATTAACAATTGAAAAATGTGTACCTTAAAAGTGTTTTATATTAATGTCTGGCTTTCTTATACCTCACATTTCGATTTTTGCAGTTTCAAACAAGTTGAGATGAATGTGTAATAAACCATTACTATAAAAAATTGAATCCAAGTGAATAGAAATTTGGTGTCACTAATGACCCCAAAATGAAAAATGTCGATAGTAACTAACGGTTACGTAGACAGTGTCCGTCGTCTTGTTTTGAAGGTCAAGTTCCCAAACATTCAACAAGATTTTAGCTAAATCGTAGATTTGTATGCGATACAAACACGCAAACATCGGGACACTATAACTAACTGAAACTCTGGTGTTGCCTGGCTGTTTATTTATTTCTCACTCTTGTATCTGCTCTGTATTTCCTCTTCTTCCGTCATGTTCATCTCATCCTCCCCCTCTCTCCGCCCCGCCCTCTAACCATCTGTTCGCCCTGCCTCTGTTCAACTCCGTCTCCTCAGTTCATCTTCTCCTCCCTTCTTCTGCTTTCTCTTTCGCCTTTTCGCACTTACGCAGGGTCGTCTGTGTTCACTGTGGATGCACTTCCTGTATCATCTCTTAGTCCGCCTTTCTTTGAGAAATCACACGTTTCTATCAACTATCAGGTGGACAGTGAACGGTGTCAAATGTTTTGCAATGTACCCTCTGTATTTCACCATGATCGGGAGTAAACCGTAGATATGTATGTAATACAAACACACAACCCCACAATAAAGAACATAATTAGAATAAGGCGAAACACAGAATTAGAATTTTGGGAGGGAGACATTCCTAGGTAGTCCGTGTGACTGAGCTAGCCAGAGCGGCTGAAGATGTATTAGATAGCAGCGCCTGTTAGCAATATGTTATAATAAGCAGTTTGTTGTCGAGGCTGATGAGAGATTCTTCCACCATACCTTGTCAGTGAGGTGACGATAAAAACAGTTGAATACCTTGAAACAGATGTCCAAAACTTGAGAAAGCTTCCTCATGCTTGACTGAAGGAAGCAGGCATGGCGTATCGTAGGCTGCTTGTGGGCTTTTCTATACATAAACCCTTCTGTTTGTAGGAAGCAGACCCTACGTCCCTGGTTTTATGATCGTGGCATCACTTGCCCTTCGCAGCTGTGCGTTGGCTTCGGTTATTAATGGGTTAGACACTGCAGTCCTTTCATGAATGTTACCTACGCTCTAAAAGTACTTTCTAAAAAAAAAAAAAAAAAAAAAAAAAAAAAAAAAAAAAAAAAAAAAAAAAAAAAAAAAATTATTATTGAAGTGTGCGTACAGTTTTGCGGTCGCTTTTCCTTTCTACATTGTCTGGCTCGTCTGTCGTAGTTACCGTCGGGTACCGCCCACTATTCCGCTTCGTCAGTGATGCTTTTTATTATTTTGTTTATTTTGTCATTACTGAGGATGCCGTCGCAGTGGCCGTCCTTGGTATTAGCTAGTTCATAAGTAGTTTGTAAGTTTACGGACCGATGACCCCGTAGATAAGTCCCGTAAGCTATACAAACATTTGAATATTTAAATTTTGATACCGTCGCTAGTGAAACAGTTAAACCACATTCTAACATATACAGTCGCGACAGTCAGTGCTATGAAAGTTTGGAAGTTGTTACCAACTAACAGTTGCAACTACACTAGCGCTCATAGCGGTTGGCAAGCCGCCGAAGGAGCAATATTTGTTTATAATTAGTAACTAAATAGTTAGTTTTAGCATTACAAGTATTTGTAATATATCAAGAGACATACATAATATGGAAATTAATGTAAAAAAATGCCTATTCAGGGGTATAAATAAAAACTTCATTTTAAACAAATACTTACGAATGTGCATATATTTGCAGCTTATTCCGCTGAAACTAAGTAGAATATAAACATAATATAATCATAAATTCATATTATTGTCTGTTCTTTCTATGACAGTTTTTTTAAGTGTATCATTTTGGTGTCGATTCTAATGATTCGTACTTTTTTACACGTCACTTGTCTTTCTTATACGCGCATTTGCTTTGAGTGTAGCTGCATTGGCTTAAAAAGCCAATGTTTTGATGATTATTATCGTTTGTGGTTCAGATGTAGCAACAATAGTGGAGTTGGGTTCTTCTTTCTTGCAAAGCAGTTTGATTGATTTTGTCGTTCCTTTGCCACGTCTGAGACTCTTTTCCTTCAGCTACAGCTATGACGGCTTATTTGGTGCGTTAAATAATGTAGTTGTTGCATTCTATATACGTTTCCTGCGTTCCACCTTCACCGATTTTACTGGAATGGTAGTGACGAAACCTCAACGTTCCCGAGTAGAAAAGCTACGTCTTCCCGGCAAAGGACAGGTCTCCTGGTGTTTCCTAGCCATTTTTTTATATTTAATAGAAAAGGAAATTATTCAGTTAAAGACTACTATTATAACTGTAAATAAAATGTCCAGTAATGTACTCTTTGGTGGCTTGTCAGGAACCTAGGAAAACCTAATACAAACAATTGTGGAGATATTTTTATATCATTACTTATTTCTATGGCGCTATATGCGTTCCCTAATGTAAAGAGTTCGTTAAAATCAATATAAACGATACCATTCCCACTCATCCAATATCATATCCAGTAATGCGGCTTTTCGGCCGCTTGGAGCGCTGCTGTCGTGGTGTGTAACAAAAATCTGTGGCAGAGACGTGACTTTTTGTTATTATCGTATGGTTCTTGTAAGCCACCATATTACTATTCTTACTACAGTACTTACTACTTGCGTTCATGGGGTTAAAAAAATTATGTGTGAGTAGGATCTCCCGTCACAGAGCCAGGTCTAGTGATTTAAACTATTTCAATCTAGCTTTATTATTTAGCGTGAAGACCAGCCAAGGCCTCACCGAAAGAACGCAGGCTGCAGACTTTTGCTACGTGATCCATAGTTTGGATCAGTCATGTGATTGCGGAACATCAGATACCCAGTAATTGCATCTAGTGTCGTGACTGTATGTGTTAGACTGCTGTTTCTCTATGCAGCCGTTTTTGTCACAGGTGATCCTACTAACGACGCACAATTGAGTTTGCCTCTTTGGAAGAGTGAGAGATCCAAAGAAGTTAGAATAAACGGTGGTGCCGTTACCTGTGCTGATGAATGGCTGAACCCAGAGAAGTCACGGTTTTGTGCCCAGAACAAAGATTTCTCGGTTAAAACCATGTGTGAATATTCCCTTCTTTATGTAAAGCAATTAAATTGACAGACACATTGGTGTATTTACTTACATATGACGTACATTTCAACGAATAGGTATCCTATACAAATACACTATGCCCAATGTTTTGGGCACAAACAAATGCCGAAGTGCCCAGTTTGCTGGCTTCACTTTTGCAGTGTTAGGGCATCACCAGAGACTTAACCTCCTTGAAGCGATAACGCTTTTCACGGATCATTTGTTTTGACCGTTGCAGAACAAAACGTAATATATTTTTTTGCACTGCCAAAAAGCACAGGTTACCTAAAATCGCTTCAAAACTCTGTATCTAGGCTGTCATCATCTGATCTTGTATATTATTGAAAGTTCATGACTCATACGTCAAACGTTAGTATTGTGTTATGATGGCAGGAAACTAGTTTTATCACCCCCAAAACTGACACAATGGAGTAACATCCAAAACGTATAATATACTACAACACTTCGTATGTCACTTATGCACTCCCGTTGTGTCTCAGTGTTAACACATCAGCATTGGTGCCAATTTGCAGTAAGATATAGCGTACTGTTTTGTGCTCATATTATTTTGTCCATCCCTTGAACATTTCGAACTAGTTGGTATAGCAGTAAACCGCCTGGCTCGATCCCTATAGATCGCAACAACAGATTCTGTTGTTTGGCGTGAACCGTTATAAGGTGCCCGCCCCATGGAGAAGAAACTGTCGAGGAGGAAGTTTCCCGATCCAAGCAGACAGCCACAAGCTCTTAGAAAGCGAAGCAAATTATCATTAGGCTCCTCTCATTCACTTTTACTGCCTAGACGAAATGCAACTGAAGAAACAGTAGAAGAAATGGGGGCGTCTCTACTGCGCCAGTCGGCTATTACTCCGCTGCGCTTCGACTTGATCGTAAAACGTAATGTTCTTTCTTGTTCGTCTAAGCCACGAGCAGAGACAGTACCACAAGAGATGGAGTGGAAGACAAAACTGTCCTCCCGAAACTGCTCCACTGTGCAGCTTTGCCAGTTAGTGCATATGTCCAGACTCAGTATTCTGTAGGACAGTTAACAGCCGTACTTCATGTACGATTCGGACTCATTGCAGCAGTTTCGTCTGATGCCAAACACTGCACCTGAGGTAAAATTTCTCCTGGCCGATGTATTGGTAGAAAAGAGCGAGTAAAGCAGATACTAACGCCAGATTTAGCTTGTTTTTATTATTTCTGCTGGGCATGAATGCAAGACAACATGTAGCAACAGTTTCCTACAATGTGTGATGAACCAAATCGCAACATAAAAGTAGTCATAACTATGCTGAGAAATAGTAAATCGTTATATGTTTAGCCGGCCGCGGTGGCTGAGGGGACTGAGGCGCTTCAGTCACGGTCTGCACGGCCACTACGGTCGGGGGTTCGAATCCCCCCTCGGGCATGGATATTTATGCCGTCGTTAGTTGTAGGTAGTTCATAAGTAGTTTGTAAGTTTAGGGACTGATGACCCCGTAGTTAAGTCCCTTAAGCTTAACAAACATTTGAACATTTTGTTATATGTTAAAACTACATAGAAACATTATTAAACGATAAAATTGCGGGCAACATTAATCTCTTACTGCTACATTAAACAGCGCTTTAAATCTCCCACAAACATCTTCGTTGCTTTAAGTGTTGTTCGAAGTCTAAACTCCAGAAATTTGCATGTTTACATCGTCTAAATGGTGAAAAGAATGAAAACGAACATAGTTTCACAGTAAAATTGGAAATTCTTAAGCTTTGCAACGTTTCTTCATTTTAGAAGTTATATTAGTGCAGGCAATGCAAGGTTCACTATCAATAAACAACGCCCGTTTTCCTGTGGGAAAGGGCTGAAGCACTCTGCGTCGCATTGACATGTCATAACATTCGTACATAGAATGAAATGTTTCACTGGTATGGTCAGATAATTGCTGTAAATAAGTCACTTGGTGTGATATACGGTTCTTACAAATTTCTTGTTGTTGGGGTCTTCAGTCCGCAGACTGGTTAAAAGTAGCTTTCCATTCTACCCTGTCCTGTACAAGCATCTTCACCTGAGAATATTAACGGCATCTTCCATCCATTTCAATCTGCTTACTGAATTTGTCCCTTAGTATCTCTGAGTTTTACTCCACACAATTCCTTCTAATGCTAAGTTGACAATTCCTTGATGTGTCAGAATTTGTCCCACCGCCCTAATGCTTCTCTTAGTCAGGATATACCAGATACTCCTCTTTTCCTCAATTCTGTTGAGTACTTCCTCATCAGTTACGCGATCTACCCATCTAATCTTTATCATTCGTCTATAGCACACATTTTCAAAAGCTTCTATCATCTATTAGTCTGAACTCCTTGTCGTCCACGTTACACTACCATACAATGCTACACTCCAGACAAATGGTTTCAGAAAGAACTTTATAACATTTAAATTAATATTGAATGTCAACAAATACCGTTTCTTCAGGAACCATTTTCTTCTCATAGCCATCCTGCATTTTATATCTTCTTTACTGCGCACGTCAAAAGTTATTTTGCTACCAAAATAACAAAACCCTTTCACTACTTTTATTGTCTCATTACCGAATCTAATTCGTTCAGCATCGCCTAATTTTCTGACACTGCATCTCATTACCCATGTTTTACTCTTGCTAATCTTATGCCCTCCTCTCAGGACACTGTTCATTCCGTTCAGTTGCTCTTTCAGGCCTTTTGCTGTCTCTGACAGAATTACTATGACATCGGCAAACCGCAACGTTATTATTTCTTCTCCTTGAACTTTAATTCCTTCTCCAAATTTCTCCTTGCATTTCTACTCAGCTTTCTCAATGTACATATTGAACAACTTTCGGAAAAGACTACAATCCTGTCTTACTAAACTCCAAACTACTGCGTCCCTTTCATGCTCTTCCACTCTAGTAAGTATATTTCTCCAAAATCGAAACTGATCTTCCTCAAGGTCAGATACCAATAGTTTTTCCATTCGTCTGTAAATAATTCCTGTTAGTATTTTGAAACCATGGTTTATTAAACTTATAGATCTTTAATTTTCTCCACTTTTCTACACCTGCTTTCTTTGGAATTGAAATTACTATATTCTTTTTGAAGTCGGACGGTATTTCCCCTGTCTCATACATCTAGCATACTAGGTGGAACAATTTCTTCATAACTGGCTCTTCTAACGATATGAGCAGATCAGACCCCATGGGCCTTGTTTCGACTCATATCTTTTAAGCGGAGCCAAATTCTTTTCCCAGTATCGTATCTCCTGTTTCATCTTCGTCTAATTTGTCTTCCATTTCTAGAATATTGCCTTCTAGTTTATTTCCTTTGTTGTGTACGTCTATATGTCGTTCCACCTTTCAGCTTTCCCTTCTTCACTTAGTACTGGTTTTCGTCTGAGTACTTGATATTCATACAGCTGATTTTCTAGTCTGAAAATGTCACTGTTATTGTCCTGTATGCGGTATCTATCTTCCCCTAGTTATACATCCATATTTCTACTCTTACCACTCCTGCTTAGCCAGTCTCAACTTCCTGTCAACTTCATTATTTAGCCGTACGTACTCCGTTTGAAATGATCAAATACTTGTTAAGCTTAAGGGACTTAACTGCGAGGTCATCAGTCCCTAAACTTACAAACTACTTATGAACTACTTTATACTAAAGACGACACAACATCCATGTCCGAGGGGGCATTCGAACCCCCGACCTTAGCGCCGTGCAGACTGTGACTGGCGTGCCGCAGACCGCTCGGCCACTGCAGCCGGCTACTCCTTTTCGCCTGCATCATATGCTACATTTTTATAATTTCTTCTTTCTTTAATTAAGTTCAGTTTCTATCTCTAAGAGCTACACAGAGCTACCCATTCTTCTACTGTGTTACTCCCCCCCCCCTTCCGGTTTCTATCAATCCTTCCCTAATGCTCCCTCTGAAACTCTCAGCCACCTCTGGTTCATTCAATTTCTCCAGATTCGAAGTCCTTAATTTTGTACCTTCTCTCTAGGTTTTAATTTACAGTTCTTAACCAATAAGTTATACACATTGATTATATCTGCCACTTTATATTACTTTAAAAACTGGTTTCTAATGCTATGTTTTGACATTATAAAGTCAGTCTTGTACCTCCCAGTGTCTCCTGGTCTCTTCCACGCATATAACTTCTTTCCTGATGATTAAATCAAGTGTTTGTGACGATTAAATTGTGCTCTGCACAAAATTCTAACATGAGATCTTTTCTTTCATTCCTTTTCTCCGGTCCACAGTTGCCTACTATATTTCCTTCTCTTAGATTTCCTACTATCGAGTTCCAGCCCGCATAAAAATCAAGTTTTCCACTCCCCTGCGTATCTGAATTATTTCATTTAATTCCTCACACATTTCTTTCATCTCCTCATCATCAGTGGAGCTAGTTGGTATATAAACTTCTACAGCTGTGGTCGTTGTTGACTTCATGTCTGTCTTTGCTACTATAATGTATTCAACATACTGTTCGTAGTATCGTACCAATATTACTATACTATATTTTATTCATAATCAGACCTACTCCTGTGCTACCACCAACTGATTTTGTATTTATAACACTCTACACACCTTGCCAGAAATCCTGTTCATCCTGCCACCGAACTTCACTAATCCCAACCATATTATGTAACATAACCTATCCGTTTCACTTTCCAAATTTTCTTACCTACACGATTAAGGGATCGAACATACCACGCTCCGATCCGTAGAACACCTGTTTTGTGTTTCTTGATGACGACATCCTCCTGAGAGGTCGCTGCCTGGAAATCCGAGTAGAGGACCATTTAATCTCCGGAATAGTCTACCCAAGGAAACTTCATCAACATATATTCATACAGTAGAGTTGCATGCCCCCAGGAAAAGTAACGACTGTAGTTTCCCGTTGCTTACAGCCGAACGCAGTAACTGGATTGGAAAAACCAAGTTAGTTGATATTGTAAGGGCAGCTCAGTCAATCAGTCGGACTGTTGCCGCTGTAACTCCTGAAAAGGCTGCTGCCCCTCTTCAGGAATCACACGTTTGTCTGGCCTCAGATACCCATCTGCTGTGGTTGCACCTACGGTACGTTGAGGCACGCAAGCCACCCCGCCTCAGCAATGTCTGTGGTTCATGAGGGTGGACATATTTGCTATTTGTTTCGTAAAAATACGGGGAAATATCATATGGGACAAAAATATTTTGACGTAGACAAATATTAATGGGCACAAAAAGAGTTAACAATTGAAGTTGATCATGTTTTTTATATGACGCATTACATTAAAGTTATGAATAATTAACTATTTCGCTGAAAATTGCTGGATCCTGCGTACATTCAGACAGCGGAAGTCAAATGTTCACCAGCAAAATATTCAAGTTACGTACTCGTTACCCATAGAAGCCTGTACGAATGACAGTGTTTTATACCTATTCCATCAAAGACTTTCATTAGGAACGTACGAATAGCATTAATGCGCTCAAAGACAGTGACTTGAGTTTTCTTCGAACGGAAGAGTACGAACTCTTTTCCCCAGTTTAAAACAGGCACAAACCATGCAAGCACACACTATACACAAAGGCGCGCGCGCGCAGACGCACCCGCAAGCGCGTGCGAAGTACAATTGATGTATAACAAAATAAGGAATGTCAGAGAAGATTATATGGGTATACGGACAAGGCCTAAAATAAATGCTTGGAAGATATAGGAGATACTAAGCTTAACTGATGAAAGGAGAAAATATAAAAATACAGCAAGAAAAGCAGACGGGGCAAATGCCATATCATGGAATAGATACTACCTACAGAAAAATAAGAGAGACGTTTGGAGACAAGAAGAGAAGCTGCATGAATATCAAGAGTTTAGATGGAAAACCAGTGCTAAGTGAATAAGATAAAGTTGAAAGACGTAAGGATTATATAGAGGGACCTAGACAAAGGAAGTAAACGTGAAGGCATTATTCTAGAAATCTAAAAGGAGTAGAGGAAGATGATATGGGAGACACGATATTGCGAGAAGAATTTGACAGAGCACTGAAAGATTTGAGAGAAACCAAGCGCTTGGAGTAGATGATATTCCCTCTGAACCGCTGATAATGTTGGGAGAGCCAGTCATGCAGAAACTGTCCCACCTTGTGTCCAAGATGTATGATGCGACCTTACACACGGAATTTCCAAACAAAAACTAGGGAAAACCACACTATTCTGTGCAGAGTGACACAATTTTATCAGTTGGCTCGAGTCCCCAGTGCTAATAGCAACAACACAAGTCACCCAGTTTACAGTCTGTGTTGGCTTGGGGCTCCGTGAAGTGCGGCTGTAGACCCTATTTTATTATAAAAACTGGCTGCGTCGTGTCTAGGGACCAGCCACACCTGCTGCAATGTCCCCAAAATAATTGGATTTAAATAAATGCAAGTAGGAACTAACAAAAAAATGCACAAACGACACATTCAATTTTAACTACATTGATGTTTATTCCACCTAATATCCGTCAGTGAATATTAGTTACAACTAACTTCAGAGCAATGCCGAGTTCCTTAAGACTGCCACACCAAAAAATTTAAACTGGATTGAATAGTTTCTAAGTCGCACAGTCGCTAAATAAAAATTAAAGTCTAGGAACAATCCTGAGAAACTCTAACTTCCACTGTCACATTGTTTCTAAGTCCCACAGAACAAATATTTCTAAGTTCCACACTAGAACACTTGTAAGAGTACACCTGTCGCTGTATCTTACAGTTTGATTTAACGTAATGTATATATTGTCTTAAATTTGTTTATTTCACGTATTTTTCATTTCATGCTAGATATATTTTTTATGTAACGACATTTCCTATATTGATTCATTTAGTGTAAACATATACTGTATGTGTAAACCCACATGAATGCACGGACGTTCTTATGCTGTAAGTTGGCAATACGCCAGAGAAAATGTTGAACCTGTTGTAGCCGGCCGCGGTGGCCGAGGGGACTAAGGCGCTCCAGTCACGGTCTCCACGGCCACTACGGTCGGGGGTTCGAATCCCCCCTCGGGCATGGATATTTGAGCCGTCCTAGTTCGTAAGTAGTTTATAAGTAGTTTGTAAGTTTAAGGACTGATGACCCCGTAGTTAAGTCCCATAGACTATACAAACATTTGAACATTTTGAACCTGTTGTAAAGATTGTCTTTGGTACAGAAGTAGTAGCTGTGAGTGTCGCGCTGCTGAAGCAGTCGCGGAGCGGACTCGCTATAGTAAACACATAAATGGTTTGTTGATGGTGCATAGGCACGGTAGGCGCAGTGTGGCGCGAGTTTAATGCAATTGCAATAAGCCATAGAGGCGTACTGTTTAATGTATTGAACGAAGTGCGAAACAAGTTTATTTATACTCGAAAGTGATCAGTGTAATTTTTTTTTTCATGTGTGCAAGAAAAGTAATTGTTTGGTTATCAAGTCTATTGTCACCGAGAGTGATCGTTGTTGTAATCACGGAGATTAGAAGGTGTATCGAGGTGATATCAATGCATGGAGATTTCAGCCAGACGAGCTGAACAAAGAGTTGTCGATAAAAATAATTTGAACCAGCAGTAAAGAGTACCTATTGTAATCACAACTGTCTTGTATGGACTTCACGACGAAGACGACGAAAGCAGATGAGTACTTTTGTAACATTTTATTTTGTATGCATGTAAATGTAGTGTCAACCCAATTAGAATTTTGGTTCAATTATACAAAAATGTTCAAATGTTTGTAGAACTATCGGACCAAACTGCCTGGTCATCAGCCCGTAGCTTACAAACTACTTAAACCTAGATAAACTAACCTAAGGACAAACACACACACCCATGCCCCAGGGAGGACTCGAACCTCCACGGCGAGGAACCGCGCGCTCTGCAGCGAGACGCTTTAGACCGCTCGGCTACTCCACCGCGGCTTCAATTATACATGACTTATTTTGAAACCAGTCTTAATTTTGTAAGTAGTTGTAGTTACCCCATTATCACCATTATTAGATTATGTTGATTATGCAAGCCTGTACATTGACTAGCAAGTTCAATCATTTTCAAAGTAATTACGATCAGTTTTAAAGAAATTGCTAGACGAGTTAAAGAATTGCTAAACGTTTTACAACCACAGAGACTAGTAATTAAAGTGCAGTGATGTTCTAAGTTTTGCAACCAATTATTAAGCCAAAGATTTTAACTTGCAAGAGAGTTTGCAAGTAAAGTAAAGTTGGTTTCATTTACGTAGAAAGTAACCAGGCTAACAGTAGTCAAAGTATTATAGTTGATTAACCAGACTTGACGGAGGTAAATTTTTTATGAAATACGTTAAACGCCAAACTCTGCTCAGCCAGTTACACGCGTACTCTACCCTGGCCCTGGAACCAATTAAAAAAATAGTTCACGTAATGTTTTATAAGGCACTTGAATGCTTTAAACAATATTATCAGAATTATTGGGAACTCTGACTGTAGTATTTGTGAAGCTCATTGCACCACGGAGTTTCACTGTACTGAGCTATTACCATTGCAATCAGAGTCTATCTGCTATTACGATTTTGATTATAACACAAACACGCCATCACCACTACATGAATTCTGACACATTTATTAGTGAAGTTGTTTCAAGTTAATTAATATCATTTTTTTATTCAAAATTTTAACTTCCACTGCGAAAGTGTTGTTGCGACCCATTAGTTGTGATTTGCTACAACATTCAATAACGAAATTATTATTACTAGAGTCTATTACTTCGCATTCTGAATTTTGAGATTTTTTGACGACCTCCAACAGTCAATTTTCTTACACACTTCGCTGAAATTTTACAAGTCCTCAAGCGACTCCACAGTCACCCAGCGTAACAACACATTTTGTCAGTCAAACCGACACCAACAGACTGTTCAAATGTTTGTAAATCTAACGGACCAAACGGTGTGGTCATCAGTCCGTAGCTTACAAACTACTTAAACCTAGGTAAACTAACCTAAGGACAACACACACACCCATGCCCCAGAGAGGACTCGAAACTCCACGGCGAGCAACCGCGCTCTCCGCAGCGAGATGCTTTAGACCGCTCGGCTACTCCACCGCGGCAATAAGATATAAAATGCAGAATGGCTACGGGAAGAAAAGAATTTCTTAATAAGTGAATTTTATTGGCATCTGCACGGGGGAGAATCGTGGACGATAAGGGATTCAGACTGAAAAGCGTATCTTGAATAAGAGAAGGAATTGATTTGTGGGACACGTTTTGAGACATCAAGGAATCGCCATTTAGCATCGGAGGGAAGAGTGTGAGGTAAAACTCGTAGAGGGAGACCAAGAGAGCCGCGCGGGAGTAGCCGGACGGTCTGGAGCGCCACGTTGCGGATCGCGCGGCCTCCCACGTCGGAGGTTCGAATCCTCTTTCGGGCATGGATGTTTGTGTCGTCTTTAGTATAAGTTAGTTCATAAGTAGTTTGTAAGTTTAGGGACTGATGACCCCGTAGTTGAGTCCCATAAGCTTCAAAGACATTTGAGACCAAGATACAAGTACATGAAGTACGTTCAAAATTATGTAGGTTGTTGTACTTATTCAAATGTCAAAAGGCTTGCATAGGACAAGGTAGCATGGGGAGATGCATGTAACCAGTCTTTGGAGTGAAGGCAACAAGAACAACAACAACAAAGTAAAACCTCCAGCCTTTGAATGTAGGGTGAAATCCAAGAAAAGTAGTCTCGTTGTCAAAACATAGACTATGTTCTTTTATAATATGGCGTACAGTCAATCGTAGAAGCTAAAATTTCAACAGAATATGGATCAAACATAAATACAGAATTGTTTGATTGACCGCCGAAGTGATGTAGTTAACGCTGTTTTAGAATTCCAGAAATACGTATCCTTATTTTACAGTAAGGACTGTCCCCTCTGACACGTCTTCACTCTGCCGCTGATAAGGACATTTCGACCTAAACTATTATTTTCTAGAAAACTGTCTTCCGCTATGAACTTAGTGATGCTTTTGACTCGTGCACATGGTTGGTTTTCAACTTGTTGAGCGTATATATGTTTCTAATCAGCGATTGCTTCATCTCCTCTTTAATATATATACTTCACCAAAATATCTTTGAGCAGCTTGTCTATTGTGCTATGCATGTCTATATCATCTTTGCCACAACTTTGAATAATGTAATTTTGCTTGCCCGAAGATTCAGTAGTTACGCTTCCAGAAACACACGCCAGTCTCCGAATTGACAATGGTTGGAAGCCGAAATATGGGAAGAGGAAGTCATAATCTTTTGGATGAACGCGCGGAGAATGATGTTAAATCCTTTCGACCGCAGAAAGAGCAAGAATAACAATTAGACACGCGTTTCTTGTAAAGACAAGCAAAAGGGAACTACAGAAACTTTAGTTGCTCAGCCTTCACGTATTTATCTCATCCTATAAAATGAGAGTCACGTTATCGGTGAGGTTTTGTTTTTTCTGTTCACTCGTCATTCCATTTTTTTGTGTAGTTTTATCGATGGAGGGGGACCAAGAAGAACTGTGTTAGTGTGGCATGCTCATTCGCTCCAACGGACTTCAATGTTCATATCGCCATTATTTATAACTTATTTCAAATAGCCATGCTAGACAAGTGAATGTGGTGTGACGGTCTCGACTTGTTCTTTTAAGTTTCTTTCTCCTTCTCACGTACATCTACATCTATATGGATACTCTGCAAGTCACAATGAAGTGCATGACAGAGGGTTCATCGAACCACTTTCATGATATTTTTCTGTGCTTCCATTCTCTCTAATAGCTCGCGGGAAAAAGAAACACCTAAATCTTTCTGTTCTGATTTCTCCTATTTTATTGTGATGATCATATCTCCCTATGTAGATGGCTGCTAACAATATATATTCGTATTCTGAAGAGAAGGTTGGAGCAAGAAATTTCGCAAATAGATATCGCTGCAACAAATAACGCCTATCTTTAATGATTTCCACCCAAACTTGCACATCATTTCCGTGACACTCACTCCCCTATATCGTGATAATACAAAATGAGCTTCCCTTCTCTGAATTATCTCTAAATCCTCCGTCAGTCCCACCTGGTGTGGATCCCACAGTGCACAGCAATATTCCAAAATATGAGGCACAAGTGTAGTATAGACAGTTCCTTTAGTAGAACTGTTGCATCTTCTAAGATTTCTGTCAGTAAAACGTAGACTTTGGTTCGCCTTCCCTACAATATTTTCTGTGTGTTCTTTCCAATATAAGTTGTTCGTAAATGTTTATCCTACGTATTTAGTTGAATTGACGGCCTGTAGATTTGACTGATTTATGGTGAACTAAAATTTGAAGGATTTCTTTTAGTGGTCATATAGATGACCTAACATTTAGCATTATTAAGGGTCAATTGACAGCTTTTGCACTATGATGATATCTAAATAATTTTGCAGTTGCTTTTGATCTTCTGGAGACTTTACAACCGATAAATGGCAGCAGCATCAGCGAAGGAGAATGGAGCTACTCAGTACGGAACGTTCGCTAAGCGAGCGGTTGTATATGACAGATATGTGACTATTGCATCAGCATACTCTGAAAGGAACCTAATTGGTTTACACATAGGGCTTACTTTTGCTAAGTGATTTAAGTTGCTTTAATACTCCAGGTGTAAGGTAAAGCAGTCAACAATCCGATGATTGGTTTGAACACCGCAGTGCTTTACTAGGCATGGCCCTGTTTGGAGGTGGTATGCCGTTGCTTTCCTCCGACCTTCGAACTGCCTTACCCACTAGGGTGGGCCGAAAAAAGTGAATTTTTGAGTATCGAGTTGTAATAGGGCTCGAAAGTTGTGTATTTATGTGCTGATTAACGAAAAAATAATTTAAAAAATCTAACATAATATCTTCAGTTCGCGCAAAGGGCTTAAAGTTTCTAAAAAACGATAAATTTATAGAATTTCTGAAAGGTCATATAAAAATATATCTTTCAGTACCACGTCCTAATAGGACTCAAAAGCTGCGTATCTATGTGTAGTTTAACATAAAAATATTTTTGATAGTCCTAGCGTATGTAATCAGTTCGCGCTAAAGGCCTTAACTATCGAAATATGACAACATTTCTAAATGTTCAAAATGTTACGGAAATTTACTAATATCTCGTATTTATATGTATGTTTTAAATATGTTAGGTTTTATTTATTGTGGTTTGATTATTTAAAGAGATAACATCGTAACTTTGCAGCTCTTCGCCCATTTCACGAGCTAATTTCGTTAAATGACACAGAACTCACCACGAGGAGGTGGCTGCAATTAGAGTTCCACCCACCAAACCAAACAACCATACTAATTATATATTCATATTTACAATATATATATTTATTTATATCTTTATACCTTTATTTACATACTAGTCAAAGATGTAGTTGACTTGAATTCTGATTTGTGTCCAAATTTTGGCATTATTGATCTTGACAGCAGAGTCGTCCTAATGTATCCATCTCTGCTCTCTTGCCCACATACTTTTTCTGCAGCCTCTGTTACTAATTTTACACATTTTTCTACAGCCTAAGTGCGGCACGGAAACTTCAGAAATTCAAATTCTGGCAAAGTCTTATTCATCAAATATGTAGAAATGGATTCTGTCGTAAATTTTCTGCATCACTGGGTGAGGCGATAGCTTACATTTTCACCAATCTATAAGTTCACTGTAGTCAGTAGCCTCAAAATCTATTGTTTGTGTAGTAAACGTTCTTACTGCAGCTTTGCGGTTAGTTTTCATATTTTTTTGCCTTTAGGACTCTTCTAAAACCCAACTCTCTAATATGTGATTTCTCGTCTACTATCGTAGCCAATAACACGTTTTCTGGATGACAGAAAAACGAATTTCGTTGAATCACCGCTTTTTTATGTTATCTGGAAGATGTCTGGAAGTTGTAATAACCTTAAAAACATGCTTTGGACCATACTTTACTGAGGCGTATCTCTTAATATCGAACCAGACTGGCGCATATGTCTTTAGAATATAGTCAACTAAAATTGTGCGATTTACTTCAGAAATATTCAAGCACAACTCTCTATTCGCACATGTCAACCAACGGGAGTGACTAAGAGGTCCAGGATCACGATTAGCCAGATCTGGAGTACATTTTCCACTTTGAACAGTTTTTACAATATCCAGGAGGTATTGTTGATCTTCGCTTCAATCTATTAAGATTGAAGGTGTAGAAATATGTGTAAAATTAGTAACAGAGGCTGCAGAAAAAGTATCTGGGCAAGATAGCAGAGATGGATTCATTAGGACGACTCTGCTGTCAAGATCAATAATGCCAAAATTTGGACACAAATCAGAATTCAAGCCAACTACATCTTTGACTAGTATGTAAATAAAGGTATAAAAAGGTAAATAAATGTATATATTGTAAATATGAATATATAAATAGAATGACCTCCTTGGGGGGTTGGTTGGTTGGGTAGGGTGTGGGTGGAACTCGAATTGCAGCTACCTCCTCGTGGCGAGTTCTGGGTCATTTAACCAAATTTGCTCGTGAAATGGGCGAAGAGCTGCAAAGTTACGATGTTATCTCTTTAAATAATCAAACCACAATAAATAAAACCTAACATATTTAAAACATACATATAAATACGGTATATTAGTAAATATCCGTAGCCGGCCGCGATGGCCGAGGGGACTGAGGAGCTTCAGTCACGGTCTGCACGGCCACTACGGTTGGGGGTTCGAATCCCCCCTCGGGCATGGATATTTGTGCCGTCCTTAGTTGTAGGTAGTTCATAAGTAGTTTGTAAGTTTAGGGACTGATGACCCCGTAGTTAAGTCCCTTAAGCTTAACAAACATTTGAAATTTCCGTAACATTTTGAACATTTAGAAATGTTGTCATATTTCGATTGTTAAGGCCTTTAGCGCGAACTGATTATATAAGCTAGGACTACCAAATATATTTTTATGTTAAACTATACATGGATACGCAGTCTTTGAGACCTATTAGGACGTGGTACTGAAATATATATTTTTATATGACCTTTCGGAAATTCTATAAATATATCGTTTTTTTTAGAAACTTTAAGCCCTTTGCGCGAACTGAAGATATTAAGTCAGATTTTTTAAATTATTTTTTCGTTAATCAGCACATAAATACGCAACTTTCGAGCCCTATTACAACTCGATACTCAAAAATTCTTTTTTTTTTTTTTCGGCCCACCCTATTACCCACCCAGTTATAGGTGGACCTACAGTTTAACGGCGTTCTGACTCATGTGCTAATAGATATTATTCACATTAGCAACACTGCCAAGTTACAGATAAAAATCCTACGACCTGGTGGGGATCGAACCCGCGACCTTTCGGGTTGTAGTCTGCCATTCTACCACTGTGCTATGTAGTCGCACTACTCGAGGGGTATCTACTTCTAAATTAGGCATGCTGGAAGCTGTTCTTCAATGTTCAAATGTTTGTTCAGCTTAAGGGACTTAACTGCGGGGTCATCAGTCCCTAAACTTGCAAACTACTTATGAACTACTTTATACTAAAGACGACACAAACATCCATGCCCGAGGGGGGATTCGAACCCCCGAACGTAGCGTCCGTGCAGACTGCGACTGGCGCGCCACAGGCTGCTCTGCCACTGCGGCTTCTTTCAATAAATTTACTTTGTTTTAGTTCTGGTGGATTTGGAAAGTCCGATATTCAGTCTCGCTACGACAACTCTGTCTTCACTAATCCCTGCGTGTGTTTTGATGTTCCAGATTATTTGTTGCTAGGAGATCAAGTATATTCTCGCAACCAGTTACTATTCTGGTGGGTTAATGTACTAATTGATAGAGATAATTTTCGGAGACTGCGTTCAGTACAATTTCGGAAAAAGTTTTATGCCTGACTACGGTTTTGAACATGTGTTTTTGCCAACCTATCGAGGTTTTTAGTAAGAGAATGAGTTGTACATCATCATTCAAAGTTAATCTGTCATCTGGACCCCGTCATTCGTTTGTCATTGACAGCTACTGATGCTATTGCCAAGTAAAAAAGTTATTTTGGCCACTGAAGGCCAACTTTGATACGTTTTTAATATCCATGAAAAAAATTAACTTTTATAGCCGGCCGCGGTGGCCGAGGTGACTGAGGCGCTCCAGTCACGGTCTGCACGGCCACTAAGGTGGGGGGTTCGAATCCCCCCTCGGGCATGGATATTTGTGCCGTCCTTAGGATAAGCTTGTTGATAAGTAGTTTGTAAGTTTAGTGACTGATGACCCCGTAGTTAAGTCCCATAAGCTATACAAACATTTGAAACATTTAATTTTTATACACCTCCCTACACAGTACTAAAATTCGTTGGGCTTATAACCACCAATGTTTTTATTAAAAGAACTGCAGGATAAATATAACAGTACTTTGATGAAGAAAGTATTTTTCCAGAAAAGTTACTTCTCATTTCCTGGAAACATTCCTTCCGCTTTTATGTACGATTGTTCCTCTCCATGGGACGCCCACAGACAATAAAAATGCTAATAGCGTCGAGAACAGGTGCCTCGCAGACGGCTGGCAGTTAATTGCGGCGTTCTGCCAGGGTCTCGCAGTTAGCGGCACAGGAAGTATGAGGATATGCAAATTACGCGTGAGAAATTTCAGTTAGCCGCTCTTTCGGAAAGAGTTAGGACCACGTATTTCGTCTGCGGCATATTCATGGGCCTTAGAGGCAAAGCTACCAGACAAACTGAGAGGAAATTGACTCGTTGGCCAGGGAACTGCTAAATGAAACACAGCAGACTTGGCAATTTGCTGCACTTCGTTAGCGTGCCAAAAGTGACGTTTTGCATACATCTCCACACGTTATCTGACGGACGCCTCGCACATTACAAGCTCTGCACTTGTATTCACTGGGAAGACAGACGAACAGTTAGTGTGGCTATTACCATTTACCAGGAGACACACGCTCATTTTAATGTATTCATTCACAAAACAAGGTACAAATTACGATTATACACTACGTAAATAACAAGATTATTTCTGGCAAGTATTGGTTAATTAGCAAAATGTGTCAGAACTGTTTATTTAAATGATCATATTAAATATGTTCTGGCTTTTTGCAGTGGCGAAGCAAAATTCTGGCCAAAGTTCTGTAGATGTGGATAAGTGTTCAGTACTACCTTCAACTTACGATAACCATTTGTTGTGAATCTTATTATTGAGAATAAATTTGAAATTAACTGAAACTGCAGGATCAGGAGAGTGATCTGAGTGATTTGACGAAAACAGAGGCAGTCACAGACAATATTGCAGTTTATTTAAAAGTCATTTATTTAACTGATTAATTGTTTCAGTGTCCAAGAAATCATTTTCGATCAGTGTACAATATTTACAAAGCAAGTACATTGGTAGTCACCCACTTCTACTTCGTACATTATTAATTTATTTATTTTACAACGATGAACAAGTGGTTGACGATATATGAAGGGTCCAGGAAAAGAACCAGGTAAGTCACAATTTCAATGAAACACAGAAAACGATTTTTTTAATTTTAAAACGCAATAACCACATCTGATACAAACTAATGTTTTCAAACCATTTAAAACATTGAAGTCCTGAGTTTCTATGGTGTTCAACATTGATAGCACGAAAATAAATTAAAAAATTTACTGAAACTACAAACTTTTCAGGAAAGAAACCAGGTAAGTCCCTGAAACAGAAAGAGAAGCATATGAGTCAGCTATTTCTTTCCCTTGTATGTACGAATGTTTTAATGTCATTTCATTTATTATTATTATTGTAATTTCAAACATTATTGTTATTGTTTGTAATATTATAATTATCCATTCTAATGCTATTATCATTAATTATAATTTTATTATTATTATTATGGAAACTCACAGATGTGATCCAAGTTATCAATCTTGGGTCAATGAATGGAAAAATTCCACTGCTGCTGGACCACAGAACTTCATGAGGCTCATTAAATCACTGTACTTTGCTCTAGAAATACGTAAGTGACCTTCAGACCTGCAAGTCAAGTTGCAATTGCCTCTGTAGGACAAAGAGGGTAGCTCGAACTCTCCAGCCTTCTGATTTGATGGATCTCTGTCAGACTTCCTTATGATGCTGGATAGCATGTGACCACTATACGTGTCTCTCCAGTTCATCAGGTGAGGGTGAATGGAGGAAGTATCAATTTCCTTGACTAGTTGGATCTTAAATGGACATTTCGGTACATATTTATGATTTAAGAAGTATTTCCAATCATATACCATTTCCTGAGAAACTTTCTTCACAATGAATGGTGATGGTTTCATTCTCGAATTTTCAATCATACTAATGAAATCCTCTGGGGTTTCCCTCCTTCGTTTCAAATCCCACAGACCAACATTCCTATCACATTCCATGTAAGAATAACTGGAAATGTGATTTTGATATTTCTCAATCCATGAATGTTATTGTGAAATTCTTGTTTTTCCCTTCAGCAGAATCACGGAACACGAAGTTCTTCAACATTGTTATCGAGGTAGTTCGCAACGAAATGAAAAAGGAAAGACTCTACCTCGTTAGGACCTTTCTTGGCAATACCTTCGTGGTACTCATAGAAAACTGACTATCCCCATAGAGAGAATGTGGATGTTGACAGAATACATTGATAATTGACGCTTATAATACACATCGTTTTAGCAACATCCATACAAATTGCTTCCATCGTCTTGGTTTTCATAGCTTTATGCCTTGCATCTCTTTTGCGTTGGTAGAATGTTTCGGTTTTTCTTTTGTGAAGGACATTCATAGTTGTTAACTTCTTAATTTCTTCTTTACCTTTCTTTGGGTAGAGTGCTTTAAGTTTGGCTGAGAATTCATACAATGAGTGCACGTGTCACTACGTGGGTATCCGAAGGGTATGTTGAAATTCGTGTTCATAATGCTTCTATTTGTTTCATAGGAAACATCAACAGCAGCATAAAGTTCCTTGAACACCAGAAACAGTCTCTTGATATTCAAATCTTCGGGAAAATTAGTCTTTCTTGAATCTTTTAAGCTGAAATGGCTTTGAAGACCTTTAAACTGTTATATGACTGTATACCAACGATCTTGTAGATTCGTCAAGCTTCCTGTGAAGATGTGGGTGATTATCCCTCTTGTCTTGCGGTGCAGAACCAGTTTGTTTTTTGTGATACTATGTATTGCACAAAATGCTTTAGCACAAACTGGTATATCACACTTACTGTCACACCCTACGGGAATTCTGTTCTGTATGCAAATGCAGCATGTCGTAATTTCGCGTTTCCTTTTGTCTGACGTGGTCGCCTTCTGTTGACACACAGAACTGTTATTAAACCTGATAAATACGAATTCTGATCATTGTGTGATTCTAGACTGTTGAATTTGCGTAGTATTTCAGCTCTTTCTGCTTCATTGGTGACATCAAAGCATTTAAGGCGGGGACATTTGCACGACTCCCCGATTTCATGTGAACTTAGCCTTAATTTCTTACTAACATCAGCAATTCGGCCAGTTTTCCTTCGCTTCTTAGGTTCATTTTGTGGAATTCCATCGTCTTCATTTCCTAATGTCGACATCACGGCACAGCACAGCACACCACAGCACAGAACTATTTATTAAACAACGCCTCAATAACAAATCACACTCAGAAACACGATGTAAAAAAAAAGGAACACCTGCAACAATGAAATGTCAAAGATATAATGGCGCTGAAGTCTGGTGATCGCACGACCATCTGTTGAGATGCAGTGGACTTACCTGGTTTTTTCGCTGAATCTGTGGACTTACCTGCTTCTTTTCCTCTACGCCAAAAATTTAAGGGTAAATAAAGCCGTGACTAAGCTGGTTTATGCCCTGTTTCATGCTGCTAACAGATAGCTTTATCGATGGAGAATCGAATGGCATCTCTAACTCATTTCGAGAGAAAAATGGACTTACCTGGTTTTTTTCCCTAGACCCTTCATATGTTGCGTCTTTGGAAACAATATACAGTGATCAGAAGATGACGACTTGGTCACTGAAACCGATAATCAGTAAATAAAGGGCTTTCAAATAAATTGCGATATTGACTGAGACTTCCTGTTTGTAGTTTGTATCATATAGAATAATTTTGCTTTTAAAAGTGATCTAACTTATAGTAGATCATTTAACACGTTAACAACATAAAAAGATACTGATTGCTATAAATGTCATTCTTGTTCATTAAAAATACAATACTCTCTCTGTTTCTCTCACGATATATGTCTTTCGACTATTTGATGTCCTCCACATTTCTCCCCCTCTCTTCATAATTGCTTCACCCTCCCAACATATTTACAACATAATTACATGTCTTGATATTATTATGTCCTCTTAACTACTGATCGTTGCTGCTGGTCCAACCTGAATCTAACTGCATTTTGTGCAGAGTTTCCGTACAGACATTTACATGTTCGTTAAGCACTTAATGTCATAAATATACGGCGTATCTTGTACAGAATCACATAGCCACGCTTGACCCCAAACACCTCCAACGAACTACCAAGTGAGGTGGTGCAGTGGTTAGCCCTCTGGACTCGCATTAGGGAGGACGTTGGTTCAAATCCGCCTCCCGCCATTCAGATGTAGGTTTTCCATGAATTCCCCTCAATCACTCCAGGTAAATGCCGTGACGGTTCCTTCCATATCCCTATCCAAGCAATCGTAGCTTGTGCTCCGTTTGTAATAACTAAGTTTACGACAGGAAGTTAAACCACAATATATAGCCAGTCCAGGAATTTTGCTTGGTCCTCATTATTCATGCGTCGAAGTCACACGAAGCGCTTCGTCTGCAATACATCAAACCGTAGTATAAATAAAAAGATAGTTGTGTCAACCGATATGTTTTACGTCATTCATTACCCTGTTTAATCAAAAAGTGGTGCTTAAGGGTGGATGCTATGACTCTCCAAATGTCCAAATGTTTGTACAACTTATGGGACTTAACTGCGGGGTCATCGGTCCCTAAACTTACGAACTACTTATGAACTACGTTATACTAGAGACAGCACAAACATACATGCCCGAGGGGGGATTCGAACCCCCGACGGGGAACGGCCTCGCGCATCGTAGCATAGCGTCTCAATGCGCTCGGCCGCTCCGCCGCGGCGCTATGGCTCTCTTAGCTAGTTAAACGTGACATCGGGGCTATGTATGGAATTTCAGACGAGTGCCCTCTTATCAATAATCAGATACTCCGCAAACGGGCCTGCAAATTTGGTAAGCATACCACGTATGGTCAGAAGTAGACCGTGGGGAAAAGTCAGTAGTTAATCTGGGCGCTGGGTAAAATCTACTTCTTCACTTCATGTTTTAGGCAAATTGCCAGTCATGGTACTTCAGCTGTTATTTGTGATTTTCATTTTCTTTTTTCTAATGCATTTAAAACTGACAACGGGACTTACAGGCTCAGAAACGCGGATCATTTTAAACTTCTAAGACTAGTAATATACTTTGAGGGTGTCCCACCCGTAATAGTTGAAGAATGCACTGTCAGAAGATTTCGAGGGAAAGAGCTTTACAGTTTTACGCGCAGCCGGTTCAGTTTTACGCTCTGTCAGTTCAGCGAAATACCTACAGCTGTAGCGGACTCGGTTTCCACGCAAGAGATCCACATTTCATACTACCTTCGTGTCATTCTTTACTTTGTTTTCTAAACTGTTTTAAAATTACAGTCAAGTAAAAAGATTTTCCAATGTCACTTCTGCAGTGGAGGGGTAGAAATACGATGATCTGCATACAGATACGACAACTCAATCGACATTATCACAATGAGAGTGGTGCATAAGGTACTATTTCAAATGTGTTTTTCCGTTAACAGCTGCACATATATTTGTTTAATTACATGTTTCGACCACATGAACCATCTTCAGATCTAAAAACAAAAGTAAAGTAAAAATGTACAATTTAATAAACTTACTAAAGGTTATTTGAACAATAGTTACATAATACATAAATGGAAAGATTTTCCTTTACCTTATAATTGGTTCCGCAACTCGTCTGACTAAGTAGTAATTGGTACTTAGTCTTACAATCTGATGTAAGTGCTTAAAATTTGGTTCCAGGTATTGGTAAGGAGGGAAAGAGCATTTATGGAGGGAGGGGGGAATTAGAGAGGATGGCCTGAGTACTAATAAGCTAGAGTTTTATACTGAACAACTGTTTGTCATATAAATATTTTCCTAAAATTTGGTTTTTTGAATATGTCCAACAATAAGTATAAAAATATGTTAAGATAATTCCGCATGTAAAGGTAATTATTCGCCAAATTTCTTTTGTAGAGGTGCTTTTAGGTGTTGTCTTAACTTCAACAATGAGTACCACCATTTTTTTAATGCCAATACTATCCTTGCTCTAGTATGAAATCATCTTTAAAAATTTAATTCCTGCAGATATTCCGAAATTCATTGAATTATATTAGCGGTATTTAATACATATCTGTACAGCATCAAACCTAAAATTACAAAAGCAACACGACATCTCCTCCCCCTCTCTCTGTTCATCTCCTTTCACCTGTTTGTCACCATCTCCCTCCTCTCATTCTCCTCCTCTACCCTCTATGTGTCCGTCTCTTCCCTCCCATTTCTATCAGTCTCCTGCTACACCTACTCCTCACCCCCTATATATGAAAACATGGATATATGAGCCAAGTTTCACGGTGACTGTTCAAACGGTATCAAAGTCGCAAGGTACCATCCACCATGCTAAATTCACTGGCTTGCAGATTATAAAAATCTCCTTCATAAAAACATACATTTATGTGTTGCCTTTCATGATGGCCAGCGAAACAATTTGCATGTTTGCACCGTTTGCCATGCGCCGTACGGTAGCTTCCTAAAGGTAGCTCATGCGCTAATTCAGGTTACAAGCAATATGCAATCCAAATTTCATTCAAATCTGTGCATCTGTTTCCGCGTAAAGAGAAACAAAACATGTTAATCCATTGTAAGTTACCCTCCACGACGCACTGCACGGTGGCTTATGAAAGGTAGCCCACATATTAATGTAGGGTGGTGTCTGCTAACCTTTTTGAATACCGACCTCTTTCCAACTAAAAATATTCTGCCGAACCTCACCAATTCCTTCAACCGTAACTCAACTATATCCGTAATTTCAAAGGCAACGAATTTAATTTTCTACTGTTGATACAACTTTCTTGCAAAGAACACCTATAAAAATACAGTATTGTAAATTATGAGATAAATTTTAGACCATTTTTCTGAATGGAACACATGCTATTATTACATGAATTCCGACTCAAAGATGTATGTTGCATAACGAGGTTTTGCATTGCAGTTAAACGTGAGAAGCGAATTAAGCTGACTGAGCAATGTCCCATTGTATACTCAATTTGTAAACAATCGAATTTCTGAAAATTACTTATTCTATCTTCACTTGGTACCTGAAAACATTTTTCATGCCTTTCATTTATTGACTGTTAACCCGGTGTATTTATTATGTAGTAATATTTGTTCTATTGAAGTGAAAATTGATGATCAACAAGGTATCGCATAATTTTAATAAAAACTAATTTAAATTTTCTTATGCATATGTTTTTGCAGTACAGAACTTCTAGTATTCAGGCCTGCTCCTGGCTGGTTGGTTTATGGTGCAACTACCCCCTCCTGTGACAGCGGCGCCGCGAACTAGACTTTGCAACCCCCCTGAGGGTTGCGATCCACAGGTTGAAAAACATTGATGTAGGGTTCCAAATTTCATTCATATGCGTCCATACATTTCAGCGTGAAGGCATAAATAAAGAATTAACAATCTAACAAGCACCCTCCGCCTTTCACGATACGAAGTTAATTTGAGTATGCCTATAACCACAGTCCTACTGAAACCCGATTTGCATCCGAAACTACGGCCGAAACCAATAATTTGGCCGAAAGTGGCCGAAGCCGAAACCGAATATTCGTTCGGTCCTTACCTATAATATTCACGAGAGTGCAAGCAGTGATTTGATTTGATTTAATTTTCTCTTGGTCCAACCCGCCACAGCCCGCACTGAAACTAAGTTTATTGTGCGGTATCGCTCCCTGTATATCTAGTAAAGCCAACCAATGCCCTTGAGCAGTGCAAGGAGTCCCTTTACCAGTTCTTTATTAGACACAATTTCTTCGGGTCTGGTTGTCCCAAATGTTCTGTGCCTTTTACTCTCCAATTCAATGCATTGGAAGATTAGATGTGATGCAGTTTCATCACCGTCATCACAGATCCTACATTTAGGGTCCTCTTCTGTTATTCCCATTGTATGTAGGTGTTTTTTGAAATTCCCATGGCCTGTCAGTAATCAAACCATGAGTTTAATCTCTCTCCTGTTCAGGCCCAGGATTGCAGAGCTTCTTTTAAAACATGGCTTTGGCATCATTACCTTGCCATGTTTTTGTTGGTAGACTTTGGTCCAATATTATACGTGCTGTCTTCTGAGCCAGTTACGTAGCTCCAATTTGCCTTGGTGATTGTCAGGACAGGTTCCGGTCCAATAAATGGAGTCTTTGCTCCCATCCTGGCTAATCTGTCAGTATGTTCGTTGCCACTGATCCCCGCGTGGCCAGGGACCCACAATAGGTTTACTCTATTGCTTTCCCCTAGCTCCACCAGAACCCTGTGACATTCTGCAACAATTTTAGACCATTTTTCAGGAGCTGCAAGTGACCTCAGGGCTGCCTGGCTGTCTGAATAGATAGAGGTGCTACGATCTTTGTAGCACCTACGCAAATTCTCCTCCACAGACACCCTGATGGCAGTGATTTCGGCCTGGAATACTGAGACCAGTTTCCCTAGAGAGATGACGCCCTCCAGTCTTGGCTGCACCCCGTATACCCCGGCCCCAACGCCTTGGTCTGATTTTGACCCGTCAGTGAACTAGACAATATCCCCCGTGTGCAAGTAATGAGTTGACAAAGTTTTATTGCAGTCGGATGTAGGTGCATGAAATACTAACAAAAAGACAAAGAAACAAACATTAATTTTTACATATTGTTGTTGTTGTGGTCTTCAGTCCAGATACTGGTTTCATGCAGCTCTCCACAATACCTATCCTGAGCAAGCCTCTTCAAGTCCACATAAGAACGGCAACCTACATCTGTCTGAATCTGCTAATTGTATCCATCTCTTGGTCTTCTTCAGCGGCCTTTACCGCACACACGTCCCTCCAAAGATACATCCACAATTCCTTCATGTCTAACAATGTGTCCTACCAATCGATCCCTTCTTTTAGTTAAGGTATGCCAGAAATTCGTTCTCTCTTCAATTCTGTTTTGTACCTCCTCATTAGTTACGCGATCCACCCACCTAATCTTCAGCATTCTTCTGCAGCACAACATTTCAAAAGCCTCTATCCTCTTCCTGTCCCCACTGTTTATAATCGATGTTTCACTCCCATACAAGGCAACACTCCACACAAATGCCTTAAGAAACGACTTCCTTAGGCTTAAATCAATATTCGATGTTAACAAATTTCTCTTTTTCAAGAACGCTTTTCTTCCCATTGCCATTCTGCATTTTATATCCTCTGTACTGTGACGATCATTTGTTATTTTACTGCCAAAGTAACAAAACTCATCTACCTCCTTTATTGTTTCGTTGCCTAATCTAATTGCTTCAGCACCACCTGATTTTCTTAGACTGCACTCCATTGCCCTAGTTTTGCTCCTGTTAATGTTCATCATATATGCACCTATCATCATACTGTCCATTCCGTTCAACCGCTTTTCCAGGTCCTTTGCTGTCTCTGACAGAATTACTATGTCGTCGGCAAAACGCAATGTTTTTAATTCTTCGCCCTGAACTTAAATTCCTTCCCCAAATTTATAGCTTGCTCAATGTACAAATTGAATAACATTGGGGAAAGTCTACAACCCTGTCTTAATCCCTTCCCAACCACTGCATCCATTTCATGCCCTACAACTCTGACATCCGCTCTCTATTTTTTATAAAAGTTGTAAATAACCTTACGCTCTCTATATTTTACTCCTACTTGCTTCAGAAGTTGAAAGTGTTTATTCCAATCAACATTGTCAAAAGCCTTCTTCAAATCTACAAAAGCTAGATATGTAGGTTTGCCTTTTCTTAATCTATCTTCTAGGATAAGCCGTAAAGTGAGTATTGCCTCCCGTGTTCCTACATTTCTCCTGAACCCAAACTGATCTTCCCCGAGGTCAGCTTCTACCAGCTTTTCCATCCTTCTGTAAATAATTCGTGTTAATATTTTGCAACCTTGACTTATTAAACTGATGGTTCTGTAGTTTTCACACCTGCTTTCTTTGGAATGGGGATTACAACATTTTTCTTAAAGTGTGAGGGTACTTCACCTGTCTCATACATGTTACACACCTGGTGAAACAGTTTTGTCATGACTGGTTCTCCCAAAGACTTCAGTAGCTCTTACGGAATATCATCTACTCCAGAGGCCTTGTTACGACTTAGGTCTTTCAGTGCTCTGTCAAATTCAACTCTCAGTATAGTATCTCCTATTTTATCCTCATCTACTTCTTCTCCCCTTCCTACAATATTGCCTGTAAGTTCATTTCCTTCATAGAGCCTCTCTATATACTCTTTCCACCTTTCAGCTGTCTCTTCTTTGCCGAGAACTGATTATCCATCTGTGTTCTTGATATTCATAGAGCTTTTTTCTTATCTCCAAATATCTTATTTATTTTCCTGTAGGCTGTATCTATTTTTCCGCTATTTATACATTATTCTACATCTTTGCATTTGCCTTCTAGCCACTCCTGCTTAGCCATTTTACACTTCCTATAAATCTCATTTCTTAGTCGTCTGTACTCCATTTTGCCCTGTCACATTTATGGCATTTTTATATTTTCTCCTTTCATCGATTAAATTTAGTATGTCCTGTGATATCCAAGAATTTTTGTAGGTTTTGCCTTCCTTCCAATTTTGTCCTCTGCTGCCTTCACTATTTCATCTCTCAATGCTACCAATTCCTCCTCTATTGTTTTATTTTCCCACGTTTATGTCAATTGGTGCCTAAAGCTCCCTCTGAAATTCTCAAGAACTTCAGGCTTCAGTTTATCCAGGTCCCATCTCCTTATTTTCTTACCTTTCTGCAGGTTTTGTTTTCTCAGTTTCAGCCTACAATTCAATAAGTTATGGCCAGAGTTTATATATATTAGACTAGCGTTATTTCTGCTGCTTCGCACGAGTAGTCTGGATGGTCTGTGTTGGTTGTTTCGACATCTACAGATTTAGCTTTAAAAATGCTTTCCTAATCGAGTATTTTGATACAACTTGCCACCCCCCATTGCACCATTGATGTCAGAATTCAAAACATCAAGAAACACTTATGTTTTAAATTCTAACCAAGGTTAGAAATCCAAATTTTCTCATTTCTAGCATCAAAATAGTAGCACCCTTAAAAGGTTTTCCCTTATTTCAACCGCTTAATGGTTGATTTTACAGAAATATCGAAACACGTGTTTTAAAAATTCCAATCAGAAATCTAAATCGAAGTTTTGTATTCTTGCTTCAAAATTGCCTTAACAGCAAAGTATTAAAAAAAAAGACGCTCATCCCCTATTTCAATCCCTTAGGGTTGCGAATATAGAAAAATATTTGATGCCTAAAGATAAACATGTACAAACTTCTATCGTCTGTAGATTCACTTTACAGCGTCGTTTCCTGTTTCTACAAAAGGATCGAGAAGGCAAAATCTCTTTCTCATGCTTTGGCATCTTTTTTGATAGTTTTAATTTTCAAACTGCAATATGCACTTATTTTTCTTTATTCGTACGCGTGTTGCAGAAAAACAACTAAAGGATGTGCATCACGTTTCGCTGTACAAAACCTGTTTCCTATTATAGTGTCGAAGGTAATCGCTGGTCTTCAGTCCGAACTTTACGCTACTGACCATTAAAATTGCTACTCCAAAAAGAAATGCAGATGATAAACGGGTATTCATTGGACAAATATACTAGAACTGACATGTGATTACATTTTCACGCTATTTGGGTGACCGAGACGTGTAACAATTCATTCACCCAGGTTCGTGGTTGCATACACCATAACAGGCGCTCCTGTTTGTGATGCAGCATCAAGGATAAACGCAGCTATGGTCTCCGAGCTGATAGTCCATGCTGCTGCAAACGTCGCCCAACTGTCCGTGCAGATGTTTGTTGTCTTGAAAACGTCCCCATCTGTTGATTCAGGGATCCAGACGTGGCTGCACGATCCGTTAAAGCCATGCGTATAATATGCCTGTCATTTCGACTGTTAGTGATACGAGGCCGTAGGGATCCAGCACGGAGTTTCGTATTGCCCTCCTGAACCCACCGATTCCATATTTTGCTAACGGTCATTGGATTGCGACCAAAGCGAGCAGCAATGTCGCGATACGTTAAACCGCAATCGCGATAGGCTACAATCAAAGTCGGAAACGTGATGGTACGCATGTCTCCTCCTTACACGAGGCATCACAACAACGTTTCACCAGGCGACGCCGGTCAACTGGTGTTTGTGTATGAGAAATCGATTGGAAACTTTTCTCATGTCAGCACGTTGTAGTTGTCGCCACCGGCGCCAACCTTGTGTGAATGCTCTGAAAAGCTAATCATTTGCATATCACAGCATCTTCTTCCTGTCAATTAAATTTCGCGTCTGTAGCACATCATTTTCGTGGTGTAGCAATTTTAATGACCAGGTGCGTAAATAAGACGACGACTTTCAACCATTATATCTTCCACCCGCTCAGAGTTATGGACACTGAACTGTACAACGGGAGACTACAACAACAAAGAGAGAAAAATGTTCAAATGTTTGTTAAGCTTATGGGACTTAACTACGGGGTCATCAGTCCCTACACTTACAAACTACCTATGAACTACTTACGAACTAGGACGGCACAAATATCCATGCGCGAGGGGGGATTCGAACCCCCGACCGTAGTGGCCGTGCTGACCGTGACTGGAGCGCCTCAGTCACCTCGGCCACCGCGGCCGGCAACAAAGAGAGATCGTTCGTCTCCATTGTGTAGTTTTTGCTGTGTCGATAACATTCAGCTCCCATATATTTCACTCCCTCACTCCCTCATCGTTGACAACCCTCACAATGGGGGACATACTTCCTACCACATAGAAACACTATTCGTTTGCGATGTATAGTTTTGGCTGCAGAGTGAAATATAGGCATAAACACCTCAATTTTTACGTATTTTAAAATAAGATATTGTTAGTATTTTTGTCCGAAATGCTTGGAAGAAAATCATAAAACTACGGTAAAACCTAAAGTATGCCACACGAAACACGCGACTGCGCTTGTCTTAAGGCTGGCACGCCACGTAATGAACGTGTGAGCGGCCATTTAATCAGGCTCACGAGAACCGCCGGCGGCCACTTAGGCGCTATAATCTGTGTGTCGCTCTTTACACGACGCGCGCGCCGCCGCGTGACACGGCCCAGCACTGCGCTGTGGATAATGGCAGCTCTGGCGGCGGTGCCGGATAGCGAGATGCCCGTGCTATGCCGGCGTTTTTAACGTTGGCACGCTCGGCTCAGCCTGTTAATTACTTCCCAGCGGCGCGAATGGCTGCCCCGGGACCACTGGCCGCCCTTAACACGGCAGAGCCACGCACCTCGTCCTGATGCAGGCCGCTGGGTCCCACTTCATCTCCTCCGGAGTAAAGCCGGTGGTATTACACGACACACCGAACGTGTACGAGTCACGTCTAGATGGCCTGCCACCTAGCGGCAGAAACGGGTGAAGCTAAGCTTTTTAGCAGACGCTTCATCTGCCGTGGGGAAATAGGAAGGGTTCTTATTCTGCCGTCAATGGCGGCACGTCCTTTGTGTTCAGTGTCTCAGTGAACCCCCGGGGAAATAATCTCACTGACGTGTTTTACGGCCCAGTTAAGATCTGTAGTTTTATAACTTTTTCAAACATTTTGAACCAAAATCATAATCTAAATAATAAGAAATTAATTAACAAGAGTGTCTGAGCCGGGCGCGGTGGCCGAGGGGACTGAGGCGCTCCAGTCACGGTCTGGACGGCCACTACGGTCGGGGGTTCGAATCCCCCCTCGGGCATGGATATTTGTGCCGTCCTTAGTATAAGGTAGTTGATAAGTAGTTTGTAAGTTTAGGGACTGATGACCCCGTAGTTAAGTCCCATAAGCTTAACAAATATTTGATTTTTTGAACATTTGAGTAGCCGAGCGGTCTAAATCGTCTCGCTGCGGAGCGCGCGGTTGCTCGCCGTGGAGGTTCGAGTCCTCCCTGGGGCATGGGTGTGTGTATTGTCCTTAGGTTAGTTTACCTAGGTTTAAGTAGTTTCTAAGCTACGGACTGATGACCAAGAAGTTTGGTCCGATAGATTTACAAACATTTGAATTTGAGACACTAGATTATCATTTATCGTACAAAGAATGACGTGTTTTTGTTAATTCCTTAGTGCGCCATTACTTTGAAATGACAACGTGTAAGTTACAATAAGAAAATCATCAAATACGCAATGCAAGATGGCGTGTGCCAGAGAGAGTTCTGGGCGACGAATGTCACGTGATATCTGGGAACGTCTGGTTTTCGTTAATTCAATGGAGGGTGTCAAAATTCAGTTATTTTTGCTAATATCTCTCAAACGATACAAGATATGAAGAAAACACAAGGGAACAAAGTTGTAGAGAATTTTCTCCTCTACAAATTCCTTTATTCAATTTTCGCGTCGGATGAATGTTTAAGCCGTTATTTTCATTTCAATTTCGAACTGTCAAGAGACGATTGCAAAGGCCCACTTTAGTGTTACTAACGTAACCTAAAGTGGGCCAAAAAGCTCGTCTTGAAAATAAGTAAAAAAGTAATAAATGTTTTTAATCGTTCTTCGTTTCGTTCTTCTATTAGATCATTTTATATGAACATTCAAAATATTTTTATTGCATGAGAAAATTTATACGACTCGCAGACACTATGGCCGCTTAATATACGCGACAGTGGCCGCAGCGTTGCAATGCGCATGCGCGGCTGAGGTTCAAATTCTCTTCTGAGCCCCCTGGAGACAGCACGACGCTCCCGCGGCAGGGAGGGGCGAGGGGAAACGCCGCTTTCATCATTGGCGTTGGAGCTGGTAGAGGCACCAACTCCTGGCTGCTCGAGCTCTGGCAGTTACGCAAGAATGGTCCCGAAGCAACACAATGAAGCTACTGCACACCTCGCCTTGCGCATGCGCAAATCCTCCATGAAAGCAACATCCGCCCTTCATATTTGTTTTTGGCGCATTGAAGATTCAACAAAAACACGACGTTTTCAGTAAAATATCTTTTTATTCGTGTCAGAAGCACTTAGAATGTATAAACTAATGTACAATATTTACATGTTATGTGAATAGATCATATTTACAATACAATTATTTACACTTTTGATACCCAGAAGTTAGCGACCTGTATTGCATTTGGTGTTGCATGTAGTAGATCTGGTGTGCATGTTGCTGGACACTTGGTACACTGGAGCCGGTGGGAGGTCATGTGCTGCGTTGGAGTAAAATATCTTATAACTGTGGATTAAAGACGCATCAACTGTAAAAGCCTTCAGGAGATCCGATCATTAATAATAATTAAGTCACAAGCCTCCACCTAGTAAGAATAGCCATGTGGTTAGCGGCATCGCTTTGCGCCGTCGAAGGTTTCGTCAAAATCTTGTGTGCAAATGCTGAAAACACACAAATATTTTGACTTATAAACTAAACAGATTCTCGAAAAGATATGAAATTCACAGTTCCTGAAGCAAGCTTTTCTCATTCGTGTACATGTCTTCAATTTATCATTTCAAGAAACAAATAATGAGGCAAGAAGTATATTAGACATGCAAATGTAATTGGTATTGTATGGGCACTTTTAATTTCTCTGTTTTTGGTATAAGTAGTGTAGTGGGTCTTGCATTTTTCCTATTTCATGTAAGGTTTAAGTACATTATACGTATGAAAATAAAAACTTGTCCGTTATCTCAAGTGTTTGCTCCGATGGGGAAAGGTTCTCGGTTTGGGCTACGTTACAGGTTAGTCTGCATTTATAGTTGAACCCTTTCGATGTGGAGCCACAATACAAACTGTTTTAGTAAAATAGGATGACAAGTATTTCGTAGAGCCGGCAAGTCCGCATGGACAGAACTGCGCGCAGTTCCCACGTCTGTCCATCGGATATGACACAATATATCTCGAGAATGAAATAAAATTTCGATACCTTACCTACATTTCGTCCGCAGCTTTGTACGTGCTAAAATCAACAATACGCATAGTCTACGCAATGCGATTTTTCGTCTGCGAAGTCTTCAAAAGTTTGCGCAGTAGATTAATTAATGTGATATAGCATAGTAACTGTATGGAATAACGAATATAAAGTCACCATTACCGAGCGAAAATATCACACTATAAAACGTGAAAAATAAATTTTTTCATGGAATAGTTTTCTCAAAATCGGCTGATAAATATTGTAAGTGCTCAGAACGCTCTGGCGGTCAGTGTGTCTAAGTAGCAGGCCCATAATGTCCGACACTAGCAATCTGGCGATACTTTCACTGTACTCAGCTTTAGTTTGCCCTACTCCCTCGGATATGAGCTATTGAACAAATTTTTCGGTGTTTCGGCCGCTGTATTGGCAAATGTTGCCGTAACAATTACGCCCTTCGTGACTGAAATACTGTGAAACATGAATATGGATGATTATTTGCGTCTGCCAGCATGACACAAACAGATTAGTGTATAATTTTGTATACGCCTAATAATACTGTAATTTCAAGATTGCTGAAAGAAGGAAAAGCAAAAACAATCATTTGCTTGCAAGAGCTTGACACAAAACAATCTATCTATTTTATTAATATATTACAACGAAATTACAACCTAGTTTCACAAGAGAAACTTAATCAGTTACTGAGTAGAGCGGGAACCTTCTAATTAAAATTTATACCATGGCTGGGATATGATATGAGATTAAAAACTTGATATTAGCTCACGTAAATACAAAGGGGAGTTGCAAAATAAGTTTCCCCTGGCGACTGTGGTCGTGCGAAAGGAAAAAATACAATGAGAAATTAAAGATAAGAATATCTTTATTTTTCTACATACTTTCTAAGTACATTGAGACATTAGTCATACCGCTTTATAAGCTTGAAAAAGGCGTCCAGGAAAAAAATCAGGGCATTTCATACGGAAGAAGCGTTGAACGGCTTGTTTGACGTCAACGTTGCTTCCAAAGCGCCTTCCTCCGAGTCTTCTTCAAAGCTGGAAACGAAAGTCAGTTGGTACGAGATCAGAACTGTATGGTGTAGGCTCAAGTATTCAAATGATTGTAAATCTATCGGACTCGACTGCGTGGTTATTAGTCCGTAGTTTACAAACTACTTGAACTAAGTAAAACTAACCTAAATACAACACAAACACTTCCATGCCTGGGGGTTATTCGAACCCCTGACAACGAACAGCCGCGCGCACCGCAGCACGGCGATGGTGTAGGCGCTCCCAACCAAGAGTTGCAATATGGTTTTACGTTGCCGTTGCTGAGTGTGGTCTCGCATTGTCATCCAACAGAAAAACGCCAGATCTGAGAAGGCCAGGCCGCTTTTTCGGAATCACCTCTTTCAGTTTCGACAGAGTAGCACAGTTCCGCGCAGCATTAATGGTTGCATTCTCCAAAACGTTCAGGAACAAAACTCCTTGGGTGCCCCATAAAACGGTGAGTAGCACTCCACCTGCAGGAGGGATGTTTTGAACTTCTTTCTGACAGGTGATGACCGATGTTTCCACTCCATGGATGCGACCTTCGGTTTGGGCGTGTAATGGTTGAACCACGTTTCTTCCCCCGTCACAATCCGAAACAGAAAGTCATTGCCATATTCGTGGTCAACCTCTACCCGGTGTCTTGCACGTCCGCGTTCACCTGCTGCTTCGCCTTTCGCCCATGCTTCTTCCGTATGCAGCCTCATGATTATTTTCCTGGGCGGGTTTATGAAGCTTATAAAGCGGTCTGACAAATGTCTCAATGTACTCATTCTTTTAGAATTTTACAGTTATTGGTTTTACCTTCTTGCTCTCTGAATGGGAACAGGGACCGATGACCAGTGTAATCTGGCCCCTTGAACGCCAAACCAACCAACGAATTTGGAAATTACGAAGAAAAATAAAGATATGTCTTATCTTTAATGTCTCATTCTATTTTTTTTCTTTAGATGCACAACTCTACCAACAACCTACAAGGGAAACTTATTTACCAAATCCCCCTCGTATTATCATTTGGTTATAAAAGACATAAAACGAACTATTTACTTCATTATACTGCATAATCATAACGAAATTCCAAGTTAACTGTACGAGAGAATGGTAAATACAAGTATTTGGTTATACCAACATGAAATAAAACGAACAGCTTAGTTCGTAACTCCATATTCATAACAAAATTTCATGCAACATACACAAGAGAACTATAATTGCTTAATAAACAAGAACATAGACTTGTGAAAAGATGAAGTAAATAGCAGCTTGACAAAAAGCTAAAATATCCCTCGCAACTAATAAACGACACGTAAAACAGCCCCTCACTTCCAAATATGTCCTCTTGAGGTGCTCGAGCGGTCTTGTACACGTTAGGTCTGTCGTGTAATAGGACGGAAGAAAACGTTGGCAGTTCGAGGTATACGCTTGGGGCGATGATGCAGACTTGTGTATGATAACTGTTTCGTGCAATACCGGCTTAATGCACGAAGCCTGCTAGCTTCTACTTTCCCCCGTTCTCAGGCAAAAGTAATAAATCGTGTGCATGCCTCATAACTGCGACTCTTAACTTGTGTGTCTGTGTTGATGTTGTTTTTGTTGAACTAGTTTGGTGCAGCTCTCCACCCTGAGCAAGGGTTTTCATCTCCTCATCCGAACGGCAACCAAAATTCATTTTAATGTGCTTTTCAAATTCAAATGCTCAAATGTTTGTAAATCTATCGGACTCAGTTGCTGGGTTATCAGTCCGTAGCTTACAAATTATTTAACCTAAAGTAAACTAAACTAAGGACAATACAAACACCCATGCCCTCGGGGGTCACTCGAACCAACACCGTCTGTAGAGGAGGCCTCCGCGCTGGCGTGCCACGTCACCCAGAGTAGGCCGCGGTCGCGTAGCTCACTGGCTGGCCGATGGAGCGCAGCCCACCGCCTCACACCGGCCAGCCAGTGAGCTACGCGACCGCGGCCTACTCTGCGTGACGTGGCACGCCAGCGCGGAGGCCTCCTCTACAGACGGTGTTGCTCGAACTCTCCACGGCCTCGCTCACCGCAGCACGACGCCCCAATGCATAGTGATTTTCACCTCACTGACTTTCCCAGAGCCAGCGCTAGGACATTTCGTACTGTAAGCAAAGAACATTTCGAATGTTCAAATGTCTGTAAATCTATCGGACCAAACTGCGTGGTCATTAGTCCGTAGCTTACAAACTACTTAAACCTAGGTAAACTAACCTACGGACAACACACACACCCATGCCCCAAGGAGGACTCGAACCTCCTCGGCGAGCAACCGCGCGCTCCGCAGTGAGACGCTTTAGACCGCTCGGCTACTCCACCACGGCAGAGAACATTTCGGTCCCACCTCCATTGTACCCATTAGAGTACCTTACTATTTTACTGTCATGTGGCCAAAAGGTAGAAGACGAAGGGATACACAAAAAATACCTTAAAACCAAACATTCATTTACAGGTCGTTATTATTACACAGAATGACAATTATTGTTAATTTTTTAACCCTGTTCAAATCTTTTAAAATTAAAAAGAGATTTTCTTGGATTTCAATTCATAAAACTCGTTCAGCAGTAAATATGTATCAATTTAATTTAACGAATCTTTTGCAACAATCAAAGTAGCATCTTCAGTCTGCTGTTATTGGCTCAATGCTGGTCGCAAGTCTTTTTATGTTTTAAGTTTGAAAAACTTCTTTTGACGCCAGCCACTGATACCGGAGCGTTATCAAAAAAGTATTTGGAAAGATGTCAACATAACCACGTTTTGTTATATAAGGCAAGGCTCCAGCTGTTCAAACAGATCATCTCCGTTCACCTCACAGTTTCCTCCATCACTCAAAGCGGTTTGAAGGTGATTACAGTCTTTCTGAGACTCTTACTCGTTGAGACTCTTCCTTAAGCTTGCAATATCGTAAAAAATTTGAAACTTTCGCTATGGTGTTCCAGTAGCTCAAATCGCTCCTTTACAGAAGCTATACTATGTAAAGTAGAGGAGTTAGCTTTAAATGAATTTTTACCAGAAGATAAAGCCTTAGCTTCACTATCATATCTATTTTTTCTTACTTTTCTTGGCCGTAATAGGGTTTCTTTTTCAAAGTTGGCATCAACCTCGATTTTTTTTCTGCAAGTTCTTCTACGTTTTGTAAGGACGGTTTTAAGTCCTCGATCTGGTCTCATCTCTTCCATAAATTATTTTACACTGCGTTGAGCTTTGCAGGTCATTTGTGACTTTTTAAACAGTTTCCTATATTCGTTGTATGCAGGATGTATTGCAGTCGCGGCGGAGAGACCGAGCGCATTGAGGCGCTATACTACGATACGCAAGGCTGTTCCCCGTTGCGGGTTCGAATCCCCCCTCGGGCATGGATATTTGTGTCGTCTTTAGTATAAGGTAGTTTGTAAGTTTAGGGACTGATGACTCCGCAGTTAAGTCGCTTAAGCTTAAGGAAAGGGTGTACCCCTTTCGTGAGTGGCGAACGGCCCCGCCCTTCCGTAACAGTTCTAAGTTTGTTTCATAATGTTTACAACATTACCAACAACATCCAGCTCAAGAAATACAGCACAATGTGCGCGTTAGTAGCAGAAATCACCGGTGGTGGAATCTGGTGCGACAACACAATGGCTATATGTACAAGTTCTAAATAACCTTCCGTTCCCGATACGGTGATTCAATTACGATCATTTAATCTTTTAATAAGAAAAGAAATAATTTTAACTATAGCACTTATTCTTGGGTTTTAATGAAAATGTAACAGAAATATTACACAATTCCAAATGTTGGTATAAACACAAAAAAGGTTACAGAATTGAGAAAAGTCGATCGAAAATGTACCACACCAGGTGCAACTGTGATCACTAACTGGTACAACTTTGATGACTTTCTCTCTGGCATCAACGCATAATTCGTGATACCAAACTATGCATTTTTGGCAGCGAATCCAGTCACCCTTAGCTAGAAAATTTATACGAGCACATTAGAATAAGTATCTTCACTTACTTCTTAATAGGAAAAAAATTGATCTCCGTAGCACAAAGTGGTGTATTGTTGGAAAAGACAGGAGGAGCTGTAGAAACCTGCTACACTACAACGCCACACAAGTGCTACCAACATTATGAGACGCGAAACTATATGTTGATCTGTATTGTACCTATATCGAATTTGTACCACCTTACCCTATTTTACCCCTGCTCACATCACAATTTGAAAGAGTGTATTCCAATCTAATGACTAAAACTTGTAAATCATAATTTAAATGTGAAGTCCTAAATAAGTGAAAACATGAATTGTAGCTTGAAGGTTTTCACTCCTTAGAATGTTAGTGACTAAGTAAACTCTCACTGAAGGCTTACCTGTAAGCCCGGTAAACCCACCGTCGCCTAGCCCGCGATAGGCGTCTGCACTTGCCCGGGGTTAATGTACGGAAGGTGCGGCTGCGCGGGCATCGATAGCGGCGTGGCGCGGCGTGGGTCAGCGGGATCTGAACCCGGGACCGCAGGTCGCCACGCTTGGGCGGCCGACCCCAGCGCCGACACCCGACACACACACACACACACACACACACACACACACACACACACACAGACACTAACACGCTCTGCTCTATTCCTGGCACCGGACGTTCCCAGACTCGCCGCTTCGGAATGCGCCCCCACTACGTCTTTCCACCTGACAAACTGGCTTTCCCTGTGCACCACGCGAATCCAGACTTCTAGAACTTCATACGACTCCACATTAGTTACTGCCACGTCGCATGTAGCGTGCTATTTTTTTTTTCCTCTTCGTGCCAATATGTTCCTACGTTAAAAATAAGGTTCGAATAATTGTTATTATGTTCAAATGTTTGTTAAGCTTATGGGACTAAACTGCGGGGTCATCAGTCCCTAAACTTACAAGCTACTTATGAACTACCTTAAACTAAAGACAGCACAAACACCCATGCCCGAGGGGGAATTAGAACCCTCGGCCTCCACATCGTAGCATGGCGCCTTAATGCGCTCGGCCACTCCGCCGCGGCTGTTGTTATTATGAATGATTATAATATTAAAATAGCATTTTCGGCCGTTATGCTCACAAAACATTTGTTATTTCCTGTAATTAAAGCTTAAAATCGTTAAAATTGAATCTTAGTATACGTAATCGGAAATTCTCTTTCATTGTCTGAAGCTCTTGTGACGTCACACAACAGGAGGAAGACGAAGCTGTTTGTGTGTTATGGCGGTCTAAGCGAAAGTAAATGTTTCTCCTAATTTTCTTGCTTATAAAAATAAACGTACGAAGTGACCGTTATCTCATTTCGATCTCTGGTAAGCGTATTTCGACCACATTGTAGGTATTTCTCATTCCTTGGAACATAAAAACAAATTTTCTGGTGTTTTATAGACGTATTTATACAGTGAGGTAGTACACAATATTTGTAGGCCTATTTCAGAAACGCGAGTGTCTAAACAATATCACTGTTAGTGATTTTTAAGGCAGCAGTAAGATTGTCGTTTTACGTCACAGGCACCACATGACGCAAACGGAGCGTTTTAGAATTCTTTCAAATTAATTACAATCTCTACTTTTTTCACAAAATACTGAAGTTCACGAGGGAAAAAGAATGCTATGATCTTAAGATTACATAATTAACCATTTAAGCCGATTTCCTGATATCAGTCAAATGCACTATTGTAATTGCTGCCGAGAAAATTTGTTCTTGTTGCATTGGAACGCATTATGCGATAAGTCCAATATCGACATAATGCGATATTTCATTTTATCCATTTCAAATAGAGGCAAAAAAACTAGTTTTATATCTTTCTAAAGTAGTTTTTTTGTCTCTATTTGAAATGGATACAATGAAATATCGCATCGCGTAATTCTCCTCCTCTCACTGTTCACGAATCTTGTATTTATACAGTACTAGCTGTAAACGCTGCGCTGCCCGGGTGCCGGCCGCGGTGGACGAGGGGACTAAGGCGCTCCAGTCACGTTCTGCACGGCCACTACGGTCGGGGGTTCGAATCCCCCCTCGGGCATGGATATTTGTGCCGTCCTAGTTCGTAAGTAGTTCATAAGTAGTTTGTAAGTTTATGGACTGATGACCCCGTAGTTAAGTCGCATAAGCTATACAAACATTTGAACTTTTCATCTTGGTTTAAAGGTCATGGGTGCTAAAATTCATAAAGATTGGAGCAAAACTATGAATTTTGCAAAATTCCGTAAGTTAAATACCCTCCACCAAGCACCCAACCAAATTTTATACAAACAGTGACATTCCTCTTGATTTTAATGTAGAGTGTGCAAAATTTCATCAATTTCGGAACAAAACTATAGATTTCTATGCAATAGAAACGCAGGGTCACATTGAAAAACCTACGTTTTTGTTCTCAAATATACCAGTTTTATTTCATACAACCCTTGTTTTGAGAATAACGAAAACAACAAAAAAAGGATCTGTGAAATCGGTCGAGCCGTTCCCAATTTATGGCGCGACCAAGGTATTTAGGGATCCATTTTATGTTGCAAAGTACCCTCCCCCATGCACCGTATGAAACTTAAGGTAGACGGTGACGTTCCTCTTGTTTTGAAAGTTAAGCGTGCGAAATTTCGTGAAAATCCGAATGAAACTGTAGATTTCGTGTCTGTAGGAGAAGTATCCTCCACCAGGCACGTATCACAAAATACTTTCTTAGCTGAAGTTTTCTAGCTATAAACTATATTCCTGCTAAATTTTAGCTTCATAGGTGAAGTAGTTTTCGAGATTTCGTGTTTAGTCATTAAATGAGTGAGTGTTCTTTCGCTTTTATATAGGGATTAAGAAAACAGATTGCTTAATTTTGGATGCAAGAGAATTAAGGGAGACTTGCAGACAAAAATGACTAGTAACATGCAAATCTGTAATTCTAACTTTATTTGATATACGTTCATGCCTGAAGCGACAGTTTTACGACATCTACAGGGAAACTGCAGTGAGCAGAAGACGTCTTTCCGTTTTATCATTTTGTCGCGGCGGGAGGGCGGGGGGGGGGGGGGGGGAATTACAAAATGCTAACGTCCGAATTTACATCAGACATTGTTGCAGGTCCCTAACTACTCCCTTTTCCAATAATTGATGCATAAATCTGGGTATTCTCACGAGGTGACCTCTCATTATTTATGACATATCTCCTGAGCTATGTGTCGTGCTCTCTTGTTTTACGGTCACGAACCTTCGTGGGTGCACGGTGAACAGTTCACCAAAGTTTCATTGCAATAGAATGAATGGTTTATTTACACATAGGAGACATACAGACAAACATTCATTTATATATAGATAGATTAGCCTAGTGCCCGGCGTTGGCCGCGTATTTATTCACTCCAAATTTTTGTTCGTCCAACTCATCTTCCCTCGTCTCTCTGGCCATATTCTCTGCCTATATCTACAATACTATACGACAAATGTAAAGAACAGAATCAATATGGTAGGAGACGAATAAACACCCATGCAACACAGCGACGCAATACATGCGAAGAGACAATATCGGCAACGGGAACAAGTACATATGAAGACGACACTACGTAACCCCTCCAGGGGGCTCACGATTCTTTCGTGAGTACGTACGTGGCGAGCACGGGGCCCGGAGCTAATGCAGTCTTCCTTCCTTCTTTACTTTCCAGACTGCATTTCCTTTCCCCCTCCCATCCTTTCTTATCCCCACTCCTTCCCCTCCCCACCGGGGTACTGATAACAAAATGTTCAAATGTTTGTTAAGCTTATGGGACTTCACTGCGCGCCGGCCGCGGTGGCCGAGGGTACTGAGGCGCTTCAGTCACGGTCTGCACGGCCACTACGGTCGGGGGTTCGAATCCCGCCTCGGGCATGGATATTTGTGCCGTCCTAGTTCGTAAGTAGTTTGTAAGTTTATGGACTGATGACCCCGTAGTTAAGTCCCATAGACTATACAAACATTTGAACATTTGAACTTCACTGCGGGATCATCAGTCCCTAAACTTACAAACTACTTATACTAAAGACAGCACAAATATCCATGCCCGAGGGAGGATTCGAATCTCTGACACGGGGATCACACGATCCGCAACGTCGCGGTCCAAACCGCTCGGCTACTCCCGCGCGACGGACTGATAACCTTAGTAGTTTAGTTCCCACATCCAACCAACTAACCCAAACAACCCAACACCACGTAAAACACAGTTCCCAACACGTACGTCAGGCTCAGCACCGAACCAGGGTCACAAACAACGAACATTACACACAAACACAACCGCAAAAACAGAATAATAACACCATAAGAGAAATAAGAACGCTAACATGTACATTTAGAGTCAGGCAGAGTATCAGGAAAAGTATCATCTTGGGAAGCAAGGCCCGAGGAGCTCATCCAGAGACAGCAGCATAACACTTTGTTCAGTAAAGCATGCCGTATACTGTAACGTTGTTAATGGTACTGAAGTTCAAGTGATAGCATTGAAATATACACAGTGAAACATATTCTCCAATGCTACACCACGAAAAGTAGAATACTGAATAACACAAAACATATCGTAGCCAACAGTATCATACCACCGACACAACACACTCCATTGAAGACAGCACAGGACACATTGAAATGGCTTTGAGCGATGACAAGTAATTAAAGCCTGTGCCACGTAATACCAGAACTGAGTGAGATTAGCGCGCGCGCTCACACACACACACACACACACACACACACACACACACACACACAGAATGTGAACCCTATTAGTAAGATAAGAATGGCAGGTATTTCAGATGAGACAGCTTCGAAGTATCACGAAGGTCCTCACTTCTAAAATAGATAATAACTGTAAGTAATTATCCTGCCTTAATCCTTATATTATCTTTCTTCTTTCTTATAATACCGACATTTTACAATCCAGATATATTGCTGTCTCTACGATATATCAGTGACTGTAGTTTCTGTTATTGTCATTATCATAAGAATATGAAGACAAAAAAAAAATCAGAGGAGCAGTTTGCACTTAGAAGAGTGAAAGTTATGAGAGATGGTATTGGACTACTAAGAATTATAAGCGAGAGATTCATTGTAAGGATAAGAGAATTGTATACCTTTTTCATTGACATGGAGGGTTAGATAGGGCACAATGGTAGTGGATATACTGAGGAATAATGGAGGAGACTGGAGGGATAGAAGCATGTTTCAGAATCTACACAAGCAACGGAAAATAAAGAGTACAGATTGGGAATGAGATTACAGAGGAAAGCAAAATAGGTAGGGGAGTGATGCAGGGCTGCTGTCTCTCCCCAATACTTTTTAACATACATCAGGAACACATTATGCAAAAATGTGTGAAACAAAACACAAGATGTGTACAGGTCGTTGGTAGGAGAATTGAAGGTATTCCATTTTCAGACGATATGGTGTTACTAGTAGAGAACGAAAGAACTGTGATTGAAATTTTAAAGATTTCAATAAGACCTATGAAGAATTTTGAATGAGAATTAATAAGTAAAATTCAAAATTCATAGCTGTAAGTGCAAGAAAATTAGGAACAATTGTAAAGTTAGGTCAGTAAGCAGTAGAGAATGTCAGTGCTTTCAGATACCTGGGAAGCATAATCACGGAAGATATGTCACAAGCAAGTGAAGACCCACATATCAATTGCCAAGGAGGCATTTCACAAGAGGAGGAGGCTTCTATTGCGGATGTATGGACAAAAATCAGAGGAAAAGACTGACAAAATGTTTTACATGGAGTGTGGCATTATATGGCGCTGAGACAGACACTGATAATGTAGGACGAAAGAAGATTAGAAGCATCAGATGTTGACCTGGAATAAGATGGAACGGATAAAGTACCCAGAGTCGTCGCTTCGGAATTCGCCGCCACTACGTTTTGCCACGTGACGAATTGGCTCTCTCTATGCACTTCAGACATCTCCACATCAGTTACTGCCAAACCGCAGGTAGTGTGCTATTCTTCTTCCCCTTCAAGAGAAGAGACTATTAAAAAATGTTTAAATATTTGTAAATCTCTGGCACTTAACTACAGTGGTTTTCACTCCTTAGGCATACAGACTACTTAAACCTAAGGACAACACACACATTATATTGTTAAAATTAATAAACAATTTTTACAATAACACATATACAATGAATGGAGAAATTAGTGTGAGTGATTATTCATTAGTTTTAATAATAAATTTCCACGAATGAAAATTCTTTAGAGTCTTATGTACTTGAGTCATATGAATATATGCCCGACTATATAAATCTTTGTAATAATTTCGGCGGCCGCGGTGGCCGAGGGGACTGAGGCGCCTCAGTCATGTTCTGCACGGCCACTACGACCGGGGGTTCGAATCCCCCCTCGGGCATGGATATTTGTGCCGTCCTAGTTCGTAAGTAGTTCATAAGTAGTTTGTAAGTTTAGGGACTGATGACCCCGTAGTTAAGTCCCATACGATTTACAAACATTTGAACATTTTTGTAATAATTTCGACGTTCTTGGATTAGTATTTTTTACCGACCAGTCATTGTACACTGAATGTAAATAAACTTCAAACGCTAATTATCATTTTTTATACATTAACACAACTTTAAAACAAACTACACATCACGTCTGACTCAGTTAACAAATAGTAGCAGACTGACTTTATTCATCTATCATAAAAGATTTGAGAGTCAAAAATCTCTCTTGTTCAATCAGAGTTGTTTAATGCTAGCTATGTAATTAGTCGATAATCGATATATTCTGTATCATGTCATGGATCAAATATAATATATCGCATTTCGTCTTCAAAATTGAGAGAGAAAAGTCAATCTCCCTACTCTCCTTCCTATTCCTCGTCTCCTACCATATGTATCGTCATAACACACACGCGCACATACACACACCTCCAACGGGGAGCAACCACGCGTTCTGCTTTAAAGCATTCGGCTACTCCACCGAGAGCTTGCTATTTCCTATGTTAAAAATATAGTTGTTATCCCGAATTATTATAATGGTCAAATAGCATTTTCGGTCATTATTCTTACAAAACATTTGATATTGTCCTGAAATTAAAGCTTCAAAATCATTCAATTGGAAGATTAGTTCACGTGATCAGAAACACTCTGTCATTGTATGAAGCTTTGATGGCGTGAAACGATACAAGGGAGACGACACAATACGTGTGTAATAATGGTGTAATAATGGTGTAGTGAGAAATGAGGTGATGAGAATAGTGGGTGAAGTTAGGGTAATTTTAAAGGTAATCAAAAAGAGTAAACATAATTGGCTTGAGCATTGTGTCAAATGTTTGTGAAGCTTAAGGGACTTAACTGCGGGGTCATCAGTCCCTAAACTTAAAATTACTTATAAACTACCTTATACTAAAGACGACACAAACATAGATGCCCGAGGAGGATTTGAACCCCCGAGGGGGAACTGACTCGCGCATCGCACCATAGCGGCTCAATGCGCTTGGCCACTCCGCCGCGGCACCTGATCATTGGATGAGAAGAGATTGTCTACCGATGGATGCTATGGAAGGCACAGTTAATGGAAGAACAGGAGGAGGACACAGAAGATACCAGATGGTCGACAGTATAAGGATAGTAACGAGAAAACGAAGTTAGCAAACGACAAGACTGGGTTGATAGCTCCTTGTGAAGACTTAGGACAGAACACTGATGACGATAATGACGATTATCATAACAATAACAATAATTATTAATATTATTACCAACGTCGTTCTACATCTACATCCATACTCCGCAAGCCACCTGGCGGTGTGTGACGAAGGGTACGTTACCACTATCTGTTTTCCCTCCTAATCCAGTCTCGTATTGTACACGAAAAGATTGTCGGCATGCCCATGTGTGGGCTCTGATCTCTCTGATTTTATCCTCATCATCTCTTCGCGAGATATACGTAAGAGGGAGCAATACACTGCTTGACACCTCGGTAAAGGTATGTTCTCGAAACTCCGACAAAAGCCCTTATCGAGCTACCGAGCTACAGAGCGTCTTTCTTGCAGATTATTCCACTTGCGGAAGTCAAGAAACACGGCATCTACCTGGGAACCCGGGTCCCGTGGACGAATAGGGAGCTCGGTTTCATACGATCGCCTTTTTCTAAACCCCCTGCGGAATCCGACAGATTTCTAGTCTCCAGAAACGTCGTTGATGGCAGATGAAGGTATTACATGAAACCACGACACTGTTTGTAGACACCCAGTACTGTACAAGGCGATGGAAGGTCTGTTTGTTTCAGGGGTCTCAAGATGGGTTCATTGTGAAGCCGAAACTAGTTAATTATTATAAAAGTTACGGGCTGTTGGTTCCATTCACTTTTACACTTTGAAGGCGGTGGTTTAAAAGCTTAAGGGACTTAACTGCGGGGTCATCAGTCCCTAAACTTACAAACTGCTTATGAACTACCTTATACTAAAGACGACACAAACATCCATGCCCGAGGGGGGGAATCGAACCGCCGGCCGCGGTGGCCGAGGTGACTGAGGCGCTCCAGTCACGGTCAGCACGCCCACTACGGTCGGGGGTTCGAATCCCCCCTCGGGCATTAATATTTGTGCCGCCCTAGTTCGTAAATAGTTCATAAGTAGTTTGTAAGTTTAGGGACTGGTGACGCCGTAGTTAAGTCCCATAAGCTTAACAAACATATGAACTTTTTTTTTTAATCGAACCCCCGACCATAGCGGCCGTGCAAACTGTGACTGGCGCGCCACAGACAAGTCGGCCACTGCGGCCGGCAAGGCGGTGTGTCCAGCAACCTCTGGTTAAGCCTTAACCTATATGGAAACGTTTTGGACACGACCCAGTAGATCGTAACAGAGTAGCTCGTCGACAGAGAAGTTCTCCAGTTGTGAACATCTGGCGGGCGACTTGACGGCATAAAGTGTCCCGAAACCGGGCCACGTGCACCTTTGGCAGCGGAGTAGCAGCTTCCATCAATAAGGCGCCGCGCCGTCGGCTCTCATCTGCATACCAGTCCCGGGCCGTGGCGCAAGCGGCGCATCGCGACAGCGCGGCTTTCGCCAGTAGCGGCAGCAGCCAGTGTTTACGCGAAAGTGCGGCGCCATCGCCGGCGCCGGCGACCGGACAGCCAGGAATCCGCGCAAGACGGACGGCCGACCGCAAACGCCGCGCCGGGCCGTCCCCTACCTGCTGCCGACCTCTCCAACGCTTTGCGTAACGTGTTTGTCGCGCCGGCCTTGTCTCCCGACCTACGAGTAATTTTCCACACACGTCCACTAAATGGGGCACGCACCTGTTACCGCCAATTCTGTGTTCACAGCGGGTGATTCCGTTATGGTGTAACGAACTTTGAGGGTTGATGAGGAAGCGTAAATGTATCATTCTTGGCTGAAGGGCGCCACACACGAGCGACGGATCGCTTCGTACAGGGTGTCCAGAAAAGGGCTCCCTGATTTCAAAATTAAATATCTCGAAAACAAAGATCGATAGAGGAATGCAGTAAACGGTGTGTTTATTGTGAAAGCTGTAAGAAGTTTATACAGCAGTTTGAAATAATAGTTACAAAAGCTGCTAACAGATGGCGCTGTACGCTGTACAGCTCCTATCGGCATACATAAGTGAAATAATCGTATGAAAACACTCTTTGCAAACAATCGCATCACAATGTTTTCAAAATGTTTACCATTGGCACTACAGAGGTGGCGCAAACGGAGAATGAAATTCGCCATCACATCTCGTAGTGTCTCAACCGAAATGAATTCACATGCCACAGAGATCGCCGATTCAAGCTCGTCCAGCGTGGCGGGATGCTTCGGGTAGACCATGTCTTTCACTGTGCCCCACGAAAAAAAAAAAAAAAAAAAAAAAGGGTCACAGGGAGTCAAATCCGGCGAATATGAAGGCCAATCCATGCCTGTGCCAGTAAAAGTGGGATATTCCAAAGAAATGACTCGATTCCCGAAGTATTCGTCAAGAAATCGAGACACTTGTACGGTCCGATGTGGTCGGGCACCATCTTGCATAAACCATTCAGTAGCTGGTCGATCCTCTAACGCTTGCTGTGTGGCGACAAATTGTTCCAAAATTGCAACGTAAGGTGCACCAGTAGTGACCGTTTCTCGAATGAAAAAAGGGCCAATAATGCCTCTGCTGCATACTGCAGCCCACACAGTAACTTTAGGAGAATACAGGGGTTTCGCTTCACACCAATATGGCTTTTCGGAACCCCAAAATCGCCAGTTCTGCTTATTCACGTATCCATTCAGGTGGAAGTGTGCTTCATCTGTAAACCAGATGCAGCTAACATCAAATCCTTCACTATCAATCATTGTGAGCATCTGATTAGAAAAGGCAACCCTTTGTTGCACAGCTCGTACGGGTATGGCCTGGTGTATTTGAATTTTGAATGGAAACATATGTAGGCCCCTTCTCAGTATTTTCTGCGTGCTGGAACGCCTCAAACCAGTCTCAGATGCAATTCAACGGGCGCATGACATTGGATTACGCTGAATAATTCCAGAAACTGTGTCGATGTTTTCAGGCGTAACTGCGGTTTGTTTGCGGCCAACATGCCCGACTAGATCATCAGTTACGCTGCCTGTTCGTTGAAATTTTGCGAAGAGCGTACGAATGGTTTTCGCATCAGGTCCTTTTGGAACATTAAAACGTGCTTGGAAACTTCGCCTTGTTGCCGTAGGACTCTCGTCTAACCTGTGGTACTCTAGCACCAGGAAAACGCGTTGTTAAATGGAGTACATGGTTTTAATCTCTTCCTTCGGTACGCTAACCTCCTTTCACGTTTCAATAGTGGAACTGATCGATCTGGGCTTCGGATCATTATTTATACTAGGCATTACATATGGCGATTACAACGTCATCTGTTAGCAGCTTTGGTAACTATTATTTCAAACTGCTGTATAAACTTATTACAGCTTTCACAATAAACATACCGTTTACTGCTTTCCTCTATCGATCTTTGTTTTTCGAGATATTCAATTTTGAAATCAGAGAGTCCTTTTCTGGACACCCTGTAGACAGCACGTGTGTGGTCAAATCTCAGCCATCAGTCGGCGATCGCTGATCGCATGGAAATCCCAGGCAATCTGGCAGATCGCATGCGATTCGCGGATGCATTATGGCTGCCTCGCTGCTTAGCAGCGACGTGTGACAATATACCTGTGTTTCGTTTCTCTTGTTATCAACCGTGTTTGTGGATTAGTTTTGCTTTTACACGTTGAATAATATCTTTACGTTACAATGAATAATTATTCGGGGATCGCGAACTACTCTGAGCAATGGAGGCCAGCGTGTTCACGTATAGTAAGAAGTAATACAAAGTGCACCATATAATTTCTGAAGTGTTCAGCGTTTTGAGTCTTGTGCTCATAGCATTGAAATTGGTAGGAGATTCATAGTAATAGGCAAGAAACACTTAAGTTCCATCTGATGATTTTGATTTATTTATTAAACAGTCACATATTTTATTAAAATTTTGACCTTGAAACAGAATCAAAGAATAAAAGTGCAGCCCTCGGTTGCGAAGATAAAATTATTTAACCTCTTATCGGCAATAAATTATGATTGTCTTCATCAGAAAACATAAATTAAACAAGTCACATAATAAAAGTTACAAATCAGCTGTAAGGCTTACGTCACCAATTTTTAAAGAAGTCTGATGCCTCTATTCAGGCGTGCAGCCCCTAGTGGCTAGCTCTTCTTCATATATTTTTTTTTTTTTTTATTTGTGTCGAAGCCTTACAGTTGATTTGTAACTTTTATAATGTGACTTGTTTAATTTATATTTTTTGATGAAGCAATCATAGTTATTGCCGAAACCAGGTTAAATAATTTTATCTTCATGACCAAGGGCTGCACTTTTATCATTTCACGTTATAACTGTCGCGGACAAATGTACCATAATATTAAAAGGGAATTTAATTATTCAGGGCAAATCAACAAAGCTGTAGTGAAGACTCTAAATCACTTCATACAAACTAGCTCCCCTTTCCACTATATATAGTCATGTTAATCAGCAGTGCGGCTATTTGCAACATTTCTGTAGACACATCGAAACTGAAAGACGAGTTGTGTACCGTACTTACATGATGTTAAACTATAAGACGAACCGATAAAAAGAAATTAAGGAATAATAACGAAAAAAAAGTATTACTACACTTGAAAGCTGTATACATCCCACTTGGCAGCACTGAAATCGTTACGTAAATAAAACTTCCTAGACTTCAAACTAGTTTAATAAATTTCAATTCCCATTTCTAAATTTTTTTATTTAAAAGTATTACTCGTCAGGATGCACAAATCAACTGAGACTGCTGTTAAAAATAAAAGAACCCTTTCCATTCCAGAATTTGCCTACACATATATGTTCGTAATTCTCGCAGAAATTGCTTGACAAATCACTCGAGTGTGGCGAGGTGGGGGAGAGCGACGGATTGCAGAGATATCGCATGCGACGAACTGCTGCGATTTGTCGCTCGTGGGTGAGGCCCTTAACATGTCCTAGTGCAGAAACGATCCAGTCGAAGGTATTTACTCAAATCGCCTTTGTCCCGTTAACTCATTAGTGGCCATTGTCCCGTTTCTGCGACGGAAATATTTTATTTAATACTACATGGGATTAGATCGTCGTACCTGAGGGATGAATCGAGCCGGCCGCGGTGGCCGAGGGGACTGAGGCGCTTCAGTCACGGTCTGCACGGCCACTACGGTCGGGGGTTCGAATCCCCCCTCGGGCATGGATATTTGTGCCGTCCTTAGTCTTAGCTAGTTCATAACTAGTTTGTAAGCTTAGGGACTGATGACCCCGTAGTTAAGTCCCATAAGCTCTACAAACATTTGAACATTTGAATTTGGATGAATCGACTTGTATAATGCCTGGAAATACGAAATACATAATTTTTCTTTTATTAGTTAGGTTTAGAAAAGGACTTAATTTGCCTGTTTTCTGTACTGTCCCTTAGCTACACTATTTGTCTGCTGGTGGCTGCTGTACAACAATGAATTGTTATGTAGTGATTTAGGTGTGTTTATGAGTATACGTACATCCATGTAAAATTCATTATTTCTCAGGCATTCCTAAATGAATGCAATATCATTTTGTCTGTCCCAGTAATGGAACAACAGCATATTTCATTATCAGTATTTTGTGCGTTATTATGGTATAAACGCGTTACATACAATGTGAGATTTTCCCTCGTCCACATTTTACCATTCCAAGAGTATGAAAACACATCGCATGGACTTGCATTTGAAGAAATTCTAGCGTAACTGCATAAGAAGGAAGTGAGTGAATATGAATTTAATGACTTCTAACTAGTGTTTATTCCTTTCGATGCAGAAAAATATAAGACACAGGAGATATTGACCAAAATGTCTAAAAAGTTTGACGGTTTTTCTTTCATCTGTCACCAACGGTACAATATTAATGTAAAAGAGTGATAAAAATAAAAATAAAAATTTTTTGGCGGGAAATGGGTTATAGCAATTTATATAATTTAACAAATGTAAGTCTCCCGGCTCGACTGTATATGAATTAGATTCCTTTTAGAGTATTCTGATGCAGTAGTCTTATACCTAGCTATCACCTACAACCGCCTGATCAGCGAAAGAACCGTATCCAAATTCGGGAACGTTGCACCAGTCAATACAATATTCAAGAAAGGCAATAGGAGTGACCCGCGCCGCGGTGGAAGGGCCGAACGGTCTAAGGCGCGTTTCTGCGGAGCGCGCAATTGTTCCTCGTTTGAGGTTAGAGTGCTTCCTTTGCTTTATAGGCCTAGGGACTGATAATGACAGTAGTTCCATAGATTTGTGAACATTTGAAAATTTGACTGATCCGCAAAATTAGAGGCCTATTTCACAAACGTCGGTTGGTAGTAGGATTTTATAACACAGAGAACTCGAAGAGAATGACCTATTGACCCATAGTCAACACATAATCAAAGGATAAAATCGTACTTGTGCAATACAGCTAGCTAACTCTTTAACTCACGTGAAATGATGAATGCTGTCGACAAGGGATCTCAAATCTATTCCATATTTCTAGACTTCCGGAAGGCGTTTTACATTGTACCTTACAAGCGTTTTCTAATGAGATTGCGTGCTTATGAAATATTGCCACAATTTTGCAATTGGATTCGAGATTTTCTGTCAGAAAGGACACACGACGTTGTAACGTATGAATGCATAGTTTGGCGGCGAGTTTTGGATAAATTATCTCGGGTTTCCAGCCGCGCAAAGCGGTTGCATGTTAACCCCGAGAGAATTTTATCAAAGTACGTAGTAATTTACGAAACGCCGTCGACTAAAACAGAAGTGATATCTGGCGGTCCGCCGGAAAGTGTTATAGAGTCCGTACTGTTCTTTACCTTCATAAATGATTAAGGGGATAATGTGCGCAGCTCTCTTACTCTGTTAGCGGTTGATGCTGGCATTTATCGTTTAGTAAAGTTACCAGACGATCAAACGCAAATGTAAAATGATTTCGTATTTGCTTAGTCTAAAAATTGGCAATTGACCCTCAAAAATGAAAGGTAAGAAGACCACTAAAAGAAGTCCGTTAAAATATACTTACACGTTAAACCGGTCAAATCTACAGGACGTATATTCAATTAAACACCGAGGAATGACAATTACGAACAACTTAAAATGGAAAGAACACTCAGAAAATATTGCAGGAAACCAAAGGCTACGTTTCATTGGCAGCACTTAGAAGATGCAACGCTTGTACTAAAGAAACTGCCCACACTTCACTTGTGCTACCAATTTTGGAGTATTGGTGCGCATTGTGGGATCCAAACCAAGTGGAGCTGACGGACGATTTACAAAAAGTTCACACAGGACAGCTCGTTTTGTATCATCACGATACAAGTGGAGAGAGTGGCATGGAAATGATGCACGAGTTAAGGTTGAAATCATTAAATGAAAGGTGTTAGGCGTTGCTGCGAGATTTATTGTCGACATTTGTTTCACCAACTTTCTCCTACGAATGTAAACATTCTTTGTTGGCACCCGCATACATAAGGAGACATCATCATTGTAAAAAAATTTG